>CM077822.1:26660443-27298791 GCA_039720395.1 Liquidambar formosana
AGTTGATACCTCTCAACTTTTGCCCTCATGGCAATTTACATGTTGGGAACAAAATGAAGAAAATGAGTTTCTTCCCAGGCATGGGACTAGGACGTCGTCAGCAAGGCATACTGCTATCCATTCAGAGCCGCATTGTCACTTATACCTTCGGATTGGGGTATGAGCCTTCCAAGAAGGACCGTATGGAGATACTGCAAAGAAGCAGAGAAAGGGTCAAGGCAAAAGCAGAGGGGAGGGTGCCAGATATTAGAATCCCACTATACCGACCTACCTTGAATGGCTACTTTGTTAAGGAGGGGGAGGACTTTTTGTTCTGTGGATTCCCCGAACCATCCATTGACAAAGCAACCAAGGCAAGAATTCCAGGGTTCGAGATATTTTTCACTGAGTGGTATCCTATCACTGCAACAATGGTTGATGATGAAGCAATCAATGATGACTATTGGGAAGAGAAGAGCGAGGACTGGGCAGAACAGATGGATTCGGAAGCCATGGTTACAATGTTTGAAGATACAGTTCTTGCTGTGGAGGAATCGGATCTCGAGTGTTCTTCAATTCACCATGCAGCCATGCCGCTCCTTAATTGGTATCTTGAAAAGGGTACCATTACAGAAATTCTTGAGGGCGAGGATCTCGACTTACCTAATAGTAGCTTGTAGGTTCCTTTAGTAGTCTTGTTTAGTTTCCTTTCCAAATAAAGTGTGTCTGCGTAGCCCACCTTGTGGAGTTAGGAGTCGTTCCCTAGTTGTGGCACATGTGTTTTCTTTTCTTTGTTTTTGTTAGTTCAGTCAATAAAGTGTGTTTCTTTTCGTTATTTGCAGTGTTTCCTTTCTCTCTTCTATGGATATCTATGGCATGGATATAGATCCTAGGAATGACGTCCCTCCGGAGCTCGTCGAGCAAAGGAAAAGGGGTGTTACCGAACCTAACATGGATGAATTGGAATCAATCAATCTAGGGACAGATGAATTGCTAAGGATAATTAAAATTGGGATAACTCTCTCGCCTACTGAAAAAGAAAAACTGATAATACCTCTAAAAGCCAACATAGAGGCTTTCGCATGGTCTTATGAAGATATGCCTAGCATTGATCCAGATATTATGCAACATTATATCCCCACTAATCCCACTAAAAAACTTGTAAATCAGAAATTAAGAAGATTAAAACCAGAATGGGCTTTGAAAGTAAAAGAAGAGGTAACTAAGCAATTAGATGCTGGGTTTCTCCAAGTTGTGGAGTACCCTGAATGGTTATCCAACATAGTGTCTGTGCCTAAAAAAGATGGGAAAGTGCAAATGTGTGTGGACTTCCGTGACCTTAATGCTGCGAGCCCAAAGGACGATTTCCCTTTACCGCATATCGATGTGTTGGTGGACAGTACAGCAGGCCATACTCTTCTCTCCTTCATGGATGGGTTCTCCGGTTACAACTAGATAAAGATGGCACCTCGAGACATGGAAAAGACAGCTTTTATCACGCAGTGGGGCATGTATTGCTACAAGGTAATGCCTTTTGGCTTGAGAAACGCCGGGGCTACTTACCAAAGAGCTGCTACGACCTTATTGCATGATATGATCCATAAAGAGGTAGAGGTGTATGTAGATGACATGATAGTCAAATCTGTAGACCGAGAAGGACATTTTGCGGCATTGGAGAAGTTCCTAGAACGGGCAAAGAAGTACAACCTTCGATTGAATCCTTAGAAGTGTGCCTTTGGAGTCACCGCAGGGAAGCTGTTGGGCTTCATGATTGCTTAGAGGGGAATCGAAGTTGATCTAGGGAAGATAAAAGCCATCACGGAGATGGAGCCACCAAGAACGGAAAAGCAGATCTGGGGTTTTCTAGGGAGAGTTCAATACATAAGCTGGTTTATCGCTAATCTGACTATGGTGTGCGAGCTAATTTTCAAGCTGCTTAAGAAGGGCGTTTCCAAGGAATGGAATGAGGACTGTCAAGAAGCCTTTGAGACCATTAAAAGGTATCTGAGCAACCCCCCAATCTTGGTTCCCCCACGGTAAGGTGAACCGTTACTGTTATACTTAACGGTTACTGAAATCGCGATGGGAGCCATGTTAGCTCAATACCTTGAAGGGTCGAAAAAGGAAAATGCCATCTACTACTTGAGTAAGAAAATGCTAGATTATAAGGTAAAGTACAATGCGCTAGAAAAGGATTGCGTAGCGTTGGTATGGGCCACCCAGAAACTCCGTCATTATATGATGTCTTTTGAAGTCCTGCTGATAAGCCGCTTGGATCCTTTGAAGTATTTGCTAGAAAAACCAGTCCTATCATATAGGACGGTTCGTTGGTCGCTTCTCCTCAATCAGTTTGACATAAAGTACCTGGCGCAGAAGTCCATTAAAGGAAGTGTTATTGCAGACCACTTGGCAAGTTGCCCTGTGTCATCATCAACCCAATTCAACGACGAGTTCCCCGATGAAGATATACTTGAAATCGGGAAGAAGGTTTGGAGAGTTTACTTCGACGGAGCTGCGAACAGAAGGGGATATGGAATAGGAGTGCTATTAGTTTCGCCCGAAGAAGCTTTCACGCCTTTAGCAGTCAAGTTGGGGTTCGAAGCTACCAATAACATTGCGGAATATAAGGCCTACATCCTAACGTTGGAAACTGCATTAGAGCTGGGAATAAAGGAACTAGAAGTGTTCGGGGATTTAGCGTTGATCATCTGTCAGATAAAAGGGAAGTGGAAAACTAGCAACGAGAAGCTGTTGCTATATCACGCCTATTTGGAAGCATTGACCAAAGAGTTTGCAGAGATCGAGTTTAATTACCTGTCCAGAAACAAGAATCAGTTTGCCGATGCCCTAGCAACTCTAGCTTCAATGGTGGAGATACTAGAAGGAGGAAATGTGAAGCCGCTCGTGATCGAATGTAGAGAGAAACCTGTTTATTGCTGTTCTATCCGAGAAGGGGAGATAACAGATAATCACCCTTGGTTTTATGATATAAGAAGGCTCATAGAAGAAAGGGAATATCTAGAGGAAGCATCTCGTGTGGACAGACGAACACTGAGAAGAATGGCAAGCCATTATGTGGTATGCGGAGGGAAACTGTATCAGAGATCTTACGACGGGATTCATTTGCTATGTGTCACGGAGGAAGAAGCTAGAAAACTCATCGAAGAAATTCATGAAGGAGTAGAGGCTCCACACATGAATAGATACATGCTGGCTAAGAAAATCATGAGGCTAGGGTACTACTGGTCTACAATGGAAAGGGATTGCTATGCCCACATCAAGAAATGCCATAAGTGTCTGCTCTTCGCCAATGGACAACACTTGCCCTCCATGCCCTTAACAAGTATGTTAACTCCTTGGCTATTTGTAATGTGGAGAATAGATATCATCGGGCAGATCAAGCCGAAGGCATCCAACGGACACGAATATATTTTGGTAGTCATCGATTATTTCACCAAGTGGGTGGAAGCAGCTTCCTTCAAAGTCTTGAATGCTAAAAAGGTGGCACAGTTCATACAGCTCAACATTATCTACCGATATGGGGTACCGCATGAGGTCATTTCGGACAACAGTCAGCACTTTCAGAAGGAAACTAAAGAACTCTTGCAGAAATACAAGATCGTTCATCACTTGTCATCCCCGTATCACCCACAGACAAACGGCGTAGTGGAAGCCGCCAACAAGAACATCAAGAAGATACTACAGAAAACAGCTAACACGTACACTGATTGGCATGAGAAACTACCATTGGCATTATAAGGTTACAGAACGTCAATCAGATCGTCAACAGGGGCTACGCCGTATGCTTTAGTGTATGGGATGGAGGCTGTTCTACTAGTCGAATTGGAAGTTCCTTCGTTAAGAGTTGCTGTGGAAAGTCAGCTGGCAGAGGTAGACTGGATTAAAGGCCGTTATGATGAGTTGGCATTGCTAGATGAAAGACGATTGAGGGCTCTATACGATGTGCAAGGGTACCAGAGAAGAGTCGCAAGGGCATTCAACAAACACGTCAAAGACAGAGGCTTGAAGAAAGGGGATTTGGTATTGAAGGAGATCCGAGCTCCAATTTTCGATCCACACGGAAAGTTCAAACCAAGTTGGGGGGGACCGTACGTCATCAAGGAAATATTACCAGCAGGTGCTGTTCGATTTATGGATTCGGATGGGATCGAGTTTGCTTGTCCTACCAATTTGGATCAAT
Organism: Liquidambar formosana; assembly: GCA_039720395.1. NCBI lineage: Eukaryota > Viridiplantae > Streptophyta > Magnoliopsida > Saxifragales > Altingiaceae > Liquidambar > Liquidambar formosana. The sequence goes on from CM077822.1 coordinate 26,664,624, forward strand.
TAAAGAAGTATTATGTATAAGGCCTGCTAGGTTGAAAACTTGTAAGGGCAGCCTAGGCAAAAGTTAAGGCATTTGAACTACGAGGACCTGATTCCCCAAAAAGAAAAAAAAGAAGAAGAAAAAAAAAAAGAAAAGAAAAAGAAAAGAAAAAAAAAAAAAGAAAGAAAATGGGGATACGTAGGCAACCCATAAAGCTACTTTGGGTGTGGTCCAAACAATACAACAAATTCTCAAAAGTAAATTATTATTGGCAATTCATTTGAAACTAATTGTTTGACATAGCAATTTATTGGTGTTAAGTAAAAGAACTATTGACATGCCATAGATATTCTATTCCTTTAGTCTTTAAGTTCTCTTGAGTTTCTTTAGAGTCGTCTTGTCTGTCTTCTTTCTTTCTCTATCGAGTCTTCTTTTCTTTCGTAAGTCGTGGTCGTGTACTGCTTCTATTGCCTCAAGAATGTCTTTTCTGCAAAGCCCAAGTCTCGTGTCCTTGATAAAGTCATAAATTCTTTCTCGTCGGGAAGTCTCTCTTTCGCCCAAATCATCTTTCAACCATTGCTTGTATTCTTGACTCATCTTGAAAGGTCCTTCAGTGTTGGCAATTCAAGTCAATTTCAGGTCTGTAGGCTAGCGAGTCCTCGCCCACTTGATTATGACAAGACCGACAAGTTCCACAGTGCAACAAGGTCCTGTTAAGGATGGTATGGTTTGCATGGTGCCCATCTGGCGAAGAATTCTCAAAGTCCAATAGAAGGAAGTCGACCTCAGCCCTATGAGTTTGACAAAAGCACACCCCGAGGTTCGAAAAAGTACTTGCTCTCTACACTCCCATATGAAGACGTACCATTTGATGTTCCGCCATGACAGTGTTTGGAAATAACCCAACCAATCTCTTAAAGAGAATGGCCCAGGGAGTTCAACTCAGCGCAGACAGAAGTGCTGGGGCTTGTATAGATTAATGGTGGTAGGAGATAGAAAATTCAAGCGCTCGAGCAGCCACATTTGCAATAAAAAGGGGTTACCTCCTAAAGGCACTTTAAGGCTGCCATGAACCTCATCTAAACCATTCAAGGTTTCAGCTAATACCAAGGGAATGATGTTATGTCGCTTGAGAAGAGGGGCAATCAACTCACATATTTGAATAGGGGCTTGAAGAGTGCCAGTGGAGATGAGAAAGCGACCAATTAAACAAAAAGCGAGTGTACGCTGAATCTAAGGGGTGAAAGTCAGAGTACCTTCGCTATCATGAGCCAAGAATGAGGTTGCTAACTTCATTAAGTCCACCATATGATCCTTTACAAAGATTGTTACATCCCTCTGAGGAATGCCAAGAAAGTCTGAGAAAGAATCAAGGTAATCTGAGCGAGGTGTAGGAAGGACAAATTGCCCTGCGGGTGAAACTCCAAACAAAGCACAGAATTCTTCCATGGTTGGGCATATTTCTTCATAATTGGATTGAAAGATATGGATTTAAGGATCCCAGAAATATGTAGCAGCAGTGAGGAGAGTCGTCTCAAGCTTCATATACCTTATAGAGAGCAATGGTTCTAAACCGAAGCGCCTAAACTCAGTTTTGTCTTTGACAGCCATGACTGCCAAAAACCCTCTTAAGAATTCATCCAAGGCTTCCATAATTATTTTCAATGAAAATAAGTGAGTTAGAAGGCTTCCCTCATGTGCTTTTATAGGGAAAAGGTCACAAATTCGAGTCCTAGAAGGAGTAGAATCGTCAAAATAGCAAAAAACCCTAAAAAATCATGAAAAAACACGTCAACCTCGGGTAACCGTCCGGGGCCAGATGGTCACCCGAGGCCCCCGCCTTGTTTTGCCTTGTTTCGCCCGGTTTTGCCTATTTTTGCTTTCGGATGGCCTTTTTAGGCCATTTTCACTCCTATAAGTTTACATTGACTCAAATTTTCATAAGAAGGGCACCACAACATCATCATGATAGATTCAAAAAAGCACCACAAGTATCCATAATAAGGGTTAAGGAAGTTGGTTTAAGGTTGTAATTACAAAACATAGCATGAAATGTAAGAAGATAGCCATTGTCTCATTGTTTTCACAATCCCAACAAGGAAGTAAATGAACTTAGCGAGTCCCAAAGCTTCTTTTATGGCTCGGCCCAGCTCCGTCACGACCCCCACGAGGTGCTCTAGGAGGGCGCATTGACGGTGGCGGCTGCATAGACAAAGTCCATTGCAAAGAAGCTAAGTATAAGAATAGGGTTGGTTGAAAACCTCAAATGAAAACTTTAAATAGGTTGAACAATTACTATGACATTCAGACAGGCTTCCGCCATGGATTTGGCTAAGCTCATCCTCACAGGGTCACGCCTCAAGCCCTCATTAAGATCAATGAACTCTTGGGCATATGCCGCAGGCACCTAGGATAATCAATAAGATTAAATTGAAGGTAATACTGAAAGAAAGAAAGAAATACCCATAAAAAGAACTCACATATTCTCAATTTGGGTCGATCCTAGGGGATTCATCAAATGCGGGATGGGTGATGGCGGTCTTGACAAAGTCCGTGTCACGCCCCAAAAATAGCTTTACTTAAGCCTAATGTGGCGATAACAGTTCAAAAACCTTACCTATACATTCACGAAGCGAAGTCATTCTGATAATATTACATAACTTAGCACAAAACATTATTGTTTGATATTACATAACATAGAAGTTCCAAATTACATTCTTTGAATAAAGCAAAATAAATACTAATTCTAAATAGCAAGCTCCTTCTCCCATGTTTTCCTCAACTGCTCACAAATTTCCAGATCTTGAAAATTTTTTATTAATAAAAGGGTGAGCAAACCACAGCTCGGTGAGATAATTCCTCTTTGAACAACCAACATGAGTCTAATATGATTTATCATGCATAGGCAAGTATTTTGTAATATTCATGAGTTAATAATGCCTTTCTCGCATATAAAAATTTTCGCACATACCTGTGCCTCTATTGCCTCTCGCAACCTGCAAAACAAATAATCACAGTATACCTGTCTACTCATACAGGATACACTGTCTACGACCACAGCACACACCTCTCATTATGTGTGTATACTACCCCATTGGCCTTTTGCCCTAAAAAATGGAGTAGCATATTAGTGCACTAACTGTCAGGCTTTCTCAACCCAGTCGTCTCATCTCAACATCTCAACATTTCAATCTCAATTACAAATATAAGCAACTTCACATAAACATTTCATACAATAGATTCATACATGTTATTACATGTATTAATTATCACAGAGCTCAATATATGGATGATACTTTCATACATGTGTGCAAATTAACCTCAATAGTATGTCAACATCCATTCCCGTTATAGAATATGAATATGCATGCTCATGCATTATCATTCATGTTATGTTCTACTACCATTAACAATCTAAGTCAAACTACTCAACATAAATCTTAATGCCAGATATTCAATTTGGGATAATTTGAAATTTTCATAAACTTAGAGGCTATATTGCAAATACAAAAATTATGAGGACTATGATGACATCATAGAAATATTAATAAAAAGTCCCTAAAGTGTTTTACTTCTCACCAATATCTCATAGGTTCAAACAGAACTCAATTTGGAATCCATTTGACCTATTTTTAGTACGTAGGGGTATAATAGTCATTTTACAAGTGAATAAAATAATGCTCAAAATAAAAATATTCATTTTGCCTCACAATATCCTCATATAGATTTTGTTGATATGAATCCAATGTTTCAAATGGTAACTTAATCGGAATCCAATACACTTTGTTTAAGGTAGTCAAAGTTTGAAAACAAACTACATAAAAGGGTTATAATATCCTAATTTTTGAAACCCACGTTATCACAATCAAATGGTTACAAAATTGTAAATATAGGTTTCTAGTATTTTTATATGATTTTAAAAAATATTTTTAGCTCCAAAGGTCCACGTGGCCTATGGTACACCCTGCCACACCTAACCAACCTGCACATCTTCTTCCCCGTGCAACTACAAAAACCAGTGCTGTTCACATTTTTTTTTCAACTAATTATCCAAACTGTAAAAATTCATAACTAATTCATTTCTTAACCTTTTTCGATGATTTAAAAGCCCATTTTGTTTAATTTGTCATGTAGAATATTATAAAAATATCAGAAAAATTAAATGAGTTACGAATTCATACAATTTTTCATATTTGTGTTTCGGGTTGTCCCATTTATTTCTCACAACCTACATAGTATTAAAGGCTAAGATTTATACAAAAGCTTCTCTATAGTATCATAAAACTATGGTAAAAATTTCATGAAGTTTCATTTACTGTGCATAGAGAACCAATCAAACAAAGTATGAGGGAAGCCATTGATGCTTCTTTGAAGCTCCAAAAATTATCCAAACATCAATCAATCCTCATGAAAATTTTAGAACCTATCCTATATCATTCAAAGAAGAAAAATCTCACCTTAGGTTTGTAGAAAAATGTTTTGAAACTTTCTTGGTTTGAGCTCCCTTTTTTCTCCTTGTTTCTTTCTCTCTATTTCTCTCTTTTGTTACACTCTCTTAGCAGCCCAAAATAGCACGAAAATGAGCTGAAAATTAGCCCTTTTATACCCCCTCAAGTAAAAGGAAGTCTCCCCTCATTAATTTATGAAGATTCTTCTCTATCCCTTTGTCCCCAAGCAATCCATTTTCTTTTTCTCCAAGCAAATGTGGCTGATTTGTTGGTTTTGTTTTGTTTTGTTTTGTTTTGCTTTTATTTTTTAGCAATTCATAAAATTTAGCCACCTATCCCTTCCCATGTAAGCAATGACCTCATCTTAAGGATTAATTACATCATTAATCCTATTATAATAAGTTAGTAAATTTATAATTAGAGTGGCAAATATTTGGGTTATCACAGTTCGACCCGCAGGACAAATCAATGGACCAATTAGGCTGAGGCAAGGGCAGTGACCTATCCCCCTCTATTTCATCTTCTTCAGAGCCAGGAATCACCCTTGAGCCCACTGTCGAGCTATGCCCTCTTGCTCGTCGACCTTGCAAGTGTTTACCTATCAAATAAAGTCTCTATCAAAAGAAAAGGTTAGGAAAGCGTCAAAAACTTACCCCTTGAGGAGGGAGACCTGTCACCCTGGGCCTCATCAGATATTGATAACAGAAAGTGTCGTACACAATGTCAGGAGAAGTGAACTCCTCCGCATCCTAACCCCTCAAAGCATCCCACAACTCCTCCCCCTCCATCAAGTTAGCATGCCTCATGTTAAGTGGTGGAGGCATTGGAGCCATAGCCGCATTCACATCATCCATGATCTGTCGTAAGACTCACTCCCCCAAGTACCAGTACCTACCCACGGGGCCTTCCAAAAGCATCCTCTTGCCAGTCAGCATCAAACTAGAAATGCATCGCTTGGATAGCATTAGCACCCATATCTTCTAGGGATCCCATTCAATCTGTTCAAAAATCCAAAATGAGAAATCGAAAGTAAAAAGAAAAGAAAAGAATAGGGAGAGAATTTCACCATGTCAGCTATCAGGCTTGCTAGATAAGCTCTAGTATAGGCGTAATCATGCCGATTCGCCGCTCAGAAGGACACATAAGTGGGAGAGTAATTCTTGAGGGTAGGCCATTCAATGGTTTCCTCAGCAAGGGATGGGCGACATAGGTTGAGGTACTCATAGCACCAAACCTGTCAAGAGTTGAGAAAAGAGTCAAAAAAAGAAAGGAAAATATAAGAAAGAGTGAAAATAAATAAAAGGGAAGTAGCATTACCTCCCAAACAAAAGGCATCCCTCTAAAGTCCTTGGTAACACCGCGTGACATGTCACACATTGTGCAGTACATAGTGGCTAGAGCAGCCCCTCCCTAGTTGAATTTCCTAATCTTGCCAACATCTTCCATGCTTGCAAGAACAACTAAAGGGGCTAGGTCGCCCGTACCAGCAAAGAATGTGCATGAGATCATGTAAAGAAGGAATGCTCTTGTAATGCAATCGGGGCTCGGACCCTCGTTCTCCCTTTGCTTTGCAAATTTGTTGAAAAGCCAGGTGTGATGCACCACTTTCTTGATTACCTCAACTTCCATTCCAAGGTAAGCTAGGAGATAATCCTCATCTGTGGATGCCTCTTCATAAAATTCCAAGCTCTTACCCTTAATGCTCAAGCCCGTGATCATGGTAAAGTCCTTGGGGGTTAAAGTCATCTCCCCAAAACCGAAATGGAATGTGTTGGTGGTGTCCCACCATAGTTTAGACAAGGCTAGCAAGGCTTGCCTATCACATTGATCATTCCACAAAGAATCTAGGAATGGACCAAAACCGGCCTTTTCGATATGGCTCTTGGCTATAGGTTGGAAGTTTTCCATGTTCCACCACCATTCAATAAGTCCTTTGATAGAGGACCTAGTGCGCATGTCCTGAAAGTTGGGCTATAGCCGTTGAAAATATTTTAAGAGTTAGTTGAAAGAACATGGAAATAATAAGCTTACATTAGCAATTGGTTTCAAATTGCTTTCTAAAAGATGTCAAGCAGTTGCTTTTATTCATGAAATAAATTGCTAAAGAGTGTTTATGAGTTTACTTGTTCATATGCCTAAATTGGCAAGGATTGAACACTTTTTTATCACTTGGGCATTTTATCGAACAGTTGGCGGGTGACACCTCCCAAGCCTCGAAACAAAAGAATTTTGTATGATCAATCCTTGCTAAATCATAGCATATTACTCACTTGAGTGTTTACTTGTTGATATACATTGATTTGGTAAAGATTGAACATCTTTATTTCACTTGGGCATTTTATCGAACACTTGGTGGGTGGCATTTTTCAAGCTTTCAAATGAAAAGGATTTGTGTGTTCAATCCTTGCCAAATCAAGGGATATCACTTAACAACCCAAGGGGTATTCAAAAGAAGTAGATGGGAACGCAATTTCATCAGAAGAATCGAAAGATTCAAAAGAAAGTGTTTAAGTTGGGTAAACTTACTTCTTGTTGGGAATGGAGGAATGAGAGATGCTTGTCGGGTTCGAGCAACACCCTATCTTGTGGAGCATCATAGAGTGGTTCCTTGTACTTGCTTTTGACCCCATAGAATGGGTACTTGGTGCTTGAGTCCTTGCTAGATGACATTCTTGATGATGGAGTTGGGTTTGTGAAAAATGGGTTTGATTTGGTTTGATTTCCAAAGATGATGTGAATTGGTTGTTTTGATTGTTAAATAGGCTTGGTTTGTTGTTATTTGATGTGCATTTGATGTTTGGTTTGATTGTTTTTGAAGTAGGAATGAGAGAATGAGAGATGGAGAAGATGGAATGAGAGTTTAGAGAGAGAAACTCTCTGATTTTCGGGTTAGGAGAATGTGGGAATGAATGTGCAAGAGATGGGTTTTATAGACCCAGAATTTTTCAATGGTGGGCTCGGGTAACAGTCCCCCCTTGGACGGTTAGCCGTCTTGCCCTGGACGGCTGACCATCTGAGGGCAGATGGTCACCCTAGCTCGCTTTGCCTGTTTGCCCCGTCTCGCGTGCTTGCGACCTCTAAACTTCTCCAAATTGACTTTATGTTCAATCCTTGAGCTATGGGTTGAATATATCTCCCAAGTTTATCAAGTTTCAATGAAATTTTTGAATTTTGGGTGATTGTATTTACCCACATAACGAGGAATTGTTATGGCTATGATAAATAGCTTTCTCATGAAATGAGCTTGGTGTTGAATAGATTGACTTTCAAGCCTTGAAATTCAATTCTCTATATGATGATAGTGATATCATATCATGTGATAAAGATAATTTCACATGAAATGACTTGCTAATCATGTGATAAAGATAACTTCACATGAGATGACGATTCATGAGTTATGCTAGTTACGAAGTAACTTGCTATCTTTGTGAAAATGGCATGAAATGCACTTTGTTTTTCAATCAATTAACTTTCAAATCAATGTTATATCATGTGATAAAGATAATTTCACATGAAATGACATGAAATAAGCTTGGTTTTCAATCAATTAACTCTTATTTCAATGTCATTTCATGTGATAAAGACAATTTCACATGAAATGATAAGAAATGAACTTGATTTTGAGTTGAATGACTCTCAATACATTGTCATTTCATGTGATAAAGACAATTTCACATGAAATGATAAGAAATGAACTTGATTTTGAGTTAAATGACTTTCAATTCATTATCATATCATGTGATAAAGATAATTTCACATGAAACGATAAGAAATGAGCGTAATTTTGAATCAATTAACTTGCAATTGGATCTCATATCATGTGATAATTTCACATGAAATGATGATTCACGAGTTATGAGATAACTCCCTACCCTTGCTATTTCCACTGAAAGTGGCATGAAATCATGTGATAAAGATAATTTCACATGAAATGATGATTCACAAGTTATGAAATAGCTCCCTATCCTTGCTATTTCCACTGAAAGTGGCATGAAATCATGTGATAAAGATAATTTCACATGAAATGATGATTCTCGAGTTATGAAATAACTCCCTATCCTTGCTATTTCCACTGAAAGTGGCATGAAATCATGTGATAAAGATAATTTCACATGAAATGATAATTCATGAGTTATGAAATAACTCACTATCTTTGTTATTTCCACTAAAGGTGGCATGAAATCATGTGATAATGATAATTTCACATGAAATGATGATTCACGAGTTATGAAATAACTCACTATCTTTACTATTCCCACTGAAAGTGGCATGGAATTATGTAATAACGATAATTTCACATGAAATGATGATTCATGAGTTATGAAATAGCTCACCATCTTTGTTATCCCCAATGAGATTGGCATGAAATGCACTTGGTTTTGAATTGATGGACATTCAATTTAACGATAATTTCACATAAAATGATGATCTATGAGTTTTACTTGTTATGAAATAACTTGTTTTGAGAATTCCAATGCAATTGGCAGGATACCTTGTGATGCACTAGTGCAACTAGTCTCACATCATAAGAAGACCATGTGGATATCACTAATGCAATTAGTGCATGGTAAAGGCATTTCTATGAGCGCACCGACGAATGTTGGCATGCAATCGATTATTTGCTTCGATGAAATCGTCGCGTGCTTGGATATAACGAAGTTTATCCTTGTGGTTCCATTTGAGTTTGTTGGTATTAATGAGATTAATCCATCGAACAAAAATGGTTTGTTCTTTAATCATTGGCTCACAAGTGAAACTTGTTCACCAATGAGGGGCTTCTGTCACACCCCATTTTTGTCACCTTAGCTAGGACATATCATTTCATGTAGGATTTTGAGTCCTTTTTGAGTCTAGTCTTTTGCATTGAGCTTCTATGGCATTGAATATCATGTGTATGAATTTTGAAGTGATTTGGAGTTCATTTCGATAGTCAATAAGAACTTTTGTGACTTTAAGGGCATAATCGTCTTTTAAGCTGTATATTTTCCATTTGACTTTGAAATGAATCCCGAGTCATTTCCTCAAGTTCATATGGTTATATACAGTCTATATATAGGTTCAATTTCATAAACTAATGGTTTAAGATCAATTTGGCTCATAATGGTTCGGGTTGGCTAAAAGTAGGGATGGCAATTTCGCCCCGATCCATAGGGTCCTGACTCGATCTGTACCCGAATGGGTGGGTATTTTTTTATTTTTTCGGGTATCGGGTCGGGTATGGGTATAAATTCTAAAGAAATTTCGGGTACGGGTCGGGCATGGATCCCAAAAAGAAAAAACCCGAGACCCAACCCGACCTGATATTTTTACAATATATATATATTTAATGTCCTATGTTTGGAATTTATGGATGGTTTTATGAATATTTGAAACCTATCTTGGTATAGGCTTATGGAGTCCGTTAGAAGGCTCATTATGTATTTTTATTGTTTTTTAATCCTTATGTTTGTGTATAATATTTGTGTAATCATATTAAGTATGATCTTATTTAAACAAGATTATATTAGGTGCTAAAAATATTTATAAGCTTGGTATATGATTATATGAATGACATATAATAGGTGTAAGTAGCAAAAAATTGGAATTTGGGTAAAAAAAATAATCCTCACAACAAGGTGGTTGGGTATGGGCGGGTCAGGCATGGATGGCCCAAGAAAACGGTGGATCAGGGATGGAGTTTAATTCTTCATACCCATCGGGTATCGGGTCGGGCATGGGTATAAGATATTGAAGATCGGGTCGGGTATGGGGTGGTGTCGACCCGCATCCGACCCGACCCATTGCCATCCCTAGCTAAAAGACCCTTTCTTGGTTTGCTCAAATTGACTCATAAGACCCAACCAATTTTCTCTCATTTAACTTCAATTGGGCTTTATTTACATCCTAGATATGTTTAGAAATATCGAATTTCGATTGGGAAAGCATTTGGGTTGACTTTGTGTACAAACCCAGCTTAGCGACGGTGAGGCTCCATGGTTAACCACCTTTGTAAAACCTAACCATGCACCCATGGTTAATGATTTTTGTCCTAAAATGCTTAAAAATGTGTTCCCCTTCGAAACACGGTCGTTTTGGCTTTTATTTCGTCAAAATCGAACTTAATTTGAACATTTTAGGACTTCTGAAGCAAGAAGGAGTCAAAACCGGAGCGGAATAAGGAGAGCCCTCGGCTAACCGTCCAGGGCTAGTTGGTCATCTAAGAGAGTCCGTCCTCAACTCAAATTCTGACTTTCTCTCCCTCTTTTGACGGTTTCCTCCGCCATTACAACTTCTTTTCTCTTAGGAGTGTGTAAGTTTAAGTTGTTTGAGCACCAAGAAAGTCTCTAATAGCCCTAGGATCATTGTTTAATGAATTAATCTTAGCCATTGGTTTAGGAGGTTAGTTCTCTATATAAAGGACATGATATTCAGCACATAAAGGGAGATTAATTGCACTTTACACTTAGAGAGAGAGGGAGCTACGAGTTTGGAGAGCTAGAAGGACATCAAGAGGAGGCTCTTCAACCCCAAGCAAGCAAGGAAACAAGGAGTTTGAAGGCAAGGAAGGTTCTACAAGAGGTAAGCACTTCTCTTTAATGCTGAACATGAGTTCTCTCCTTCTTCTTCTATGATAGTTCTAGTGCATGATATAACTCCCCATGTTAGGATAGTCCAATGTTTTTAGGATGTATTATGAATGATTTTGAGATGCTTTATGGCTTTATATGCTTGATAATCCCTGGTTTACTAAGGATTGGATAGTATTATTCTTCTTATCCTCTTAAATCATGCACAGTTCATATGTCTAGGTTGCTGTGATTATTATCATGAGTTGATGCTCCTGTTAGTTAATATATATGATATACATGATATTCATGATGATTTGAGCATGTGTTGGAGTCCTTTCATAGGTTTTTATGCATAGTTGTGAGATTAGGGTTTCGATAACCCTAAAATCACACAAGTTTCATACAGCATGCTTAGCTTAACTCTGTGAGTAGTTTCTCATCATAGTCATTCTATATATGCTGCATATAGTTGAATCATGCTAGGTTTGCATTCATGTAGTAGGTTTTATAGGGTTTTTGGAGATATTATCCTTTTCTAAGGATAATTATCCTTTTCGTTAAGTAGGGTTTTGTATGAGAGCTTTCTGTGATGTGTTTAAGCATGAAATCACTTCTATGGTGTTCTAATATATATATTTTACGTAGGATATGATGATTGCACCTCCCCATAATGACTTTTTTACATAAAATTATCTTAGGATAGTTTTGCTTAAGAAAGCTCGCCGTAGGAAGGCCTATTTTCATATTTTACATAAGATATCATCTTTTTGGTTAGAATAGACTTAGTTGTCATGTTTATTGATATTATTGGAGTCTCTTATGATTGTTAGTATGTCTTTGGTAGGTTTTTCATGCATGTTAGTCAGGTCATTGCATGTAGGATTGAGTAAGGGTCCTTAGTTATTCATTATTCTTGTTGTTTGCATGATAAATGGATAATTTTAGGCCTTGTCATGGTTCTGTCTAGATTAGTATATTGCTCTCTTTGCATGGTTTTGAGCACTTGTAAGGGTGCAAACAAGTACAATGCTTGTCCTATTGCAAATAGGATCGCTATTGCTTGAAATTACTAATGCTAGGAGCTTTTGCGCTCAGGTAAGTGGGTTTGAAGGTGCCCCAATTCATCTTTCATTTTCTTTCTTTTCTCTTCTCCCTCCTAGGGTTTTTACCATAGGTTTGTATTAGGTTGTAACCCTATTCTTTTCGAACTACGTGGACTTTGATCCATGTATTTCGCTGCATGGTACGTAGGCGCTCTTCATGAGGCTCAAGTCCGTCCTAGGATCCAAGTATCCTAGGCTTTTCTTTTCTTTTCTTCTTTTTTCTGTTTTGTTTTACTTGTTTGATTATGGATGAGATGATTGGATGAAAACATGATATGCATGCTGCCTTGTGATGATATATGTTGATATTTGAGTGAAAAAGATATTAAGTTAGCCCAATCAAATTAAGAGACCAACTCGGGCGATGTGGGTGCCTATGGGCTTTGCCCAGAACCTTCTCACGTCGTAACTTAGCCCCCGAATCCAATTTTCTGGTTTTAAAGACTTTGCTTTTCCTTTAATGGAGTCATGTGGTTTTGAAAATAAAACATTTTTGTGGTGTTCCTCTTTTCCCTAAAAAATGAGGTGGCAACTCCTTTTCGTTTGTTGTCTTTTAAACCTCCTTATCTTTTTGACCAAACACCTCTTTGTTAGGATTATGCCCTAGAGCCAATCATAGAGATGATTGTTTAGGAAATAGGAACAATCATTTGATTTCATTTATGTATGTCACATTTATTATTGATTTAATAAAAGGGCTTATTCTATTATGTTTATATGTATCATTTATATTTACATAATATGTCCATGGAGTTAGAGTTGAGAATATGGAATTAGAAAGAATTGTAATTTTGAGACTGTAGATATATCTCTGTACTAAACTCCTAAAGCATTCCTAGTTGAAGGTTCACTATGATGGACAATAATGAACCATAGGACTAGCACTTGTTAGGTTGACTCTATAGGAGGATAGCTAGTCTCAAGCTATTTGTGTGGAGACACTACAACCAACAAGTGGGTGCCTATTACGAGAATAGGTACACTGAATGTGACCAAAGATATGAGATAAACTGAATGGAGTTTTATCCTGCCTGTCAATCAGTTTCTCATTGTTATAGTGGTACAAGTAATCCTTAGACCTGAGACACCATAGTTGTCTTATGCATGTAGCTTTAGAAGTTTGATAACATTAAGTGCAAATCCTATTCAGGGGTTTGCAAAGGTGTTCATTGGCCCTACTGCTATGTGTATGAAAGCAAGTGAGTGATCAACAAGGGATCCATCACTCTCAGGAAAAAGAGAGAGAATGTCTCATATAGCATTCATAATATAACTCATTAAATCCATGGCCATGGTAGGATGAATATGAAAAGAGTTTCATGAGTTCATCAATGAGTTGATATCTATGAATGAATATAAAGTAATTGAACTAGGGACTTGACAGACTTCCATGTCTTATTAGTTTAATTGGAGACATTGTGTTGAAGGAAGGATGCAATTGTAACCTATAAACTATAACAGAAGGGTTCTTTGTAAATGACTATTCACCTCATTAAGGACCACACCATGAGCCATATGCTAGGTGTTACTCATGGTTAGTAGAAGCCTTAATTGATATAAGTGAGTTATAATCAATTAGGGAATTGGAAGGAGTTCCAATTAGACCCTAAATGGAAAGAGTTCCATTGTGCACACCTCGTGCTATTCCTACTACTTGATGATGTGAACCCAATGGGTCACACACTGATCATGCAAGATGAGCTTTAAAGTCTATGAGAGAAAGGGTATGAGTGCATAAAGAATAGTTCTTTGAGGCCTATTTATATTTGATATAATTTATAGGGGTTATTGTGCAATTTAGAGAAATTGCATAAAACCCTAATAGGGTTTCCCCCTAGGGCCAGCCCCCTTAGTGTGGACTATATAAGTCACACTATGATGTGTGACATCATCATAAGTTGAACTCCCCAAGGGCTGGCCAGAATTTCCAGCCTCCCTCTCTCTCTCTCCTCTCTTCTCCTACACTAGCAACAACAAGGAAAAGGAGGAAAGGACTTGAAGCTCTAGCTAGGTGTGGATACCGTTGGAGGCAGCACACTTGGGCTGCTCATTCACCGCTGTCCGGAGTCGAAGCTTGGAGCAAAATGGAGAAGACAAAAATTCTGTAAGTGTTCTAACCCTCTTTGTAGTTAGGGTTTGATTTTGTGTTATGCATAGTTAGATTCGTGGGCTGTAGAATCGTAGGAAAAATTTTTATATTCCGCACTTCAATTTTTCCCCCTTGTTCTATTCCCAACACTCTTGTGGGCGCCGCGCACTTTCGTGGGTTCACACATTGCATAATAAAAGAAATAACTGTAAGCAATAAAGCATATGGGCATTATGGTAACTCTATTAATTGGTATTCATTAATCTCATTAATGTGTCCTAAATCTCATTAGGATATGCATAATTTCCAAAATAAATTAAGTCTTAACATTTAAGACATTTAGTTTCAATTAATCAAATCAATTGAAACAATTAAAGTCCCCTTTAAACTCTAATATCAAATATTAGGGTTTCATTAATTAAACAAAACAATTTCATTTAATTAAAAATTCTAGATTTTAATTTACTCCTAAATTGTGTTTTAAACCATTTAAAACATTATAAAATTAATCAATATTAATTAAATAATCAATTTTGGAATTAAATAAAATCAATTCATTAATTAATTAGTGCATTACGGTTTCCTACAACCCTAAACCCTAAGTGCATTAACTCTGAACCCTAATTGCAACCTAATGCATTAAATGCCTTATGATTAGTCAATTAATGACCAATCATTCAAACCCTAGGTTTATATGGTATTAATGATTAGGATTAGGGTTTAATTAATACCACCTAGGATATTAATTATACCTAATTAATATGCACTAGTTAGGGTTTCTAAAAACCCTAAACCTTTAACCTATTAAATGCCAATGATTAATTACTAAACCTTTAATGATCATGATTGGTTATAAATGACCAATCATTTAACCCTAGGTTAGACACATTAATTACTAGGTTTAGTTATTAATTAATGCATTAATAGAATTAGGGTTTAATTAATATGAATTAAGGTTTCCAAAACCCTAAACCCAAGACATCATAAATGCAATTAATTTTGCCCTAATAATTAATAACCATGATTGGTCATTTAATGACCAATCATTAAACACTTTAATTAAGGTAATTAATAGCCTAATTAGGGTTTTAATTAATGAATTAGGGTTTAAGTTATTAATGGGAATTAGGGTTTCCTAAGAAACCCTAAGGCTACCGCCACTTTTAGTGGGTTGCTATGGCTAGGCAAGGCTGCCATGGCTTGGCCAGGCCGTGGGAGGCCATGGCTTGGCCAGGCCGTGGGAGGCCATGGCTTGCAAAAGGGACTTGAGCTAGGGTGTGGACCAAGCCCTTTGGACACGCGTGGGATGGTCCATAGGTCTGTCTTGCTCAAAACAAATTAGGGTTTCAAGAACCCTTGCTAGCGCTACCATGGGAGGACCTCCAAGGTTACAAACGCAATCAAAACACCATTAAGTTGAATCCTCCATCCAATCCAGCTTTTGTATCATGTCACTACATGATTTACTAAGCTAATTCAAGAGGATTGGATGATCAAATTGTTAGTTATATGCCCTACAGCCAATCATGGAGATGATGCTTTGGGGATAAAGAACAATAATAGGATTTCATTTATTGTATGTCACATTTATTATTAATTAATAAAGGGCTCTTATTCTATCATGTTTATTCTATTCTTTGTATTTGCATGATATGTCTATGGAGTTATAGTTGAGAATATCAAATCACAAAGAGTTGTGATTATGAAACTGTAAATATATCTCTGTAATTAACTCCCAAATCATTCCTAGTTGAAGGTTCACTATGATAGACAATAAGGAACCATAGGACTAACACATGTTAGGTTTGCTCTATAGGAGGATAGCTAATCTCAAGCTATTTGTGTAGAAGACACTAAAACCAACATGTGGGTGCCTGTTTAATATAAACAGGTACACTGAATGTGACCAAAGTATTTTGAGATAAACTGAATGGAGTTTTACTTGCCTGTCAATCAGTTTCTCGTAGTTGCAGTGGTACAAGTAATCCTTAGACGTGAGACACCATGGTTGTCTTATGCATGGAGCCTTAGGTGTTTGATAGCACTGACTGTATATTCCAATGGGCTCTAAAAGGGTGTTCATTGGCCCTATTGCTACATGTATGAAGGCATATGTGTGATCAATAAGGAATCTATCACTTCCAGTAAAAGGGAGAAAATGTCTCACATAGCATTTACTAATATAACTCATGATAGTCCATGGCCATGGCAGGATGACTATGGAAAGGAGTTTTCATAGTGCATCAATGAGTTGATATTTGTAAATGATTATAAAAGAATTGAACTAGGGAATTGACAGACTTCCATATCCTATTAGTTCAATCAGAGACATTGTGTAAGATAGAAGGATGTAATTGTAACCTTAACTGTAACTGAAGGGTTCTTTGTATGATTTTGTTTCAACTCATTTAGGACCACACCATGAGCCATGCTAGGTGTTACTCATGGTTAGTAGAAGCCCTAATTGATATAAGTGAGTTATAATCAATTAGGGAATTGGAAGGTGTTCTAATTAGACCCTTAATGGAAAATGTTCCATTGGGCACACTTTGTGCCATTTCCTACTACTAAATGTTGTGAACCCAATAGATCACACACCAATAAGTAAAGAGGGACTTTAAGTTGTGAGAGAAAGGGCATTAGTGCATTGAGAAAAGTTCGTTAAGGGCTACACTTGCATTTGATGTAAGAAGAGGGGTTAAAGTGCAATTTCCCTAAATTGCAAAACCCACTTAGAGTGGGATTCTCCCTAGGGCCGGCCCTGGTGGTGTGGGTTATAAATAGCACTCTAGCAATGCTATTCACACTACAAACACTCCACTCTCTCTCTAGCCCAAGTTTGAGTAGGCCTCTCTTTCTCCTCTTCTTCTTCTCCATTCTAGCAAACCCTAAGGAGAACTAGAAGACCAACTTGAAGACTTTTACTTGGTGTGGATACCGTGGAGGCAGGACAATTGTGCTGCTGTATTTTTGCTCTCTTGAAGATCAATCATTCGTCTTAAGGACCTACTGTAAGTTCTAAACCCTCTATTGTAATTAGGGTTTTATTGTTTTGTATTATATAACAATCAGATTCATGGGTTCAAGGAATTGAATGAAAATTTTTGTTATTTACTTTCTTTCGCATTCTTGTTTTCTCTAATTTGATTCCTTACACAAATCATCCCTAATTGATCTAAACAATTCTTCAAACAAGAATCTGCCCAGAAAAATCAGCCTACTGTAACAATTCACAAATCACTCTAAAACCCAGAAAGATTACATTTTTAGGCTACCAAATTATTTTTCCTAGTATCCTACATGTCTTAAGAAACTAATGCAAGTGGTTTCATGTAATTTGGAATTCCCTAGCTCAACTTATGAATGAAACTCCATTGATGACTTTTCTGCAGAAAAACAGCCTGCTGTGTTCTTCAAGAAATAAAACCTTTTTTATTCTTTTTCCATCAAAACTCTTTTGATTATTAAAGAATATGATCTATACATTATATATCATGATCCTATAATGATTTTACATCAATTTTACAGAAGTTTCTAATCATAACAATAGCAAGAACCCTAGGGTTCTAAAACCCAAATTCGAACATGGTGGTTTTCTCCTTCTTCCTTCTGTTCTAGAATCTTAATCCAATTATTATGCATCTGAATTCTTGGCAACCCTTCCCTACCATGTCTAGAACATAACCCAAGTGGTGGCAACCATTGCCATGCCTTCGATCTCCATCAAAAACTCACAATTGTGGCTATTGCATCATTCCCGAGCAAAACTATCTTCCCTGACAGCCTGTAGTAAAAAATTCATAACTTTCACTACAGAACTCTGATCGACACACCGTTTGTTGGGTTGGAAAGCTCATTCGAAGAGATTTCTAACCATATATGGCTCAAAAATTTTGGAGAAGAACTCAGATTTCGGCATGCAAGACAAGATGACAGTTTTTCATGGCTACCATGAAAATTGTTATTCTTCTCCAAACTCAATCCCTATTCAACTCTTGAATATTCCACAGCCCTAAAACATATTTTAGAAGAGGAGTAGAAGAGAAAAACACCTAGGGTTCAATAACCCTAGGTTCGGCCATGAGGGAGAACACCAATTAAATGCATAAACATGAACCCTAGTTCATTAAACCAATCTATTAACCATAAATTCCAGCCCATATGCAGTTTGTATTAGGCATAATCATGGCTCTGATACTACTGTTGAGAATTGAACTAGAAGGAAAACAAAGTGCAGAATGTAAAATTTTCCTATGATTCCCAATCCCATGAATCCAATTATACTTAATACAAAACAAAAACCCTAACTACAAAGAGAGTTAGGATACTTACAATTTCACAAAGTCTTCTCCTTTATGCTCCAAGCTTTAATTCTGACAACGAAGAACGAGCAGTCCAAGTGTATTGCCTCCAATGGTATCCACACCTAGCTTGAGCTTGAAGTCCTTTCCTTCTTCTTCCTTATTGTTGCTAGAGGTGGAAAAGAGAGAGAGAGAGAGAGAGAGAGAGAGAGAGAAGCCTCTAAGGGGTTGGACGGCTAGGGCTTGGGAGTGCCTCAAGTTATGATGTCACACATCATAACATGATATATATATCCCCACTAAAGGGGCCGACCATGGAGAGAAATCCCTTTAGGGTCTTAATGCAATTTCTCTAAATTGCATTATAACCCCTCTAATTTATATCAAATACAAACTTGGCCCTTAAATAACTTTTCTTTAATCACTTATACATTTTCTCTCATAGACTTTAAAGCCCTCTTAGCATGATCAGTGTATGACCCATTGGGTTCACATCATCAAGTAGTAGGTATAGCATATGTTGTGCACAATGGAACACTTTCCATTAGAAGGTCTAATTAAAACTCCTTTAAATTCCCTAATTGATTATAACTCATTTATATCAATTAGGGCTTCTACTAACCATGAGTAACACCTAGCATATGGCTCATGGTGTGGTCTTTAATGAGGTGAATAGTCATTTTCAAAGAACCCTTCTTTTATAGTTTATAGGTTACAATTACATCCTTCCATCAACACAATGTCTTCAACTGAACTAATAGGACATGGAAGTCTATCAAGTCCCTAGTTCAATTAATTTATACTCATTCATTAATATCAACTCAATGATGAACTTATGGAAACTCCTTTCCATATTCATTCTACCATGGGCCCATGGATTTAATGAGTTATATTCAATGAATGCTATATGAGACATTCACTTTCTTTTTCTTGAGAGTGATGGATTCTTTGATGATCACTCACATGCCTTCACACACATAGCAGTAGGGCCAATGAACACCCTTTCAAACCACCTATAAGGATCTGCACTTAGTGTTATCAAACTTCTAAAGCTACATGTATACGGCAACTATGGTATCTCAAGTCTAAGGAGAAACTGATTAACAGGTAGGTTAAAACTCCATTCAGTTTATCTCATATCTTTGGTCACATTCAGTGTACGTATTCTATAATAGGCACCCACTTGTTGGTTATAGTGTTTACACACAAATAGCTTGAGACTAGCTATCCTCCTACAGAGTCAGCCTAACAAGTGCTAGTCCTATGGTTCATTACTGTCCATTATAGTGAACCTTCAACTAGGAATGCTTTAGGAGTTTAGTACAGAGATATATTTACAGTATCAAAATTACAACACTTTGTAATTTTATATTCTCAACTCTAACTCCATGGACATATTATGTAAATATAAATGATGCATATAAACATAATAGAATAAGCCCTTTTATCAAATCAATAATAAATATGACATGCATAAATGAAATCAATTCATTGTTTCTAATCCCTAAACAATCATCTCTATGATTGGCTCTAACAGGCCTGACTACATATTTAGACTCCAAAAACGTGTTTGGCTCCAATTTTAAAATGGGGGTCATCTATGGAGCCTGTGCAATTTGCTCATAATCATGTGACCTACTTGTTGGTGTGGAATCAATTTTTTGCTCTTTTTCTTTTTCTTTTTTTTTTTGCTTTCTTTACGGGTTTATTGGGTGAGACCAGGATTTTGGCATAGCCTATTTACGGAAACATTGTCAAATAGTATGGTTTGTTTGTTTGTTCTTTTTTTTTTTTTTTTTTTTTTCCAAAGAGAAAAAAAAACTTAAGGGTATCCCAAATCTTATTTCCTACTTCCCACTAAAGTTTAACCTCAAATTAATCGCTTAACAATTCATGTGAGATGGCCATGTGAATAGCCATGACTTAGGGGGTAATAGCCACGACTTGATTCATTTTAGTTATTTGTCACTATTTACCTTATTTAAGTCTCCAAAACTTTTCACCTTGTTTGTTACTATTTATCTTGTTTAGTTTATTGGTCTTTATCAAGTACGACATCTGCATCTCACACTTATCGCTTGCTTTGTTACCATACACCTTAGCATAGACACCTATACTTAACTAGATTTCGGAGCACACACAACAAAAAAAAAAAAAAAATAGATAATAAAATACAAAGATCTCCCTAAAAATGAATATGAAAATTTGAATTAGAGTTTATTTAAGATTTCTTGCTTAAATGACATTTTTAACCCTAATTTCCTTTGTCACTTCTAAAATTAATGAGGCTTTTTAATACTTTTCTCTGTACATTCAACCAGAAGCGAACCCCTTTTATAATAGCACATAGATAGTATAGATACTAACTCTTATATAGATTCAACTGCAACTAGTAACCCTACTTCCAAAAGCCACAGAAAGAGATCTTGATTATTGGCTTAATTCTATTTGTGATGATTAAAGTCCATCGCAAGGCTATTTAACGTACTCATACACAAAGTTTCTCACACTATTAGCTATAGGAATGTGTGGAGTAGGAAAAGTAAGAGCACATTGAATGTTCATGTAAGGCGAAGCTTCTACAAAATATATTTCCAAAAAAGGATGAAGCTAGATACAAAAAGTTATCAACCTTCATCCACACAAGGTTAGTTTTTAAGCTTCTAATATTGTAATAGCCAATATTTCGATTTACTACTTGGACTACGGAACCTCAGATTATGCATATTATGAACTTATAAACAACTTCCAAAATGTCAAGATAACATAAACATAACATTGTCCGAATGATGTTGGATATATGGTTGTTGTACCCTTCCTTTTTTCTCTTTTACTAACATGTTTGTAGCTTGAAAAGGTTGCTAATTCATTACTGTGTTATTGAATAGTTATTACAAAATAAATATAAAGTATGATATTTTTTGAACAATAATCTCTATAATTTTCATGAGTGTTGCTTTATTTATTTATTTATTTATTTTATTTTTTGGGAATATAGATCGCTAAGGTCACTATACTTATTCTGTATTTGGAAATTTTTTTTATTTATAAATTACTTATTATTTATCAAAGTAGGGATCTCATGGAATCACAACAATTCTCCATGTTTTACAAATCTATTATCGGTTTAAAACTACATATCATGTAAGTTATTTTTTAATATTATTATATTTTATTTTTTGATGTACAACATAAGAATACCATCAAGAAAACTCGAACCCACATCTATAACAAACCTCACCAGACTTTCAAAACGGCCAAAAGTTGATATCTTCTTATCTTTTCATTATATGGCTACAAAGGATGAATGAAAAATACATGAAGGGCAAAAGATATATACATTAAGAAGTTGGGTTTGCAAGAGCTGTTTGCATTTGCTTGCTCATGACCCCAAAACAAAGAACCCCACCTCTTCTCCATTTCTTTCTTTTTCCTTTTTTTTTTTCTCTCCAAATCATGTAAATATATATATAGTCGCCACTAAGAAGTGGCTGTCCTCTGTTTTTGAGATAAAGGACATGGGTAAAGCAAATTCAATACCTATAGCAAGAAATAGCTCCACCTCCAAGGATAAAAACATAACCCGAGGTAGACTTGTGCCCTAACTTCTCACCAGCCCAATCTGCATCACTATAACTGTCACACCCCAAACCCAAAAATTGGATTTGGCGACATGATTGTCATAACCCACATAGGACTACGTCCCACATAGGCTAGACACTTAACAATATCAACCTGTAATAAAGTTTCAACTAAGCTAGCAGATCAAGCTGTCGACACCCTAGCTCTTCGTACACGGAAGCCACTCACATCAAGTTAATCATCTGTGGGGAAAAATATAAGGGGTGAGCATAATGCTCAGCAAGAAAACATTACACAATATATACAGGAAGAGGTCAACCATATTCGCACGATTGATTTAAAAAAACATGAGTAACAAAACGATAGAGTTTTACAATAAATCATTTCTTTCAATTCGATAGGCATATAAACTTTTAGAAGTAATTCTCTTGCTTTCAATTCAATAAACAATGACACTGAAACACTTTCGATAACAATTCATTCGATAAATCACTTTAAAATCACTGATCGATAATACAAATCAATAAAACATTAGTTCATACAAGTATTTCCTCTGGCTAGACTCACATTCAATAGGCGCCCATCATCGTGGGACTTTACACTACATCAGCACTGATGACCAACAGTATTAGAATCCCCTGCTGGCACGGACCAATTTTCCAACAGTATTAGAATCCCCTGCTGGGACGGACCAATAATCTAACCAGAGTTCACACTTATACAATAAACACTTAGCAAATATTTTTCACAAATAAAACAAATTCAAAACACGTATGTAATAATTTCAATAAATGACTATTTTGCTTGACCCACAGTACATAAGAAATAACCACTTTGATAGTGAAACAACTTTGAAAACAATTGTTCATAAATCATTGGCTCACGAAAGAGGAATAAAAATCAGATTTATTTTTATTTAATCAAAGAGAACGATATATTGTGCAAGTTCCCTTACCTCAAGTCAAACCTTCAATAATCCAAGCGATCAAACTCCTAATAATCTCAATGATACTCAGAACCTAAAATCAATAATATTCTTTATCAATAAATCATACTTAAGCTAAAAAACCTCTCTAACTAAGTGGTGCATTAAGGGTTCAACGTCTCATTCTCATGGCCTTATAATGCTTACTATATTTAATATAATTAATAAATACACTAACGCGGCATTAAAATAGACTCATGTTAAATTATAAATTAATAGGTTTGAATTACTTTTTAACACAGAAAAGTTACCAGTCAATCCGAGATAAGTTGACTGTCAACAGATGTGAAGTTGACAGTCCGAATGTAGTAAAACAGCAGCAGATTTTGTATTAACTTCCTATGCTACCCAAGGCAAAAGCAGAAGTTCACCTACTGATTTTCCCTCAACATCAGTCCCTAAATCTGTGGGAAAGATGTTTGTGGAAGGTTCTATGGTAGGGTTTGAGGAAATTTGTAGTGTTAGACATGGGAAGTGGTGGAAACCACCATTTTTGGCTTTCCTTGTCACCCAAACCCAAAGAAAGAGATTTTTGGTGGTTGGATGATCTTGTGTAGTAGCTATGAAGGGGTTTTTTGAGTGGTGGTGATGATGGTTTAGTGGTTTTAGAAGTGATAGAGTTGGAGGATTGGATTAGAGAAGAAAATATTGATAACAGAGTAAAGTTACCAGTCAACAGATGGTAAGTTACCTGTAAACAGACACGAAGTTGGCAGTCGATTCATACAAAACAGCAACAGCTCCTCCTTTTTCCTTCTCTCTTGCTTTCTTTTCTTTTTTTCTCTCTTTATATTGTTTTCAGTCAAAAGAATATTAATCCTCCATAAAGGTTTCTTATATAGGGTGCAAGTTAATCCTAACCTAATTAGGATTACCTTCAAAGTGAGTGTTTGATTAGGATACGAACACTATCTCTTATTGGTTAGAGAACAATTACCTTGTTTGGTTACAAAGTTGAATGTGTTTGAGGTTAATTCTAAATTAACTCATGCGTTTAAAGGCAATCAATTTTATATTTAGTTAATTAAACCTAAGAAAAATTCGGGGTATTACATTCTCCCCTCCTTAAGAAAATTTCGTCCTCGAAATTCAAGAATACCATTTATCAATTATATCATTGATTTTAACCTTCTAAACATCATATGTAAGTTTCACTACTCTTCCACTGCGCAACTCTACCTTTCTAAAACAAAACATAGATTAAGTTTTTTTTTTTAATTAATATTTAAATTCACACGGCATCGTATCTAGCCTCGTATCGAATCCTCTTAAATCAAATAACATTACTAAATAATGTCTCACCTCAAAAGCAATACTACTATCTCATGACAACATATAAACGATTCAGAAATATTCAAAGTGACTTTCGCTCAAAAATTATCCATTTTTCGATAAAAAATAACATTCCATACCCATCTTAGCTATCCATAAATTTTTTTCTCGAAACTTGGTATACGTTATATCACTAATAAATCATTAAATCATTCTCCATTCTTTCTTCAAATAATTATTAATAGTCATAATTTTAAAGTGGCAAATATATTTATGGCTCGACTTTATACTTTTAAATCTTATGACATTCTTTCTATCAGTTACTTAAGGAATATAAAATTAGGAACGTGGTATTTCAAATTTCGTCTCTAAACATTAAGGCAGTTCTTTGTTTGTTATAAGTTTCCTTAAACCCTTTTTTTTTTTTTTTCGAAGGTAGCGAATCAATAATCAATAATTTCCTACTTGTTACATTCATTTCTTAATCAGCCCAATATATATATAACGGACCCCAAGTATCTCCTTTCCTTAATGTTTGTTTACTCCAAGATGAAAGATAGGATTAAGATTCAAAGTAGTCGTCATGGAAATTAGTTGACTCTCACAAATTATAACTTAAGAAAAAAATATTTCTATCAATAATGATACTATTTAATTCCATAATCCACTATGAGTAAAACTAACCCAAACTATCTGATTAACAGAAGCCTTAGCTGGTAAAAGACATTAAATGTAGCAGTCACTTTAGTCGCACATATAACTTAAGTTACATCATGCGTAATTCAATAATAAATCCATTGAGGTATGCTTCTGCATCCATTCTAATTAGGAATCAATTATATATCAAACAGGTCTTTGGGCTTCTGTTTTAACTTATTGCTAACACTACATTACAACGTTAATAATATCCCTTAGCATTTTTTATTTTCTTTTTTCTTTTTGACAGGCATTAGAAAATTTTTATTAATAAGATGAAAGTACTCCCTCAAAAATTCATTCTGCTAGATAGGTTTTATAAATTTTTTTTTATTCACAACCAATACACGTTTCGAATATTACACTTATTTCAATATTATTCTTTCAATTTAGAGTCATATGAGACACAATATCTTGTTCCAATCCCAAAGCAATGGGAGCCTATTGGATCTAGTCAGTTAAACTATGGGAAATTCCTATTGATTCTTTGTTCTTCAATTTAAATTGTCTTAAAAAAAATGTATATATATCAAACCTGGGTGAATTAAAAAATCTCAATTATTTGTCTTTCTGTATGGTCTATTTAAAATCTAAACATTAACAATGCTAATTTCAAATAATATAACCTCAAAACTTAATTCTCATATCTAACTATTCAAGTAGGATACTATTGATAAATCATCTTGGGTGACCGATTAACCAATATAACTGAACTAATTCAAAAGAAGGGTACGAACTCCAAATGGATTCATATTACTCAAGGATGCAAACAATAGCTTCTTATCAAATAGTCTATAATAGCAAGATAATCTATGCCTAAAATAACATTAATATCGTTTAGAATATGCAATCAACTAACATATTTCTTTCATTCATCTAAACCGCTCAAAACAAGTTTCTTTTACATATCCAAACCATTCGAGATTTATGCGCTCGAGTAACATATAATGAATCCCCAATCAAGCTACTAACAAATAATTTTCATTTTTAATGGTTAAGTATAACACTCAAATATATAGAAGGGTCAGTATTTATGAAATTAGTGCCACATATATTTCGCCCTAACGAATAATAAATTATAAGCTTATCTAAACCACTCATTGAGACTTTGTCTCTATACTAAAACACAAAAGACGAACATTTTTCTATAGTAATCAATAGTTGCAGATACACCAATGCATGTCCATAAATTACCTCACAATTCTCGAGCACTCTGTCTACTAATACCACTTGAGTTATGTAATACACAATCAACATTAACTAAGTCTCTCAAAATAGGTAGCATCACACAAATCACAACTTAATGGTTCCATTGCTTTCATCAACTTAAAAGTTTAACAAATAAGGCTTTTCCTGTAGGGATAAATCTTCTCTAAAAATTATATATCTCAAATAAAATCTCATATTCATACACATCTTAATACGTCTAAACTCACCTAAACTGCTTGCTACTACCTTAAAGTCACATTATCACTCTAGTGTTCTTATGTGATCCTAAGTTCATGAACTAGAGTTTACAAAATCATAAACCTAATATCTTCGTATCCTTCGATTTTGATTTTTTTTTTTTTTTTCCAAACATATAACGCTTAACACTTACAATAAATTAGGAGCAATTAATTAATAAGAGATAAACATCTCAAACGAATTTTCCATTAGTCATATCCTGACTACTTCTTAAAAACTCTTATCGTAAATACACTTAAGCTGTTAGTTTGCTAAACTAGGTCTATACTCTTACTCGTTTACTCTCGATCAATTCTAGGATTATGATCTTAGAGTCTGCAAAATCATAAACCATGCTCTGATACCAAAACTGTCACACCCCAAACCCAAAAATTGGATTTGGCGACATGATTGTCATAACCCACATAGGACTACGTCCCACATAGGCTAGACACTTAACAATATCAACCTGTAATAAAGTTTCAACTAAGCTAGCAGATCAAGCTGTCGACACCCTAGCTCTTCGTACACGGAAGCCACTCACATCAAGCTAATCATCTGTGGGGAAAAATATAAGGGGTGAGCATAACGCTCAGCAAGAAAACATTACACAATATATACAGGAAGAGGTCAAGCATATTCGCACGATTGATTTAAAAAAACATGAGTAACAAAACGATAGAGTTTTACAATAAATCATTTCTTTCAATTCGATAGGCATATAAACTTTTAGAAGTAATTCTCTTGCTTTCAATTCAATAAACAATGACACTGAAACACTTTCGATAACAATTCATTCGATAAATCACTTTAAAATCACTGATCGATAATACAAATCAATAAAACATTAGTTCATACAAGTATTTCCTCTGGCTAGACTCACATTCAATAGGCGCCCATCATCGTGGGACTTTACACTACATCAGCACTGATGACCAGCAGTATTAGAATCCCCTGCTGGCACGGACCAATTTTCCAACAGTATTAGAATCCCCTGCTGGGACGGACCAATAATCTAACCAGAGTTCACACTTATACAATAAACATTTGGCAAATATTTTTCACAAATAAAACAAATTCAAAACACGTATGTAATAATTTCAATAAATGACTATTTTGCTTGACCCACAGTACATAAGAAATAACCACTTTGATAGTGAAACAACTTTGAAAACAATTGTTCATAAATCATTGGCTCACAAAAGAGGAATAAAAATCAGATTTATTTTTATTTAATCAAAGAGAACGATACATTGTGCAAGTTCCCTTACCTCAAATCAAACCTTCAATAATCCAAGCGATCAAACTCCTAATAATCTCAATGCTACTCAGAACCTAAAATCAATAATATTCTTTATCAATAAATCATACTTAAGCTAAAAAACCTCTCTAACTAAGTGGTGCGTTAAGGGTTCAACGTCTCATTCTCATGGCCTTATGATGCTTACTATATTTAATATAATTAATAAATACACTAACGCGGCATTAAAATAGACTCATGTTAAATTATAAATTAATAGGTTTGAATTACTTTTTAACACAGAAAAGTTACCAGTCAATCCGAGATAAGTTGACTGTCAACAGATGTGAAGTTGACAGTCCGAATGTAGTAAAACAGCAGCAGATTTTGTATTAACTTCCTATGCTACCCAAGGCAAAAGCAGAGGTTCACCTACTGATTTTCCCTCAACATCAGTCCCTAAATCTGTGGGAAAGATGTTTGTGGAAGGGTCTATGGTAGGGTTTGAGGAAATTTGTAGTGTTAGACATGGGAAGTGGTGGAAACCACCATTTTTGGCTTTCCTTGTCACCCAAACCCAAAGAAAGAGATTTTTGGTGGTTGGATGATCTTGTGTAGTAGCTATGAAGGGGTTTTTTGAGTGTGTGATGATGATTTAGTGGTTTTAGAAGTGATAGAGATGGAGGATTGGATTAGAGAAGAAAATATTGATAACAGAGTAAAGTTACCAGTCAACAGATGGTAAGTTACCTGTAAACAGACACGAAGTTGGCAGTCGATTCGTACAAAACAGCAACTACTCCTTCTTTTTCCTTCTCTCTTGCTTTCTTTTCTTTTTTTCTCTCTTTATATTGTTTTCAGTCAAAAGAATATTAATCCTCCATAAAGGTTTCTTATATAGGGTGCAAGTTAATCCTAATCTAATTAGGATTACCTTCAAAGTGAGTGTTTGATTAGGATACGAACACTATCTCTCATTGATTAGAGAACAATTACCTTGTTTGGTTACAAAGTTGAATGTGTTTGAGGTTAATTCTAAATTAACTCATGCGTTTAAAGGCAATCAATTTTATATTTAATTAATTAAACCTAAGAAAAATTCGGGGTATTACAATAACCGCTCAGTCTCAAGTCTCCACCTTGGTAACAAAGGACGAGCTCGGCTGTTCCACGTAGGTATCGAATTTGCTTCACCCATGTCCTTCATCTCAAAAGTAGAGGACAGCCACTTCTTAGTGGCGACTATAGACTCCATATCATTCCCAGCAAGAAGGACGTCGTCAACATACAAAGAAAGGATAAGGATTTTCCCATTGGACCATTTTAGATATACGCAATGGTCTTGTTCAATCATCTCAAAACCCACAGAGGTAATAGAATCATGAAATCTAAAATACCACTACCTAGACAACTGCTTGAGGCCATAAATGGAATGTTTGAGATAGCACACTTTGCGCTTTAGTCCCTTAACCTCAAAACCCATGGGTTGATCCATATAGGTCTCTTCGTTTAGTTCTCCATTGAGAAATGAGGTCTTAACATCCATTTAGAAAAGTTCTAAATCCAATTGTGCAACAATAGCTAGGATAAGGCGAATAGATGCAAACCTCACCACTAGGGAGAATGTATCTTCATAATCAATACCCTCACGTTGGGTATAGCCTTTCGCAACAAGGAGTGCCTTATACTTGTCGATTGAACCGTCTGCCTTGCGTTTAATTTTCAAGACCCACTTATTTCTGATGGTCTTATGCCCAAGCAGAAGATCAACCAACTCCTAGACCTTATTCTTGCCCATAGAACTCATCTCATCTTACATAGCAATTATCCACTCATCTCTAGCATAAGAAGAAAGCGCTCCTTTATAAGAAGCTAGCTCATCATCTTCTCTAGGACCACATAGGAAGATATCCTTCTCAATCTCAAAATGACGACAAGGAATATTTCCTCGTTTATTCCTACACACTTGGGATTCTTGGTCTTGCGGGATAATTTCCTGCAAAACACCCTGTGGGATACTCCCACTGGGTTGAAGTCCACTCTCACTATCTTTAGTGACTACAGGATGAGGAACTAATTCCCCACCCTCGCTCGAAGATGGTAAGATGTCTTTACTTTCTTCTATCTCATAAAGGTCAATATCCTTTTTAGTGTCGCCTATGCTAGGAAAATCATTCTTTATGAAATCAACATTGCGTGACTCTATTTCAGTCATTCCTCCATTAGGGTGTTCACCATCCATTACATAACCTTTTGAGCTATCGGAATATCGGATAAAAATATGTTTTCTAGCTCTAGGGCCTAATTTCCTATACTTATGGGAGGTATTGTAAAAAAAACCCGCTGAACCCCAAGGGCGCAAATGCTCCAAATTAGGCTTTTCGCCATGCCATAGCTCATAAGGGGTTGAGGAGACTGACTGAGAAGGCACTCTATTTAAGATGTAGGCAGCAGTCATAAGTGTGTCCCTCCAAAAGGATATAGGGAGATTAGCTTGCGCCATCATCAATCTAGCCATATCTAGAAGTGTTCTATTCTTTCTCTCTGCTACGCCATTTGGCTGTGGGGTATCAGGAATAGTGAGTTGCCTGCGTATCTTCTTTTCCTTGCACAATTCCTTAAATTGATTGGAAAGATACTTGCGTCCTCGATCTATCCTTAGAGCTTTCAAGCTCTTATCTGTCTGATTCTCAACCTCTGCTATAAAGCGTTTGAAACAGTCCAAAGCTTCATATCGATGAGAGATCAGATGGACATAACCATATCGCGTGTAATCATCAATAAAAGTGAGGAAATAAGAGGCGCTATTTGGGCATGTGGCCCATAAAGACAAACCTGTGAGGCCGGCCAGTGGGCTGGGCCAGAGCGGATAATACCTCGAGGTGAGGGACTGGGCCGTGCATCTAATAATGTAAGAAACAAACTTGCGTAGCCCTTTCCACAATGGAGTTAGAGTACATAGCATGTTCAGTAGCTTTTCAGGAGGCAGTTTGGTTGAGGAGGTTCCTATAGAGTTTAGGCATTACAGCTCATGCAGAGGAAGCTGTGGTCATATATTCAGATAGTACATCAGCCCTAGCCTATGTAAAGGATCCTAAGTATCATAGTAGATCCAAACACATTGACATTAGGTTTCACTTCATTTGAGATATGGTTGCGTGTGGGGAAGTTGTCTTGAGGCATATCTCCACTGGCAGCATGGTGGCTGATCCTTTGACTAAGCCTATTGCCAGAGATGTTTTTACTCGAAAGGTTATGTAATGTATGGTGAACACCCTAATGGAGGAATGATTGAAATAGAGTCGCGCGATGTTGATTTCATAGAGAATGATTTTCCTAGCATAGGCAACACTAAAAGGGATATTGACTTTTATGACATAGAAGAAAGTTAAGACATCTTAACATCTTCAAGCAAGGGTGGGGAATTAGTTCCTCATCCTATAGTCGTTGAAGATAGTGAGAGTGGACTTCAACCCAGTGGGAGTATCCTGCAAGGTGTTTTGCAGTAGTCATAAGTGCATCCCCCCAAAAGGATATAGGGAGATTAGCTTGTGCCATCATCGATCTGGCCATATCTAGAAGTGTTCTATTCTTTCTCTCCACCACGCCATTTTGCTACGAGTTATCAGGAATACTTAGTTGCCTGCGTATCCCCTTTTCTTTGTAAAATTCCTTAAATTGATTGGAAAGATACTTGCGTCCTCAATCTGTCCTCAGAGCTTTCAAGCTCCTATCTATCTGATTCTCAACCTCTGCTATAAAGCGGTTGAAACAATCCAAAGCTTCATATCGATGAGCGATCAGATGGACATAACCATATCGCGTGTAATCATCAATAAAAGTGAGGAAATAAGAGGCGCCATGACATGCCTTAACATTCATAGGTCCGCAAATGTTTGAGTGAATTAATTCTAATGGTTTAGTAGCTCTTCTAGCCTTACCAAAAGGCTTCCTACATGCTTTTCTAGCCAAACAAAGCTCACATATAGGTAGGTCAACCTTAGCGAGTGGGCCCAAGAGGCCCGCTCGAGCTAATCTAGTCATCCTATTACATCCTATATGTCCAAGTCTAGCATGCCAAGTTACAGAATCTATATTCTTATTAGAATCAGCAGTATATGATAAAGAGTAAACAGAATCATCCAAATCAACTTTATAAAAATTATTTGATAACAAACCATGTCCAAAAATAATTCCTCCTAAAAGAATATCCAAACCATGACCGCTGAAATTAAAAGAATATCCATAATCTAATAGTGCTAAAACAGAAAGTAGATTATACTGGATCACAGGCACATATAACACATCGTGTAGAAGTAAAGTGCACCTCGTGCGCAAATTAAGCTGATAAGAACCAACTCCAAGAGCTTCTTCACTAGTGCCGTTTCCCATGTAAACTCTATGTGTTCCAGACGGAACGCGGTGATAATCTACGCACCCTACTCGATCTCTCACTACATGCTTGGTTGCTCCTGTGTTACAATCCAATCAGGGAGAGAATGAGCAACTAAAACATGAGAACATACAAAAATGGAAAGAGTATTAGGTGTAGTGGATACCTGCTTCTGCTCAGTGCAATCATTGGTGAAGTGACCCATCTTGTTACAATTGTAGCACCTCATTTTGGACATATCTTTCTTTCCACCATGCTTGCCATGGCGCTTGAATTTCTTGTTGCTAGCCCCTTTAGGCGCATTATTGCCAGCCCCTTTAGGTGCATTTCTGCTTGCCCCACCCTGCTTGTACTGTTTCCCTTGTCTATTGCGCCTAGGCACATTTCCTTGGCACTTGCCACTCTAGGCGATAAGGGTAGCAGCTCGGGTCGCCTCTAGGTGCTCCGCCTCAAGCTCACAATGACGTGAGATATCTTGGAAGTTCTTAATGTTCTTATTGTGTGTTATGATCTGTTTCATGTGCACCCATGAATCAAGCAGGGAACGGATAACAACTTGCACCTATTGCTCATCAGTGAGATCATTCTCGGCAGCCTTAAGGTCTTGAATCATACTAGACATCGTCCTCAGATGTTCAGTCATCGAGTGCTTGGGTTCCTTTCTGTACATCTCGAACTTTAGAACCAGACTCCTAAGTCTAGTAGTAGATGTAACACCAAAGGCAATTTTCAGCTATTCCTATATTTCTTTGGCAGTTGGGTAGTTCTCATACTCCCCAATGAGATCATTATGCATGCAATTCAACATGGTATACTGCGCACAACAATCTTTCTTAAACCAAGCCTGGTTGGTTTCTTGCCTACGGCAGAGCTCTCCTACTGGTGCCCCATCCTGAAGTTGTGGGGCATCCATGGAGGTGGTCAAGGTATCAATCAGATCTATTTCATTCAAGAGGTAGGTGATTTTACTATGCCATATGTCATAATTGGCCCCAACTAGTTTGTCAGCCTGACTTAGTTCAACAGCTAGGTTCTTGGTTGCCATCGCTACATTCAAGAGTTGCGCAAGGGTTGACATTATTATACACACATCCATTATTTATTCAGAAAACCCAATTGGAAAAACATTATCCCTTCCTACAAATCGAAATCAAAAAATATTGCTATTGCTCATAATTATCTCCCAATTATGTAGGTTAGGAGTATATTTTCCAATAGTTTTTTGAACAAATACACATATTACCCACAGTATTATAACAATAATAATGATAACATACTCCACATAAACACACGGATTCCCATATGGAATCATTTGGTAAATATTAGAGCCTATGATAAGAAAATTCCATAGCATAATGTGTGTTGCGAAAACACATCCTCATACATAATTCCTCCAAAAATAATACATGAATCAATACATTACATTCCCAAAAATCCAAATACAATGGATCTACTGCAATGAATTAATAAATGGGGATGCCGCGCCATACATTATGCCTCAAGGAATGTCTTATACACAGAAGGCAAACAAACATAAGCTCTATCATATTTTACCAAAAATCCATCCATTTAATCCTATAACTAACATGCTAACACATATTAAGCAAATTGGTCTATTAAATGGATGGTAGGGCCATGCTCAAACAAATAAGGAGTGTGCCAATGGGTCTCATAAGGCGGGTAAAACGTTGGCGGCAATCTAATTGCGCAACGTAATAACAATAATTAATTACACAAATTAATTAACTTAATTACCACATGTAATTAATAGAAGCACAGTTAATCCACGTCGTGTGACTCTCCCGTGACACAAAAATAATCCCACATAGTCTCAAAAGCAAAAATACAGCCTCTGGAAATTTTAATTTTGCATAAAATAATATTATTTAATTTTTCGGTAAAGAAAAATGCTCAAAATATAGTAAAATAAAAAAATCCATAAGCTATGGTGGGAGGTGCAGCACACCACATAGTAAAATAAGCCCCTAAAAAAAATTCACAATTTTCCAGAATGTCAAACACACCCTCACGCGCGCGAGTGGTGTGGTTTTATAATATTTTTTCAATTTTGTTAATTAGATAAATATTTTCTGGTAATTAAAAAATGAAATAAAAATTACCAAAAAATCAGAAATAAAAAATAAAAAATTCTAGAAAAAATTTGGCCAAAAATGGCCCCGGGAAGCTCCCCCATGCGCCACATACGCCACCACCCGCATATGGGCGCGTGCTATTGCGTCAGCATTTTTTTTTTTTTTTTTTCATAAATTCCAGAACCATGCCATTCTCCTTGCTAGGCGCATGTAGGCCATGCTCCGACCAAACAGTCACCATTGGCGACACCGCCGGCACTGTTGGACTCCTCTTGGCTTCGGGGTTCGGACTACGAGGTCTACCTCTCATGGGGACCCACCATTTGTGCACACGCACTCACTTTCCTCGGGTGAGAGTGGGCTAGCGTATTTCCTGCACTTCATCTTCTTCCTTTAAACCAATTCGAACCAGTTTCGAATGTTCATGGGGACAACTTCGCGAGCTCATAACTATCACATACAATATCAGATTTGCGCAAATTTTATGTCCACGGAAAGCCCACGCGACGTAGTTTAACACTATACCAATTTCCTACATTAACAATAGGTCTAAGTGCATCAAAAATAAACCCAAAGTTTTGGAAAAAAACATAAATTCCAAAACTAGGGTTTGCATTTTCTCTCAAAATACACATCCGTTTCTCACGAACTTTTGCGAGCATGTTCCTCACACATAGGAGAACACATGCATCCATATAAAAATTTTGGGTTAAAAACCACTTTTGAAAAACTTTTTTAAACGACCCAAAAATTGTATTTTAGAGAGAGAATGCAAACCACGGGACTATAGGGCGAATCAACAACCACAGACTCTGATACCAATGTAAATACATTATATCTACAGCATATAGCACTCAATAATGGGTCCAAGGACGTACCTTAAGCGGAAAAGACCCAAGGAACTTTGTTGGTCGTTGTTACAAGCCCCATGTAGCCGCTGCACGAATGGTTGCTCCTCTACTGCGAGTCTGACCTCCGTGTATACTCTTCAACGTCATGATAGCCGTAGGGATTGCTACTAGAGTCCTCCCACATAATCCACACTACCAAGTCCACTAGGCCAATGATGATCCTACTGAGAGAATACTAGAGAGAGAAACTATGGAGGCTGCTGTATTATGGAGGCTGCTATATTGTGTTGTCTCAATCACTAAGAGAGATATTCAATATATATGTGCCCCTATTTCAAGTCTAAACCCTAGCAGGACATGGTTTCCAAGTACAATTAGGAAACCTCATAAAATAGGGCACTTAACCACTTGGGTCCAGCACCCACACATGGGCAGACCATGGGTTTGGGTTACAACCTAATGACCCATATATTAACATATATATATCTAGATATATTTAGTTATACAAGCACATATATGGCTGATCATTTTTCACCTCCCTCATCTACCTACGCAATCAAGAACATCCCTCTTTGAGGATTGTCACCAGCAGATCATGGACAGCCTCCACACAAAGTGATCAAAATTTTCATCATGATCCAGCACGTTGACTCATACACATTTTGGGCTAGCCCCAAACTGGTTCCCACCTCTAGTCAATATGTTGTAGTGTTAGAGGAAAGCTTTGCAATCCTCCATTTCTCCTTCTCACTTAAGACAAGCAAAAACTACTAGAGCAAAGAAAAGGTATGACATTATGAATTTTATTTACAAATTAAAATTTGACGCATGCATCTCATTACTAAAATTTTTATTTCAATCGTGGCATGAAATCCTGAATAAGAAAGAGATGCATGCACAAACCAGGTTGAAATACTAGAAGTCAACTGTTTCACTGCTAATCTCAATTACTACCTCCTTCTTGCACTAGTATATAATTGTAGCCAATTCAAATGAGGGACCTTCTTGGGGATGCTAACACCTTCACATCTTGCAAAATATCTATTTGCTACTTAGTGCTGTGAATCTTTGGAAACACCAATGGTATTGACCACCTTTCGTAGCTTACATGTGCTCTAATTGGATAATGCGAGTGAACAGCATGAGACCAGTCATGGTATGCCAAAAAGGAATTTGAGCATATTGCGGTTATAATAAGCAAGGTCATTAAGCAATATCCTTAAACTTTGATTGACAACATATTGTCTTGTAAATCCATCGGGATTGCTAGGTGATCTCTATGAATTACCTTGCTCATTTTCTTGGCAACTTCTTGGTCACTGTTAATCTCGATCAGTTGCCACCGCCTTTGTTGGAATGTGCTCTTAGAGGTGGTAAACGGCTTGAGGCCATGCATGTGTTTATAATTCCTTAATAGTCATTTTGTGCAAGGGTAGAACTATAAAAAAAGTTGAAGCTCCCATTAATCTATACTATATCTAGATTACAATTGAACTATCAAGGTCTACATAACAAGTCTCTAGCAGTAGGAAAAACCTCGTCAATGGCATTCATTAAAGCCAATTCTCTATCTGTGACAATCACATCAGTTAGGCATAATTGGTAACCATTCAAAACCCAGTTTCTATTCTTCTCTTCAGAAAAAGAAAAATCCCCCACCCCCCCCCCCCCCCCCCCCCCCAAAAAAAAAAAAACAAACAAAAACTAAATAAATAGAACAAGCAAATCAATACACATTTCAAGCATAACTAG
Organism: Liquidambar formosana; assembly: GCA_039720395.1. Classification (NCBI taxonomy): domain Eukaryota; kingdom Viridiplantae; phylum Streptophyta; class Magnoliopsida; order Saxifragales; family Altingiaceae; genus Liquidambar; species Liquidambar formosana. Next base: position 26,701,402 of record CM077822.1, read on the forward strand.
TAATCCTTTAAAACCCAATTCCCATTTTCTTCAGGAAGCGCATTCCCCCAGCCACCCCCCATGCCCACCTCCAAAAAAAAAAAAAAGTAACCCTTTAAAACCCAACTCCTATTCTCTTTAGAAAAGCACAATGCCCCCAAGAAAGAACCAAACAAGAAGTAGATAAAAAAAGCAAGCAATCTAGTACCCATTTCACAAAAAGAAGATTAGAAGATGATTTGCCAAAAGAAATTTTGGTGAAGTTACTAAGTTTCAAAAGCCAGAAGTTCAATATTAATATTGAACTGTAATCTATTTAGTAACACAATTTTCCTATTCTACCACTTAGCATCTCCATTGAACATGAAAACCATGTCAATGCCCTTACTAATAATTAGTCATTTCACGATATTCATAGTATCAGGATTTTAACCTAACACAAAACAATTTTCATAAGTACTCCAGCATCACGTTTTGCTTGTATATAATTTAGCTAATTTTTTTTTCTTTTATGAAGTATATATTTTAGCTACTCATGCACGTAAGGTATAATATTAAATTAAAGAAAAGTCCAATTAGTTATTGAAAATGGTGTAGTAATAACTTACAGACAATTCTAACAATAAGGTCAGGTTCAAACATCCATACTACCTTTATAAATGTAGAATCCTCAATAATCCACCTCTTTTTCTTAAAAATAAAAAATAAAGGAAAAAAGAAATCAATTGACGATTGAAGGTTTATACCTAGGTATAGCAAAATCCAAAACCTACTATTTATTTTCTATGACATGAAAATATGTGTTTGAATTGAAGGTATAGTTATCTTTGTTTTATAGTTACAATTCATCAAATCAGGATTTATGCAACCAGCTAAGGGCGAAAACACATGATACTGCAACATAAAAATTGATATCTTTAAACCAGGGTTTTTTTCTTTCTCCTTTTCTTTTAATCAAATGTGTAAGAAATATCAACTAACAATTGAAGGTTCCTAACCAAAAGTTATATAGAAAAGATGAACCAAACAACATATGAGCTTACGTGATGTCCAAAAGCACAAGTTGGATTAAAACAGTTCCCAGCAAACCAATACCAGCAGTTCCTGGGATTAAGCCTTGCAATCTCACTACATCATTAATATTAAGAAGATGTTACTCGGAAGAAAATGAAACCTAGCCTAGTAGCTAAGACAAACCAGAAAATCTAATAAGTAAATCCTTTTCATGCCAAAATCGGCAAACTTGGAGCTAACCAACTGAAGCAAGTCATATGGAGCTAACCAACTAAATGGCTAGACCTTTACTTCTAGATCCTAATCAATTCTTATTTCTTAGTCCAGAAAAAAATGGAAAGGCTACATAAAATTTTAGCCCTGAATTCCTCTTCGGTGAAGGCTGAAGTAGGGTTTAGAAGGGCAAGTTAGAAGATAGCTGAGCAATAGCCACAAAAAACTCATAGTTAGTGACAAAGAACAGATCCCACAATTTATATCTGAAGTTGATGTTTTACTGAGAGTGAGCCACGCATATGTCGTGGGATTCATTGGGTGTTGCATACACAACGAACACATGATGGTAGTCTACAAGTATGTAGAAGATGGAAGAACCTTGTATAGCCTTATTAGAAGTACAAATTAAATGACGTATTAGAAATTCTATAGAGTTTTTGGTTCAGAATTATATTTGATGTTGCCCAAGCAATGAATTATCTCCATTTCGAAGAGCCTAGGCCGATTCTTTACTTTCATTTAAAGCTATCACATATACTTATAAATCAAGAAGACAAGGCAATCATAGGAGACTTCGAAATAGCACTTCTACTAGCCAACGGCAAAATTCATCTTATAACTGACATAAAAGGGGAACCAATTATACGGATCCTGAGGTTGTCAAAACCAATAGATATGGTAGGGCTACTGACATCTACAACTTGACATGATCGTAGTTGAGATACTAATAGGAAACGTAGAGAGTTACAACTTGTATGATATTCTTCAACCGAAGAATCTCAATCTTGAGCAAGAGTTGGAGTTTCGTGAAATCACTTCTCTCGCCATACATTGCTTAGATCCTACCCCTAGGCAGAGGTTAACAATGCAAACAATAGTTTTGAGTTAAAGAAAATTTAGGGATCAAGAAGGAAGACATCACATTTTGAATCGAGTTCAATGGCGTAGTATAATGTTTTTGAATCTAAAGATAAAAGTCCACTCATTTTAAACCAAGCTAATAAATAAAGAAATACGTTATTTTTTTTTACCAAAACAAGGAAATATTCAACTCTTTTTTTGGCCAAAAAAAAAAAAAAAAAACATACCCCTATATATATCAGATTAATTTAAAATCAGTGGACTTTCATCTTCAATTCAAAACAATAATGCTATGCCGTTGAACTCGATGCAATATGTGACATCTTCCTTTTTTATTCCTAAATTTTCTTTAGCTCAAAAACTATTGTTGGCATTGTTGACCACTACTATGGGATAGAATCTAAGCAATGTTTGGCGAGATCAGTGATTTCATAAAATTGCAACTCTTGTTGAAGGTCAAGATTCTTAGGTTGAAGAATCTTATACAATTTTTTAGTCTCTACTTTTCCCGTGAGTATCTCAACCACAATCATGCCAAAGTTGTACACGTCAAAAGCCCTATCATATTGGTTTTGACAACATCAAGCTCCATATATATGGTTCCCCTTTCATGTCAGTTGTGAGATGACTTTTGTCATTGGCCAGTAGATTAGCAATTCCCAAATCTCCAAGGATTGCTTTGTCTTCGTGATTTAGAAGTATATTTAATGGCAGTCAGGGTGCAAAATCGGCCCAAAGGCTTTTAGATGAAGAAAATTCATTGCTTGGGCAACATCAAAGGTAATTTTGAATTAGAGATTCCATGGAATTTTTTATACATCATTTTTACTTCTAATAAGGTCAAACAGGGTTTTTCTATCTGCCACATACTTATAGGCTACCATCGGGGTTGTGCATGAAACACCCAATGTGTTCCACAAAATATGCATGCTAACTCTACTAAAATATCAACCTCAGATATAAATTTGGTAGGATCCTTTCTTTGTCATTGACTATGATTATTTTGATGGCTACTACTCATCCATCTTCTAACTTGAATTTGTAAAGCCTATCCCAGCCCTGACCAAAGAGCAATTCAAAGCAAAAATTCAGTAGCCTTTTTCATTTCATCTAGACTAGAAAACAAGAATAGATTAGGAACTTTAAGTAAAGGTCTAGCTTTTAAAGACCAAAGTAATACATTCCCTCCATTCTCTTCAAAATTTATTCTCCTTGGTTTCTTAATCCTTCTTGATTTCAACTTCTGAAAGACACGCCACAAGATAAGTATTATAACCAACATCAATAAAGTCAAATATGTCTAGGATAGGGCTGTACGGCTTATTAGAGCTACATTACCTAAAGAACCCATACAAATATTAGATTACATTTTTTTCTTCCGTTGAAGTAAAGAAGGTATTATTAACAAAAGGGGAAAAGATCATATATATAAGAAGTATACAAGAAAGCCTAATAGCGTATGGACTCTAGAAACTCCTGTAGGGTTCCTACTAAAAAAACTCTCTAACTTACCCAAAGCGAGAAGACATTTTTTTTTTTTCTTTTTGGGTAAGTATAACAAAAATACATTCAAATACATGTATCTTTACTAAACTAATATTCTTCTTAATATTGTCAAAATTTCTCTTGTTCCTCGATCTTTGTCCTAAGGGACCAAAATATAGCATGCGGCACCATCTTCCACACTTTCTGAACATCTTTGTGGGAGCTACTACAACACCATGACTCTACCACCTGTAATATTGTCCTTAGCAACCCCCAATGGAATTGAAATAACTCTAAGCACGAGTTCCATGCCTCCCTAGCTATGGAGCAATGAATAAGGAGATGATCTAATTACTCTTTCTTCGACTTATATAAAGCACACCAATTCACCAGATTAAACTCGCTATTCTACAAATTATCTAGCATGATGCATTTTCCCCAACATGCCACATTGCCACCCAAGTAAAGAGCATAACCCTAGACGGAACTCTTAGGACCCAAATCTTAGGCACCGGGAAGATAATACTATTAAGTTTTCAACTTAAAAGCCTAAGCTTATAAGGGGAGGGCCCAAATAGGTATATGAAAACATGTTAGATTCGATATTTAATCAATGTGGGATGTAGTGGATTTCTAACACTCCGCCTCACGTGTAGGCCTAACAACATAGAAATTGGCCTATCACATGGACAATAAAGACAGGCTCATAAGTGAAATGGGCCCAGGAACGACATCTTCTGATACGATGTTAAGTTTCCAACTTAAAAGCCTAAGCTTATAAAGGGAGGGCCCAAACAGGTATATGAAAACATGTTAGATTCGATATTTAATCGATGTGGGATGTGGTAGATTTCCAACAAATACATTGAGGACCAACTAAAGCCTTGTAGTAGGATTTGACTAAGAATACCCATACATCCACAACATATAAACATATTAGATTACATATAAACATATCATACTGACAATTTTGACACTCATAAAAATATAGAGAGGCAACATAGGACTCTATTATAAAGCATATAAATAATTTAATGTTAGTCCTTAAAATTTGGGAAGACTTTGTTTTGTCTACTGTCATAAAATGCCCTTTAGAGATGGAAAATCCTATTTTAGGAGATGTTTCTCATGTTCAATGGAGCTAAAATGACAGTACACACATGGATAGGGTTTTAAACCTCAATCTTAACCCATAGGTTGCAACACTTTTTTCTTTTTGTGATTAGCAACAAAGGATAAATTTTATTAATAATAAAAGAGAGATATAGTAGGAGGACAAGAAGTCCACCCAAAGCCAACCGACCAATAGAAAAGTACAATAATAAATAAAACTAACAACACACAGCTTTCCAATCCGAATTTAACAAACAATGGAATATCACCAAACTCCTTTGAAGAATAAACCCAAAGACAACAAAAAAAATGCACCTTGTTCCACAACCCATCCAAAGAAGACATCCTATCCTCATACATGCTAGCATTCCTTTCGAGCCAAATAACCTAAAATGCCGCCAAAATAGCATAGCTCTAAATAACCCCAGCTTTCTTACCTCTCCCAAGACCCCAAAAATGGATCTCAAACACCTTTGAGACACAACCCAGAAAACCCCAAGATTCACCACCAAGACTACAAAGTCTAAACCACAACCACCTAGCCATAGAGCCATATAGGAAGAGATGATCAATGCTCGCCATCTTTTCTTTGCACATAATACACCACTGAGGGCATAAATAAAGAAAAGGGCTCCTTCTTTGAAGCAACTCATTAATATTAATTCTCGTGTCCAATAGACCAAGCAAAAGCCCAAACTTTGAGAAGCACACATCCTTTCCAAATCATGACTGAGGGAGGAAAAAAAGGAATATTGGGATTCTTAACCAATTTCTCAAAAAATGATTTACAAGAAAAAACTCCATAAGAATCAGCATTCCAAATCCTCCATCTGGAATAAACTCTCTTAACGAAAAACCGTCCAATAATAATAGCAAGGCCAAAAGCTCTAAAATTTCCCTATCATTAAGATTTTGGAAGAACATGAAATGCCAACTGAAGTAAAGAGATTTAGACGAAACCATGGAAAAAATAGAAACATTATAAGACAAAGAAAATCTATATAGATGGGGAAATAAAGAAGGAAAATAAGCTTTCCCTCGCCAATGATCCTCCCAAAAATACACTTTGTCCCAATTCCTAACAAATTAACAAAGAAGTAAATACTACAAAACCGTCCAAACCCAAAGAAATAGATTTCCAAGGACACTTAGCAAAAGTCCTAGGACACACTTGAGCATCCCATCCATTATCACGCAATCCATACTTACTTTTAATAATAGCATGCCATAAAAAATCTATCTCTAAAGGGAACCTCCACAATCAAGGGAACCTCCCCAACCACTTGATAATAAGAGCAACATTTCTCTCCACAATCTTACCAAGTGCTAAACCCCTTGAGTTTTTTGGTCTAGCTACAACATCTCAACGGACAAGATGATCTCTCTTAGCCTCACCACTACCTTCCCACAAAAGTCTCTCATTAAATTTTCTAGTAATCGATCTACCCTAGAAGGAATTCTAAAAAGAAACAAATAATAGGTGGGAATACTAGACAAAACTAACTGTATCAAAACTAATATCTCGCCTTTAGAAATTAAATCTCTCTTCTAACCATCCAATCTTTTCCTAACCCTTTCAATCACTAGATTCCAAAATGTCTAAAAATAAGGGTTCCCACGCAAAGGAAGACCTAAATAGGTTAAGGGCCACTCTCCCACAGAACAACCTAACTCATATGCTATATAACCCCTAAATTTTATCAGCTTCACAGTTAATCCTGAGAATAGCTAGCACTCTTACCCACATTGACTTTAAGCCTTGAAACTATTTCAAAAACCTACAAAATTAATTGAAAATTTAAAAATTTTAGCTCATCCCAGAGGAAAAAAACAAAGTGTCATCCACAAATTGCAAATGAGAAACTGAAACTCTATCTCAACCCACCTCAAATCCCTCAACCAAACCTACCACCTTGGCTCTATCTGTATTTCTACCCAAAACATCTTCCACTAAGGTAAACAAAAAAAAGGGATGAAGGATCTCCCCATCTCAACCCCCATGACGCCTTGAATGTATTACTCAGCTTCCCATTGATAATCACAGTTAAATTAGTAGAGAACAAATAACCATTAATTCACTTCACAACCCCCCCCCCTTTTTTTTAAACAAAATCCCAAAAATCCCATTCCACATGCCATAAGCTTTTTCAAAATCAATTTTAATCAACAGACCTTCCTTCTTATCTAACCAATATTCGACCACTGCTTCATTGGAAATTAAAACCAAATCTAGAATTTGATGACCATCTACAAACGCACCCCGAGCCTCCAAAATAGTCTCACCTAAAACCTCTCTCAGTATAATAGATAGACTTTATCCATAATCTTATACAAGGATGAAGCCAAACTAGTTGGCCTAAAATCTTTAATCTTCAAGGAATCACTTTTCTTAGGAATCAAACAAATAAATGAAGCATTAGTCCTTACATTAACAACATCATTATCCAAGAACTTCAAAAAAACAAAAACTTTCAAGAGATTATCTGTAATAACAATCCAACAATATTGAAACAAAGACAATCTAAACCCATCCAAACCCATAGCCTTATCCCTTCCATAATAAAAAATTATAAACTTAATCTCATCTAAATCAAAAGGTCTCTCTAATTTTTCTGTAGTGGCTCACTAGTAGGTGACAAAAACAAACACTGTAACGCAGGCCTATCCCCACCAACTGAGCTATAAAGAGAGGAGAAAAAAATTATAAATCTCATTAATAATCCTCCCTCTATTTTCAATTACAGAGCTATATATCTTCTAGTTGCAGCTTATTAATCAACTTCTTTTTCCTACTACCATTCGCTACCCTATGAAAAAAATCTAATATTGTTATCTCCTTTCAACCCCTTCACCTTAGCCTTTTGAGACCACAAATTTTCCTCTTTAAATATAATTTCTTTGAAATTTTCCTTTAAGTCATTCCTCTCTAATCTCTAATGCTCACTTAAAGCTCTACCCTCCTCTAAATGATCCAATTCCTCAATCGTCCTAGAAATAGATTTTTTCAAAATTCTAAGATCACCAAACACCTCTTTATTCTAAGTTTTAATCTTCTTTTTAACCAATTTCAATTTCTGTATAAATTTAAAACCCTTCCATCCATGAACAGCATCCACCACAATTTACAAAAGAAGTGATCCTCTAACCACATATTCTCCAATCTGAAAGGCGAAGGACCTCATGAAAACCTCTCAGTATCTAACTGAATATATTACAACAATACGGGTGTGAATATCGGGAGTGAGTGTGAGTGCATATCTAGGAGTCAGACTCATCAAAATTTTAAATTTAGGATACGGAGACTTGGCTAAAAAGATCCAAAAATGGGGTACAGATGCGAAGATACTTGTGTGTGTGTCTATATATATATATACATATATATACATACATACATACTTATCTCTCTCTCTCTCTCTCTTTTTCTCTCTCTCGATATATATCTATATCTATATATATATATATATATATATATGGTAATGATCCTATCAGCATGTGCAGCGTATATCAACACGGCTACAAACCTACAATTACTAATTACAAACCTTTAATTGACTGATTACAAACTCATAATTGACTGACTACAAATGTCGCCTACAGGCCAGATAATTGTCCATTTGTAGTCAGTCAATTGTAAGTTTGTAATCAGTCAATTGTGGGTTTATAATCAACAATTGTAGGTTTGTAGCTGTGTTGATATAAGCCTATATCAGCACATGCTGATAGGATCATTACCGTATATATATATATATAAGGCAAATATGATTAGGGGAATTTTTGTAAAGATTCTGATATGTGGTAGCATTTCCATAATAATTAGACTTGGAGTCAAATAATAAATTCAAATTTTGATTATTTAAGAATAAATGAAAGATAAAGATTAAATTGACAAGGTGAAAAATATAAAAAGGTTTTTGATAAAAAAAAAAAAAAGAAAAATATAAAAAGGTTAGCAGGTGAGCAGAATAGGTTTCATTCAACATAACCAAAACCATCGCCCTTTTATGTCACTTTTGGCTACAGCATCCACGGTAGCCTCTTCTGGGAAGACTTTTGACACCTCTGAAAAAAGGTCCAGCCAGTATAAGGTATGCTCTTCCCTTATCTCTTTCCCCCTTTCTCTCTCTCTTTCTCTTTCTCTCTCTCTCTCTTTCTTTTTTATTTCCTTCTTCCAGCCCCTTGTTGATGCCATTGTTGTTGTTGTGATGCATCTGATTTGTAGATGAGCTATCTAGCACAGATCCTATATCCGTACCCGTGTCATGTCATGTTGACACGAGTACCTTACGGTAAGGTGCCATATCCATGTAACATAGCTAACTGAATAAGGCAATGATCCGATGAACTCTAAGTAAAGCACCTATCTCTTTCCCCCTCCCCCCTCTCTCTCTCTCTCTATTTCTCTCTCTCCCTCTCTCTTTTCTTTCCTTCTTCCAACCCCTCGATGATGCCATTGTTGTTGTTGTGATGCATCCAATTTGTAGATGAGCTATCTAGCACAGATCCTATATCCATACCCATGTCATGTCGTGTTGACACGAATACTTTGCGGTAAGGTACTGTATCCATGTAACATAGCTAACTAAATAGGGCAATGATTTGATGGAATTCTAAGTAAAGCCTCTTACATTTGAGAATAACTCCTCCCAATCCATAGAAAAAAGAAAACGATCAATCCTATTACAAAATAGGTTATCTTGCAAATTAGACCATGTATGTCTAGCATTAATGAAACGAGGATCTCTCAACAAACAATCACTAACAAAAGAATCAAAATCTCTCATGCTCCTAGTAAACCTTGATCCATTAATCTTCTCAAATAAAGACCTAACAACATTAAAATCACCACCCAACACGCAATTCAAATTGCACAACACGAAAAGACTATAGAGCTCATCCTAAAACCACATCTTATCCCTGGGCCTATCCTATAAATACCTAACAACCACAACTCAACTCCATTTAAACCTTTCAACTTAGATGAAATTGAGAAACTCCCATATTCCAACTCCAAATCATATAGTCCCAAGAAATCATAATACCACCTGATCTACCCCACGAGGGTAATCCTTTATGTCTTAATCCCCAAAGACTCTTAACCAAATTCCTATCTATAGATTCTAACTTGGTTTCCTAAAGCATTAAAACATATGAATTGATTTTCCTCAAAAAATCCGTAATAATACTCATTTTCCTCTTAGACCCTCAAAAAGGCGCCCTACCACCTCTAATTCTCAATTATTAAGCCTTTTCACAAACCCGACATCCCACAACACCTCCCCTTCTGACCCAAACAAAAAATCACTAACCCTAAGTTTTTTTCTTTTGCAAGGAGGAACAATAAAGGGAAAATCTTGGTTAGGGCCTATCACCACATTAAGCGTCCTTTCAGAACTTAACTCGCACCTCCTCCACCTTGAAACTAACTTTCTCCTAGAAGGCCTCCTTCCTTTTCATAATTACTTTCCAAACATGCACCCCATACAAAAGTATGACTTCACTAGATCTCCACTCCTCCTACTCACCGCCATAACTCCACTTAATCACATCTCTCAACAACAAACCTCCATAACCACTTCCTTGACAAAGCTTGGTTCACTTTAGTAAGAGGGCTTAACCCTGATCCTCTTTCAGAATTTACAAAGAAAATAGTCTCAGTTAACCAGATGGATTTTCCACACATCATCCTACCTTGCCCATAAGAAGTCCCTTTGGATCTTCTCTAATCTCTTAGTAACAAACGTCGGGATTTGGAACATAGGCATGAAGTAGGTGGGAATGCTACATAAGGTGCTTTTGATGAGAGTTAACTTACCTCCTCTAGGAATATGACTTCCTTTCCAACCACTGAGCCTCTTCTCAAACCTTTCCATTGCTAGATTCTAGATCCCTTTCGTCCTAAAAGGAGGCCCCTAGGGGAGACTGATGTAAGAAGATGGTAAAGTCCCAAATTTGCACCCCAAAATAGAAGTTAACCCTTCTCGATCCACCCTAGACATCTTATTAAAAAAAATCAATCAAGATCGATATTAGATTACATACATGCATATTATACTGGGCATTTTGAAATATATGAAAATTTGTATATATATATATATACATATACACACACATAAAAATAATGGATCATGCACGGAACAATATTTAGAATCCTTTTCCAAGAATTAATGTTTATAGAGTAAATCTCAAATATGGGTAGAACTATAGGGAAGCACCTACAAGAATTACCATCTCTATAGTAAAGAAACAATACCAATACCAATATATAATCACTAGCCTGAGGGACAAAGCCAAATGCAAGATGTATGAAACAAAGGTGTTGTGATGCGAGTTAGGAAGGGACTTGAACTTTTAAGTAGTGGTGTTAAGTTTCCAACCTAAAAGCCTAATCTATTAAGTGGAGGGCCCAAACAAGTATATGAAGCCATATTAAACTAAAAATTTAATCAATGTGAGATGTGGGACTTCATAACACTCTCCCTCACATGCAAGCCTTACAATACGACAACGAGCTTGTCGTGTGGACAATAACAATGAGCTCACAAATGAAATAGACCAAACAACAACAACAATACAATAACGAGCTCTAATAACATGTTAAATTTCCAACCTAAAAGCCTAAGCTATTAGGTAGAGGGCCCAAACAAGTATATGAAGCCATATTAAACTCAATATATATTTAATCAATGTGGGACATCGGACTTCCCTACAGGGTTGCATAGATATAAATCATGGTAATTACAAGGTAAGGGTTTGAGGGCATAAGGGCAAAGCATCCCATTACAATAATCCTCTACCATGAAACTTCCTAATGTACTCTTGGATGGAAGTTCAAGTTTTATGTGTTCAACAAATGTTTCATCACAACAAAACAAGAATTTGTCAAGCTAGTCTCCATTAACATTTCAAATATATATGCTCATATCGGCCAATACATATTGGAATTTGAAGGCACTGATATGCCTTTACGGGGTGATATGCATATGTATAACCGATTCAACATAATATTAACATGTAATGGACCAATACGCCCCGATACTCTATAAAAGTCACTTATACTCAAGTTTTTTCCACTTTTCTAGCCATTCCACCCATTTTTTTCACAAGAAACATCATAAAAGAAACCATTGTTGAGCATCAAAACGCTATATCTGCAATGTTAGATCGATGATGTTTAACCATGAATCATGATTTTTTGAATTTTTTATAATTTTTTTATTATCTTTTGTGATTTGTTAATGGGTAGTGATACATAGGACCACTTTAAGGGGATGACACTGTGGGACGACTAACAACCTTGAAGCTAATTGGTCAGTACAAAAACCACCTAAATAGGTAATACCAAAAATACCCACCACACAAATTAGAATCAACCAAAAATCACACCCAAATCAAAAAACTAGATTTCCGCACTGATTTTGAGTTTCCAAAATCAAATCGATCACTTGATTCAAACTAGGAAAAAAAGGAAAGAAAAGCTACAAGAAAATTCAAGATAAAAAGAAAAAGAAAAATATCAAGATAAAATCATTAATTTAAAACATAAGTTCATGCATGCAACCAGGAGCAAAGAATAATTATCTTGATAGTTTAACTTTTAACTTTTTAAAATCAAGCACTTTGATCACTCACAAAAAAAAAAAAAAACTAGAAACTCAAGATAATTATTTGAAGAACCGGGACAATTATCTGAAGAACTGATATAATTATCTCATAAAATTGAGATAATTATCATGATTTGTGAAAGAAAAAACTTTGAATTTAAAACAAAAAATTTAGAAGAAAAAAATTATCTTGATCTAGTTTGATACAACTAGTAGTAAACAAAAAAAAAATAAATAAATAAATAAAAATTAAAAAAAAAATACCAGACGTTTGATACACCCTCATCCCACGTTTCACCTTTACCTTTACCTTCACCTCCATCCTTCCACCTACGTTTCACTTAGAGATAACTAACAGTAGAAGAAATCCACTCATTGCCAATAGAAAAAAGAGAAATAAGCACCTTGTGGTTTAGATCGACGGCACACCCCATGATCGATTGTGACGATGGTAGCCAAGGGGATGGATGTGTTGGTCTGATTTCGTCAGCCAAGCTTCTTGATGGTGAGTAGCAAACATAAAGGAGAGGCCTCAATCTCTTCACCAGTACCTTGGTAGATTTGACAAAACTCGACTACCATTGGTTAATCGGCCGGTGTAATGTTGGTTGCCGGAGATGGGGTTGTCCAGCTAGAGACAAAATCCTGCTCGTTGAAGGTTTTGGTGGTGTGTTGAGGGATTTTTATGGTAACAGAGAGAGAATCTGGATGGGAGTGGGTTGTTCTCCCTGTTTTGTGGGTAGAGGAGTTTTTCAAAGATAGAGAAAAGAAAGATCTAAATATGAGGGAGAGAAATTTGGATGAGGTAAGTTGTTTACCATGATTTGTGGGTTTTATTGGTAGAAGGGTGAGTTTGTCACTTTGGCAATTCGGCTTGCCTTTGGTCCTAATAGGTTCATCCTATTAGTCATTATCCTTTGTTAATTGTTATTTAATAAATACTACTTTCTTAATAATTACTATATCATCGTCCTCAATATTAGGCCAACAAATTCAAGATTATAAACTTTAACTTTCTGTTTCTATTTTTTATTTTTATAAATTCGTTTATTATAATTCATAATTTATTATAATAAATAGTAAATAGCATTGGGTGGACTTTTTGTCCCCCCTTCTTTGTATCTTTCTTTTTACATCAATAATATTGGTTTTGTTGCTTATCCCAAAAATAAATAAATAAATAAATAAATAATAGTAAATACTAAATCTTATCTAACCATAATATTAGGACAAAAAATTTTAAGATTTTTTTCTTTTTTTCTTTAAATTTATTTTATTATCATTTGTAATTAACTTATTACAATTCAACATTATTAAATGTTAAGTTTGACTTACATAGTTTAACTCTAATCCTTTTTTACTTGTTATAATCATGTTTATCATATTGAAGATAGCATAACACACTAATTATAAGCAAAAAAGACTTTAAACTTCATAAAAAGCCCTATTCATCTATCTATATCTATACTACCTATAAAAGGCTGAATCTCAGGAAAACTTTTGAATGACCAATACACCCTTATTTTTAAAAAAAAATACATATTTACCCTTCCTTTAATTGAAACACATAATAAACATTCTTATCATTTAGTAACAAATGAAAGTTAGATTTTAACTCAAACTCTTAACAAATTAAAGTTAGATTCTTACTCAAATTCTTTTTCCTAAAGCAACTATCAAGTTGCATGATAATATATATGAATATAAACTTTTTAAATATTCCGTTTTATAAAGAAAAAAAATTCTTAACATATATCTAAAGAGTTTTTAATCTTTCGTTGACAATTTTGATTATATATAAAAAATAAAAAAAAATGTACTTTTGAATTTTAAACTTTATCTTTTATGAAAAAATAAAAAAATTTATGTACATATTATTTTGTATAACTAATATTATTTAAAAATATTCACGTGCAACGCACATGTGTTATATCTAGTTATGATAAAATATACGAGGCAGTGAGCTAGGTTTGTTAAAATAGGGACTAAGCTTTTAATTTTTTTACTATGTAAGTGTGTATAAACTATTAAGTTGTCAAGATATGCATATTTCACAAGGTTTCAATTTGAGTGAAGTTCTTAGCCTTTATAAAATAAAATAAAATAAAAATAAAAATAATAAAAAACACAATTTGCTTTCATAGTTTCATATGTGCTAATTTTTATGTTTGTTTAAATTAATAATTGTTATTTTGTGAGGAGTTTGCTATGATAAAGATTCAGAGTATGGCTAAAAAAAAAATTGCCCCTACTAAAAGTCCATTCCGTCAACCCATCTGCAATCCACTTGCTATTCCAATATGATGTGTGGGTTAAAACTGCCCAATCATATGGGCAGATGTGGGTGAGAATTTAGTTTACCCGATGAGTTGTGGGCAAATTGCGGATAAACTATAAACTTGACCTAAACTGACCCATAAGCACCCCTAGGTAGAGCCAGGAACTCACTCTAATGAGGTCACTTTAAGTCACTTAGAACTTAATCTAATTCTATAAATAAAATAAATTATTATTGTTGTTTTGGCCAATAAGAGTTCTAAACCTTTAACCCGAGTGCCTAACTAATCCTTGGAACACGGGTAAGCCCATTACCTACACCACATTAGTTAACGCTCAAAATAAACCTAATTGGTTGCTAGCTTCAATAGAAAATGAAAAGTCGAATCCAAAGTCTTCTGCTTCTTAAAACTTACATCTCAAAAATCACAAGTGCACCTCTTTAGGTTAGATTAAATGAAATAAAATAAATTAGTTAATTTTAGTATTTTATAAAATTCATCTATTATAATTGACAATAACGTTAACAAATCAAAACCATTTGAATTAATAGTAACTTTAAATAAATTAACATTCATTGATAGTATTGGTGTAAAAATGGTTTATCCTTACGCCAATGAATTAAAAAATTTAACAAATCAACTCTGCATAAGGGACAATGTATTATCCTTACGCCACTTAGATCAGAAGGTTATTATAAGAAAAGGTTTGTGTATGTTGACATTTTGGCCAACGGGCTATGTTGGTGTAAAAATTCGATCTACGGTAGAAGAAAAGATGAAAACAATGTTTCAAAGCGCATTATAACTTCGCTTTCTTTAAGATAATGTTTTCCCTCACTAATTTTGTTAATTAATGTGCACACTAATTAACTTAATAGCAAATGTAGAGCCTAGTGGCATTCTGATGTATGACAAAGAATAAAAACAAATTACAGCTGTCTGATATTTTTTATTATTAATTTTGTAATTTTTATTTTTATTTAGTTTAGGGTTTTATTTATTTATTTATGGTAGTTTTTAAGGTTTTATTCTTCAAATGGAAATGATATGTACAGCACCAAAATACAGCACCATATATGGTACTATGTGTATTGACTAAAACTCTCTCAATTTATTTAATTTTACTGATATAAGTTGGATGTTGCACGGGGTGCTGTGGGCCCGGATGCTTCATATAGCACGGCCCTTAGTCAAAATTGAGTCCTTATAAGTTACTAAATTAATTAGGGACAATTTTAGAAGGAATCCAAGTGTTTTAAGGGTTTTATGAAACCTTTAAAAAGGCTACAAAGTCCAAAAACTGGATTTTGCCAATTGTGGCTGTTTTTTTTTTGTTTTTTTTGGCAATTCCTTATTTGCTTTTTTCTTTTTTTAAAATTTTCTGATTCCTTATTTTGTAAGAATTAGGATTTCTATAAATTAGGTTGTATGTTTGCCATTCAATTGAACTTTTTATTAATAAAGATTATCATTCTTGAGTTTTTTTTTTTTTTTATACTCTCTATTGCTTGTGGATTTGAGTAGTCGTTATTCTATTACTCATGGATTTGAGTATTTTCTAAGAAGAATGTGGTGCCCTTTTTTTTCAATACGCTTTCCATTGCACAATGTTAGTTGGCATTCTCCGAAATAGCTTGCTGAGTGAGCGATTTCAGTTTCAAGCTTATGGAAAAGCCTTAATACCCATTTGTTGATATTGGGAGTTTGGGTTATGGGTTAATTCTGCAAATTGTCAAAAAAAAAAAAAAAAAAAATCGTTAATAGCAAATATGCGTTCAAGATAGAGTGAAGTCCAGTTTTGCACAAATAACAATCTGCATTATAAATTGTCGAAAACAGGCTTGAATACCATTTGAGTTGCTAGTTTGTTAAAGACATTAGATTTTAGTTTGTGCAAGAAATAGACTCGGATATGAAAATGAGAAGGCAATGGAAGTGTAGATCGAGTTTACCACATTCTCCACTTAGGAAATGCTGACACTGATTTCTTGGCTAATTGATATCCTCGATGACCCTACCAGTGGTCTCTTTCTCTCTGATTATGGCTGACCTTGTTGCTTTAACTGTGTTAAGATCCTAGTTAGTTTTCCTTCTTTTACTCCCTACAACCCAGGAAAAGAGAGGGGGATTGGGGGGAATGTTAGAATATTAATACTTTAAATCCCAATCTAAACCCCCCACACCAAACAACCCAACCACCATGGTGGTTTATAATCTTCATTTAGATGCAATAGTGGCAAGATTTTACTAATTATTTGACCATACTTCAGTAAATGTAAGATCTAATGATTTTTTATTTTTATTTTTATTTTTTTAATTTTTTAATTTTTTTTGAAAATACTGATTTGGAAAAGAATGCATATCAAATATGATCAAACTAGATAAGTAGAAATAAATCGTATCTAACACAACATGTAATCCATGTAACTTTGTACCTAGGAGACAGAGATAGAAAAGCCAGAGTGATCAATATATTGTACATGATTAAAAGTTCTTGAAGCATGTTTAGTACAAAAACATCAATGAAACGAGCACAATTAAAATCCCAAAGCATCCACACATCACACTGAATCCATCAACAACACCTCTTAGACCAAATCCCAAATGATGGATATACAATTCAAGGCAACAGTACAACGTTAAATCAAGACTCCAAACAGAAGAACTAGGCCAGGTTTCACTGGCTGCATATTTTTGCTGAAATCCCTGAGAGCTGCAATTGTTGAAAAAAATAAATTAAATTAAGATGATTGAAAAAACAGAGAGAAATAAGGAAAATTCTAAAAGTTACCGAAAACCAACTCTTTTTTTGTTTTTTTTTGTTTTTTACCTTTCGGTCCTTTGGTACCATACACAAACAGAAGGCAAAATCTCCTACACGCAAGAAAGTATGATGTGCAATTCCTTCAAGCTAGCATTGGGTTTGACTTAATATTGTAGGAGAGGAAAAGTTGCATACTCATGATTTTAGTAGGGGTATTTAAATATGTACGTACAACTCAATGCCAGGAATGTTGGGAAGTTTTATATCCTACATCAATTAAATATCAAGTTAAACATGTCTTATATATCTGTTTGGGCTTTGGACCCTCCACTTATATAAGTTTAGGCTTTTAAATTGGAAACTAAACATGATATCAAAGCATGTTATTTTTTAGCCCATTACATTCGTGAGCTCGTCTTTGTTTGTTCATGTGACCAGCATTTGAATCTTGTTAGGCTTATATAAGTTTAAGTTTTAATGTTCGAAACTTAACAAATAAGGAATTGTACTTTTTCTTTGCTTTTTTTTTTTTTGGGTGGGTGGTGGGGGAATGACTCTAGGAGAAGCTGTTTTATAAATGGAATATTGAAAAAGCTAGATCTATGAAACAGTTTATTTTGCTCACACAAGACAGAGAGTTGAGATAGTTAGCATTCCAATGCTTAGATTAGACTTTTTATTTATTTATTTATTTATTTATTATACAATGGAGAGGAATCGAACCCTTAACCTAAACCTAAAACTATCCAAACCCCTACCCATCTCCAATACCACCATTAGGCCACAATGATTAGACTTGAATCTTACCAAGATAAAATCTTACCTGTAGCTGCTTTACGCAGTTAAATAGCTCTTCCATTCAGAGGAAACGTATTTTCATGACTCTCATATCAAATCTGTAATTCAAAAGAATAAATAAGTAGAATAAAGAATTCCAACTTTGTGTTGGAACAGAACACATGCAAGAAATTAAGAACTAAAAATGCCTCTTAGAAAATATGAGGGGTTTGACAAAAGTTCTAAATATTATTAACTCTTTATTTTCTTTTTTTTTTTTTTTTTTTTTTGGGAGGAGGGCGGCCCCCCGCCGCGGGGGGGGGGGGGGGGGGGGGTGTGGTGGTGGTAAGCAATATTGGTTGCTTCACAAATACATTACTATGCATGTTTTAGGATCTGATCATTGAATCTTGACATGTATTCAGCATGGGATTGACTTCTCAGGTAATAAACCACAGTATCTATGCTCCCTTTAATTCATCAAAATTCAATTTGATTTGATGAATTCAAATTTAAATCCCATCTAACAAAGCTTGTTATTTCTAAATGAAACCCATCATAGGAAGATTCTCTCATGGAAAATTTTATCAATTGTTTGACTATACTTCAATAAATTTAAAATCTTTTGCTAGTTCGTTATAAAATATAGCCAGAAATTTGAGTTAAGACAAATTAAACACAAGCACCCCACCCCCCTCTCCCCCTCCAAAAAAAAACAAAAAAAGGAGTAGATTAATCAAAAACATATTTCATCTTAATTAAATTTAAATTTGATAAACATAATAAGCATTCGATTTTGGGTCAATTAGACTAACCATATATGACTGAACAACAGCAACAACAACAAAAGGAAAATAATTAACCCCAAATGAAAAAAAAAAAAAAAAAAAAAAACCCCATAAAATTAACTTGACTTTAAAACATGTTTTATTAGAAATAATATCTAATCTTAACAACATAATCCTACATCAATGACATTAGGAAAAGAAGATAGTAGTATTTAATATTAGATCCACAAAAATGATGACAAATTAATAGAGAAAAGATAAATGGACATACCATTACCTGACTATCATTTGATTTGATCTTTTGGCCTTAATCAAGAGTAATCTTGGGGACATGAGCGATCTTGGTCCAATCCTCGCCTATTTCTCGCCTGCATCTTCTACACAATTCCGGAGAACACCATTGAATTTTCAATTCTCTTAGTGCTGTAAGCCGATGCATCCCCTCCGGCAGAGCCACCAGTTTGGGGCAACCTACAATCTCCAATTTTTGAAGCGACGTGAGATTTTGCAGCCACTCTGGCAATCCCTTGATCTTGAGACAATGTTCAATGCGTATGAATTGTATAGTGTTTGCCCTTGAAGCCATCGAGGCAAAGCCACCAACTGGGGTACTTTTTCAATCAATACTTCTCGAACACTGGACTTGAGGCCTTGAATGTCTTCTTCACACTCCATCAATTTAAGATTTTCACAAGACGTAATATCCAAAGTCTTTAACGCAGTCAGGTATTTCATATTTAGTGGAAAACATTCCAGACTTCTACAACGCATAATAGCTCATTTTCGGAGAGCGGTGAGGCATTGAATTCCTGCACCTAAAGATTTAAGATTGTTGCATTCTCTGATCCCCAGAAATTGAAGAGACATCAGCCTTCCAATTCCTTCATCCGACAAAAACATCTGCTTCGTGGTCAAAACCAGACACCTGAGGTTGATCAAGTTCCCTATGTCCCTAGGCAACTCATTAAGCTTTGAACAGCCCAAAAGTCTCAAAGTAGGCAAATTTTGCAATTTGCATATGGAATTGGGGAGTTTTTTTATGGTACAATTATATGATAGATCGAGGTATGTCAAAAGCTTTAAGTTTTCAATACAACTTGGCAACACCTCTATGTCTGAAGCTCTCAAATCTAGCACCCTTAGGTACTTGAATCTTGAGATGCATGTTTTCCAAAAGGAATTGCTATTAGGCCCCACTCCCCCAACTAGAAATAGAATGGTTCGCAAATTCTTTAGGTCGAGTAAGAATCCTGGAACTCCATCCATAATTAAACAAATCATTCCCAAAAAATGACACATGACGAACCTTTTTGGAAATATTATGAGTAGTAGAATTTATCAAACAATATTCGGGTTGTGACACCAACAATGCAAGGTCACGTATGAGATCATGCATTTTAAATTTCAAAAAGACACCAAGGTCTTTGACATCTTCAAAGAAAGATAGTGACCTTAACTCATTGATATAGCATTCCCCAATATCTTCCACCTCTCGGTTTTCATTATGTGATTGAAGAAGGCCTTGCACCATCCATAATTGGATCAAATCAACTTTATAAAATACAAAATCCTTTGGGAATATTGAACAAAAGGCAAGACATTGTTTCAAGGAAGATGACATTTAATTATAGCTCAATCTCAATGCAGGTAAAATGTCATTTTCCTTTTGTTCTAATCTCCAAATCTCATTATCTTTTACAAATAGCCAATATTCATCAATTTTCGAATAGATTAGGCTCCCTAAAGTCCTCACTGCTAGAGGAACCCTCTGCACTTTTTCATAATTTCATCCCCCAATTTTTAATCGGTTTGGATACTGTTTCTCTTCTTTCTTAAATGCCCATTGTACAAACAAGGAGATACAATCCTCATGAGGAAGACCTCTTAACTTGTACATGGGAACAGTTCCCATGAACAAAGCAATCGATTGACTACGTGTCGTTACAATGATTTTACTTCCATTGCCACCAACCTTTAACAAATTTTTTAACTCAATCCATTTTCGTGATCCTCAGTCCAAACATCATCCAGAATGAGTTAAAAAAAGTTTTACCAGTCAGAGCATGTCGCAAGACAATTTGTATTTGGTCCATGGTTAAGTCGCCACATTTTGTAGCATTTCCAGAATCAATAATTTTTATTGCCAGTGTTCTAACATCAAAGTTCTCTGAGACACATACCCAAAGTTTCATGTGAAAATGCCCAACCACCCTTTCATCATTGTACACCAATTTAGCAAGTCCCTAGACCTCCAATTCCAACAACAGAAATAATAGAAACATTTTCATGTTCACATGAGCGCATTAAAAGTTGGACAATATGTTCCTTATCTTCATCTCTACCAATGACATCTGAAGCATGCACGAAGGAGTGGGTCTCCCTCCCCATGTGCACGACACGCCTATCTTCAACTCGCTTAGTGAGATGAAAATTAGCTTTGTCTGCTGCAATCCCATCTAATCTCTCCCTGATCTCTTTGATTTTATGACCCATCTTAAAACGGAGTTCAAGATTGGTATGAAAGGAAGTTGCGTACCTTCGTTTTAAAGCTGCCATGTGTATCCAGTACTTGCTGCCGCAAAGCAGCATACTGAGCTTCTTCAATTACATCCTCAGAATCATGACAGACGTCTTTAACCTTTTCCAGCTAAACACTCAGTTGACAATTCTTTGCGTGCTGCTCATCAGCGTCCAAGAGCACGGCTTTGATGCTGGATAAGTCCTTAAGCTTTTTTAACTCACTTTCCACACCCCATGCCAAGCCAATTTCTTGGAGAGTAAAAGAGCCGCCCTGTTTCAAAACATTCTCTACCATACTAAACAGAAATGATTCTGCCATGTTATTGATATTCTTGGAAAGGACCAAGTGTTGGTGATGGTGAAGGATTCTAAGAAGAATGTCTCAAGACTGATATTTTGGTATGGCTGTGAAGCAAATGATGGTTTCAATAAATAGAGATGATATTGAAGTGGATTATACGTTCCACCCCACACTTGAAAACGCTGTCATATTTTCCACACATGGTGACGCTGCAATAAATAACTGAAACTGAAGTATACGATTCCACCTACTCTTGGAAAATGGTGGTTTACTACTGCTGCTTTCTTTGTGAAGTCAATGCCGCATTTACAAAGAAACCTGTACATGACACCGGTAGCAATCCATCCCGATCTGGAAAAATAGGGATCCAATCCTCGAAGAGAAAATGAGTTTTTACACACTACTTTCTTTGAAAATCCATAGTTTCTGCCAAGAAAGTTCGTTATTGGGTTGTTCACCCGGTTTGAGACTGTAGTTTGCTGGTGTTTCTGTTTTAAAAGGTCTGGAAAAAATTTAGGGTATAGAGATCCTCTGCCGCCCTTTAATCGTGTCTCCTTCAATGCCTTTCTCATATAATTGTGGGGGAAAAGATCTCGAATGAGAGTTGAATTGAAGAGAAATGAAACCCTAACTTATTATCTGGAGATCTCTCTCTCTTCTCTTCAAAATGGCAGTCTGTCTTTTGGTGGGTTTCACCGACGGGAGAAATGAGCGGAGAAATGGGTTACGCCGACAGGAGGCGAAGAGGAGAGAGAGGAACAGAGGTGGAGAGGAGAGAAAGGAACAGAGTAGAGAGGAGAGAGAGTGGGCGAGCGAGAGAGCTGAGTTTCAAAGGGGAAAGAGGGAGAAGAGGAGAGTGCGGGAGGGAACCACTGTGATGCGGTAGCCGGAGGCCGAGAAGAAAAAGAGGAACGAGAGAGAAGAGAGAGAGTGGGCGAGAGGGAGAATGAAAACTGAATCGCGCGATCTGTATTTTTCTTCCCCTTTCCGAAATCACAAAACGCTGCTGTTTTCACATTTTAAACCCATTTGCAGCAAACGTCGTTAACCAATAGACGCCTTCACATCGTAAGCCATCCCAACCGTTGAAGCTTGCACATGCCACGCGTCAATCATCCAGCGGTAACTGCATGTGCAGTTAAAGTCATAAACTGCACCAAATCCGAATGCAATGAGGAAGTGTCAACATAATACTACAACTTGGCAAATGAAAATAAAATAGTAATCCAAAAATATGTTCCCACTTGGTTACAATTAAGGGCAAAGTTAGAGAATTTTTAACTAGGATTTGAAATGAGCTCTCTGATAATGGAGAACCTACTAGCGGAACATTTTATGGGTTATTAACAGAACACTTTATGGGATTTATTGAGCCGTCAAAGTCCAAAACGCGCCTCGAGACTTGACATATCTACTTGCAAATGTCGAGATCTTTAGAATCCATGGCTTTGATCAAATTCGATCAAGTTTTTATTAGATTCCATTAAGTTTTCTTTTAGTAATAACATTATTTATAAAAGTTAAAATCGTTCACTTTTAATTTTATTCTAGGTTTTAGTATTAGTAATTTATTACTTTGATTTTTACAATTTTTCTTTTATTTATTTTTTCCTTATTTCATTTCATTTCATTGGCGTTATAAATGGGATTGTCAGCCACAAGGTAGACCTAGCGTATTATTAATCAAATTCAAGGGAATTTCTAATTATCTCTCCTTGTGTACTCAAGGGAACCTAGGTAGCTAGTGGCCGGATTCTAGGTTTCATCCCAGATTGAATACACATTCTTCTTTCTCTTTACACCATTGCATTAGACTCATGCAGATCCAAGCAAATATAAGAGGGCCTAACCACATATTAAGAGCCCAATCATGCCAAAAATGGTTTAATTAGGTATCAATTTCAAGATGTACATCTAAGACTACGAAATTTGTTAATGATCATGAACTGGGTTTTGGCATTGCCTACTTGCAGGGGGCTCTAACACTATGTAAAATACACGATAATTCTTTAATTTCCGTTTGAACCACCAAATGGAACCCAATTAAGTATGAGGAAGCAGCCCCATTTGGGCAATTTGTTGGTTACGAGTACTCGTAAAAAAAATGATTTTATTTTATTTTATGTGTGCAAAATGATATATATTAAGAAAAAAAAAGGCAAGATACACCCAACAAATACATAGCAGCAAAAGAATAAAACAAGGGTATGAGCATAGGAATAGATCAAATAATAAACAAATGAAAGAACAACAACCAAATGGAAAGTTTAGGACACATCTGAGATGAGCTCTGTACATGGCAATTAGAGTTTAACAGTATGGTAGCTAGTTTTCCACAATATTTGTTAGGTTCTTACTCAGGATAGGTTTCTTTACAAATGTCTAGAGGCTCTATTTGTTGCCATGGAAATCATTTCCTTGACAAAAATCAAATTACACAAACTTCATAAAGTAACACCATACTGAAATACATGTGTTCCTCTTCCTTCTAAAGAAAAGAGTTTAAAACAACTTCTTCCCAACTTACTTTGGAAAAGTTTTCCCCTATATTAACATATAAATTGATGAGACAAGGTTTATCTGCCATCACATAGACTAAAAGCAGCTCAAAGAATAAGTAAAGCAGCTTCAACATGAGCTTCGCATCAGGAAATGATTGTCGGTGTGCCAAATGGCACCAGAATATATTTGTTTTCAGTATAGATATTCATCAATTCACACTTTGGATTATAGAGGTTATGATATTACTAGTTTAATAACCGAAAAGAGTTACATCAAGAAATGTATATTGAACTATTAAAACTTGTATACTTCTTCTCTTCCAATAATGGTTTCTTTTGAACAAGGACTGGGGGATCAGGCAAGAAAGCCATAACCAAAACCCGAAACTAGCAATGGCAAGCAGAAGCCAGCAAGCACAAAAAAAATGTATTTGGCAGTCATTAGAATACTCAACAGTAAGAAGAAAAAGCAACTAAATTCGAGTTTACTAAGTCAGTACATACCATACGAGAAGAACTCGTAAGAATGCTATTGAATAACACGTCATCGCACTTCTAACTTAAAGAAATTGTTAAATAGAGAATTTCAGACTGCTAAAAGAACCTAGGAACTGCCAAATAGAAGTGTGATTGGTCTTCTTCATTTGGAATTTTTTTTTTTTCCTTCTTTTGAGTACCTAACCGAACTTAGATTAGTGAATGAAGGCAAATAAGAGACGTAATGTGGTAAAGGGTTAGGGAATTTCTTTACTTATTATATATGTTGTATAGGTTTTAGGGAAAGTTATGAAGTGAATCAAAATTGGGCTCTTTTTTCTTTCTGTCTATTCTTTTCTTTTCTTTTCTTTTCTTTCTTTCCTTTTTTTTTTTTTTTTTTTTTTTTTTTTTTTTTTTTTTTTTTTTTAAGTTCTTGAATTGGTAAGCCAACTTCCTTTGGCTAACCAAACCGGAGAGATATGATTTGGCCATCGCTTACAAAGGAAATTAGCATAAGAAATGCACGAGAGATATGATTTTTAAAACTTCCTTCTTGTTATAAAACCAAGAATTTAGAACAAGTTATGAGGAGAATAAAATTTCTCATTCATCTTCTTTCTCTTCTTTCTCTCCGAATACACATTTCTTCATTCCTCTTCTTTCTCCCCTTCCCCTTTTATCTTTGTTTGTATTTATTCCTCATGATGGGATTACCTAACCCACTTATGATGGTGTTCCCATTATCACAAAGTGGAGGGGGTGTGGACATCCACTCAATGTCCACTCAATGTTTAATATTCATAACACTCCCCCTTGGATGTCCACCAAACTAAGATAATGTGCCTTGTTAAAAACCTTACTAGAAAAACCCAGTGGGAAAAAACTAATGAAGGAAAAGAGTACAACATTTTTGTAAATCTTAGAGTAGTGTTGGACGCACTAAAGAAACTGCCTCATTAAAACCTTGCCAGGAAAACCCAATGGGACAAAACCTAGGTGAAGGAAAAAGAGTACAGCGTGCATATGTCCAAAAATGAATACTCCCCCTGATAAGAAGATAAGAATCAACTTAACTGATCGCAAACCCGACGCATTCCAATGCCATATACCAATTTCTTGAATGTTGACGATGGTAAGGCCTTGGTGAATAAATCCGCAAGATTATCAGTGGAACGTATTTGTTTCACATCAATTTCATGCCTCTGCTGGAGTTCATGAGTGTAGAAGAACTTTGGTGAAATGTGTTTGGTTCTATCACCTTTGATGTACCCTCCTTGAATTTGTGCAATACATGCAGCATTATCTTCATAAATTGTTGTTGGCATACTTTTAATCAGAGGTAACCCACATGTGTCTCGAATGTGATGGGCTACAGATCTTAACCATACACATTCACGACTTGCTTCATGGAGTGCAAGTATCTCAGAGTGATTAGAAGATGTAGCAATTAGAGTCTGCTTTGTAGATCACCAAGAGATCGCTATATTGCCACATGTAAATACATACCCTGTTTGTGAGCGAGCTTTGTGAGGATCAGAAAGGTATCCAGAATTTGCATATCCTTCTAAACAAGGACCACGGGCTAATTCCTTTGAGTAAAACAAACCCATATCTGTAGTTCCACGAAGGTAGCGTAAAATATGTTTAATACCATTCCAGGGTCGTCGAGTTGGAGCAGAACTGAATCTTGCTAATAAGTTGACTGAAAATGCTATATCAGGCCTAGTGCATTGTGCTAAATATAACAAAGCACCTATTGCACTAAGATATGGTACTTCAGGACCAAGTAGCATTTCATTATCTTCTTTGGGGCGAAATGGATCTTTCTTAATATCAAGAGATCGAACCACCATGGGAGAACTTAGTGGATGCGCTTTATCCATATTAAAACGTTTCAATACCTTTTCGGTATAAGCTGATTGATGGATAAGAATTCCATTTGATTTATGCTCGATCTGCAGGCCGAGACAATATTTTGTTATCCCTAAATCTTTCATCTCAAATTCTTTTTTCAAATATTCAGCAGCTTTCATGAGCTCTTCAGGAGTCCCAATTAAATTTATATCATCAACATAGACTGCAATGATGGCGAATCCAGATTCTGATTTCTTTATAAATACACAAGGGCATATAGGATTATTAATATATCCTTCTTTAACTAAGTACTCACTGAGACGATTATACCACATTCTTCCAGATTGTTTTAATCCATACAAGGATCGTCTCAATTTAATTGAGTACATATTTCGTGGTTGTGATGTATTTGCTTCAGGCAATTTGAATCCTTCAGGGATCTTTATATATATATCTGCATCTAACTTTCCATATAAATATGCAATAACTACGTCCATAAGACGCATGTCAAGTCCTTCTGAGACTGATAGACTAATTAAATATCGAAATGTAATGGCATCCATTACAGGTGAATATGTTTCTTCATAATCAATCCCAGGTCTCTGCAGGAAACCTTGTGCTACTAAACGAGCTTTATATCTGACGATCTCATTTTTATCATTACGCTTTCTTACAAACACCCATTTGTAACCCACGGGTTTCACATCATTGGGTGTTAGGACTACAGGTCCAAATACTTTACGTTTTTCTAGCAAATCCAATTCTGCTTGGATTGCTTCTTTCCATTTTGACCAATCAGGTCTACTGTGACATTCGTCTACAGTGCATGGTTCGAGATCATCATCATCTTTCGAAATTTCAGTAGCTACTGCGAAAGAAAATACATCATTAATAACCACTTCTGAGCGATCCCACAATTCTTTTGTACATGTATAGTTTATGGAAATTTCTTCATTTCCATGTACATATGCCTTTTTATTGTTTTCTGTCTCTTCAGGGACATTTTCCTCTTCAGGAGTTATTAAATCAGAATTTGTGGGAATATTTATTTCTTGTTCAATAGCCTCTTCCGGAGTACTATTTTTTATATTTTGTTGCCCTTTTATTTTCCTCTTCCGGGGAACTAAATCTTTTGAGCCCAATGGTCTACCACGCTTTAGGCGTGTAGTAGATGATTCATTTGCTGCAATAATAGTAGACTTACCAATTGGTACATTGATCTTTGCTGGTGTGTTTGCAGCTGGTATATAAGACTTAGTTATTTTTGCTGCGTCTGTAAATGCATCAGGCATTTGATTAGCAATCTTCTGAAGATGAGTGATCCTCTGTACTTCAGTTTCACATTGAGCAGTACGTGGATCAAGATGGGACAAAGATGGTACATTCCAAGAAAGTTCACGTCGTTCTTCTATCAGTGGATTTCCTCCCCCTAACGACGGGAACTGTGTTTCATCAAAATGACAATCTGCAAATCTTGCTGTAAAAACATCACCTGTCAATGGTTCAAGAAATCTGATGATGGAAGGTGAATCAAACCCAATATATATTCCCAATCGACGTTGAGGACCCATTTTAGTGCGTTGTGGGGTTGGAATCGGAACTTGTACAGCACAACCAAAAGTTCGTAGATGGGAAATATTCGGTGGTTGACCAAGTACAAGTTGTAATGGTGATTGTTGCTGATAAGCAGTAGGGCGAAGACGAACCAATACTGCAGCATGTAAGATGGCATGTCCCCAGGCAGAAATAGGTAATTTGGTCTTCATAAGTAAAGGTCGAGCAATCAGCTGAAGATGTTTGATAAAAGCTTCTGCTAACCCATTCTGAGTATGGATATGAGCAACTGGATGTTCAATGTCAATCCCAACTGACATGCAAAAGTCATCAAATGTTTGAGATGAAAATTCACCGGCATTATCAAGGCAGATCTTCTTGATCGGATGATCTGGAAATTGTGCTTGTAACCTGATTATTTGGGCAAGGAGCCTAGCAAATGCAACATTGCGAGTAGATAGCAAACAAACATGTGACCATCATGTTGAGGCATCTATCAAAACCATAAAATAGCGAAATGGTCAACATGGTGGAGAAATAGGTCCACATATATCCCCTTGAATTCGTTCCAAAAATTTTGGAGATTCAACAATAACTTTTGTAGGAGATGGTCTAATAACCAATTTTCCCTGGGAGCAAGCAATACATGGATAATCACTGGACAAGAGAATCTTCTGGCTCTTTAATAGATGTCCATGTGAATTAGTAAGAATTCGACGTATCATTGTTGATCCCGGGTGACCAAGTCAGTTATGCCAAAGCATAAAAGTTTTTGAATCAGAGGACTTCAGGTCCATCACCACATTTGATTCAATTGTTCTTATAGTTGTATAATACAACCCCGAAGAGAAAGTAGGAAGTTTCTCTAATACAAGCTTCTGGCCTGAAATAATTGAAGTAATGCAGAGATATTCTACATTACGTTCACATGCAGTTTTAATATGATATCCATTACGACGTATATCTTTAAAACTTAGCAGATTTCTTCTGGATCTGATTGAATATAAAGCGTCGTTGATATGTAAGTTTGTTCCACCAGGTAACATGATTGTGGCTCTTCCGAAGCCATCGATCAGGTTCGCAGGACCTGATATTGTATTGACATTAATTTCATTTAATATAATGTCGAAAAAATATCTTTTATCTCGAAGGATAGTGTGCGTTGTGGCACTGTCTGCTAGACATATATCTCCACCAGTCATCTCGGAATTGAATAATTCATTATCAAGATCCATACCTTTTCATGAAAATATATAAATTTGAGTCTAAAAATAAATAGACAAATAGATAAAATATGAAAATAAAATGCATATGAAATAACATTCTTATTGATAATAAGAAAATAGAAAAAGGTAATAACGTTAATTGATGTGGACATTTCCATCACCAATTAAATGGTCAATTTTTCCATTAGGCTCTTCAAAGAAGTCTGAAACATCTAAATGAGTTATATCCACGGGGTCATTGTGATCAATAAAATTTGTTTCTACTTTCTTGCCTTTCTTCTTGATTGAGGCTTGGTAAAGTTTGACCAAATGATCAGGCGTACAATAGGTACGTGACCAATGCCCTTTCATACCACAACTAAAGCAAATATTTTCATACTGCTCAGGCCTTTGATTTTTCTCTCTTTCTTGTTTGGCCACATTGGTGGACCACTTCTGGTGGTATGATGTGGTTTTATTGTGGCGACCACCTGAATAATTATTATAACCACCACGTTGTGAATAATTATTTTGCCCACGACCTCGACCACACCCACGACCACGACTATGGCCACGTCCGCGACCTCGTCCATGACCACGAGACGATGTTGCATTCACTTCAGGGAATGCTGCAGAACCGGTTGGACGGGATTGGTGATTTTTCAGTTAAAGCTCGTTGTTTTGTTCAGCAACGAGAAGACATGATATCAATTCAGAATATTTTGAAAATCTATGCTCTCGATATTGCTGCTGCAGGAGCACATTCGAGGCATGAAATGTAGAATACGTTTTTTCTAACATGTCTTCTTCTGTTACTTTTTCTCCACATAATTTCAATTGGGAGCTGATTTTGAATAATGCTGAGTTATACTCAGCAATTGTTTTGAAATCTTGCAACCTCAGGTGTATCCAATCATAACGAGCTTTTGGAAGAATGACAGTTTTCTGGTGGTCATATCTATCTTTCAAGTCATTCCATAGGGTAAGAGGGTCCTTTACTGTGAGATATTCTGTTTTTAACCCCTCATCAAGGTGATGGTGAAGAAAAATCAATGCCTTGGCGCGATCCTGCAGGGACGCTTGATTTTCTTGCTGAATTGTATTACCCAAATTCATTGCAGTAAGATGGATTTCAGCATCAAGAATCCAAGACAAATAATTCTTTCCCGAAATATCAAGGGCGGAAAACTCAAGTTTCGTAAGGTTTGACATTGTCGGAGTGCTATAATTATATGTCAAAATAAAATGATATTTTGTTAATATATGAATAAATCAAAACATATAAGGAAGTACGTAAATTTTATAAATGCTAAATTCCTTATTATGATTTATCATGAGATCATTAGTAAAATATGAAGTATGCATATTTCAATACAAAGGGGTACAAAACATATTTAATTGAAAGTCATTATTAATCGTTACTTTAAACAATTGGATTAAATTTAGACATTATTCAAAATTTCTAAAACTTCAGGTTTTCAATTGTCTAGCAGAAATCCCAGATTCAGGTGTACCACGAAATAATTACGCAAAAAATATCAAATGGTCACCCAATGACACGAAAATTGATAGGATGTTAGCCCAACAAGTCAGTGACAAAATCCAATTCGTTTCATCTCAAAATCATAACTAGAACTAAAGTTATGAATTAAATGGTAAAATGGGTTCGTGTTGTCAACACAGTATAACACACAAAACCTCAACCAAGTATTTACTTAAAACACTTATCTCGTAGGTTTATTCTATAAACCAATGCTTATTTCTTCAGTGTCATTCCACTTCTAGTGGTTTGGTATTTTATTTTTCCACACCAAATATATTCATTCCACTTCTGGTGGTTTGATATTTCATTAATCCACTTCTAGTGGTTTGGTATTTTATTACTCCACTTCTAGTGGTTTAGTATTCCACTTCTAGTGGTTTGGTATTTTATTTTTCCACACCAAATATATTCATTCCACTTCTGGTGGTTTGATATTTCATTAATCCACTTCTAGTGGTTTGGTATTTTATTACTCCACACCAAATATATTCATTCCACTTCTGGTGGTTTGATATTTCATTAATCCACTTCTAGTGGTTTGGTATTTTATTACTCCACTTCTAGTGGTTTGATATGTCATTAATCCACTTCTGGTGGTTTGGTATTCCATTATTCCACTTCTGGTGGTTTTTTATCATAAAATGACATACTTTAAGCTGACACAGTGAAGTTACCAGTAAATCTGAGAGAAGTTGACTGACAACAGAGGTGATGTTGACAGTCAATTCGTAGTAAAACAAGAGCAGATTTTTGTGTGTTCTTCTATGCTAACTAAAGCAAAAGTTAAGGTGCACCCACGAATTTTCACCAAAATTTTACAAGCATCTAAAGAAGTTGCATAACACATAATAGAGAAATATATTACTCAATTTAATTTGGTCATCATTGACCATCACTTTATTCAATTAAATTGAGACTTTATTCATTATTTCTAAAACTTCAGGTTTTGAAATTTGTCTCTTGCTTCAGGAAGAGAACAGATGAATAATAACCTTTTTTTTTTTTTTTTTATAGAAAACTTCTGGTTTTCAGATCTTTCTCTTACTTCAGGAAGAGAAGATGAATTGTTACCCTTTTTCCCTTTTAATTATAAAACTTCAGGTTTTATTTTAAATCTTCTCTTGCTTCAGGAAGAGAAGATAGACATTCCTCCATTCGAGATATAGAATTTAGATTGAAATATTAACAATAAGCAAAACTTATAACATAGCAATAAAGATTAATGCAAATATAATTTCTACGTTGGATTAGTAACATGGATGTAAAATCAACCTTGTTAAATAAAATTTATCACTATGAAATCAGCATGCTAATAGTGATCAAAATAAATGATTTACTTATAAAAACATCGTAAATATGGAAGATGAATATATGTGTATGTAACTCACCACAACCAAATTGGTTAAAAACGAAGATGCTGATAGTATAATATTGCTCACAAATTCCTTGAGCAATTCATGCTGATAACGTGTTATAAAACCAAGAATTTAGAACAAGTTATGAGGAGAATAAAATTTCTCATTCATCTTCTTTCTCTCCGAATACACATTTCTTCATTCCTCTTCTTTCTCCCCTTCCCCTTTTATCTTTGTTTGTATTTATTCCTCATGATGGGATTACCTAACCCACTTATGATGGTGTTCCCATTATCACAAAGTGGAGGGGGTGTGGACATCCACTCAATGTCCACTCAATGTTTAATATTCATAACACTTCTAGTTTTTTCCCAATTTTTTTTCTTTTTTCCTACCAAAATTTTTTATACATAATTTCCATTTTTTTTTTCTTTCACACAACACAGGTTTTTTTTTTTTTTTTGATGTCCGCAAAATGATATATATTAAGAAAAAAATCGAACAGAAACCAGGGAGAAACAGGGAGAAATAGAGAAGCTAACAAAAAAAAAAAAAAAATTCGAACAACAAATACCCACCAAACCCGAAAAATCAAACAACAAAAACAATGAGAATCGTTTTTATCCGCATGTGTGTTTTAGAACAGAAATAGAAGAGAAAAAAAACCCCTAAAAATCCATTGTATTTGCTTGTGTTTGTTGGAACAAACGTAGAAGAAATCGAACCCAGATAGGAGAGAAGTGAGTTAGAGAGCGAGAGAGAAAGAGAGAGGAATATGTACCGATGGAGGGATTGCTCCGGTGATCGGCTTCCTCGAGCGACTGAGATGGCTTCCAGTGAGACCCAATGAGCGGAAAACGTCCCGATGGATAGTGGCGACGGCTACAGCGAACTGAAAGAGCGCGGCTTCTGTCGAAGACCTCCGGGTTCCGACGTTGAGCAGCGAAGTCAAAGCAGGGGCGTTGAGCTCTGACGCCGGCGGTAGAAGGCTGGCGGTTCTGACGTGAGGAATAGGGTTTGGGTTTGGGTTTTGGTTTTGGTAGGAAAGCCAGGGGTTGTGTCGCGTGGAGAAACAAACTCTTCTCCTCTGCCTTATATATTAAAGCCCCTTTTGTCCGAAAAACCCATAACATATATGGGTATTTACAATTTAACCATCAGATAACGCACACGATTTGGCGCCTAGTAACATGCCGACAAAAAATAGGAAACCGTCGGCAAATTTAGTCAGGAATTATCTTTTTTTTTTGTAGTGAGTTTTGCTATCTGGGGTCAGATGAAGTAACATTATGTCTTGTCTACATGGGCACATGAAATGTGAAGAAGCAGCACCATGTGAGCAGTATTTTTCTTATCTCAGCCTAGTAGGTGTTGATATGTCAAATTGTCAAGATCATACATTAGCAACACCATGCATGTGATCGGAGGATCAACACTGGTGGCTTGAATTAGTAACTTTTAATATAATGGAAAGAGTGCACTACTGGGTCTGGGAAGTTGGAATCTTTGGGTCAAGTTTGCAACTTAAAACGAAGAGTTTTAATATGGTTCTAATGGGTGGATGAATGTTCCATTCAATCGACAATCAAAGAGCCATAGATTGAATAGAACATCAAGGGATCCAATTCAAAGAGCATCTACCCAGAAAGGCAAAGAGCATTTGCCTAGAAAAGTACGTTAAGGGCGGAAAAGGGAGAAGCATCTAGCAAAGCAAGGATAATAAAACCACCATTGGTCAGGCTAGACATTTAGAGCAGGTTGTAGACATTTGGAGCAGGTTGTAGTACCCAAAGTTCCCTTTGGCAACCACAAGAACTCAAAAAAGAAGGATGCAGTGGTACAGAACGGCAGCAAAGAGATAACAGGAGGAAGAACAACATGGTGAGAAGGTTGAAGAAACCGTCAATCGAGAGAGTGAAGGAAAGCAACTAAAAAAGGACGTTGCAGACAAAGAAGCCTCAGTTGAAAGCATTAAGGACTCTTATAGCATCTAGTTTGGCTCCTTACCACCAGTTCTGGGATGCAATATAGTCTTTACCCTTCCAACAACCTTTCAAGCCAAGAATGGGCAAAAGGGTCACATGGCAGGTGATGTAACAAATGGTGAAGACTCGCCAGTAGCCTTGGTTAGTGTATCGGTTGAAACAGGGGAAAAAGGAGTAGAGAAGATAATTCTGGAAAAGCCTGCAAAGAAGATAATTCTGGAAAAGCCTACAAAGAAGATGACCCAGCACTTGAAGCCACTATACATCAAGGTCCACATGAATGGAAGCCCTGTTAGTAGAGTCTTGGTAGGTAATGGAGCGGCTGTGAATATTCTTCCAACGGGCATGCTAAGGAAATTGGGAAAGTTTGAGAGCGATTTAATTCCTTCGGAGGTGACAGTAGCAAATTTCGTCGGAGCGATAGCTACGACAAAAGGAATTCTACCCATATCCTTAGCTGTGGGTAACAAAAAGTGTTTATCCGCATTCTTTGTGGTGGATTCTTCGTTATCATACAATGCTCTATTAGGATGTAACTGGATACATTTGAATTGGTGTATTCCATCGTCCTTATATCAATTTCTAGTGTTCTGGAATGGAGATAAGGTGGAGATCGTTTGGGCAGATTAGAGATTGTTTCTGGCAATGTCAAATATGGCAGAAGTGCATCTATGTAGCGAAGAGGTTGGCCCAATAACGTTCACTAAAGAAGATAAATATGGCAGGCCACAACCTTTGATTGGTAAATTAGATTTGTTCTCGAAGAAAGCAGTAGAAAGGGTGTTTAAAGAGGTGCAACAGCCTAATGTGTTGATCCAATATATGCTGAAACCTAGCTATATTATTGAAGTTGTGTAATGTCAGCACACCATGAAGAAATCGAGCAAGGGAGGTTGCTGGCAGCCTTATCTCAGAAGCTTTTAGTTTATGCCATCGAGGAAAGCATTTATGATATTGCAGAGGCTGAATGTGTTACTGAAAAGGATGGGTAGGAGTTCGAGGAAGAAGACATGATAGGTTTGGAGGAATTGGAGGCAACACCAGCTAAGATGGATGACTTGAAGGCCGATGTCCAGGATCCTTTAGAAGAAGCCAACCTAAGAGAAGAAGGCGAGAAAAGACTAACATTCATCAATCAGTTGCTGCCCAAAGAATTCAAGAAGGAGCTAATAGCAATGCTTAAGGAATATAGAGATTGTTTCGCTTGGGATTACCGCGAGATGCTAGAGCTAGACCGGAAATTAGTAGAGCATTCACTTGCCAGTAAAGCTAGGGTTCAAACCGTACAAACAACCCCCAAGGAGGATGACCACTGAAGTCACTCAAAAGATTAAGGAGGAGATTAAAAGGCTACTGAAAGCTGAGTTCATCCAACCAATAAGGTACACCGATTGGATCTCTAATGTAGTCCCAGTAATGAAAAAGAATGGGAAACATAGGGTGTGCATGGACTTTAGAAATATTAATTTAGCCACCCCTAAGGATGAATACCCAATGCCCGTGGCAGATTTAATGGTAGACCGAGCAGCCATACATAAAATTTTTTCATTCATGGATGGCCACTCTGATTATAACCAAATCTTTATTAGTGAAGATAATATCCAAAAAACAGCCTTTAGGTGTCCAGGGGCAATAGGGTTATATGTTTAGAAAGTAATGCCCTTTGGTTTAAAAAATGCTAGAGCGACTTACCAACGGGTTATGAATGTTATTTTTCATGATATAATTGATAAATTTCTTGAGGTATATATTAATGACATTGTTATGAAATCAAATGAAACCCATAGCCATTTGAACGATCTTAGAAAAGCCTTTATTAGAATGAGGCATCACAAGTTGAAGCTTAATCCCTTGAAGTGTGCCTTTGGGGTGAAAGCAAGGAACTTTCTAGGTTTTTTTGGTTCACCAAAGAGGTATTAAGGTAGACAAGAATAAAGCAAGGGCGATTATGCAGGCCAAACCTCCACAAAGCAAAAAAGAATTATAGAGGTTTCTTGGCCAAATAAATTTCTTACGAAGGTTTATCTCAAACCTTGCAGGAAAAATCAATATTTTCACGCTATTGCTGAAATTACGGGTGACGGAGGAATTTGTGTGGAAGGCTGAACATCAGAAGGCCTTTGACAAGATAAAAGAATATTTAACACCACCACCAGTCTTGATTCCCCCATCTCTCGGCCGCAGGGCTTAGATTGTATGTAGCAGCAGCTGAGGCTTCAATAGGGGGCGATGTTAGCCCAAGTTAACAATCAACAACATGAGCAGGCTGTCTCTTATTTAAGCAAAACTCTTACATGTACAGAAAAACATTATTCATCAATTGAGAAATTCTGCTATGTTATTTATTATTTTGTGCATAAATTACAACATTATTTTTCAAATACTTCTGTATCAGTTATCTCTAAGAGAGTGATTTGGTCAAATATACGTTGTCACGACCAATAGCAAGAAGCAGGATAGGCCATTGGGCATTCATAGTTTCAGGATATACTTTGAGGCATGTCCCTCAACGAGCTGTAAAGGGGCAAGTGTTTGTTGATTTTTTGGCTGATCACCCAATGGATTTAGATGAAAAAGAGATAGACGTGGACCTAGGTTGTACAAGTCTAGTTCCATGGAGGCTGGAGTTTGACAGGGTCTAGGAATTATAAGAAAAGCAGGGCAAGGATTGTCTTAACTACCCCTAATGAGCAAAAATACGAGTATTCTTTCCAGTTAGATTTTGAGTATAGTAATAATCAGGTTGAGTATGAAGCCTTGATTATTGGATTGGAGATAATTCTGGAAATGAATGTAAAGGATGTTGAGATTATTGGAGACTCTCAGCTGATTATTAATTAGTTAGAAGGAACATTTAGATGTAACTCCTGGTCGTTGATGCCATACATGACAACGGCCATTCAGCTACTAGGATATGTTCGATGATGTTGTGTTGAAGCATAAACCAAGAGAATTTAATAAAGAGGTTAATGAGTTAGCTCAATTGGCCTCAGGTCTTAGAATCAAGGATAGGGATGATAGGAGGGCTGTTATTGTTGAGAAACGAATTTTACCTTCAATAAAAGAAAGAAGTATTGATTTTGAAGTGATGGCCATCGATCTAGAGGTCGATGATTGGTGAGCTCCTATTATGAAGAGGTTACTAAATCTTGGGGGTACGTATGACAGGAAAGTAAGGTTGACAGCCACTCAATATGTTATATATGAAGGGGAATTATATAGGAAGGGCCATGATGGACTTCTACTTCGGTGCCTTAGCCGAGAGAAGTCAATGCTTGTGATGGCTGAAGTTCATGAAGGCATATATAGAGCTCATCAGGTTGGAATAAAGATGAGGTGGCTGATCAGATGACATGGCCATTACTGGCCAACAATTATTTAAGACTGCGTCAATTATGCCCAGGGTTGCAAGGCCTATCAAGAGCATGGTCCAGTTCAGCATGTACCCGCTATAGAGTTACAGCATGTTATCAAGCTGTAGCCATTCAGGGGATGGGCTATTGATGTTCTTGGTAAGATCTTTCCTCTTTCTTCAGGCCACCATGGTTTTATAATTGTAACAATGGATTATTTTACTAAATGGGTGGAGGCCGTTCCTAGAAATTCAGTAGATCAAGGAGTGGTTATTTGGTTTATTAAGGAGCATATCATCCACAGATTTGGTTTACTAGAGACAATCAACACTGATCAGTCTACAGCATTCGTGGGAGATCAGGTCAAGTCATTTGCACATGAATATGGTATACGGTTAACCAATTCAACTCCATAATATGGTATACATGAATAGTCTAGTGGAAGCTGCTAACAAAATGTTGAAGAACACAATGAGGAGAATGATGGAGGACAATGCCTTAAGACTGGCATCTGTGACTATCCGAAGTGTTTTGGGCTTACAGAACTTCATACAAAGAGAATATCAAGACAACACCATATGCTTTAACTTATGGGCATGATGCGGTACTTCCTATGGAGGTAACAGTACCATCTTTAAGAGTAGCTTTTCAGGAGAAGCTACTACCCTCAGAATACATGAAGGCAATAATTATCGATTTGGAGAATTTATCATCGGAAAGGTTAAGGGCGTTGTATTCCATCGAAATCCAGAAAAAGAAAGTTGCCCGCGCTTACAACAGGAAGATTAAATTCAAAGCTTTCTAAGTGGAAGATTTAGTTTGGAAGGCCATTCTTCCTTTGGGTACCAAAGACCCAGTTTTCAGAAAATGGTCACCGATTTGGGAAGGTCTTTTTAAGGTTAAAACCGTTATACCAGGAGGCGCATATTCCTTAAAAGAATTAACTTCTGGCAAATAGGTTAGAGCTATTAATGGCCGATATTTGAAAAAATATTACCCCACGGTGTGGGAGGTCGTTTAAAATCAGTTGTAATAAAATAATTATACTAAGGCTGATACAAAATAGAAAGTTCAATTAAAAACCCAAACAAAATACATCAACAACCTAAATATCAGAAAAAGAAATTTGTTAAGAAGACCAATCAACATCTAGATTGGTCATTTCAGCAACAGCCTTCTCCTGTTTGTCTTTCTAGGTAGCAGTAGCAAAGTTCTTAGCCATAAAATCAGCACAGAGTTTAGAGGTAGCCTTGAACCTATCCCGTTTATGTTTCTCCAGCCTCTCTTCTTTAGCGGTAATGACAGCCCGCTCAGTTTTAGTACTTTGTTTCTTTAACATAAGTACTTCAATTTCCCGATTCAATCTACCAAGCTCTTCTTGCTGTTTCAACTTCTCGGGAAGTATTTTCTCTATGGAGGCATGAGCAGATTTCACTTCTCTAGTAGTCTTCACAATCTAATTTTTTAGATTCTACCTTTCTACCTCGAATGAACGTGCCTCATCAACAACGTTGGAGGCAGATTGATATTTGGTCACTGTTTGAGGTAGTTCAAAAATTTTATCAGCCAATAGTGCCATTTTGGGGCCAAAGTCATTTGTGGATGCTAAAAGTCTCATAGCAACTCACTAATTCGGAAGCAGTTTTGACAGTCAAATCAATAAGGCCGACGGAGAGTATTTCTTTAAACCTAGTTTTTACTTGATCAATATTTTTCTCCATAGGAATATGGGCAGTGCTAATTTAAGGAGAAGATTTAACAATCGGCTCATCTTCCAAAGAGGTTAACCGGCTGTCAACATCATCCGATACTTCAATGATTAGGCTACCAGGAGGAGCAAGGGCTATGGGGCACAATGGGAGGTGCTGACTCTTTGTTAACAGAGGTCGATGAAGCAAGAAGCTGAACTTATTCATCTTTGGGAAGCTGTGGGTTTACTAGGTTTTTTGTTCTTTGGGCTATTGGAGGACTCAGCTGCTTCGATCTTGGCCTTAGCGATATCTTCTGCTTTTCTTTTTCTAAGCCCTTGCCCTCGCCCTTTCAATGTAGTAGCCACGGAAGACTTGAAACGGCTTCTTTTGGAGATGGTTTTGGCGGGAGCTTTTTGTTAAGGTTCTTCTTCCTCCTCTTCTTCCTCAACAATTGTAGAGGTAGCTTGACTGGAGCTAGTAGTTTTAGCAACGCCTGAGTATCAAAATCAAAAGAATAATTAATAAAGGGTTAGAATCAACAGAAAAGTGTTGCGCATATAAAATAAAGTACCTATGGGGATAATAGGATCGAGAACAGCCTGGAGAATGACTTTTGGAATGTTAAGATCGAAGACAGTGGTGAAACTACCAGAGAACTCAATACCATCCTCATTTCTTTTGCGGATGATAAAAGCCCTATCAACCATAGCAAATTTGGCCGTTGGGACAGGAGGTAAGGGTTTATTAAAAAGAATCATGTAGGGCGATGGGTCACCAGAGATTTGAGAAGCCATACAGTCGTTTATTTCTAGACCAACGAACAAGACAAGAGATTTCACTGATAAATGAAGAGTTTATCAAAGGCCATCTCACGTCATTTCTTTTGCATCAGCCTCTGACTCAGTGGGATTCCACTTAATTTTGTAAAAATTTCGTATCTTTTTAACAGTTTTGAGATGGTCATAGGCCATACCTTTTTTCTCTTTGCTTTTCTTAGGTTCAGGAGGGAGTTTGCTCTTCGTCAGGTTATCAGGAAGGGATAGCCTTATTAAATACTCTTGCTCTGTTCGAGTAGCCAATCTTTTGAAGCAGGTTGACCACAAATGTTTGAACGGCAGTTATGGTCGATGGGGATTGAGGAAGAGACTTGATGCGAGAAGTTGTTGCTTTCTCTTTGTATTCTTCATCAATTTGAAATAGAGTAGACTCATCAACGATAATCAATCTCTCAATAGGGTCAGAGTTCAGTGAGAAGATAAATGATGGAACTAGGATCATTTGGGTAAAGCCGAATTGACAGGCAAACTAGATTTGGGGAATAAATTTCACCTTCGACCTTCAAGTTCTTTTTATCAAAATTCCCTACAAAATGAAGGTCCCTCACTACCGGATAAAAATTCCAGAGGTCTTAACTGTCTTTAGTGTTCTCATCAAAAAGAGCAATAAACCATTTTAGGACCAAATTCCTTTCATACAAAGGGGAAAAATAGCTTTACTGGACAATTTATGGAAAGGGTGAAGAAGGCAGAGAAATAAGAGCTAAATAGAAGAGTTTCTGTGGAAGCCACTGATCCAACGGCCTCTATATATAGCAGTTTGATGGATTATCTACTCTAAGACTTTTGGTTACCTCAGGGAAATATTTGTATAGCCAAAACTGGAGAAGCCAGAAAGGTCCCCCTACAGGGATTAATCCACTCTTCACCGCATCATGACATCCACAATACAGGTGATCCAGTACTGAAAGGAGTTAAAGCCAGTTTTCTACCAGAGGCCAGAGCCAAAGCAATCTTGCTATATTCTTGGGTTATTTGGCCAGAAACACAGCAAAGGAGGAACTTGCAAATCCATTGGAGAAGAAAAGCACAGTGCTCCTGAGGTAATATTTTGTCTCTGTCCATGCTAGCCCTGTTTTCCTTTATAGTATACACTACAAAAGAATTCCTAGAGGAAGTAGAGAAAAAGAAGTGAATGTCAACATCAAATCATAGGCCGCATTGGGGATTTCACTAGTAGCAGGGAGGCCAGTAAGTGCGCACAGATCAAGAACTGTTAGGGTCATAAGGCCACAAGGGAAAAAGAAGCAATTTAAAGAAATACTCCAAAAACTTAAGGCCGCCGCAAGAAGAGGGCGATCCATGATGTAATTATGCTTGGTAAGCATAATATACTCATAAATTCCAACTTTTTTCCAGTGATTGTTGAACTTAGGTTCTAATCGCTCAACCTATTCAGTCCAAGAAGTGGTAACCCTAGGCCTAAGATCGAATCAATGAGCCAGACATCCGCTTCGCCCAGTTTAAGGTTTGGCGATTAAGAAGGGAAGATTCTTTCAAAAAGATGGGAAAATATGGGTTTAGAGGAGAAGGGAAGTTAGGAGATGAGAAATGAGGGCCAATCGAATGATCTAGAGTTGTTACCTCTGTCAAAACTGCATCTTCCAAGCCATCGTACACGTGCCTATTTGGATTGACCTTGTAAGAGGTAGCCATTGCCTGAGAAGCTTTGTAACCTCTAGTTTTAGCCATGGATGAACAGAGGAGAAGGTTTTTAGAGAGAAAAATGAAGAGGGGAAGATGAAAAGGGATCCCTAATTTGGCGGTACAAGTGATTATAGCAGAGAGGTTTTAGTAAAGACGGGTTTTAACAGGGGGCAGTAGAGTTTCATTAAAACTCTGCATGGTAATCATTGCTGATTAACGGATTTGTCATTAATGGGGAGTTGACATGTGGCCAGGGGGGCTTACCAATAGCCTCTATCTGTTTATTTTTTGAATTTTAAATGTTTGATAAGAGAATGATAGAGGCATTTGGTAAAGAGGCATTGTTTCCACCTAAAATTGACTTATTAGGATAGGAAAGTAATTTTTTGAAGAAGAGCCACATGGTCAAGATGTGCCAGACACGTGATCAAGATATTGCAGATAGGATCAGTCTGCTGGAACGAAAAAGTAGTTAAAAAGGGATATGTTCTAGACCACGTCAAGGGGAGAGGTCAATTTGTCTTAGCTTCATAGCTTCCAGTTTTAATTTTGTTATTAGCTTCTTAGCTGTCTTGTCGATTCATGCTTTTGATTTCAAACATTGGACATCTTGCTATTAATGAAGTACTTTCCTTTGCAAGTCTTTGATATAGCATCTTAAATTTTGTTTACCAGTAGACTTTAGTTTAGAACTTTAGAGAAAAGAACCCCTATCTCTCTTTCATCCCTTGATTTACATTTTAACTTCATATTACATTAGTGACCAAATAGGCATTTAGGGCCAACGGCCTTAGATTCAACAGCCTAGGAGGTGAATGAGGGGTCGTGGTCACACGATCTTTAGGCTTTCGAGTCTTGGCACGCCCGCGTAACATTTTAGTGTGAACAATTAGGTATCAATTTCAAGATGTACGTCTAAGACTACGAAATTTGCTAATGATCATGAACTGGGTTTTGGTATTGCCTACTTGCAGGGAGCTCTAACACTATGTAAAATACACGATACCTCTTTAATTTCCATTCGAACCACCAAATGGAACCTAATTAAGTATGAGGAAGCAGCCCCATTTGAGTAATTTGTTGGTTAAGAGTTTTGCTATCTAGGGTCGGATGAAGTAACATTATGTCTTGTCTGCATGGGCACATGAAATGCGAAGAAGCAGCCCCATATGAGCTGTAATTTTCTTCTCTCAGCCCAGTAGGTGTTGATATGTCAAATTGTCAAGATCATACATTAGCAACACCATGCATGTGATCGGAGGATCAACACTGGTAGCTTGAATTAGCAACTTTTAATATAATGAAGGAGAGAGTGCACTACTGGGGTCTGGGAAGTTGGAATCTTTGGGTCAAGTTTAATTGCAACTTAAAACGAAGAGTTTTAATATGGTTCTTATGGGTGGATGAATGTTCCATTCAATTCGACAACCAAAGAGCCACAGATTGAATAGAACATCAAGGGATCCATTTCAAAGGATTTATTCTATATTGTGCAATTAGGACTGAAATTTCCTTCCAATATTTTTGCATTGGCTTCATGTGAGGTAAATTGTGTAATAAAAACCATTTAGTGGAAATCAAAAACTGTTTGTAAGTGAGAACTTTGAGGCTTTAAGAAAAGAAAACAATTTTCTTCTCTTATTATTTTCCAAAAACATTACTTTTCTTTCAGATTAGCACAGCGCATGCCACAATTTAAGAAAAGAAAATTCCTACATTTTAATACAAGAACATGGACATGGAGTTTCGGCATCAAGAAGGCAGAGATAGACAAACCAATGTCACCGAAGCAAGTTTAATACAAGAACATGGACGAAACACTTAAGCATAAAGTCTAAAAAGGAAAAATTACAGAAGCTTAGGAAGATCAGTAGTCCCACTTGGCCCTGCCTCATCTTTGGTTGAACTCCCAGAGACCTACACAGTTGCAAAGAGATGAAGTGGAGATAAAATCAGAAATGAGAAAATAAGGAGATTATGACACTTACCACCATATCTAGAAGCATCTTGTTTTCCTCCTTCAAGCGGAGGCGCTAATTCTCTGCCATGGGAACTAGTGTGTCGTTAGGTTGGGAGCGGCTCTACCAAAACATCAAGAGAAATCAATCAGAAAACATTTTGAGCCATCAAACCAACCACCCCCACTAAAAGGCTTGAAATTGATTTTAGAACATGTCCATTTAGAAAAATAATCAAATCTTACCAAGATATCTCAACCATTACTCTTTGGATTAATAACGCAGAGACAGAGACAGAGACAGAGAGAGAGAGAAAGAGAGAGAGAGAGAGAGAGATTTAATATTAGAAACACGAAAAAAAACAAGAAGACAAAGAATAAGAACAGAGAAATGGATAGATCATTACCTCACTATTACTTTTGCCTTCAAGGGTAATCTCGGGGACATGAGCAACCTTTGGCCAATCCTTGCCTATTTTCCATTTACATCTTCTGGTCAATTCAAGATTGCACCTAAAAATCTTCAATTGTCTTAGTGCGGTGAGGCGTTGCATCCCCTCTGGTAAAGCTGACAATTGAGGGCAATATCTATTCTCAATTTTCTTAAGTAATGTGTAGGATTTGTAGGCTGTTTGCAGCCCCTTGAAGCCATTGGGGCAAAGCCAACAGCTGTCGTAATTCTCTGATGTACAACACTTGAAGACTAAACCTGAGACCTTGAATGTCTTCTTCCCATTCCAGCGATTTAAGGTTCTCACAGAAAGAAATAACCAGAGTGTGTAATGCTGTTAGGCAATTCATATTACGTGGTAAAGATTCCAAACTTCCACAACCCCAAATAGCCAATGATCGGAGGGCAATGAGGTATTGCAAGCCATCACCCAAAGATTTAAGATTGTGACATCCATCAACCCACAGAAATCGAAGAGAACTTCGGCGTTGATTCCTTCCAGTTGGCAGAACCTTTTGCTTTGTGGTTAGATACAAAATCCTTAGGTTGATTAAGTTCCCTA
This sequence comes from Liquidambar formosana, assembly GCA_039720395.1. Taxonomy (NCBI): domain Eukaryota; kingdom Viridiplantae; phylum Streptophyta; class Magnoliopsida; order Saxifragales; family Altingiaceae; genus Liquidambar; species Liquidambar formosana. The sequence goes on from CM077822.1 coordinate 26,746,071, forward strand.
TGCCTTCAAGCAACTGTAAGAATTTTTTTGACACTATAGTTTATATTTTATTTAGATTAAATTTTGAGTTAATTATGATGATTTTGTAAAAGTGGAACCCATAGATCAAGCAGTTTTTTTATTTTATTTTTTTTTGTCAACACAGTGAATATGTTTTGATTGTTTGATCGAATATAATTTGGTAATATTAGTAGAGTTTTAATGAGTGTGGAAATTTGATTCTATGTGTCTTGACATAGGACTTATGATAGGTTAAGTCCTAGTTGGATTTGGAAACTTAGGGTTAGTGGTTATCACCCAGCCGCCTATATATTTCATTGTGTGTTATGGAACCCTATCATCTTGAAGTTAGGAAGATTGGGTTTAGCACCACGGCCATCATTAGGATTTTCTCTTTTTGCAGGTGGAAGCATTTCTAAAGAGATTACGCTTTCGAATCCTACGGGTATGTATTGATTATTTATTCCATTGTGATTTTTCATGCCATATAGATTCAATCCATTTTGTTTTCTCTTCCGTTTAGTTAAATATTATTTGTTTTAATATTTTCTATCATGTGGTATCAGAGCTATGGTTAAGATTTATATGATCTTGGTGATCTTTTTATTTGAAAATTATTATATTGAAGTTTCAAACTCTTTTCTAATATTCATCGATGCAACATCTTTCATGTATTATTGACTCTTTCGCACCAATAAAATAATTACTCTGTATAAATTTTTTTTTCAAACTTTAAATTTTGAGAACTCTAAGACCGTGTTTTTGTTTGTACTATTCTGCCACTTTACCATCTTGGAAGGCTATGATTACTGTGACTGCGAAGACGTGGTTTATAAGTTTTTTTTTTTAGAATTGTCTTCTCATATAACGGTCTTACCAATTGAAGGTCCCGTTTTGTTGGTACGAATTTTGGGAATATATGACTTCTGCCACTTTTAAGCTTTTGTGCACAACTCAATCAAGCCTTAAGATCATATTGCTAATCTTTTTTGTCTTACACTTGGGTAGTAGCTAGATTCTATGCATCTTCGTACATATGTATACATACATTGATTCTTTATGATGAGGTTTTGTAAATCACTGTGTTTTATTTCCTCTTAATTTTTTACTTGGCTTTTTGAAAAATAAAATTTTTATGAGACATGTCAAATTTTATAAGTGTCAATAATAGAATTTTTCATGTATTTTAAATTGACACCAGTTTGATAGAAAAACATATTTGTTGGTCAGGCTTGATCTCATTTTTGTTGGAGGAAATAAATTAGTGTTGAACAATTATTGAATTTATTGGGCTTTTGATATTTTGGTTTTTTCGGTTTCTGTTTTGTCAATTGATTCAGAACATATTTTTATCCATTCTCATTTGTTATTTCAAAATTATTATATGTTTAAATCAATTTATCGGTGATCTTTATAGAGAATTATTATGTTAGCCCATATTGATTTACGTTTTGACTAGTAGTCTTTTATGGGGAAGACATGACTATTAGTATTGTTGCATCATGATGTATTGTGAGACTTGTGCTAATACTTGTATAAGACTATCAGACTGCCAAAGTAAACAAAAAATCTCTATAATTATTAATAGACGGCTCATTAGTATTTTGTTCAACATTTTTATGTTGAGTTTGTGTTGCTTTTGAATGTCATGATTTTATGTTGCGTTCGATCGTATCCATCTTTGATATATGACCTAAAGGTTTTGTCATTTATGGTAACACGATTGGAACGGGCAAGGAAGTGGAATATGCATGTGTGAAATTGATTTCAATATATGACCCAAAGACATTGAGAATGATAAGACACTATGTGTAGGAAACTTGCTTTGATTTTGCGATAAAGTCGTTTTGTTATTTGGCTCATGATTTTGAACCAACGGAGGAATCGTAAATTGCAACTAATTTAGAATTCGGTTTACCCGAAGGATCAAATTTTTTTGTGGATGTTATTGCATTTACATTTGCTTAGTATTATATTATCCACGTTCGTTTTTGGCATATTTAATTTGCTCTCATTCTTTTACAATTTATTTCGAATATGCCATATTAATAGTGAAGCAATTTTGATTCTATAGCTGTTAAGAAATTGATTGTTTTAAGATTAAGGCTATAGAAGAATTTCAAATTTTAAGATTGATATCTTGTTTTCTATTTCATGATTATAGATATAAACTTTTAGAATGAGATCAAATATAATTTATCTAGAAACTCATAAGCACAATATTTCTAGGGGCCTTATATAATTTTCTTGCAATTTTGGAACAATATTGTACACTTTGATGATTTTTTTTTTTTTTTTTTTTTTGGAATTTCCGTTGGTGAAACTACTTGCCCAATTTTTTGAATTCATCACATAATTTTTGAAGAACTCCATTTGATAATAACCTCAGGTTTATATTTATTTGGTAATAAATTCTTTTACTTGAGGCTTTCAGTATACTTAAAGTTTATAAATTTTGAGATAAAGAAAATCCAATATTTTTAGATATAGTAAACTATTAGTTTATTTTGAAATATTTTGGAACCTCAATTTCTGTTCGTCATTTTAAATAGACTATTTAGTACTTTTAGTTTGTGGGAGCACCCAAAATTATAATTTTTGTTATAGACTATTTGATTATTATTATTATCTTATGTTGGAGAAGTTTTATTAAAAATTACATTTACTGATCTCATCATAAGTTTGTGTTATGTTACTATTAGCTTGATTAGTGGAAATCTATTTCCACATTGTTCTATTTGGATTCGTATTTGTTTTCTCTCAAATTAAGAGTTTTGGTTCCTTAGAGTTCTTATTTGAATATATGTGAGATTCAATTTTATACGCTCACTTTTGGAGACTTAGAACTCTTAAACTATCTTGGAAATTCCAGATGACTGGAAATCATTTGAAGTACCCTCATCTAGATTTTGTTTGTACATTCATTATGATATGTCCAATCATATTTTGGATCTAGTTGATATGCGTTTTTGTTTTTTGTGCACATGAAGTTTCGGTGACTGATGGGAAAGGCTTGTTTGTATTTTCACTGTACTTTGTTATATGTCTTTTCCCATTGGACACATTTCTTCACATTTTGTTACTTAAATATGATAATTTGTAGATACTTTGACCTTGGTTGGTCCCTTTCTGATTGGGTGTCTATCAAATCATTGTAAATAAGTTTTGTTTTATAAACTCTTATATTACTAAATGTTTGGGAACTTAAATAAGATCATAATTTGTTTTTCAAATTAATGAGTGGCCACTCGACTTCGAAATTTTGTTATTAACTAAGACTTTGTTTTCAAATTTCAAAATCTTTTGTTATGGTCCAAGTGGGAGAATGTAAGAATTTTTTGGACTCTATAGCTTATATTTTATTTAGATTAAATTCTAAATTAATTGTGATGATCTTGTAAAAGTGGAACCTATAGATCAAGTGGGTTTTTTTTTTTTTTTTTTTTTGTCAACACAGTGAATATATTTTGACCGTTTGATCGAATATAATTTGGTAATATTAGTAGAGTTTTAATGAGAGTGGAGAATTGATTCTATGTGTCTTGACCCATAGGACTTATGATAGGTTAAGTCCTAATTGGATTTGGAAACTTAGGGTTAGTGGTCATCATCCAGCCGCCTATATATTTCATTTTTTGTTATGGAATCCTATCATCCTGAAGTTAGGAAGGTTGGGTGTAGCACCACGGCTGTCATTAGGATTTTCTCTTATTGCAGGTGGAAGCATCTCTAAAGAGACTACGCTTTCGACTCCTATCGGTATGTATTGATTATTTATTCCATTGTGATTTATCATGCTATATAGATCCGATCCATCTTGTTTTTGCTTCCGTTTAGTTAAATATTATTTGTTTTAATATTTTCTATCAACAACTCCTCAAGTTCCCTACAATCTACAAGACTTAACATCTGCAAATTGTACAACTTACAAATGGAACTAGGGAGTTTTTTTAAGGTACGATTATCAGATAAGTCAAGATATCTCAAATGCTTCAAGTTACTGATGGAACTTGGTAACACCTCTGTATCTGAATGTCTCAAATATAGCACTTGCAGGTACTTGAATCTTGATATGCATGTTTCCCCAAATGATTTAATAGTGGGTCTCACTTCCCCAACTAGAAATAAAATGGTTAGTAAATTGTTTAGCTTGAGTAAGAAACTCTAGACTTCATTCATTCAAAAATTTAAAGAACCACAAATGGAACCAATGAACAAGGGATCAGATTCCAAGGGATTCTATTCTATTTTGTGCAACTAGCCAACTAGCCAACTAAGATTGAAATTTCCAACGAGTATTTTTTTGCTTTGGCTTCATGTGAGATATTTTATATTTTTATATAAGAAAAAGGAACGGAGATTCTCCTCCCTTTCCTGTATGTTCCTTTTCATGGCCTTTACATGATTGTGTCTAGTCCTATCAACTCATTTAAATGTTATTGAACATATAATTGAAACTATTTCTTTCATGAGACATTATCAAAAGTTTCACCATCATTCACATAACTTTGTTTAAATCAAGCTAATCAAATGACTAAGATCATCTGATAGAGCTGATTTTTATGAAGATATAATATATTTAGTAGGAGCTATATTTTGGTCAATTTCAATAATATCAGTAATGATGATCGAGGTCCAATTATACGAAGAGAGCATACATATATATGATTAACGTGAACAAAACCGTCACACATATGAAATTATTTGAGCCTACTTACCCAAATGATAAGTACGTTATAATGACTATGCATGTAATTGACCATAGGAGTAAAGTTACCTTATTTTGTTTGGCATTGCCATTGGTTAAATGGAAGTCTCCCTTCAACCACTAAACGGTTGGTTAAAGTGGTTAATATTCGAACTTTCTCTGTCAATACTTAGGTTGGAGACTCGACAATTATTTGCTGGTCTTAAACCTATTTATTATCATCCAAAGTTTGCAGTGAGACTTAAGTCTTTGCCCAGATCAGATATAGGTGTGATAGGATATCCCTTGCAAATAAGTTATGAGTCGTTAAAGATAATGTTCCTTGACAGGTATGTGTAGTCACCTATCTGCATACCTATCTTTTAAATTTCAAAAAAAAAAAAAAAAAAAAAAAAAGGTCCTCCTTCCTTATTTTATATGGAGAATTTTAGATTGGTCAAATTATCATGCGTGGAGCCCTTCAAAAGCTCATTGCAGACTCTTCCCTACCTCCACCTATTAGGAAAGGGCTTCCATATAATAATCGATCACCACCAATCCATGTGGAGAAAAACTTCCATAAAACCTGTCACATTGTTTTTTGAGCTACATCACGCAGTTTGATTATTTCCTTTGTGTATCATCTATACTCAATAGTCAACATAACACTATAACTTGGCAATATAAATCACTTTGGTTGTTGTGATAAAAAGTTGTAGAATTTTTAATTAGGATATATTTGAAATGGACTCATGTGAATCCAGGCTAAGATACACAGGCCTGACTACATATTTAGACTCCAAAGACGTGTTTGGCTCCAATTTTAAAATGGGGGTCATCTATGGAGCCTGTGCAATTTGCTCATAATCATGTGACCTACTTGTTGGTGTGGAATCAATTTTTGCTTTTTTTCTTTTTATTTTTCTTTTTGCTTTCCTTATGGGTTTATTGGGTGAGACCAGGATTTTGGCATAGCCTATTTGCGGAAACATTGTCAAACGGTATGGTTTGTTTGTTTGTTCTTTATTTATTTATTTTTTTCAAAGAAAAAAAAAACTTAAGGGTATCCCAAATCTTATTTCCTACTTCCCACTAAAGTTTAACCTCAAATTAATCGCTTAACAATTCATGTGAGATGTCCATGTGAATAGCCATGACTTAGAGGGTGATAGCCACAACTTGATTCACTTTAGTTATTTGTCACTATTTACCTTATTTAAGTCTCTAAAACTTTTCACCTTGTTTGTTACTATTTATTTTGTTTAGTTTATTGGTCCTTATCACGTACGACATCTGCATCTCACACTTATCGCTTGCTTTGTTCCATACACCTTAGTGTAGACACCTATACTTAACCAGATTTTGGAGCACACACAACAAAAAAATAAATAAATAGATAATAAAATACCAAGATCTCCCCAAAAATGAATATGAAAATTTGAATTAGAGTTTATTTAAGATTTCTTGCTTAAATGACATTTTTAACCCTAATTTCCTTTGTCACTTCTAAAATTAATAAGGCTTTTTAATACTTTTCCCTGTACATTCAACCAGAAGCCAACCCCTTCTATAATAGCACATAGATAGTATAGATACTAACTCTTATATAGATTCAACTGCAACTAGCAACCCTACTTCTAAAAGCCACAGAAGGAAATCTTGATTATTGGCCTAATTCTATTTGTGATGATTAAAGTCCATCGCAGGGCTGTTTAACGTACTCATACACAGAGTTTCTTGCACTATTAGTTATAGGAATGTGTGGAGTAGGAAAAGTAAGAGCACATTGAATGTTCATGTAAGGCGAAGCTTCTACAAAATATATTTCCAAAAAAGGATGAAGGTGGATACAAAAAGTTATCAACTTTCGTCCACACGAGGTTAGTTTTTAAGCTTCTAATATAGTAATAGCCAATATTTCGATTTACTACTTGGACTATGGAACCTCAGATTATGCATATTATGAACTTACAAACAACTTCCAAAATGTCAAGATAACATGACATTGTTCGAATGATGTTGGATATATGGTTGTTGTACCCTTCCTTTTTTCTCTTTTACTAACATGTTTGTAGCTTGAAAAGGTTGCTAATTCATTAGTGTGTTATTGAATAGTTATTATAAAATAAATATAAAGTATGATATTTTTTGAACAATAATCTCTATAATTTTCATGAGTGTTGCTTTATTTATTTATTTATTTTTTGGGAATATAGATCGCTAAGGTCACTATACTTATTCTGTATTTGGAAATTTTTTTTTTTAAATTACTTATTATTTATCAAAGTAGGGATCTCATGGAATCACAACAATTCTCCATGTTTTACAAATCTATTATCGGTTTAAAACTATATATCATGTAAGTTATTTTTTAATATTATTATATTTTATTTTTTGATGTACAACATAAGAATACCATCAAGAAAACTCGAACCCACATCTATAACAAACCTCACCAGACATTCAAAACGGCCAGAAGTTGATATCTTCTTATCGTTTCATTATATGGCTATAAAAGATGAATGAAAAATACATGAAGGACAAAAGATATATACATTAAGAAGTTGGGTTTGCAAGAGCTGTTTGCATTTGCCTGCTCATGACCCCAAAACAAAGATCCCCACCTCTTCTCCATTCTTTCTTTTTCCTTTTTTTCTTTATCTCCAAATCATGTAAATATATATATAGATAAATTCAGTTATACAAGCACATGAATGGCTTATCATTTTTCACCTCCCTCATCTACCTATGCAATCAAGAACATCCCTTCCTGAGGATTGTCACCAGCAGATCATGGATAGCCTTCACACAAAGTGATCGAAATTTTCATCATGATCCTGCTTGTTGACTCATACACATTTTAGGCTAGCCCCAAACTTGTTCCTACCTCTAGTCAGTATGTTGTAGTATCAGAGGAAAGCTTTGCAGTGCTCCATTTCTCCTTCTCACTTAAGACAAGCAGAAACTGCTGGAGCGAAGAAAAGGTATAACATTATGAATTTTATTTACAAATTAAAATTTGACGCATGCATCTCATTACTGAAATTTTTATTTCAGCCGTGGCATGAAATCCTGACTAGGAAAGAGATGCATGCACAATCCAGGCTGAAATACTAGAAGTCCACTGTTTCACTGCTAATCTCATTTACTACCTCCTTCTTGCACTAGTATATAATCATAGCCAATTCAAAGGAGGGACCTTCTTAGGGATGCCAACGTCTTCACATCTTGCAAAATATCTATTTGCCACTCAGTGCTGTGAACCTTTGGAAACGCCAATGGTATTGACCACCATTCTTAACTTACATGTGCTCTAATTGGATAATGAGAATGAACAGCATGAGACTAGTCATGGTATGCCAAAAAGGAATTTGAGCGTATTGCGGTTATAATAAGCAAGGTCATTAAGCAATATCCTTAAACTTTGATTAACAACATATTGTCTTGTAAATCCATCGGGATTGTTAGGTGATCTCTATGAATTACCTTGGTCATTTCCTTGGCAACTTCTTGGTCATTGCTAATCTCGATCAGTTGCCACCGCCTTTGTTGGAATGTGCTCTTGGAGGTGGTAAACGGCTTGAGGCCATTGCATGTGTTTATAATTCCTTAATAGTCATTTTGTGCAAGGGTAGAACTATAAAAAAATTTGAAGCTCCCATTAATCCATACTATATCTAGATTACAATTGAACTATCAAGGTCTACATAACATGTCTCTAGCAGTAGGAAAACCTCGTCAATGGCATTCATCAAAGCCAATTCTCTATCTGTGGCAATCACATCAGGTATGCATAATTGGTAACCATTCAAAACCCAGTTTCTATTCTTCTCTTCAGAAAAAGAAAAATCCCCTTGTGAACCCTGGAAAGTGGCCCACAAGGATTTAAAAGAAAATAGGTTTGTTTGAAAAGGAAAAAGAAGTCGCCACCTTATTTTTTAAAGGAAGCAAGGAAAACACTAAAAACAGTTTGTTTTAAGAAAACAGTTTGTTTTAAGGAAAGGAAAAAATAAGTCTTCTGGAAACCAAAGAAACTAGGGATTCAAAGGCTAAGTTATGATATGGGAAGGTTCTAGGCAAAGCCTATAGGCACCCATGTCACCCTTACAGTTTCTCGGTTTATTTAGACTAAATTAAAGTATTTTTCACTCACAAATCAACAAATATCACATCAAGGCAGCATGCATATCATATATCTCATCCATCCAAGCACAATCAAATAAGAAAACAAAATAAAACAGAAAAAGAAAATAAAAGATAAAAACCTAGGATGCTTCGATCCTAGAACGGACTTGAGTCTCAAAACGAGTGCCTACGTACCATGCAATGAAATACATGGATCAAAGTCCATGTAGTTCGATTAGAATTAGGGTTAAATCCTAATATAAGCCTGTGGTAAAAACCTTAGGTTTCCTTGTTTAAAAAGATGGAAAATCTGATAGTTAAACCAAGTTTGAAATAGAAGTAACTTCTACAAGATGGAAACTTTGAGAAAAAGGCAACTTTATTTTAACAAGGAAACCTCTAGTAATTCACCATGGATTCATATTAAGAAGTAACCCTAAAAAGGGAGAAGGGAAAAGTTAAGGAAGAAAGAAGTGAATTGGGGCACTTCCACACCCTACTTACCTTAGGCAATTACTCCAAGCAAATAGTAAGCTTAAGCAATAATAGCCCTATTTGCAATAAGGCAATTATCGCACCTGTTTGCACCCTTACATGTGCTCAAAACCATGCAAAAAGAAGAAAATAGCAATCTGGACAGAATAGTATTAAGGCCTAAATTCAAACACTAATCATGCCAAGAACACAAATAGTGAATAAACATAAGTCCTAATACAACCCTAAATGCAATGACCTAACTGACATGCGTAAAAACCTAGAAATCCACTAACATGAATGCAATAATTAGCATGATTAATCCATATGCAAGACATACATAACAACCATGAAAAGAAACAACTTGAAAATCCTAATCTAGCATGCTATATGCAATTTACATGAAATAAGGACAATAGAAACCCTAAAATCACAACTATGCATTAAAACCTATGAACTAACTCTAAAACATGCAAAACTCATCCTGGATATCGTTATTATCACATATATTAACTAATTGAAACATCAATTCATGGTAGAAATCATAACAGTTGCATGCAATAAAGCTAACCTAAGAGAGAACCCTAATTTCAACCTTAAGAGTTTAGAACATACCTTGGCAAAGCCTTCTTTGCTGCTGTAGGGACTCTCTCTTGCTCATGTGGATGACTTGAATCAAGTTTCTTCAACCCTAGTAAGGTAGTGCAAAAATGGGGTGTGACACCCCCACCCATTCCCCCCCCCCCCCCCCAAAAAAAAAAAAAACCAAACAAAAACTAGATAAATAGAACAAGCAAATCAATACCCATTTCAAGCATAATTAGTAATCCTTTAAAACCCAATTCCCATTCTCTTCAGAAAGCGCATTCCCCTGGCCACCCCCCATCCCCACCTCCAAAAAAGAAAAAAAAAGAAAAAAGAGTAACCCTTCAAAACCCAACTCCTATTCTCTTTAGAAAAGCACAATGCCCCTAGGAAAGAACCAAACGAGAAGTAGATAAACAAAGCAAGCAATCTAGTACCCATTTCAGAAAAAGAATATTAGAAGATGATTTGCCAAAAGAAATTTTGGTGAAGTTACTAAGTTTCAAAAGCCAGAAGTTCAATATTAATATTGAACTGTAATCTATTTAGTAACACAATTTTCCTATTCTACCACTTAGCATCTCCATTGAACATGAAAAACCATGTCAATGTCCTTACCAATAATTAGTCATTTCACGATATTCATAGTATCAAGATTTTAACTTAACACAATACAATTTTCATAAGTACTCTAGCATCACGTTATGCATGTATATAATTTAGCTAATTTTTTTCTTTTATGAAGTATATATTTTAGCTACTCATGCACGCAAGGTATAATATTAAATTAAAGAAAAGTCCAATTAGTTATTGAAAATGGTGTAGTAATAACTTACAGACAATTCTAACAATAAGGTCAGGTTCAAACATCCATACTACCTTTATAAATGTAGAATCCTTAATAATCCACATCTTTTTATTAAAAATAAATAATAAAGGAAAAAAGAAATCAATTGACGATTGAAGGTCTATACCTAGGTATAGCAAAATCCAAAACCTACTATTCATTTTCTATGACGTGAAAATATGTGTTTGAATTGAAGGTATAGTCATCTTTGTTTCATAGTTACAATTCATCAAATCAGGATTTATGCAACCAGCTAAGGGCAGAAACACATGATACTACAACATGAAAATTGATATCTTTAAACCAGGGTTTTTTCTTTTTCCTTTTCTTTTAATCAAATGTGCAAGAAATATCAACCAACGATTGAAGGTTCCTAACCAAAAGTTATATAGAAAAGATGAACCAAACAACATATAAGCTTACGTGATGTCCAAAAGCACAAGTTGGATTAAAACAGTTCCCAGCTAACCAACACCAACAATTCCTAGGATTAAGCCTTGCAATCTCACTACATCATTAATATTAAGAAGATGTTACTCGGAAGATAATGAAACCTAGCCTAGTAGCTAAGACAAACCAGAAAATCTAATAAGTAAATCCTTTTCATGCCAAAATTGGCAAACTTGGAGCTAACCAACTGAAGCAAGTCACATGGAGCTAGCCAACTAAATGGCTAGACCTTTACTTCCAGATCCTAATCAATTATTATTTCTTAGTCCAGAAAAAAATGGAAAGGCTACATAAAATTTTAGCCCTGAATTCCTCTTTGGTGAGGGCCGAGGTGGGGTTTAGAAGGGCAAGTTAGAAGATAGCCGAGCAGTAGCCACAAAAAAGTCAAAGTTAGTGACAAGGAACGGATCCCACAATTTATATCTGAAGTTGATCTTTTACTGAAAGTGAGCCACGCATATGCCGTGGGATTCATTGGATGTTGCATGCATACACAACGAACACCTAATGGTAGTCTACAAGTATTTGGAAGATGGAAGAACCTTGTATAGCCTTATTAGAAGTACAAATTAAATGGTGTATTAGAAATTCTATAGAGTTTTTGGTTCAGAATTATATTTGATGTTGCCCAAGCATTGAATTATCTCCATTTCGAAGAGCCTAGGCCGATTCTTTACTTTCATTTAAAGCTATCACATATACTTATAAATCAAGAAGACAGGGCAATCATAGGAGACTTCGGAATAGCACTTCTACTAGCTAACGGCAAAAGTCATCTTACAACTGACATAAAAGGGGAACCAATTATACAGATCCTGACGTTGTCGAAACCAATAGATATGATAGGGCTACTGACATCTACAACTTGACATGATCATAGTTGAGATACTGATAGGAAAAGTAGAGAATTACAACTTGTATGATATTCTTCAACCAAAGAATCTCGATTTTGAGCAAGAGTTGGAGTTTCGTAAAATCACTTATCTCACCATACATTACTTAGATCCTACCCCTAGGCAGAGGTCAACAATGCAAACGATAGTTTTGAGTTAAAGAAAATTTATGGATCAAGAAGGAAGACATCACATTTTGAAGCGAGTTCAATGGCGTAGTATAATGTTTTTGAATCTGAAGATGAAAGTCCACTCATTTTAAACCAAGCTAATAAATAAAGAAATACGTTATTTTTTTTAACCAAAACAAGGAAATATTCAACTCTTGTTTTGGCCAAAAAAAAAAAAAAAACAAACATAACCCTACATATATCAGATTAATTTAAAATCAGTGGATTTTCATCTTCAATTCAAAAGCATAATGCTATGCCGTTGAACTCGATGCAATATGTGACATCTTCCTTTTTTATCCCTAAATTTTCTTTAACCCAAAAACTATTGTTGGCATTGTTGACCACTACCATGGGATAGAATCTAAGCAATGCTTGGCGAGATCAGTGATTTCACAAAATTGCAACTCCTGTTGAAGGTCAAGATTCTTAGGTTGAAGAATCTTATACAAGTTTTTAATCTCTACTTTTCCCGTGATTATCTCAACCACAATCATGCCAAAGTTGTAGATGTCAAAAGCCCTATCATATTAGTTTTGACAACGTCAAGCTCCATATATATGGTTCCCTTTCTATGTCAGTTATGAGATGACTTTTGTCATTGGCCAGTAGATTAGCAATTCCCAAATCTCCAAGGATTACTTTGTCTTCGTGATTTAGAAGTATATTTGATGGCAATCAAAGTGCAAAATCGGCCTAAAGGCTTTGAAATGAAGAAAATTCATTGCTTGGGCAACATCAAAGGTAATTTTGAACCAGAGATTCCATGGAATTTTTGATACATCATTTTTACTTCTAATAAGGTCAAACAGGGTTTTTCTATCTGCCACATACTCATAGGCTACCATCGGGGTTGTGCATGAAACACCCAATGTGTTCCACAAAATATGCATAGCTAACTCTACTAAAATATGAACCTCAGATATAAATTTGGTGGGACTCTTTCTTTGTCATTAACTATGATTATTTTGATGGCTACTACTCATCCATCTTCTAACTTGAATTTGTAAAGCCTATCCCAGCCCTGACCAAAGAGAAATTCAAAGCAAAAATTTAGTAGCCTTTTTCATTTCATCTGGACTAGAAAACAAGAATGGATTAGGAACTTTAAGTAAAGGTCTAGCTTTTAAAGACCAACGTAATACATTCCCTCCATTCTCTTCAAAATTTATTCTCCTTAGTTTCTTAATCCTTCTTGATTTCAACTTTTGAAAGACGCACCACAAGATAGTATTATAACCAACATCAATAAAGTCAAATATGTCTAGGATAGGGCTGTACGGCTTATTAGAGCTACATTACCTAAAGAATCCATACCAATATTTGATTACATTTTTTTCTTCCGTTGAAGTAAAGAAGATATTATTAACAAAAGGGGAAAAGATCATGTATATAAGAAGTATACAAGAAAGCCTAATAGCGTATGGACTCCAGAAACTCCTATAGGGTTCCTATTAGAAAAACTCTCAAACTTACCCAAAGCGAGAAGACAATTTTTTTTTCTTTTTGGGTAAGTATAACAAAAAGACATTCAAATACATGCATCTTTACTAAACTAATATTCTTCTTAATATTGTCAAAATTTCTCTTGTTCCTCGATCTTTGTCACAAGGGACCAATGTTGGCCTAAATGGCTTAATCCCCGAGGTTTTGATGATAACAATACATAAGAAGATGTTTAAAGGACTAATGAGCATTTAAGTGATGAATCTAGACAGGTATCAAAGCCACTAAATGGTTCAAAGCAGCAAGGATCAAAATGCACAAAGCAAAGCAAAGCAAAGATGTTAAGAAAGCAATGGATCCATCAATTGTTCAAGAGCAATCAAGTTTTATCAAGTCAATTTGTGACAACACTAGGAAAATCTTGTAAGATTGTTTTCAATCCTTGCTCACCAGTTGGAAGGGCTTAAAACTTTACAAATTCAATGACCTTAAAGACTTAAAAATGACAAACTATTCAAAAGGAAAGAAAGTTGTATTTTGTCTGAAATCATGGATTTTCAGACGGCTGAAACAATGTTTCAGCCGGCTGAAAATGAGGTTTCAGCAGGCTGAACCTTTTTCAGCAGGCTGAAAAAGTGAACTCCTAAAGAACACTCTCTCTGTATTTTTCAGACGGCTCTTTGAGCCGGCTGAAATTAAGTTTGAGCCGGCTGAAAGTTTGATCAGACGGCTGAAGGAGCAGGCTTGCTCGCATGTCAAATGTTAACCTCTCTGATATTTTCAGCAGCCTTAATCAGACGGCTGAAATAACATTTCAGACGGCTGAGAATCATGAACTTTTGTTCCTTTTAAACACCCTCTCTGGAATATTCAGTAGCCTCACTCAGACGGCTGAATAGGATATTTCAGACGGCTGAAAGAGTTTTCAGCCGGCTGAAATCCTCGGGAAAGATATAACGGCTAGTTTTTTAACGGACATTTGAAGCATTTATTGCCCACCAAACTTCTTTTCCCGGCATTTATTGTTCCAGAACGGCTATTTTGGACCCCTTGAGTATAAATACAAGGCTTGAGCTCATTTATGTGCAATTCATTGAGCTAAAACAAGAAAATCAATTACAAGCCCTAATTCCTCTTGTGAACATTCATTGAAATCAATCAATAGCTGAAGTGTGCTTTCATTTCCTGTATATTTACTCTTTGAGAGAGCCTTCTTTGTACACAAAATCATCTCCAAATACTTTGTATCAAAAGGGTTATGAATACCCTCACTTGTAAGCACTTGAGAAGAGTGCATTTGGCTAAGTGTTGGTGAAGAACACTCAAGTTGTAAAGGTTTGCTGCTCCACCTTGAAGGAGAGTAATAGTGGATTGGTGAATCCTCAAGCGCGCTCTTGAGGCGAGGACGTAGGCGGGAGGCCGAACCTCGTTATATCGTTTGCATTCTTCTTCCCTTAATCTCTTTATTATTGCATTGTCTTACATTTAATTTTGCTTGCAATAATCAGATTTTTGATTGTTATAATTTCTTTTTAATTGGCCTATAACCCTATTCACCCCCCCTCTAGGGTTATTCACTTGGGACAACAATTGGTATCAGAGCCCAACCTCTAGCATTTGACATATTTGTCTTACGAGGAACGATATGGCCAACTATAGTGGTAACGGATTCTCCGAAGGACAATCGTCCAATAGACCACCACTTTTCAATGGAGATGCATCTCTCTACAATTTTTGGAAAATTAGAATGCAAATCTTTATTCAATCCACTAGCTATGAGCTGTGGAATATTACTTCTAAGGGTCCTTTAATCCCTACTAAAGTGGTAGATGGAGTTACACTTCCTAAAGTACCACAAGAATACACCACAGCTGATCACAAGTCCCTAGAACTTAATTCCAAAGCCATTGGGCTGTTATATTGTGCTCTAACTAATGATGAGTTTAGCAAAATCTCTAGGTGCACTAGTGCCAAAGAGATATGGGACACATTGGAGGTTACTTATGAAGGAACATCTCAAGTAAAAGAAGCTAAAATTAACATGCTTGTTTGTGAATATGAAATGTTCAAAATGAAAAAGGATGAATCTATTAGAGATATGTTTGCTAGATTTAATGCTATTATCAATCCCTTGAGTTCTCTTGGAAAAACTTACACTAACTCCGAATTGGTGAGAAAAATTCTTAGGAGCTTGCCTAAGCAATGGGACGTCCTCACCACAACTCTACTTCAATCAAAGGAGCTATCATCAATGACCTTGAGTGATCTTGATGGCAACTTGGTCACACAAGAACTCGCATTCAAAGCTCGTGAAATTGATGAAGGAAAGACTACCAAGAGTATGGCTCTCAAAGCCTCACAAGATGAAGAAGAAACACCAAGTGAAGAATGTGAAAATGAGGAAGATGAAGACATTGCTTTCATTTCTCACAAGCTCAAAAGGTTCTTTTCTAGAAGAAATCAAGGAAGGAGATTCAACAAGGGAGACTCCTCCAAAAGAATTCCAAATAGAGGAGAGATTTCAAATAGAGAACCTCAAGTGTGTTTTGAATGTAAGAAGCCCGAGCATATCAAGATAAATTGCCCCCAACTCAACAACAACTACAACAAGACGAGCCACAACAACAACAACTTCAAGGACAATAGAAAGTTCAAGAAGAAGGCTTTCACCGTCACTTGGGATGATGAAGCAAATAGTGATGAAGAAGATGAGGAGGCTTTATGCGATCAAGAAGTTGCAAACTTTTGTCTCATGGCAAAAGAAGATGAGGTAATCGAACCTAACTCTATTGATTATCCTATAGAAGAACCTCCTACTTATGAAGAACTACAAGATGCTCTTGAAGATACTTTTCTTGAATTAAAAAGATTTTCTCACAAAAATAATGACTTGAAAAAGAATATCTCATCTCTTCAAGAAGAATTAATTACTTTGAAAAATGAGAACTTAGAGTTAAAAAGCAAGATAGACTCACCCCCTACCATCTCTCAATCTAATCTTGAAAGTGAAAACACTTCATTGAAAGAAAAGATTGAAGACTTGACTAATACCTTGGCCAAGTTTACCAATGGAAGGGATAACTTGGATAAGATATTAACTAGTCAAAGATGGTGCTTTGACAAGGCCGGAATTGGTTATCAAGAAAATGTTAAACAAAAATCCTACATTAACTTCTTCCCTAAACCCAAGGTTCCTAGCACACCTAAAATCTCATGTACTTATTGTAATAAGGAAGGACACAATGCTTATACTTGTAACATGAGAAAAAGACCAAAAAGATTCACCAAGAAGGTGTGGGTGGTTAAGGGAACCTCACCTCCTATGGCTAACCCCTATGGACCCAAGAAAGTATGGGTACCAAAGAAAGTTACTTGAACTTGTGTAGGTATGCTTGAAGTCCTCAAGCAATGAGAAATGGTTTCTTGATAGCGGTTGCTCAAGGCATATGACGGGTGATAGATCAAAGTTCGTCTCTTTGAAGCCCAAGGATGGCGGCTTCGTGACATTTGGAGACAATGCCAAGGGTAAGATAATTGGCATTGGAAAGGTTGGTAAGAATTCCTCACTTTGTGTTGAAAATGTTTTGTTAGTTGATGGCTTAAAGCATAATCTCCTTAGCATTAGTCAACTATGTGATAAAGGCTATAGAGTTACTTTTAAATCAAATAAATGCATAATTGAGGATGATGATAAGACCTTATTCGTTGCATATAGGATTGGTAACATCTATGCTATAGAGTTTGAAGAAATCGCATTACAAAATGTACATTGCTTCTCCGCTTTAAATGAAAATCATTGGTTATGGCATAGAAGGCTTGGACATGCTAGCATGGATTTGATTTCAAAACTTTCTAGGCATGAACTAGTTAGAGGATTACCAAAAGCAAAGTTTTCAAAAGATGGTGTTTGTAGTGCATGCCAATTTGGAAAACAAACCAAGTCTTCTTTTAAAACAAAATCTCATATTTCAACTACTAGACCTTTACAACTTATTCATATGGACTTATTTGGACCTATTGCTATTGCAAGTCTTGGAGGGAAGCATTATGCTTTTGTAATTGTTGATGACTACTCTAGATATACATGGGTGTTCTTCCTTGCACATAAAGATGAGACTCATGCTACATTTATTGCATATTGTAGAAGAGTCCAAAATGAGAAAGGCTATACCATTACACATGTTAGGAGTGATAGGGGGAGCGAATTTGTCAATAAAGATATTGAACAATATTGTAACGAAAATGGTTTTGATCATAATTTCTCCGCTCCTAGAACTCCTCAACAAAATGGTGTGGTTGAAAGAAAGAATAGAACTCTTGAAGAAATGTCTAGAACCATGCTTAATGAACATTCCTTACCTCAATATTTTTGGGCCGAAGCCGTTAACACCGCATGCTATGTTATGAATCGAGTGTTATTAAGATCTAAACTTGGTAAAACTCCCTATGAATTATGGAATGATAAGAAGCCTAACATAGGTTACTTTAGAGTTTTTGGTTGCAAATGCTTTATATTAAATGATAGAGATAAACTTTCCAAATTTGACTCTAAATCCGATGAAGGAGTGTTTCTTGGTTATTCTATGAAAAGCAAAGCATATAGGGTGTTTAATAAGAGAACTTTAACCGTTCAAGAATCAATGCATGTGGTATTTGATGAAACTAACCCTCTTGCTCCCATGAGAAATGTGGATGATGATGATGATATAGGTACAAGCTTGCAAGAACAAGTTGAGAAATTGAATCTTAATGACAAGCAAGATTCACAAGACAAAGGCAAAGAGAAGGAAGAAGACGAAGTCATTGAAATCAAGAAACCGGAAGAAGAAGTAGGAATTGAAGACACTCCACTTCATCCGGATGTCACCAAAACTTGGAAATTTGTGAGGAATCATCCTAAGGATCAAATCCTAGGTGAACCCTCACGTGGGGTAAGAACTCGTTCTTCCATGAGAAATATATGTGATCATCTTGCATTTTTATCTCAAATTGAACCTAAGAACATAAATGAAGCCGAAAGTGATGAATCTTGGATACTAGCTATGCAAGAAGAGCTTAACCAATTTGAAAGGAACAAGGTTTGGACTTTAGTTCCTAGACCACATGACCATAGTGTAATAGGCACCAAGTGGGTATATAGAAACAAGAAGGATGAATCGGGCACCATTGTAAGAAACAAGGCACGTCTAGTTGCCCAAGGTTTCAATCAACAAGAAGGCATTGATTATGATGAAACATATGCACCGGTTGCTAGACTTGAAGCCATTAGGATGTTACTTGCATTTGCAAGTCATAAAGATTTCAAATTATTTCAAATGGATGTCAAGAGTGCTTTTCTAAATGGTTTTATTGAAGAGGAAGTTTATGTTGAACAACCTCCCGGCTTTGAAAGTCATGAATTTCCAAACCACGTATTCAAATTATCAAAAGCCCTATATGGATTGAAACAAGCTCCTAGAGCTTGGTATGAAAGACTTAGTGGTTTTCTAATCAAAAATTAAACGGGAAAACTTGACACCACACTTTTTATTAAAACCATTGATAAGGACATGCTTATTATTCAAATATATGTTGATGACATTATCTTTGGTTCTACTAATGTAAGTTTATGTGAGGATTTTGCTAAAGTCATGCAAGAAGAATTTGAAATGAGCATGATGGGCGAACTCAACTTCTTCCTTGGATTACAAATCAAGCAAACAAAGGAAGGAACCTTCTTAAATCAATCCAAATATGTCAAAGATTTAATCAAGAAGTATGGATTGGAAGATGGAAGGAATTTCGCCACACCAATGAGCACCTCCATCAAACTTGAAAAAGATGAGAAAGGTAAATGCGTTGATCAAAAGAAATACCGAGGTATGATTGGTAGTTTACTTTATCTCACCGCTAGTAGACCGGATATTATGTATAGTGTATGTTTGTGTGCTAGATATCAATCATGTCCTAAAGAATCTCACATGTTTGCCGTTAAACGCATATTTAAATATCTTAGTGGCACTATTAATCTTGGCATATGGTATCCTAAATTCACATCATTTGACATGCTTAGTTACTCCGATGCGGACTTTGCCGGATGCAAAGATGGTCGCAAAAGCACAAGTGGGACGTGTCACTTTCTTGGACACTCCCTAGTTTCTTGGTTTAGCAAGAAACAAACTTCGGTTGCTCTTTCTACAGCCGAGGCCGAGTATTTGGCGGCCGGAAGTTGTTGTGCACAAGTATTGTACATGAAACAACAACTTGAGGACTTTGGACTTCATTATGATCATATTCCCATAAAATGTGATAATACAAGTGCAATTAATCTTACTAAGAATCCTATTCAGCACTCACGAACCAAACATATTGAAATAAGACATCACTTTATAAGAGATCATGTTCAAAAAGGAGATGTTGAAATTGAATTTGTCGGTACCGAACATCAATTGGCGGATATTTTTACAAAACCACTTCAAGAGGATAGGTTTAATTTCATTAAACGTGAACTTGGGATGTGTTTAAGTGATGAAATTTGATAACATGTTCATTATAATGATTTTCTACACCCTAAATTTTTTTTCTGTCTGATATTTTCAGACGGCTGAAGGAACTTTCAGCCGGCTGAAAATTCTTTCAGACGGCTGACTCATTCAGACAGACGGCTGAACATCCTGGATCTGAAACATTTTTCTTGGTGCTCTCTAACTTTTTCAGACGGCTTGCTTCAGCCGGCTGAAAAAGGTAGAAGACGACTGAAAGTAACCTTTCAGACGGCTGACTGGCTTCGTCAGACGGCTGAAAGAGGGTCCCTTGGGTTTCCAAAATTTAGGGTTGTCTGGATTTCTCAGACGGCTGTTTCAGCCGGCTGAAATAGATCCAAGCCGACCGAAAGAGGAATTTCAGACGACTGATGAAATCTTCAGCCGGCTGAAAATATCGGGGTATATAACCTTTTCTAACCCTAAACAGTGATTTTTCAAACCTTCTCTTCGCGGCTTTTCCCCTTTCCCTTTCTCCGACAACCAAAACCCTAAATCCCTCCACCAAATTCTCTCCTATGGCTCGAACTAAGAAGGCAGAGCCTCCCAAGCGTGCACATGATGATGAGGGTGGACCTTCCCAACCTCCACGCAAGAAATCCGCCGCCATTAACACTCATCGGAGTCGACCTCGATCTCAACGAATTGCGACAAGGCAGGAACCACCTCCATCTCCTCCACCACTCGCGCCGCAGCCACCTCCTCCTCCTCAACTGAATCCTTCCCAACGATTTCCCTCTCCTCCACGAGCTCCACGACATCGAGTACCACCCGGAGATCCAAACTACGATTCAGGCAATGAACCCTCCGACGGGAATGAAGTTGAGGCACCTGTAGATCCTCCTATGTATCTTACTCCTGCTCATGGCACCCTTTTTGCACAAAAGTTTTACAGCAAAAAGGTAATTTATCCTAAGATCGTTGATCCTGAATTCTTAAATGCTCACCACTTTCGTATCTGCTCTCTACTGGAAAATGTTGGATTATTGCGCTTCTGCACCATCTCTGAACCCTGTTTTAACACTCTAGTCCGAGTATTTTATACACACTTTGTCATGCCTTCTCCTGCTCAAGCATCCTCCTATGTCAAGGGCAAGCACATGAAGCTCACTGATCGAATGCTAAATGAACTCTTTCATGCTCCTCTAGACGGTGTAGTGATTACCGAGACACATACTTGGCCACAGATTGAAGGTTTTCATCATGTCACTGCCCTTAAGCAGATTTTGGGCAGGGATGACATTACAGAACCATATAAGCCGAGCCTGAAGGAATTTTCTCTGGAATGCAATTTGCTGCACAAAATATTGTTCTACAACATTGTGCCTCGAGGCGGAGGAAAAGACCATGTCACTTACATGGACATAGCACTGATTTGGTGTATTCTCAATGGCAAACCCATTAATTTGGGTCATCTCATGCTATACCATATGCGGTCGTGTGTAGAAAAGACCAAGAATGAATCAAAGAAAGGAAAAGATGTCGAGGGTAAAAGCATTCTTCCTTATGGGGCAGCCCTGACAGTCTTGTTCACTCACTTCAAAGTTCCTCACACTACTGGCGACATCTTTCATCCCACCTTCCGTAACAAAATCAATGTCTCTTTTCTAGGCTGGATGAACTACACACTCGTGAATGGCATTTGGGTTAAGAAAGGCACAGTATTTGATGAGGAAGTCATACCTGATGACGAGCAGCATGAGCAGCATGATCATCCTCCTCCCCCCCTACTACCACAGATCCTCCCCTATCTATCTCTCCCTCTCTTCTCTTTCCTCCTACAGACCATCCTCACTCCCCACCCCCTTCCCCTTCTCTTACTCCACCCCCTACTTCTCACACCTCTTCTTCCTCTGCTCCTCCTTCTCTCTCTGACCTATTCCTCTCCCTTTCCCATCAAATGACTGACCTCAAGCGTTATGTACAGAAGAAGTTTGAGGGCTTGCATGACAGGGTTGATGAAATGGCTTGTGAACTAAAGGATATCAAGGACAGTCAGGCAGCTATGGCTCAGAAACTCAGCGACACTCTCCCTGCCTTCCCTTTGTGATTCTTTTTGATCGATGACAAAGGGGGAGATGGATTATTGATAGATGTTTGTTTGAGTTTGTTTGACAAATGATCAGTATTTTTGTTGGCTGTTTAGAATTTCTTTTTGAGGATATAAGGAATTTTGCTTACATTTGATGTATGAAACATTTATGGAAATCTTTTTGGATATATTACAACATGGTTATCATCTATTGAATTGAAATTTTTTTTCTTTTTCCTATTGGCTATATTGGTTATACGCTTCCTTCACATATGCGCTTAAACATAGGCATAAGGTTGAAATTTATACATCCTTAAATAATTGTAATATCATATATATATGATGCATGATGATAGGGGGAGAAAACTGTTCTTAAAATTGTGTATTTTAACCCATTAAAACATCTATGGATTGTCATCATCAAAAAGGGGGAGATTGTTGGCCTAAATGGCTTAATCCCCGAGGTTTTGATGATAACAATACATAAGAAGATGTTTAAAGGACTAATGAGCATTTAAGTGATGAATCTAGACAGGTATCAAAGCCACTAAATGGTTCAAAGCAGCAAGGATCAAAATGCACAAAGCAAAGCAAAGCAAAGATGTTAAGAAAGCAATGGATCCATCAATTGTTCAAGAGTAATCAAGTTTTATCAAGTCAATTTGTGACAACACTAGGAAAATCTTGTAAGATTGTTTTCAATCCTTGCTCACCAGTTGGAAGGGCTTAAAACTTTACAAATTCAATGACCTTAAAGACTTAAAAATGACAAACTATTCAAAAGGAAAGAAAGTTGTATTTTGTCTGAAATCATGGATTTTCAGACGGCTGAAACAATGTTTCAGCCGGCTGAAAATGAGGTTTCAGCAGGCTGAACCTTTTTCAGCAGGCTGAAAAAGTGAACTCCTAAAGAACACTCTCTCTGTATTTTTCAGACGGCTCTTTGAGCCGGCTGAAATTAAGTTTGAGCCGGCTGAAAGTTTGATCAGACAGCTGAAGGAGCAGGCTTGCTCGCATGTCAAATGTTAACCTCTCTGATATTTTCAGCAGCCTTAATCAGACGGCTGAAATAACATTTCAGACGGCTGAAAGGCAAGTTTGAGACGGTTGAGAATCATGAACTTTTGTTCCTTTTAAACACCCTCTCTGGAATATTCAGTAGCCTCACTCAGACGGCTGAATAGGATATTTCAGACGGCTGAAAGAGTTTTCAGCCGGCTGAAATCCTCGGGAAAGATATAACGGCTAGTTTTTTAACGGACATTTGAAGCATTTATTGCCCACCAAACTTCTTTTCCCGGCATTTATTGTTCCAGAACGGCTATTTTGGACCCCTTGAGTATAAATACAAGGCTTGAGCTCATTTATGTGCAATTCATTGAGCTAAAACAAGAAAATCAATTACAAGCCCTAATTCCTCTTGTGAACATTCATTGAAATCAATCAATAGCTGAAGTGTGCTTTCATTTCCTGTATATTTACTCTTTGAGAGAGCCTTCTTTGTACACAAAATCATCTCCAAATACTTTGTATCAAAAGGGTTGTGAATACCCTCACTTGTAAGCACTTGAGAAGAGTGCATTTGGCTAAGTGTTGGTGAAGAACACTCAAGTTGTAAAGGTTTGCTGCTCCACCTTGAAGGAGAGTGATAGTGGATTGGTGAATCCTCAAGCGCGCTCTTGAGGTGAGGACGTAGGCGGGAGGCCGAACCTCGTTATATCGTTTGCATTCTTCTTCCCTTAATCTCTTTATTATTGCATTGTCTTACATTTAATTTTGCTTGCAATAATCAGATTTTTGATTGTTATAATTTCTTTTTAATTGGCCTATAACCCTATTCACCCCCCCCTCTAGGGTTATTCACTTGGGACAACAACCAAAATATAGCATGCGGCACCATCTTCCACACTTTCTGAACCTCTTTGTGGGAGCTACTACAACACCATGACTCTACCACCTGTAATATTGTCCTTGGCTACCCCCAATGGAATTGAAATAACTCTAAGCACGAGTTCCATGCCTCCCTAGCTATGGAGCAATGAATAAGGAGATGATCTACTTACTCTTTCTTCGACTTATATAAAGCACACCAATTCGCCAGATTAAACCCGCTATTCTACAAATTATCTAGCACGAGGCATTTTCCCTAACATGCCACATTGCCAACCAAGTAAAGAGCACAACCCTCGATGGAACTCTTGGGATCCAAATCTTGGGCACCGAGAAGATAATACTATTAAGTTTTCAACTTAAAAGCCTAAGCTTATAAGGGGAGGGCCCAAATAGGTATATGAAAACATGTTAGATTAGATATTTAATCAATGTGGGATGTAGTAGATTTCCAATACTCCCCCTCACGTGTAGGCCTAACAACATAGAAATGGGCCTATCACGTGGACAATAAAGACAGGCTCATAAGCGAAACGGGCCCAGGAACGACATCTTCTGATACTATGTTAAGTTTCCAACTTAAAAGCCTAAGCTTATAAAGGGAGGGCCCAAACAGGTATATGAAAACATGTTAGATTCAATATTTAATCGATGTGGGATGTGGCAGATTTCCAACAAATACGTTGAGCACCAGCTAAAGCCTTGTAATAGGATTTGACTGAGAATACCCATACATCCACAACATATAAACATATTAGATTATATATAAACATATCATACTGACAATTTTGACACTCATAAAAATATAGAGAGGCAACATAGGACTCTATTATAAAGCAAATAAATAATTTAATGTTAGTCCTTGAAATTTGGGAAGACTTTGTTTTGTCTAGTGTTATAAAATGCCCTTTAGAGATGGAAAATCCTATTGTAGAAGATGTTTCTCATGTTCAATGGAGCTAAAATGACAGTACACAGATGGATAGGGTTTTAAACCTCAATCTTAACCCATAGGTTGCAACACTTTTTTCTTTTCTTGATTAGCAACAAAGGATAAATTTTATTAATAATAAAAGAGAGATACAGTAGGAGGACAAGAAGTCCACCCAAAGCCAACTGACCAAAAGAAAAGTACAATAATAAATAAAACTAACAACACACAGCTTTCCAATCCGAATTTAACAAACAATGGAATATCACCAAACTCCTTTGAAGAATAAACCCAATGACAACCAAAAAAATGCACCTCGTTCCACAACCCATCCAAAGAAGACATCCTATCCTCATATATGCTTGCATTCCTTTCGAGCCAAATAACCTAAAATGCCGCCAAAATAGCATAGCTCTAGATAACCCCAGCTTTCTTACCTCTCTCAAGACCCCAAAAATGGATCTCAAACACCTTTGAGACACAACCCGGAAAAACCCAAGATTCACCACCAAGACTACAAAGTCTAAACCACAACCACGTAGCCATAGAGCCATATAGGAAGAGATGAACAATGCTTGCCATCTTTTCTTCGCACATAATACACCACTGAGGGCCTAAATAAAGAAAAGGGCTCCTTCTTTGAAGCAACTCATTAATGCTAATTCTCGTGTTCAATAGACTAAGCGAAAGCCCGAACTTTGAGAAGCACACTTCCTTTCCAAATCATGACTGAGGGAGGAAAAAAAGGAATATTGGGATTCTTAACCAATTTCTCAAAAAATGATTTACAAGAAAAAACTCCATAAGAATTAGCATTCCAAATCCTCCATCTGGAATAAACTCTCTTAACAAAAAATTTTCCAATAATAATAGCAAGGCTGAAAGCTCTAAAATTTCCCTATCATTAAGATTTTGGAAGAACATGAAATGCCAACTGAAGTGAAGAGATTTAGATGAAACCATGGAAAAAATAGAAACATTATAAGACAAAGAAAATCTATATAGATGGGGAAATAAAGAAGGAAAATAAGCTTTCCCTCTCAATGATCCTCCCAAAAATAGACTTTGTCCCAATTCCTAACAAATTAACAAAGAAGTAAATACTACAAAACCGTCCAAACCCAAAGAAATAGATTTCCAAGGACACTTCGCAAAAGTCCTAGCACACACTTGAGCATCCCATCCATTATCACGCAATCCATACTTACTTTTAATAATAGCATGCCATAAAGAATCTATATCTAAAGGGAACCTCCACAATCAAGGGAACCTCCGCAACCACTTGATAATAAGAGCAACATTTCTCTCCACAATCTTACCAAGTGCTAAACCCCTTGAGTTTTTTGGTCTAGCCACAACATCTCAACGGACAATATGATCTCTCTAGCCTCACCACTACCTTCCCACAAAAGTCTCTCATTAAATTTTCTAGTAATCGAGCTACCTTAGAAGGAATTCTAAAAAGAAACAAATAATAGGTGGGAATACTAGACAAAACTAACTATATCAAAACTAATATCTCGCCTTTAGAAATTAAAGCTCTCTTCTAACCATCCAATCTTTTCCTAACCCTTTCAATCACTAGATTCCAAAACGTCTAAAAATAAGGGTGCCCACGCAAAGGAAGACCTAAATAGGTTAAGGGCCACTCTCCCACAAAATAACCTAACTCATATGCTATATAACCCCTAAATTTTATCAGCTTCACAGTTAATCCCGAGAGTAGCTAGCACTCTTACCTATATTGACTTTAAGCCTTAATACTATTTCAAAAACCTACAAAATTAATTGAAAATTTAAAAATTTTAGCTCATCCTAGAGGAAAAAAATAAAGTGTCATCGACAAATTGCAAATGAGAAACCGAAACTCTATCTCAACCCACCTCAAATCCCTCAACCAAACCTACCACCTTAACTCTATCTGTATTTCTACCCAAAACATCTTCCACTAAGGTAAACAAAAAAAAAGGATAAAGGATCTCCCCGTCTCAACCCCCATGACGCCTTGAATGTATTACTCAGCTTCCCATTGATAATCACAATTAAATTAGTAGAGAATAAATAACCATTAATTCACTTCACAACCGCTTTTTTTTTTTTTCAAAACAAAATCCCAAAAATCCCATTCCATATGCCATAAGCTTTTTCAAAATCAATTTTAAACAATAGACCTTCCTTCTTATCTAACCTATATTCGACCACTGCTTCATTGGAAATTAAAACCAAATCTAGAATTTGACAACCATCTACAAACGCACCCTGAGCCTCCAAAATAGTCTCACCTAAAGCCTCTCTCAATATAATAGATAGAACTTTATCCATAATCTTATACAAGGATGAAGCCAAACTAATTGGCCTAAAATCCTTAATCTTCAATGAATCACTTTTTTTAGGAATCAAACAAATAAATGAAGCATTAGTCCTTACATTAACAACCTCATTATCCAAGAACTTCAAAAAAAAAAAAAAAAAAAAAAACCTTTCAAGAGATTATCTTTAATAACAATCCAACAATATTGAAACAAAGATAATGTAAACCCATCCAAACCCACAGCTTTATCCCTTCCACAATAAAAAAGTATAAACTTAATCTCATCTAAATCAAAAGGTCTTTCTAATTTTTCTACAGTGGCTCACTAGTAGGTGACAAAAACAAACACTGTAACGAAGGCCTATCCCCACCAACTGAGCTATAAAGAGAGGAGAAAAAAATTATCAATCTCACTAATAATCTTCCCTCCATTTTTAATTACAGAGCTATATATCTTCCAGTTGCAGCTTATTAATCAACTTCTTTTTCCTACTACCATTAGCCACCCTATTAAAAAATCTAATATTGTTATCTCCTTTTAACCCCTTCACCTTAGCCTTTTGAGACCACAAAATTTCCTCTTTAAATATAATTTCTTCAAAATTTTCCTTTAAGTCATCCTCTCTAATCTCTAATGCTCACTTAAAGCTCCACCCTCCTCTAAATGATCTAATTCCTCAATCATCCTAGAAATAGATTTTTTCAAAATTCCAAGATCACCAGACACCTCTTTATTCTAAGTCTTAATCTTCTCTTTGACCAATTTCAATTTCTGCATAAATTTAAAACCCTTCCATCCATGAATAGCATCCACCATGATTTACAAAACAAGTGATCCTCTAACCACATATTCTCCAACCTGAAAGGCGAAGGACCTCATGAAAACCTCTTAGTATCTAACTGACTATGTTATAACAGTACGGGTGTGAATATCGGGAGTGAGTGTGAGTGCGTATCTAGGAGTCAGACTCATCAAAATTTTAAATTTAGGATACGGAGACTTGGCTAAAAAGATCCAAAAATGGGGTACAGATGCGAAGATACTTGTGTGTGTGTCTATATATATATATATATATATATATATATATATACATACATACATACTTATCTCTCTCTCTCTCTCTTTTTCTCTCTCTCGATATATATCTATATATATAGATATATATATATATATATATATATAGATATACAGTAATGATCCTATCAGTATGTGTGGCGTATATCAGCACGGCTACAAACCTACAATTGTTAATTACAAACCTTTAATTGACTGATTACAAACTTATAATTAACTGACTACAAATGTCGCCTACAGGCCAAATAATTGTCCATTTGTAGTCAGTTAATTGTAAGTTTATAATCAGTCAATTGTAGGTTTGTAATAAGCAATTGTAGGTTTGTAGCTGTGTTGATATAAGCCTATATCAACACATGCTGATAGGATCATTACTATATATATAAGGCAAATATGATTAGGGGAATTTTTGTAAAGGTTTTGATATGTGGTAGCATTTCCATAATAATTAGATTTGGAGTTAAATAATAATTTCAAATTTTGATTGTTTAAGAATAAATGAAAGATAAGGATTAAATTGACTAGGTGAAAAATATAAAAAGGTTTTTGATTAAAAAAAAAAGAAAAATATAAAAAGGTTAGCAAGTGAGGGGAATAGGTTTCATTTGACATAACCAAAACCATTGCCCTCTTACATCACTTTTGGCGGTAGCACCTACGGTAGCCTCTTCCGGGAAGACTTTTGACACCTCCGGAAAAAGTTCTAGCCAGCACAAGGTATGCTCTTCCCCTATCTCTTTCCCCTCTCTCTCTTTATCTTTCTCTCTCTCTCTCTCTCTCTCTCTCTCTCTCTCTCTTTTCTTTCCTTCCTCCTGCCCCTTGTTGATGCCATTGTTGTTGTTGTGATGCATCCGATTTGTAGATGAGCTATCTAGCACAGATCCTATAGCCGTACCCATGTCATGTCATGTTGACACAAGTACCTTGCGGTAAGGTGCCGTATCCATGTAACATAGCTAACTAAATAAGGCAATGATCCGATGGAACTCTAAGTAAAACACTTATCTCTTCCCCCCCCCCCCTCTCTCTCTCTTTTCTTTCCTTCTTCCAACTCCTCAATGATGCCATTGTTGTTGTTGTGATGCATCCAATTTGTAGATGAGCTATCTAGCACGGATCCTATATCCATACCTATGTCATGTCGTGTTGACACGAGTACCTTGCGATAAGGTGCCGTATCCATGTAATATAGCTAACTGAATAGGGCAATGATCTGATGGAATTCTAAGTAAAGCCTCTTACATTCGAGAATAACTCCTCCCAATTCATAGAAAAAAGAAAACGATCAAGCCTATTACAAACTAGGTTATCTTGCAAATTAGACCATGTATGTCTAGCATTAATGAAAGGATGATCTCTCAATAAGCAATCACTAACAAAAGAATCAAAATCTCTCATGCTCCTAGTAAACCTTAATCCATTAATCTTCTCAAATAAAGACCTAACAACATTAAAATCACCACCCAACACGCAATTCCGATTGCACAACCCGAAAAGACTATAGAGCTCATCCTAAAACTACATCTTATCCCCAGGCCTAGCCTATAAATACCTAACAACCACAACTCAACTCCATTTAAACCTTTCAACTTAGATGAAATTGAGAAACTCCCAAATACCAACTCCAGATCATATAGTCCTAAGAAATCATAATACCACCTGATCTACCCTATGAAGGTAATCCTTTATGTCTTAATCCCCAAAGACTCTTAACCAAATTCCTATCTATAGACTCTAACTTGGTTTCCTAAAGCATTAAAACATCTGAATTGATTTTCCTCAAAAAAATCCTTAATAATACTCATTTTCCTCTTAGACCCTCAAAAAGGTGTCCCACCACCTCTAATTCTCAATCATTAAGCCTTTTCACAAACTCGACATCCCACAACACCTCCCCTTCTAACCCAAACAAAAAATCACTGACCCCAAGTTTTTTTTCTTCTGCAAGGAGGAACAATAAAAGGAAAATCTCAGTTAGGGCCTATCACCACATCAAGCGTCCTTTCAGAACTTAACCCGCACCTCCCCCACCTTGAAACTAACTTTCTCCCAAAAGGCCTCCTTCCCTTTCATGATTACTTTCCAAACATGCATCCCATACAAAAGTATGACTCCACTAGATCTCCATTCCCCCTACTCACCGCCATAACTCCACTTAATCACATCTCTCAACAACAAACCTCCATAACCACTTCCTTGACAAAGCTTGGTTCACTTTAGTAAAAGGGCTTAACCCTAATCCTCCTTCAAAATTTATAAAGAAAACAGTCTCAGTTAACCAGATGGATTTTCCACACATCATCCTACCTTGCCCATAAGAAGTCCATTTGGATTTTCTCCAATCTCTTAGTAACAAACGTCGGGATTTGGAACATAGGCATGAAGTAGGTAGGAATGCTACATAAGGTGCTTTTGATGAGAGTTAACTTACCTCCTCTAGGAATATGACTTCCTTTCCAACCACTAAGCCTCTTCTCAAACCTTTCCATTGCTAGATTCTAGATCCCTTTCGTCCTAAAAGGAGGCCCCTATGGGAGACCAAGGTAAGAAGATGGTAAAGTCCCAAATTTGCACCCCAAAATAGACGTTAACCCTTCTCAATCCACCCTAGACATCTTATTTAAAAAAAATCAATGAAGATCGATATTAGACTACATACATGCATATCATACTGGGCATTTGGAAATATATGTAAATGTGTATATATATATATACATATACACACACATAAAAATAATGGATCATGCACGGAACAATATTTAGAATCTTTTTCCAAGAATTAATGCTTATAGAGTAAATCTCAAATATGAGTAGAACTATAGGGAAGCACCTACAAGAATTACCATCTCTATAGTAAAGAAACAATACCAATACCAATATGTAATCACTAGCCTGAGGGACAAAGCCAAATGCAAGATGTATGAAACAAAGGTGTTGTGATGCGAGTTACGAAGGGACTTGAACTTTTAAGTAGTGGTGTTAAGTTTCCAACCTAAAACCCTAGACTATTAAGTGGAGGGCCCAAACAAGTATATGAAGCCATATTAAACTGAATATTTAATCAATGTGAGACGTGAGACTTCATAACACTCCCCCTCACATGCAAGCCTTACAAGACAACAACCAGCTTGCTGCGTGGACAATAACAACGAGCTCACAAATGAAATAGACCAAACAACAACAACAATACAATAACGGGCTCTAATAACATGTTAAATTTCTAACCTAAAAGCCTAAGCTGTTAGGTAGAGGGCCCAAACAAGTATATGAAGCCATATTAAACTCAATATATATTTAATCTATGTGGGATGTCAGACTTCCCTACAGGGTTGCATAGATATAAATCATGGTAATTACAAGGTAAGGGTTTGGGGGCACAAGGGCAAAGCATCCCATTACAATAATCCTCTACCATAAAACTTCCTAATGTACTCTTTGGATGGAAGTTCAAGTTTTATGTGTTCAACAAATGTTTCATCACAACAAAACGAGAATTTGTCAAGCTAGTCTCCATTAACAATTCAAATATATATGCTCACCAATACATAAAGGAATTTGAAGGCACTGATACGCCTTTACGGGGTGATACGCATATGTATGACCAATTCAACATAATATTAACACGTAATGGACCAATACGCCCCGATACTCAATAAAAGTCACTTCTACTCAAGTTTTTTTCCACTTTTCCAGCCATTCCACCCTTTTTTTTTCACAAGAAACATCATAGAAGAAACCATTGTTGAGCATCAAAACACCATATCTGCAATGTTAAATCGATGATGTTTAACTATGAATCATGATTTTTTGAATTTTTTATGATTTTTTTATTATCTTTTGTGATTTGTTAATGGGTAGTGATACATAGGACCACTTTAAGGGGACGACACTGTGGGACGACTAACAACCTTGAAGCTAATTGGTCAGTTCAAAAACCACCTAAATAGGTAATACCGAAAATACCCACCACACAAATTAGAATCAACCAAAAATCACACCCAAATCAAAAAACTAGATTTCCGCACTTATTTTGAGTTTCCAAAATCAAATCAATCACTTGATTCAAACTAGGAAAAAAATGAAAGAAAAGCTACAAGAAAATTCAAGATAAAAAGAAAAGAAAAATATCAAGATAAAATCATTAATTTAAAACATAAGTTCATGCATGCAACCAGGAGCAAAGAATAATAATCTTGATATTTTAACTTTTAACTTTTTAAAATCAAGCACTTTGATCACTCACAAAAAAAACTAGAAACTCAAGATAATTATTTGAAGAACCGGGATAATTATCTAAAGAACCCATATAATTATCTTATAAAATCGAGATAATTATCACGATTTGTGAAAGAAAAAACTTTGAATTTAAAACAAAAAATTTAGAAGAAAAAAATTATCTTGATCTAGTTTGATACAACCAGTAGTAAATATATATATATATATATATCAGACGTTTGATACACCCTCATCCCACATTTCACCTTTACCTTTACCTTCACCTTCACCTTCACCTCCCCCCTTCCACCTACATTTCACCTAGAGATAACTAACAGTGGAAGAAATCCACTCATCACCAGTAGAAAAAGAGAAATAAACACCTTGTGGTTTAAATCGACGGCACACCCCATGATTGATTGTGATGATGGTAGCCAAGGGGATGGATGTGTTGGTATGATTTCGCCAGCCAAGCTTCTTGATGGTGAGTAGCAAACATAAAGGAGAGGCCTCAATCTCTTCACCAGTACCTTGGTAGATTTGACAAAACTCGACTACAGTTGGCTAATCGGCCAATGTAACGTTGGTTACCGGAGATGGGGTTGTCCAGCTAGAAACAAAATCCTACCCGTTGAAGGTTTTGGTGGTGTGTTGAGGGATTTTTATGGTAACAGAGAGAGAATCTGGATGGGGGTGGGTTGTTCTCCCTGTTTTGTGGGTAGAGGAGTTTTTCAAAGATAGAGAAAAGAAAGATCTAAATATGAGGGAGAGAAATTTGGATGAAGTAAGTTGTTTACCGTGATTTGTGGGTTTTATTGGTAGAAGGGTAAGTTTGTCACTTTGGCAATTCGGCTTGCCTTTGGTCCTAATAGGTTCGTCCTGTTAGTCATTATCCTTTGTTAATTGTTATTTAATAAATACTACTTTCTTAATAATTACTATATCATCATCCTCAATATTAGGCCAACAAATTCAAGATTATAAACTTTAACTTTCTGTTTTTATTTTTTATTTTTTATTTTTATAAATTCATTTATTATAATTCATAATTCATTATAATAAATAGTAAATAGCATTGGGTGGACTTTTTGTTCCCCCCTTCTTTGTATCTTTCTTTTTACATCAATAATATTGGTTTTGTTGCTTATCCCAAAAAAATAAAATAAAATAAAATAAATACTAAATACTAAATACTAAATCTTATCTAACCTTAATATTAGGACAAAAAATTTTAAGATTTTTTTCTTTTTTTCTTTAAATTTATTTTATTACCATTTGTAATTAGCTTATTACAATTGAACATTATCAAATGTTAAGTTTGACTTACATAGTTTAACTCTAATCCATTTTTACTTGTTATAATCATGTTTATCATATTGAAGATAGCATAACACACTAATTATAAGCAAAAAAGACTTTAAACTTCATAAAAAGCCCTATTCATCTATCTATACTACCTATAAAAGGCTGAATCTCAGAAAAACTTTTGAACAACCAATATACCCTTATTTTTAAAAAATATACATATTTACCCTTCCTTCAATTGAAACACGTAATAAACATTCTTATCATTTAGTAACAAATGAAAGTTAGATTTTAACTCAAACTCTTAACAAATTAAAGTTAGATTCTTACTCAAATTCTTTTTCCTAAAGCAACTATCAAGTTGCATGATAATATATATGAATATAAACTCTTTAAATATTCCGTTTTATGAAGAAAAAAAAAATTCTTAATGTATATCTAAAGAGTTTTTAATCTTTCATTGACAATTTTGATTTTATAAAAAAAAAAAATGTACTTTTGAATTATAAACTTTATCTATTATGAAAAAATAAAAAAAAATTTATGTACATATTATTTTGTACAACTAATATTATTTAAAAATATTCACGTGCAACGCACGTGTACTATATCTAGTTATGATAAAATATACGAGGCAATGAGCTAGGTTTGTTAAAATAGGGACGAAGCTTTTAATTTTTTTACTATGTAAGTGTGTATAAACTATTAAGTTGTCAAGATATGCATATTTCACAAGGTTTCAATTTGAGTGAAGTTCTTAGCCTTTTATAAAATAAAATTAAATTAAATTAAAAATAATAAAAAACACAATTTGCTTTCATAGGTTCATATATGCTAATTTTTATGTTTGTTTAAATTAATAATTGTTATTTTGTGAGGATTTTGCTATGATAAAGATTCATAGTATGGCCAAATAAAAAATAAAATAAAAAAATTGCCCCTACTAAAAGTCCAATCCCTCAACCCATCTGCAACCCACCTGCTATTCCAATATGATGTATGGGTTAAAACCGCCCAATCATATGGGCAGATATGGGTGAGAATTTAGTTCACCCAATGAGTTGTGGGTGAATTGTAGATAAACTATAAACTTGACCTAAACCAACTCGTAAGCACCCCTAGGTAGAGCCAGGAACTCACTCTAATGAGGTCACTTTCAGTCACTTAGAAATTAATCTTAATTCTATAAATAAAATAAATTATTATTGTTGTTTTGGCCAATAAGAGTTCTAAACCTTTAACCTAAGTGCCTAACTAATCCTTGGAACACGGGTAAGCCCATTACCTACTCCACATTAGTTAACACTCAAAATAAACCTAATTGGTTGCTAGCTTCAATAGAAAATGAAAAGTTGAATCCAAAGTCTTCTGCTTCTTAAAACTTACATCTCAAAAATCACAAGTGTACCTCTTTAGGTTAGATTAAATGAAATAAAATAAATTAGTTAATTTTAGTATTTTATAAATTCATATATTATAATTGACAATAACGTTAACAAATCAAAACCATTTGAATTAATAGTAACTTTAAATAAATTAACATTCATTGATAGTATTGGTGTAAAAATGGTTTATCCTTACGCCAATGAATTAAAAAATTTAACAAATCAAGTCTGCATAAGGGACAATGTATTATCCTTACGCCACTTAGATTAGAAGGTCATTATAAGAAAAGGTTTGTGTATGTTGACATTTTGGCCAACGGGCTATGTTGGTGTAAAAATTCAATCTACGGTAGAAGAAAAGATGAAAATAATGCTTCAAACCGCATTATAACTTCGCTTTCTTTAAGATAATGTTTTCCCTCGTTATCAAAAAAAAAAAAAAAAAAGATAATGTTTTCCCTCACTAATTTTGTTAATTAATGTGCACACTAATTAACTTAATAGCAAATGTAGAGCCTAGTGGCATTCTGATGTATGACAAAGAATCAAAACAAATTACAGCTGTCTGATATTTTTTATAATTAATTTTGTAATTTTCATTTTTATTTAGTTTAGGGTTTTATTTGTTTATTTATGGTAGTTTTTAAGGTTTTATTCTTCAAATGGAAATGATATGTACAGCACCAAAATACAGCACCATATGTGGTACTATGTGTATTGACTAAAACTCTCTCAATTTATTTAATTTTACTGATGTAAGTTGGATGCTACACGGGGTGCTGTGGGCTCGGATGTTTCATATAGCACCGCCCTTAGTCAAAATTGAGTCCTTATAAGTTACTAAATTAATTAGGGACAATTTTAGAAGGAATCCAAGTGTTCTAAGGGTTTTATGAAACCTTTAAAAAGGCTAAAAAGTCCAAAAACTGGATTTTGCCAATTCTGGCAGTTTTTTTTTTTTTTTTTGGCAATTCCTTATTTGCTTTTTTCTTTTTTTAAAATTTTCTGATTCCTTATTTTGTAAGAATTAGGATTTCTATAAATTAAGTTGTATGTGTGCCATTCAATTGAACTTTTTATTAATAAAGATTATTATTCTTGAGTTTTTTTTTTTTTTATACTCTCTATTGCTTGTGGATTTGAGTAGTCATTATTCTATTACTCATGGATTCGAGTATTTTCTAAGAAGAATGTGGTGCCCTTTTTTTTAATACGCTTTCCGTTACACAACGTCAGTTGGCATTCTCCGCAATAGCTTGTTGAGTGAGCGATTTTAGTTTCAAGCTTATGGAAAAGCCTTAATACCCATTTATTGATATTGGGAGTTTGGGTTATGGGTTAATTCTGCAAATTGTCAAAAAAAAAAAAAAAAAAAAATCGTTAATAGCAAATATGCGTTCAAGATAGAGTGAAGTCCAGTTTTGCACAAATAACAATCTGCATTATAAATTGTCGAAAACAGGCTTGAATACCATTTGAGTTGCTAGTTTGTTAAAGACATTAGATTTTAGTTTGTGCAGCAAACAGACTCGGATATGAAAATGAGAAGGCAATGGAAGTGTAGATCGAGTTTACCACATTCTCCACTTAGGAAATGCTTACACTGATTTCTTGGCTAATTGATATCCTCGATGACCCTACCAGTGGTCTCTATCTCTCTGATTATGGCTGACCTTGTTGGTTTAACTGTGTTCAGATCCTAGTTAGTTTTCCTTCTTTTACTCCCCACAACCCAGGAAAAGAGAGGGGGATTGGGGGGAATGTTAGAATATTAATACTTTAAATCCCAATCTAAACCCCCCACACCAAACAACCCAACCACCATGGTGGTTTATAATCTTCATTTAGATGCAATAATGGCAAGATTTTAGTAATTATTTGACCATACTTCAGTAAATGTAAGATCTAATGATTTTTTATTTTTATTTTTATTTTTTTAATTTTTTAATTTTTTTTGAAAATACTGATTTGGAAAAGAATGCATATCAAATATGATCAAACTAGATAAGTAGAAATAAATCGTATCTAACACAACATGTAATCCATGTAACTTTGTACCTAGGAGACAGAGATAGAAAAGCCAGAGTGACCAATATATTGTACATGATTAAAAGTTCTTGAAGCATGTTTAGTACAAAAACATCAATGAAACAAGCACAAATAAATTCCCAAAGCATCCACACATCACACTGAATCCATCAACAACACCTCTTAGACCAAATCCCAAATGATGGATATACAATTCAAGGCAACAGTACAACGTTAAATCAAGACTCCAAACAGAAGAACTAGGCCAGGTTTCACTGGCTGCATATTTTTGCTAAAATCCTTGAGAGCTGCAATTGTTGAAAAAAATAAATTAAATTAAGATGATTGAAAAAACAGAGAGAAATAAGGAAAATTCTAAAAGTTACCGAAAACCAACTCTTTTTTTGTTTTTTTTTTTGTTTTTAACCTTTTGGTCCTTTGGTACCATACACAAACAGAAAGCAAAATCTCCTACACACAAGAAAGTATGATGTGCGATTCCTTCAAGCTAGCATTGGGTTTGACTTAATATTGTAGGTGAAATTCCGGTTTTACCAAGCCTACAATACCTAGAAGGCGGGTTGAATAGGTATTTAAATTTATTTTACCCAATTTTTATTATGAACACTCAAAATCCCAATTATTACAATCAATTCAATCGCATAGCAAGTATAAAAGTATGTAAGAGATTGCACAAGAGATTTTTACGTAGAAAACTCTAGATGGGAAAAACCACAGGACCTCGTCCAGTTGAAGCAAATCCACTATGAAATAAATGAGTACAAGACACACTTACAGACCACACATGGACTCATGCAGTTGTCTTCACTCCCATGATCACACACGATCGATCTCCGTCGTCATGGCTTTGGTCGCAACCAACCTCTTTCAGAGCGATGCCTTCAATCACGAACTCGCAAACTCGATCACCATCGCAACGGCCTCACAAACACTCAAAGTTGTGAATGGTGTGTGGTTTGATAATCTCTAGAGCATATCAGTGAAAACCTAGGTTAAAGTGCTCTAGAGAGGTTTTAAGAAGATGAACAATGAAAACCCTAATAGGGAGAGGCTTGCTTCCCTTTCTCTATTGTAATAGCCTCTATATATAGAGACTAAGAAACCCCAAAAGACTTGGATTCATTTTAGGATCAAATAGGAAGGTTTTAAATGCTTTAAAAACTGATTTTTACGAGCTAGGATTGATCCTCTAGGACCCTAGGATCGATCCTAAAAAACAGAAGCAAAAAATCAATTCTGGTACCCTTGGATCAATCCTCTAGACCCTAGGATCGATCCTAGAAAACAGTAGCAAAATTTTTTTTTTAACAAAACTTCTCCAATTGATTGGCTATCAACCCCAATCGATTGGGAATGTCACCAAAACCTCAAAAACCACTCTTCCTATGATGAAAATATTAAAAATGATTTTCAATGAATTAAACACCTATGAAATGGGCAATTATGGTCACTTACCTTCCTAGAGAATGAGTGAGAGCCGCATAGCTTTGAGCCTTTGTTTTTTAACGCATCTTTGAAGCTTCACATATCTTCAATCAACCCAAGACTCAACCATAGTTTGGCACGGAAAATGACAACATTGAAAACATGGACTTTACAATCTCCCCCTTTGGCAATTCCGTGACAAAACTAACCTAAATCTCAACATGAGATATAAGATCTATTCCCAAACCACAAAACTAAACAAGTCCTAAACTCATTATGAGAATTACAACACAATAAAGAGATATTACATGTAAAGAACCAAAAATAATACTAACTCTCACGCTCAACCTATCAACCTGTGATCTGCAAACAAGAACAAACAATACCCAAGCATAATATCATAGAAATAAATTAAAAACTCAACGAAATTCTATTCTCCTCCAAGCATACAAACTTAAATATATTCTCCGCCAAGCATACAAATATTCTCACTCAAGCATACAAACTCAAACTCAAAACTATTCTCCCCTTTTTTTGTCATGAATTGACAAAGGAAAGCACACGTATAAAAGAATGAAACATATCATAAGGAAATCGAAGAATAGCAAGAAGAACCAAGTGATTTCATAAATCAAGCTTTAAGAACAGCATATCAGAGAAATGAAAACATCAAAGAACCACCAAGAGTCCTAAACTAGGATCCAATCTCAATACCACCAGCATCACCATCCTCACATCAAGAGATAAAAAGATATATAAAAAAAATGTACTCAAGATGAGGACACAAGGAATAACAACTCATATCCACTCTGACAAGCACTCTTAACTCTCCCTCAAATAAGGCACAAAAAAAAATAAACAAAACATTTGCACTTGACAATACGAGGATATGTTAGGGTATTCCACAAATATAGAAAAAGAACTAAAATTGAGACACCATTCCACAATATAGAAGCACATGAGTCATCAAAGACATAATTGCAAATTTTCAAGAAAGTCCAACACACTTATGCACGATTAGAAAGTTATTCAAGAAATTTCACATACTAAGTGTATAACGCACTGACAACGCCAACGGGGTCGGTTGGCAAAACTATTCATGCTAACCAAAGTCTAACAATTTCAAAGAAATAAAGAAAAAGAATTCAAACCATGTTAGAATCGAAAAGATTGCTTTTCATCCTTTGTAATGTTTTCTTTTTCTTTTGCTATGAGCTTTGGGAATTATGTTGTAGGTATCAAGTTTTCGTACCTTTCCCATATTTTTCAATTTTTTTAAACATACATTCATTTTTTTCTTTATTGAAGCTCACCATCAATATTTTTTATTATCAACATAATGGATTTCACACTTTCACGTAGCCAGCCCTCTCCATGAATTACCTCAAGTTAGCTTCGGACAATGCGAAGGTAGCCCTTTTCATGAGACATAGAGATGTGTATAACATATAGGTCATTCAAATTCTAGCATTCCAAGAAATTTTAAGACATAGATTAAACAATTCATAGAATTAGCCTAAAATCCCCAAAGTCATATGTCAGTGGTGTAGTGTAAAGTGTATAGCATGTAAATTCAGAACTACTCCACTAAGTGTGCTTAAGAGAGTGAGACTAAA
This sequence comes from Liquidambar formosana, assembly GCA_039720395.1. Taxonomy (NCBI): domain Eukaryota; kingdom Viridiplantae; phylum Streptophyta; class Magnoliopsida; order Saxifragales; family Altingiaceae; genus Liquidambar; species Liquidambar formosana. Next base: position 26,786,503 of record CM077822.1, read on the forward strand.
TATCAAATTTATCAATTTATAAATTTCAACTCAATATGACAATCACAAAGGATATAGTCTCAACATCTTAGTGCAAATCATATATTAGTAAAACACACAACTAGCCAAGAATAGCAAAGCACACAAGAAAATCTTTTTGGTTTTTCTGAATTTTTCATTTTTTTTTATCAATGAAAAAATAAAAACAAATAAACTCCAAAGAAAAACAAAAACACACACAAAAGCAATAAATCCTAAATACTCCATAACTCTAGGAACAACAAGAATGATATAGATAAAAGATCACACCTAGAGCACTATGGATAGTTTAAGGTCTTTGCGGACCATAGGTAGTTTAATGTCATTTCAGACAAAAAGCCAACTCAACTAGAATCTAGCACAATGCCTTTACCCTTATCCTTTTGCACAACACTAATAAGTGGGGTAAGACAATCAGAATCCCTTTTCTTCACCCATTCTTTCCTAGCAATGAATCTCTCTCTAGGAATACTCAAAGCTTGTATAGAATCACTCATAGGATCACAAGAAGAAGTGCCTAATCCTCTATGGACAATTTGTCTCAAATCAACAACCTCTTGACATAGCTTCCTAAGACATTCACCTACATTGTCCCAACTCAAGATAGAATTTCTAGAAGCCCTAGAAGAATCATCCCTAAGATGAAAACAATTAGGTCGAATGTGACCAACCTTACCACAATGGTGACACATAGGAGGACTCATAATAGAGGATCTATTCCAAACATAAGGAATATCATATCCATTAGACCTCTTCACTTGCCTATGGAAGTCACGATCTACCTTCCTAGGTGGACTCTTCCTAGGTAACTCTTGATTTTTTCTTAGGACTGGGCATCTAGGTCTAATATGTCCTTTCAAGCCACAATGGACACAAGTAGGGACTTGCTTTGAAGGTACAATAGGTGAAGGAATAACAGACTGAATAACTTGAGACTTTTGAGCCTTGACAAACATGGTTTTAAATGAATTAGGAGTAACCTTATCACTAACAAAACCTAAACCATGCCTATCACTAGAACTCTGTCCTACACCTAACAATTTGTCTCAGGTCTCTTTACCTTTTGACATTTTCTCAAGATCTCCTATCTTAGTCTTCAAATCTTTCTCAATATTTACTATTCTTAGTTCAAGACTTTTCTTAGACTTAAACAATTCAAACTTTTCCTTTTTAAGTTGAACCACCTCATTAGCAAGAAGTGCTTTTTGAGTGCTCAACTGACTCTCATAACCCTTAGATTCAAACAATTCCATCTTTAAAGTTTATATCTCTTTTTCAAAAGTTTTAACCTTAATGTATAGAGATTTATTAGACTTTTTGGTTTTTAGATACTCTTCAAACAACTTGTCATAAGCTAATTGAAGGTCTTCTTCTTCATCAGATTCAATCATATTTTCAGAATTTTTAGAATTAATCTCATCTTTTTCAGACTCCCCCTGACTCTCAGAATCAATAACACTTGATGAGATTTTATCATTAAGCTGATGAATAGAAGTAAAGGCCATGAAATTGGAGTTATCCTCTTCTCCTTGAGAGGAATCCTTAGAATCCGACTCAGTCTCACTGTCACTCAAAGTTGTATTATATCCCTTTCCATTATTCTGACCACTACTTTGTTTCTTTTTAGTATTAGCACATTCAAGAGCAATATGACCAAAACCATGACATTCATAACATTGAATTTTATCTTTCTCATCATTTATATCATTTGGTCTCTCCCCCTGAGTTCTAGACTGAGATCTAGACCTATTTCTCTCCCTTCTATCCTTATTGGAACTAAAACCATTACCTTTGCTAGAGTTAGATCCATTGTTCCTACTAGAGCTAGCACCATTACTATTTCTAGAATTGGAAACACTACCTCTAGGATTTCTGAAGAATTTCTTAAATTTTTTAACAAAGTAGGCAATTTCCTCCTCAGAAATATCAAAATCAGAGCCAGTCCTAGAAACATGTCTGCTAGACTTCTCATTCACAGTACTCAAGGCAATTCTAATGTTCTTAGGTTCTTTCTTAGGTTTGCAAAACTTCATCTCATAATTCTGAATTTCACCAACCAAGTCTTCCTTTTTCATGGTATCTAAATCTCTATTATCTTCAATAGAAGTGATCTTAGGAAGGAACCTAATAGGCAAAGATCTAAGAATTTTCCTATTGATTGTAGCATCAGCCATAACATCACCTAAGGAAAACCTAGAATTGACAATATCACTCAATCTTGCATTAAACTCATCAAACACTTCATTTTCTTTCATAGTCTCTTGTTCATACAAGATAGTAAGCATTTGAATTTTAGTGTTTTTAACAGATATGGTACCTTCATGAGTTTTCTCAAGGATATTCCAAGCCTCTTTTGCATATTCACAATGGGCTACCCTTCGAAATTCATCTCGGGATATTCCACTGAAAATAGCATTGATTCCTTTGGAATTCCATTTAAGTCCTTCATAATCTTCTTTAGTCCATTGAACTTTAGGCTTGTCAATAGATACACCTTCCACAACCACCTGGGTGGAGTATATCCATCAATCACAGCAAGCCACACTCTCTCATCAATTGATTTGAGATATGCTCGCATAAGAGCCTTCCAGTACCCATAATCATTACCATTAAAATATGGTATTAAAAGTTTGACAGGCTCCATACTACCAGAATCGAATGAAAAGATCAACACTTAGGCTGTTAAACCTTAAAAGTGAACCTATTCTCTGATACCAATTGAAATTCTGGTTTTACCAAGCCTACAATACCTAGAAGGGGGGTTGAATAGCTATTTAAATTTATTTTACCCAATTTTTATTATGAACACTCAAAATCCTAATTATTACAATCAATTCAATCGCATAGCAAGTATAAAAGTATGTAAGAGATTGCACAAGAGATTTTTTACGTGGAAAACCCTAGATGGGAAAAACCACGGGACTTCGTCCAGTTGAAGCAAATCCACTATGAAATAAATGAGTACAAGACACACTTACAGACCACACATGGACTCATGCAGTTGTCTTCACTCCCACGATCACACACGATCGATCTCCATCGTCACGGCTTTGGTCGCAACCAACCTCTTTCAGAGCGATGCCTTCAATTACGAACTCGCAAGCTCGATCACTGTCGCAACGACCTCACAAACACTCAAGGTTGTGAATGGTGTGTGGTTTGATAATCTCTAGAGCATATCAGTGAAAACCTAGGTTAAAGTGCTCTAGAGAGGTTTTAAGAAGATGAACAATGAAAACCCTAATAGGGAGAGGCTTGCTTCCCTTTCTCTATTGTAATAGCCTCTATATATAGACTAAGAAACCCCAAAAGACTAGGATTCGTTTTAGGATCAAATAGGAAGGTTTTAAATACTTTAAAAACTGATTTTTACAAGCTAGGATCAATCCTCCAGGACCCTAGGATCGATCCTAAAAAACAGAAGCAAAAAATCAATTCTGGTACCCTAGGATCAATCCTCCAGACCCTAGGATCGATCCTAGAAAACAGTAGCAAAATTTTTTTTTTTAACAAAACTTCTCCAATTGATTGGCTATCAACCCCAATTGATTGGGAATGTCACCAAAACCTCAAAAACCACTCTTCCTTTGATGAAAACATTAAAAATGATTTTCAATGAATTAAACACCTATGAAATGGGCAATTATGGTCACTTACCTTCCTAGAGAATGAGTGAGAGCTGCATAGCTTTGAGCCTTTGTTTTTTAACGCATCTTTGAAGCTTCACATATCTTCAATCAACCCAACACTCAACCACACTTTGGCGCGAAATATGACAACATTGAAAACATGGACTTTACAGTAGGAGAGGAAAAGTTGCATACTCATGATTTTAGTAGGGGTATTTAAATATGTACGTACAACTCAATGCCAGGAATGTTGGGAAGTTTTATATCCTGCATCAATTAAATATCAAGTTAAACATGTCTTATATATCTGTTTGGACTTTGGACCCTCCACTTATATAAGTTTAGACTTTTAAATTGGAAACTAAACATGATATCAAAGCATGTTATTTTTTAGCAGCCCATTACATTCGTGAGCTCATCTTTGTTTGTTCACGTGACTAGCATTTGAATCTTGTTAGGCTTATACAAGTTTAAGTTTTAATGTTCGAAACTTAACAGATAAGGAATTGTACTTTTTCTTTGCTTTTTTTTTTTTTTTTTTGGGTGGGTGGGGGGGAATGACTCTAGGAGAAGCTGTTTTATAAATGGAATATTGCAAAAGCTAGATCTATGAAACAGTTTATTTTGCTCACACAAGACAGAGAGTTGAGATAGTTAGCATTCCAATGCTTAGATTAGATTTTTTTGTTTGTTTTTTTTTTTTTTTTGGTTACAATGGAGAGGAATCGAACCCTAAACCTAAACCTAAAACTATCCAAACCCCCACCCATCTCCAATACCACCATTAGGCCACAATGATTAGACTTGAATCTTACCAAGATAAAATCTTACCTGTAGCTGCTTTACGCAGTTAAATAGCTCTTCCATTCAGAGGAAACGTATTTTCACGACTCTCATATCAAACCTGTAATTCAAAAGAATAAATAAGTAGAATAAAGAATTCCAACTTTGTGTTGGAACAGAACACATGCAAGAAATTAAGAACTAAAAATGCCACTTAGAAAATATGAGGGGTTTGACAAAAGTTCTAACTATTCTTAACTCTTTCTTTTGTTTTTTGTTTTTTTGTTTTTTTGTTTTTTTTGGGAGGAGGGCGCCCCCCTGTCGGGGGGGGGGGGTGGTAAGCAATATTGGTTGCTTCACAAATACATTACTATGCATGTTTTAGGATCTGATCATTGAATCTTGATATGTATTCAGCATGGGATTGACTCCTCAGGTAATAAACCACAGTATATATGGTCCCTTTAATTCATCAAAATTCAATTTGATTTGATGAATTCAAATTTAAATCCCATCTAACAAAGCTTGTTATTTCTAAATGAAACCCATCATAGGAAGATGCTCTCATGGAAAATTTTATCAATTGTTTGACTATACTTCAATAAATTTAAAATCTTTTGCTAGTTCGTTATAAAATATAGCCAGAAATTTGAGTTAAGACAAATTAAACACAAGCACCCCACCACCCCCCCCCCCCCCCCTCCAAAAAAAAAAAAAAAAGGAGTAGATTAATCAAAAACATATTTCATCTTAATTAAATTTAAATTTGATAAACATAATAAGCATTCGATTTTGGGTCAATTAGACTAACCATATATGACTGAACAACAGCAACAACAACAAAAGGAAAATAATTAACCCCAAATGAAAAAAAAAAAAAAAAAAAAACCCATAAAATTAACTTGACTTTAAAACATGTTTTATTAGAAATAATATCTAATCTTAACAACATAATCCTACATCAATGACATTAGGAAAAGAAGATAGTAGTATTTAATATTAGATCCACAAAAATGATGACAAATTAATAGAGAAAAGATAAATGGACATACCATTACCTGACTATCATTTGATTTGATCTTTTGGCCTTAATCAAGAGTAATCTTGCGGACATGAGCGATCTTGGTCCAATCCTCGCCTATTTCTCGCCTGCATCTTCTACACAATTCCGGAGAACACCATTGAATTTTCAATTCTCTTAGTGCTGTAAGCCGATGCATCCCCTCCGGCAGAGCCACCAGTTTGGGGCAACCTACAATCTCCAATTTTTGAAGCGACGTGAGATTTTGCAGCCACTCTGGCAATCCCTTGATCTTGAGACAATGTTCAATGCGTATGAATTGTATAGTGTTTGCCCTTGAAGCCATCGAGGCAAAGCCACCAACTGGGGTACTTTTTCAATCAATACTTCTCGAACACTGGACTTGAGGCCTTGAATGTCTTCTTCACACTCCATCAATTTAAGATTTTCACAAGACGTAATATCCAAAATCTTTAACGCAGTCAGGTATTTCATATTTAGTGGAAAACATTCCAGACTTCTACAACGCATAATAGCTCATTTTCGGAGAGCGGTGAGGCATTGAATTCCTGCACCTAAAGATTTAAGATTGTTGCATTCTCTGATCCCCAGAAATTGAAGAGACATCAGCCTTCCAATTCCTTCATCCGACAAAAACATCTGCTTCGTGGTCAAAACCAGACACCTGAGGTTGATCAAGTTCCCTATGTCCCTAGGCAACTCATTAAGCTTTGAACAGCCCAAAAGTCTCAAAGTAGGCAAATTTTGCAATTTGCATATGGAATTGGGGAGTTTTTTTATGGTACAATTATATGATAGATCGAGGTATGTCAAAAGCTTTAAGTTTTCAATACAACTTGGCAACACCTCTATGTCTGAAGCTCTCAAATCTAGCACCCTTAGGTACTTGAATCTTGAGATGCATGTTTTCCAAAAGGAATTGCTATTAGGCCCCACTCCCCCAACTAGAAATAGAATGGTTCGCAAATTCTTTAGGTCGAGTAAGAATCCTGGAGCTCCATCCATAATTAAACAAATCATTTCCAAAAAATGACACATGACGAACCTTTTTGGAAATATTATGAGTAGTAGAATTTATCAAATAATATCCGGGTTGTGACACCAACAATGCAAGGTCACGTATGAGATCATGCATTTTAAATTTCAAAAAGACACCAAGGTCTTTGACATCTTCAAAGAAAGATAGCGACCATAACTCATTGATATAGCATTCCCCAATATCTTCCACCTCTCGGTTTTCATTATGTGATTGAAGAAGGCCTTGCGCCATCCATAATTGGATCAAATCAACTTTATAAAATACAAAATCCTTTGGGAATATTGAACAAAAGGCAAGACATTGTTTCAAGGAAGATGACATTTAATTATAGCTCAATCTCAATGCAGGTAAAATGTCATTTTCCTTTTGTTCTAATCTCCAAATCTCATTATCTTTTACAAATAGCCAATATTCATCAATTTTCGAATAGAGTAGTCTCCCTAAAGTCCTCACTGCTAGAGGAACCCTCTGTACTTTTTCACAATTTCATCCCCCAATTTTTAATAGGTTTGGATACTGTTTCTCTTCTCCTTTCTTAAATGCCCATTGTACAAACAAGGAGATACAATCCTCATGAGGAAGACCTTTTAACTTGTACATGGGAACAGTTCCCATGAACAAAGCAATCGTTACAATGATTTTACTTCCATTGCCACCAACCTGTAACAAATTTTTTAACTCAATCCATTTTTCGTGATCCTCATTCCAAACATCATCCAGAATGAGTAAAAAAAACGTTTTACCAATCAGAGCATGTCACAAGACAATTTGTATTTGGTCCATGGTTAAGTCGCCACATTTTGTAGCGTTTCCAGAATCAATAATTTTTATTGCCAGTGTTCTAACATCAAAGTTCTCTGAGACACATACCCAAAGTTTCTTGTGAGAATGCCCAACCACCCTTTCATCATTGTACACCAATTTAGCAAGTCCCTAGACCTCCAATTCCAACAACAGAAATAATAGAAACATTTTCATGTTCACATGAGCGCATTAAAAGTTGGACAATATGTTCCTTATCTTCATCTCTACCAATAACATCTGGAGCATGCACGAAGGAGTGGGTCTCCCTCCCCATGTGCACGACACGCCTATCTTCAACTCGCTTAGTGAGATGAAAATTAGCTTTGTCTGTTGCAATCCCATCTAATCTCTCCCTGATCTCTTTGATTTTATGACCCATCTTAAAACGGAGTTCAAGATTGGTATGAAAGGAAGTTGCGTACCTTCGTTTTAAAGCTGCCATGTGTATCCAGTACTTGCTGCCGCAAAGCAGCATACTGAGCTTCTTCAAGCACATCCTCAGCATCATGACAGACGTCTTTAACCTTTTCCAGCCAAACACTCAGTTGACAATTCTTTGCGTGCTGCTCATCAGCGTCCAAGAGCACGGCTTTGATGCTGGATAAGTCCTTAAGCTTTTTTAACTCACTTTCCACACCCCATGCCAAGCCAATTTCTTGGAGAGTAAAAGAGCCGACTGTTTCAAAACATTCTCTACCATACTAAACAGAAATGATTCTGCCATGTTATTGATATTCTTGGAAAGGACCAAGTGTTGGTGATGGTGAAGGATTCTAAGAAGAATGATCTCAAGACTGATATTTTGGTATGGCTGTGAAGCAAATGATGGTTTCAATAAATAGAGACGATATTGAAGTGGATTATACGTTCCACCCCACACTTGAAAACGCTATCATATTTTCCACACATGGTGACGCTGCAATAAATAACTGAAACTGAAGTATACGATTCCACCCACTCTTGGAAAATGGTGGTTTACTACTGCTGCTTTCTTTGTGAAGTCAATGCCGCATTTACAAAGAAACCTGTACATGACACCGGTTGTAATCCATCCTGATCTGGAAAAATGGGGATCCAATCCTCGAAGAGAAAATGAGTTTTTACACACTACTTTCTTTGAAAATCCATAGTTTCTGCCAAGAAAGTTCGTTATTGGGTTGTTCACCCGGTTTGAGACTGTAGTTTGCTGGTGTTTCTGTTTTAAAAGGTCTGGAAAAAATTTAGGGTATAGAGATCCTCTGCCGCCCTTTAATCATGTCTCCTTCAATGCCTTTCTTATATAATTGTGGGGGAAAAGATCTCGAATGAGAGTTGAATTGAAGAGAAATGAAACCCTAACTTATTATATGGAGATCTCTCTCTCTTCTCTTCAAAATGGCAGTCTGTCTTTTGGTGGGTTTCACCGACGGGAGGAATGAGCGGAGAAATGGGTTACGCCGATAGGAGGCGAAGCGGAGAGAGAGGAACAGAGGTGGAGAGGAGAGAAAGGAACAGAGTAGAGAGGAGAGAGAGTGGGCGAGCGAGAGAGCTGAGTTTCAAAGGGGAAAGAGGGAGAAGAGGAGAGTGCGGGAGGGAACCACTGTGATGCGGCAGCCGGAGGCCGAGAAGAAAAAGAGGAACGAGAGAGAAGAGAGAGAGTGGGCGAGAGGGAGAATGAAAATTGAATCGTGCGATCTGTATTTTTCTTCCCCTTTCTGAAATCACAAAACGCTGCTGTTTTCACATTTTAAACCCATTTGCAGCAAACGTCGTTAACCAATAGACGCCTTCACATCGTAAGCCATCCCAGCCGTTGAAACTTGCACTTGCCACGCGTCAATCATCCAGCGGTAACTGCATGTGCAGTTAAAGTCATAAACTGCACCAAATCCGAATCCAATGAGGAAGTGTCAACATAATACTACAACTTGGCCAATGAAAATAAAATAGTAATCCAAAAATATGTTCCCACTTGGTTACAATTAATGGCAAAGTTAGAGAATTTTTAACTAGGATTTGAAATGAGCTCTCTGATAATGGAGAACCTACTGGCGGAACATTTTATGGGTTATTAACAGAACACTTTATGGGATTTATTGAACCGTCAAAGTCCAAACGCACCTCGAGACTTGACATATCTACTTGCAAATGTCGAGATCTTTAGAATCCATGGCTTTGATCAAATTCGATCAAGTTTTTATTAGATTCCATTAAGTTTTCTTTTAGTAATAACATTATTTATAAAAGTTAAAATCGTTCACTTTTAATTTTATTCTAGGTTTTAGTATTAGTAATTTATTACTTTGATTTTTGCATTTTTCTCTTGTTTATTTTTTCCTTATTTCATTTCATTGGCGTTATAAATGGGATTGTCAGCCACAAGGTAGACCTAGCGTATTATTAATCAAATTCAAGGGAATTTCTAGTTATCTCTCCTTGTGTACTCAAGGGAACCTAGGTAGCTAGTGGCCGGATTCTAGGTTTCATCCCAGATTGAATACACATTCTTCTTTCTCGTTACACCATTGCATTAGACTCATGCAGATCCAAGCAAATATAAGAAGGCCTAACCACATATTAAGAGCCCAATCATGCCAAAAATGGTTTAATTAGGTATCAATTTCAAGATGTACGTCTAAGACTACGAAATTTGTTAATGATCATGAACTGGGTATTGGCATTGCCTACTTGTAGGGGGCTCTAACACTATGTAAAATACACGATAATTCTTTAATTTCCGTTTGAACCACCAAATGGAACCCAATTAAGTATGAGGAAGCAGCCCCATTTGAGCAATTTGTTGGTTACGAGTTTTGCTATCTGGGGTCAGATGAAGTAACATTATGTCTTGTTTGCATGGGCACATGAAATGTGAAGAAGCAGCCCCATGTGAGCAGTGATTTTCTTATCCCAGCCTGGTAGGTGTTGATATGTCAAATTGTCAAGATCATACATTAGCAACACCATGTATGTGATCGGAGGATCAACACTAGCGGCTTGAATTAGCAACTTTTAATATAATGGAAAGAGTGCACTACTGGGTCTGGGAAGTTGGAATCTTTGGGTCAAGTTTGCAACTTAAAACAAAGAGTTTTAATATGGTTCTAATGGGTGGATGAATGTTCCATTCAATCGACAATCAAAGAGCCATAGATTGAATAGAACATCAAGGGATCCAATTCAAAGAGCATCTACCCAGAAAAGCAAAGAGCATCTGCCTAGAAAAGTACGTCAGGGGCGCAAAAGGGAGAAGCATCTAGCAAAGCAAGGATGATAAAACCACCATTGGTCAAGCCAGACATTTAGAGCAGGTTGTAGCACCCAAAGTTCCCTTTGGCAACCACGAGAACTCAAAAAAGAAGGATGCAGTGGTACAGAACGGCAACAAGGAGATGATAGGAGGAAGAACAACATCATGAGAAGGTTGAAGAAACTGTCAATCGAGAGAGTGAAGGAAAGCAACCAAATAAGGACATTGTAGACAGAGAAGCCTCAGTTGAAAGCATTGGGGACTCTTATAGCATCTAGTTTGGCTCCTTACCACCAGTTCTGGGATGCGATATAGTCTTTACCCTTCCAGCAACCTTTCAAGCCAAGAATGGGCAAACGGGTCGCATGGCAAGTGATGTAACAGATGGAAAAGACTCGCCAGTAGCCTTGGTTAGTGTATCGATTGAAACAGGGGAAAAGGGAGCAGAGAAGATAATTCTAGAAAAGCCTGCAAAGAAGATGACCCAGCATTTGAAGCTGCTGTACATTAAGGTCCACATGAATGGAAGCCCTGTTAATAGAGTCTTGGTAGGTAATGGAGCGGCTGTGAATATTCTTCCAACGGGCATGCTAAGGAAATTGGGAAAGTTTGAGAGCGATTTAATTCCTTCGGAGGTGACAGTAGCAAATTTTGCCAGAGGGATAGCTAAGACAAAAGGAATTCTACCCATATCCTTAGCTGTGGGTAACAAAGAGTGTTTATCCGCATTCTTTGTGGTGGATTCTTCATTATCATACAATGCTCTATTAGGATGTGACTGGATAGATTTGAATTGGTGTATTCCATCGTCCTTACATCAATTTCTAGTGTTCTGGAATGGAGATAAGGTGGAGATCATTTGGGCAGATCAGAGATTGTTTCTGGCAATGTCAAATATGGCGGAAGTGCATCTATGTAGCGAAGAGGTTGACCCAATAACGTTCACTAAAGAAGATAAATATGGCAGGCCACAACCTTTGATTGGTAAATTAGATTTGTTCTCGAAGAAAGCAGTAGAAAGGGTGTTTAAAGAGGTGCAACGGCCTAATGTGTTGATCCCATATATGCCGAAACCTAGCTGTATTATTGAAGTTGTGTAATGTTAGCACACCATGAAGAAATCAAGCAAGGGAGGTTGCTGGCAACCTTATCTCAAAAGCTTTTAGTTTATGCCATCGAGGAAAGCATTTATGATATTACAGAGGCTAAATGTGTTACTGAAGAGGATGGGTAGGAGTTCGAGGAAGAAGACATGATAGGTTTGGAGGAATTGGAGGCAACACCAACTAAAATGGATGACTTGAAGGCCGATGTCTAGGATCCTTTAGAAGAAGTCAACCTAAGAGAAGAAGGCAAGAAAAGACTAACATTCATCAGTCAGTTGCTGCCCAAAGAATTCAAGAAGGAGTTAATAGCAATGCTTAAGGAATATAGAGATTGTTTCACTTGGGATTACCATGAGATGCTAGGGCTGGACCGGAAATTAGTAGAGCATCGCTTGCCAGTAAAGCCAGGGTTCAAACCGTACAAATAACCCCCAAGGAAGATGACCACTGAAGTCACTCAAAAGATTAAGGAGGAGATTGAAAGGTTGCTGAAAGCTGAGTTCATCCAACCAATAAGGTACACCGATTGGATCTCTAATGTAGTCCCAGTAATGAAAAAGAATGGGAAACTTAGGGTGTGCATGGACTTTAGAAATATTATTTAGCCACCCCTAAGGATGAATACCCAATGCCCGTGGCAGATTTAACGGTAGACCGAGCAGTCAGACATAAAATTTTTTTCATCCATGGATGGCCACTCTGATTATAACCAAATCTTTATTAGTGAAGATGATATCCAAAAAACAGCCTTTAGGTGTCCAGGGGCAATAGGGGTATATACTTAGAAAGTAATGCCCTTTGGTTTAAAAAATGCTAGAGCGACTTACTAACGGGTTATGAATGTTATTTTTCATGATATAATTGATAAATTTCTTGAGGTATATATTGATGATATTGTTATGAAATCAAATGAAACCCATAGCCATTTGAACGATCTTAGAAAAGCCTTTATTAGAATGAGGCATCACAAATTGAAGCTTAATCCCTTGAAGTGTGCCTTTGGGGTGAAAGCAAGGAACTTTCTAGGTTTTTTTGGTTCACCAAAGAGGTATTAAGGTAGACAAGAATAAAGCAAGGGCGATTATACAAGCCAAACCTCCACAAAGCAAAAAAGAATTATAGAGGTTTCTTAGCCAAATAAATTTCTTACGATGGTTTATCTCAAACCTTGCAGGAAAAATCAATATTTTCACGATGTTGCTGAAATTATGGGTGACGGAGGAATTTGTGTGGGAGGCTAAACATCAGAAGGCCTTTGACAAGATAATAGAATATTTAACACCACCACCAGTCTTGATTCCCCCATCTCCCGGCCGCGGGCTTAGATTGTATGTAGCAGCAGCTGAGGCTTCAAGGGGGCGATGTTAGCCCAAGTTAACAATCAAGGACATGAGCAGGCTGTCTATTATTTAAGCAAAACTCTTACATGTACAGAAAAATGTTATTCAGCAATTGAGAAATTCTGCTACGTTATTTATTATTTTGTGCATAAATTACAACATTATTTTTCAAATACTTCTGTGTTAGTTATCTCTAAGAGAGTGATTTGGTCAAATGTATGTTGTCACGACCAATAGCAAGAAGTAAGATAGGTCGTTGGGCATTCATAGTTTCATGATATGCTTTGAGGCATGTCCCTCAACGAGTTGTAAAGGGGCAAGTGTTGGTTGATTTTTTGGCTGATCACCCAATGGATTTAGATAAAAAAGAGATAGACGTGGACCTAGGTTGTACAAGTTTGGTTCCATGGAGGCTGGAGTTTGACGGGTCTAGGAATTATAAGAAAAGCGGGGCAGGGATTGTCTTAACTACCCCTAATGAGCAAAAATACAAGTATTCTTTCCAGTTAGATTTTGAGTGTAGTAATAATCAGGTTGAGTATAAGGCCTTGATTATTGGATTGGAGATAATTCTGGAAATGAATGTAAAGGATGTTGAGATTATTGGAGACTCTCAGCTGATTATTAATCAGCTAGCAAGAACATTTAGATGTAACTCCTGGTCGTTGATGCCACACATGACAACGGCCACTTAGCTACTGGATATGTTCGATGATGTGGTGTTGAAGCATAAACCAAGAGAATTTAATAAAGAAGTTAATGAGTTAGCTTAATTGGCCTCAAGTCTTAGAATCAGGGATAGGGATAATAGGAGGGCTGTTATTGTTGAGAAACGAATTTTACCTTCAATAAAAGAAAGAAGTATTGATTTTGAAGTGATGACCATTGATCTAGAGGCCGATGATTGGCGAGATCCTATTGTGAAGAGGTTACTGAATCTCGAGGGTACGTATGACAGGAAAGTAAGGTTGACAGCCACTCAATATGTTATATATGAAGGGGAATTATACAGGAAGGGCCATGATGGACTTCTACTTCGGTGCCTTAGCCGAGAGGAGTCAATGCTTATGATGGCTGAAGTTCATGAAGGCATATGTGGAGCTCATTAGGTTGGAATAAAGATGAGGTGGCTGATCAGATGACATGGCCATTACTGGCCAACAATTATTTAAGACTGCATCAATTATGCCAAGGGTTACAAAGCCTATCAAGAGCATGGTCCAGTTCAGTATGTACCCGCTATGGAGTTGCAGCATGTTATCAAGCCGTAGCCATTCAGGGGATGGGCTATTAATGTCATTGATAAGATCTTTCCTCCTTCTTCAAGCCACCATGGTTTTATAATTGTAACAACGGATTATTTTACTAAATGGGTGGAGGCCGTTCCTAGAAATTCAGTAGATCAAGGAGTGGTTATTCGATTTATTAAGGAGTATACCATCCACAGATTTGGTTTACCAGAGACAATCAACACTGATCAGTCTACAGCATTCGTGGGAGATCGGGTCAAGTCATTTGCACATGAATATGGTATATGGTTAACCAATTCAACTCCATACTATGCACAGGCAAATGGTCTAGTGGAAGCTGCTAACAAAATGTTGAAGAACACAATGAGGAGAATGATGGAGGACAAGCCTTAAAATTGGCATCTGTAATTATCCGAAGTGCTTTGGGCTTACAAAACTTCATATAAAGAGAATATCAAGACAACACCATATGCTTTGACTTTTGGGCATGATGCGGTTCTTCCTATGGAGGTAACAGTACCATCTTTAAGAGTAGCTTTTCAGGAGAAGCTACTACCCTCAAAATACATGGAGGCAATGATTATCGATTTAGAGAATTTATCATCGGAAAGATTAAGGGCGTTGTATTCCATCGAAATCCAGAAAAAGAAAGTTGCCCACATTTACAACAGGAAGATTAAATTCAAAGCTTTCCAAGTGGGAGATTTAGTTTGGAAGGACATTCTTCTTTTGGGTACCAAAGACCCAGTTTTCGGAAAATGGTCTCCGATTTGGGAAGGTCTTTTTAAGGTTAAAACCGTTATACTAGGAGGCGCATATTCCTTAGAAGAATTAACTTCTAGCAAACAGGTTAGAGCTATTAATGGCCGATATTTGAAAAAATATTACCCCCACGGTGTGGGAGGTTGTTTAAAATCAATTGTAATAAAATAATTATACTGAGGCCGAAACAAAATGGAAAGTTCAATTAAAAACCCAAACAAAATACATCAACAACCTAAATATCAAAAAAAAGAGATTTTTAAACAACACCACTCAACATCTAGATTGGTCATTTCAGCAACAGCCTTCTCTTGTTTGTCTTTCCAGGTAGCAGTAGCAAAGTTCTTAGCCATAAAATCAGTAGAGAGTTTAGAAGCAGCCTTGAACCTATCCCGTTTATGTTTCTCCAGCCTCTCTTCTTTAGCGGTAATGACAGCCCGCTCAGTTTCAGTACTTTGTTTCTTTAACATAAATACTTCAATTTCCCGATTCAATATACCAAGCTCTTCTTGCTATTTCAACTTCTTGGGAAGCATTTTCTCTATGGAGGCATGAGTAGATTTCACTTCTCTAGCAGTCTTCACAATCTGATTTTTTAGATTCTACCTTTCTACCTCGAATGAATGTGCCTCATCAACAACGTTGGAGGCAGATTGATATTTGGTCACTGTTTAAGGCAGTTCAAAAATTTTATCAGCCAATAGTGCCATTTTGGGGCTAAAGTCATTTGTGGATGCCAAAGTCTCATAGCAACTCACTAATTCGAAAGCAGTTTTGACAGTCAAATCAACAAGGCCAATGGAGAGTAGTTCTTTAAACCTAGTTTTTACTTGATCAATCTTTTTCTCCATAGGAATATGGGCAGTGCTGATTTAAGGAGAAGATTTAATAGTCGACTCATCTTCCAAAGAGGCTAACCAACTGTCAACATCATCCGATACTTCAATGATTAGGCTACTAGGAGGAATAAGGGCTATGGGTACAGCGGGAGGTGCTGACTCTTTATTAACAGAGATCGATGAAGTAGGAAGCTGAACTTATTCATCTTTGGGAGCTATGGGTTTACTAGGTTTTTTGTTCTTTGGGCTATTGGAGGACTCAGCTGCTTTGATCTTGGCCGTAGCGATATCTTCTGCTTTTCTTTTTCTAAGCCCTTGCCCTCGCCCTTTCAATGTAGCAGCCACGGAAGACTTGAAACGACTTCTTTTGGAGATGGTTTTGGCGGGAGCTTTTTGTTAAGTTTCTTCTTCCTCCTCTTCTTTCTCAACAACTGTAGAGGTAGCTTGATTGGAGCTGGTAGTTTTAGCAACGCCTGAGTATCAAAATCAAAAGAATAATTAATAAAGGGTTGGAATCAACAGAAAAGTGTTGCGCATATAAAATAAAGTACCTATGGAGATAGTAGGATCAAGAATAGCCTAGAGAATGTCTTTTGGGATGTTGAGATCGAAGACAGTGGTGAAACTACCGGAGAACTCAATACCATCCTCATTTCTTTTGCGGATGATAAAAGCCCTATCGGCCATAGCAAATTTGGCTATTGGGACAGGAGGTAAGGGTTTATTAAAAAGAATCATGTAGGGTGATGGGTCACCAGAGATTTGAGAGCCATACAACCGTTTATTTCTAGACCAACGAACAAGACAAGAGATTTCATGATAAATGAAGAGTTTATCAAAGGCCATCTCACGTCTTTCTTTTGCATCGGCATCTGACTCGTGGGGTTCCACTTAATTTTGTAAAAATTTTCGTATCTTTTTAACAATTTTGAGATGGTCATAGGCCGTACCTTTTTTTCCTTTGCTTTTCTTAGGTTCAAGAGGGAGTTTGCTCTTCATCAGGTTATCAGGAGGGGATAGCCTTGTTAAATACTCTTGTTCTGTTCGAGTAGCCAATCTTTTGAAGCAGGTTGACCACAAATATTTGAATGGCGTTATGGTCGATGGGGATTGAGGAAGAGACTTGATGCAAGAAGTCGTTGCTTTCTCTTTGTATTCTTCATCAATTTGAAATAGAGTAGACTCATCAGCGATAATCAATCTCTCAATAGGGTCAAAGTTCAGTGAGAAGATAAATGATGGAACCGGGATCATTTGGGTAAAGCCGAATTGACGGCAAACTAGATTTGGGGAATAAATTTCACCTCCGACCTTCAAGTTCTTTTTATCAAAATTCCCTACAAAATGAAGGTCCCTCCCTACCAGATAAAAATTCCAGAGGTCTTAACTATCTTTAGTGTTCTCATAAAAAAGAGCGGTAAACCATTTTGGACCAAATTCCTTTCGTACAAAGGGGAAAAATAGCTTTACTGGACAGTTTATGGAAAGGGTGAAGAAGGCAAAGAAATAAGAGCTAAATAGAAGAGTTTCTGTGGAAGTGCCTATCCAACGGCCTTTATATATAGCAGTTTGATGGATTATCTACTCTAAGACTTTTGGTTACCTCAGGGAAATATTGGTATAGCCAAAATTGGAGAAGCCAGAAAGGTCCCCCTCCAGGGATTAACCCACTCTTCACCACATCATGACATCCATGATACAGGTGATCCAGCACAAAAGGAGTTAAAGCCAGTTTTCTACCAGAGGCCAGAGCCATGGCAATCTTACTATATTCTTGGGTTATTTGGCAAGAAGCACAGCAAAGGAGGAACTTGCAAATCCATTGGAGAAGAAAAGCATAGTGCTCCTGAGGTAATATTTTGTCTCTGTCCATGCTAGCCCTGTTTTCCTTTGCAATATACACCACATAAGAGTTCCCAGAGGAAGTAGAGAAAAAGAAGTGAATGTCAACATCAAGATCATAGGCCACATTGGGGATTTCACCAGTAGTAGGGAGGCCAATAAGTGCGCACAGATCAAGAATTGTTGGGGTCATAGGGCCACAAGGGAAAGAGAAGCAATTTAAAGAAATACTCCAAAAACTTAAGGCTGCCACAAGAAGAGGGCGATCCATGATGTAATTATGCTTGGTAAGCATAATATGCTCATAAATTCCAACTTTTTTCTAGTGATTGTTGAACTTAGGTTCTAATCGCTCAACCTATTCGGTCCAAGAAGTGGTAACCCTAGGCCAAGATCAAATCAATGAGCCGGACATCCATTCCGCCCAGTTTAAGGTTTGGCGATTAAAAAGGGAAGATTCTTTCAAAAAAAAAAGGGAAAATATGGGTTTAGAGGAGAAGGGAAGTTAGGAGATGAGAAATGAGGGCCAATCGAATGATCTGGAGTTGTTACCTCTGTCAAAACTGCATCTTCCATGCCATCGTACACGTGCCTATTTGGATTGACCTTGTAAGAGGTAGCCATCGCCTGAGAAGCTTTGTAACCTCTAGTTTTAGCCATGGATGAATAGAGGATAAGGTTTTTAGAGAGAAAAAGGAAGAAGGGAAGATGAAAAGGGATCCCTAATTTAGCGGTACAAGTGATTATAGCAGAGAGGTTTTAGTAAAGATGGGTTTTAAGAGGGGGCAGTAGAGTTTCATTAAAACTCTACATGGTAATCACTGCTGATTAACGGATCTATCATTAATGGGGAGTTGACATGTGACTAGGGGGGCTTACCAATAGCCTCTATCTATTTATTTTTTGAATTTTAAATGTTTGATAAGAGAATGATAGAGGCATTTGGTAAAGAGGCATTGTTTCCACCTAAAATTGACTTACCAGGATAGGAAAGTAATTTTTTGAAGAAGAGCCACATGGTCAAGATGTGCCAGACAAGTGATCAAGATATTGCAGATAGGATCAGTCTACTGGAACGAAAAAGTAGTTAAAAGGGGATATGTTCTGGACCATGTCAAGGGGAGAGGCCAATTTGTCTTAGCTTCATAGCTTCCAGTTTTAATTTTGTTATTAGCTTCTTAGCTGTCTTGTCGATTCATGCTTTTGATTTCAAACATTGGACATCTTGCTATTAATGAAGTACTTTCCTTTGCAATTCTTTGATATAGCATCTTAAATTTTGTTTACCAGTAGACTTTAGTTTAGAACTTTAGAGAAAAAAACCCCTCTCTTTCATCCCTTGATTTACATTTTAACTTCATATTACATTAGTGACCAAATAGGCATTTAGGGCCAACGGCCTTAGATTCAACAGCCTAGGAGGTGCTGAGGGGTTGTGGTCATACGATCTTTAGGCTTTCGAGCCTTGGCATGCCTGCGTAACATTTTAGTGTGAACAATTAGGTATCAATTTCAAGATGTACGTCTAAGACTACGAAATTTGCTAATGATCATGAACTAGGTTTTGGCATTGCCTTTAATTTCCATTTGAACCACCAAATGGAACCTAATTAAGTATGAGGAAGCAGCCCCATTTGAGCAATTTGTTGGTTAGGAGTTTTGCTATCTAGGGTCGGATGAAGTAACATTATGTCTTGTCTGCATGGGCACATGAAATGCAAAGAGGCAGCCCCATATGAGCTGTAATTTTCTTCTCTCAGCCTAGTAGGTGTTGATATGTCAAATTGTCAAGATCTTACATTAGCAACACCATGCATGTGATCGGAGGATCAACACTGGCAGCTTGAATTAGCAACTTTTAATATAATGAAGGAGAGAGTGCACTACTGGGGTCTGGGAAGTTGGAATCTTTGGGTCAAGTTTGCCACTTAAAACGAAGAGTTTTAATATGGTTCTTATGGGTGGATGAATGTTCCATTCAATCGACAATCAAAGAGCCACAAATTGATTAGAACATCAAGGGATCCATTTCAAAGGATTTATTCTATATTTTTGCATTGGCTTCATGTGAGGTAAATTGTGTAATAAAAACCATTTAGTGGGAATCAAAAACTGTTTGTAAGTGAGAACTTTGAGGCTTTAAGAAAAGAAAACAATTTTCTTCTCTTATTATTTTCCAAAAACATTACTTTTCTTTCAGATTAGCACAGCGCATGCCACAATTTAAGAAAAGAAAATTCCTACATTTTAATACAAGAAAATGGACATGGAGTTTCGGCATCAAGAAGGCAGAGATAGACAAACCAATGTCACCGAAGCAAGTTTAATACAAGAACATGGACGAAACACTTAAGCATAAAGTCTCAAAAGGAAAAATTACAGAAGCTTAGGAAGATCAGTATTCCCACTTGGCCCTGCCTCATCTTTAGTTGACCTTCCAGAGACCTACACAGTTGCAAAGAGATGAAGTGGAGATAAAATCAGAAATGAGAAAAGAAGGAGATTATGACACTCACCACCATATCTAGAAGCATCTTGTTTTCCTCCTTCAAGCGGAGGCGCTCATTCTCTGCCATGGGAACTAGTGTGTCATTAGGTTGGGAGCGGCTCTACCAAAACACCAAGAGAAATCAATCAGAAAACATTTTGAGCCATCAAACCAACCACTCCCACTAAAAGGCTTGAAATTGATTTTAGAACATGTCCATTTAGAAAAATAATCAAATCTTACCAAGATATCTTAACCATTACTCTTTGGATTAATAACGCAGAGACAGAGAGAGAGAGATTTACCAAGATATCTTAACCATTACTCTTTGGATTAATAACGCAGAGAGAGAGAGAGAGAGAGAGAGAGATTTAATATTAGAAACACGAAAAAAAAAAAGACAGAATAAGAACAGAGAAATGGATAGATCATTACCTCACTATTACTTTTGCCTTCAAGGGTAATCTCGGGGACATGAGCAACCTTTGGCCAATCCTCGCCTATTTTCCATTTACATCTTCTGGTCAATTCAAGATTGCACCTAAAAATCTTCAATTGTCTTAGTGCGGTGAGGCGTTGCATCCCCTCTGGTAAAGCTGACAATTGAGGGCGATATCTGTTCTCAATTTTATTAAGTAATGTGAGATTTTGCGGCCAATCTGGCAATGTCTTGAGACTCGGACAACCTTCAATGTGTAGGATTTGTAGGCTGTTTGCAGCCCCTTGAAGCCATTGGGGCAAAGCCAGTAGCTGTCGTAATTCTCTGATGTACAACGCTTGAAGACTAAACCTGAGGCCTTGAATGTCTTCTTCCCATTCCAGCGATTTAAGGTTCTCACAGAAAGAAATAACCAGAGTGTGTAATGCTGTTAGGCAATTCATATTACGTGGTAAAGATTCCAAACTTCCACAACCCCAAATAGCCAATGATCGGAGGGTAGTGAGGTATTGCAAGCCATCACCCAAAGATTTAAGATTGTGACATCCATCAATCCACAGAAATCGAAGAGAATTTCGGCGTTGATTCCTTCCGTTGGCAGAACCTTTTGCTTTGTGGTTAGATACAAAATCCTTAGGTTGATTAAGTTCCCTATGCCTTCAAGCAACTGTAAGAATTTTTTTGACCCTATAGTTTATATTTTATTTAGATTAAATTTTGAGTTAATTATGAGGATTTTGTAAAAGTGGAACCTATAGATCAAGCGGTTTTTTTTTTTCTTTTTTGTCAACACAGTGAATATGTTTTGACTGTTTGATCGAATATAATTTGTTAATATTAGTAAAGTTTTAATGAATGTGGAAATTTGATTCCATGTGTCTTGACATAGGACTTATGATAGGTTAAGTCCTAGTTGGATTTGGAAACTTAGGGTTAGTGGTTATCACCCAGCCGCCTATATATTTCATTGTGTGTTATGGAACCCTATCATCTTGAAGTTAGGAAAATTGGGTGTAGCACCACGGCTATCATTAGGATTTTCTCGATCTTCTTGCAGGTGGAAGCATTTCTAAAGAGATTACGCTTTTGAATCCTACGGGTATGTATTGATTATTTATTCCATTGTGATTTTTCATGCCATATAGATTCAATCCATTTTGTTTTCTCTTCCGTTTAGTTAAATATTATTTGTTTTAATATTTTCTATCATGTGGTATCAGAGCCATGGTTAAGATTTATATGATCTTGGTGATCTTTTTATTTGAAAATTATTATATTGAAGTTTCAAACTCTTTTCTAATGTTCATCGATGCAACATCTTTCATGTATTATTGACTCTTTCGCACCAATAAAATAATTACTCCGTATAAATTTTTTTTTCAAACTTTAAATTTTGAGAACTCTAAGACCGTGTTTTTGTTTGTACTATTCTGCCACTTTACCATCTTGGAAGGCTATGATTACTGTGACTGGGAAGACGTGGTTTATAAGTTTTTTTTTTTAGAATTGTCTTCTCATATAACGGTCTTACCAATTGAAGGTCCCGTTTTGTTAGTATGAATTTTAGGAATATATGACTTCTGCCACTTGTAAGCTTTTGTGCACAACTCAATCAAGCCTTAAGATCATATTGCTGATCTTTTTTGTCTTACACTTGGGTAGTAGCTAGATTCTATGCATCTTCGTACATATGTATACATACATTGATTCTTTATGATGAGGTTTTGTAAATCACTGTGTTTTATTTCCTCTTAATTTTTGACTTGGCTTTTTGAAAAATAAAATTTTTATGAGACATGTCAAATTTTATAAGTGTCAATAATAGAATTTTTCATGTATTTTAAATTGACACCAGTTTGATAGTAAAACATATTTGTTGGTCAGGCTTGATCTCATTTTTGTTGGAGGAAATAAATTAGTGTTGAACAATTATTGAATTTATTGGGCTTTTGATATTTTGGTTTTTTCGGTTTCTGTTTTGTCAATTGATTCAGAACATATTTTTATCCATTCTCATTTGTTATTTCAAAATTATTATATGTTTAAATTAATTTATCGGCAATCTTTATAGAGAATTATTATGTTAGCCCATATTGATTTATGTTTTGACTAGTAGTCTTTTATGGGGAAGACATGACTATTAGTATTGTTGCATCATGATGTATTGTGAGACTTGTGCTAATGCTTGTATAAGACTATCGGACTGCCAAAGTAGACGAAAAATCTCTATAATTATTAATAGACGGCTCATTAGTATTTTGTTCAACATGTTTATGTTAAGTTTGTGTTGCTTTTGAATGTCATGATTTTATGTTGCGTTCGATCGTATCCATGTTTGATATATGACCTAAAGGCTTTGTCATTTATGGTAACACGATTGGAACGAGCAAGGAAGTGAAATATGCATGTGTGAAATTGATTTCAATATATGACCTAAAGACATTGAGAATGATAAGACACTATGCGTAGGAAACTTGCTTTGATTTTGCGATAAAGTCGTTTTGTTATTTGGCTCATGATTTCGACTCAAAGGAGGAATCGTAAATTGCAACTAATTTAGAATTTGGTCTACCCCAAGGATCAAATTTTTTTGTGGATGTTATTGCATTTACATATGCTTAGTATTATATTATCCACGTTCGTTTTTGGCATATTTAATTTGCTTTCATTCTTTTACAATTTATTTCGAATATGCCATATTAATAGTAAAACAATTTTGATTCTATAGCTGTTAAGAAATTGATTGTTTTAAGATTAAGGCTATAGAAGAATTTCAAATTTTAAGATTGATATCTTGTTTTCTATTTCATGATTATAGATATAAACTTTTAGAATGAGATCAAATATAATTTATCTAGAAACTCATAAGCACAATATTTCTTGGCCCTATATAATTTTCTTGCAATTTCGAAACAATATTGTACACCTTGATGTTTTTTTTTTTTTTTTTTTTTTTTTTTTTTGGAATTTTTGTTGGTGAAACTATTTGCCCAATTTTTTGAATTCATCACATAATTTTTGAAGAACTCCATTTGATAATAACCTCAGGTTTATATTTATTTGGTAATAAATTCTTTAAATCGAGGTTTTGAGTATACTTAAAGTTTATAAATTTTGAGATAAAGAAAATCCAATATTTTTAGATATTGTAAACTATTAGTTTATTTTGAAATATTTTGGAACCTCAATTTCTGTTCGTCATTTTAAATAGACTATTTAGTACTTTTAGTTTGTGGAAGCACCCAAAATTATAATTTTTGTTATAGACTATTTGATTATTATTATTATTATCTTATGTTGGAGAAGTTTTATTGAAAATTACATTTACTTCTCGTCATAAGTTTGTGTTAGGTTACTATTAGCTTGATTAGTGGAAATCTATTTCCACATTGTTCTATTTGGATTCGTATTTGTTTTCTCTCAAATTAAGAGTTTTGGTTCCTTAGAGTTCTTATTTGAATATATGTGAGATTCAATTTCATACACTTACTTTTGGAGACGTAGAACTCTTAAACTATCTTGGAAATTCCGGATGACTGGAAATCATTTGAAGTACCCTCATCTAGATTTTGTTTGTACATTCATTATGATATGTCCAATCATATTTTGGATCTAGGTGATATGTGTTTTTGTTTTTTGTGCACATGAAGTTTCGGTGACTAATGGGAAAGGCTTGTTTGTATTTTCACTGTACTTTGTTATATGTCTTATCCCATTGGACACATTTCTTCACATTTTGTTACTTAAATATGATAATTTGTAGATACTTTGACCTTGGTTGATCCCTTTCTGATTGTGTCTATCAAATCATTGTAAATAAGTTCTGTTTTATAAACTCTTATATTACTAAATGTTTGGGCAACTTAAATAAGATCATAATTTGTTTTTCAAATTAATAAGTGGCCACTCGACTTCGAAATTTTGTTATTAACTAAGACTTTGTTTTCAAATTCCAAAATCTTTTGTTATGGTCCAAGTGGGAGAATGTAAGAATTTTTTGGACTCTATAGCTTATATTTTATTTAGATTAAATTCTGAATTAATTGTGATGATCTTGTAAAAGTGGAACCCACAGATCAAGTCGGTTTTTTTTTTTTTTTTTTTTTGTCAACACAGTGAATATATTTTGACCGTTTGATCGAATATAATTTGGTAATATTAGTAGAGTTTTAATGAGAGTGGAGAATTGATTCTATGTGTCTTGACCCATAGGACTTATGATAGGTTAAGTCCTAATTGGATTTGGAAACTTAGGGTTAGTGGTCATCATCCAGCCGCCTATATATTTCATTTTGTGTTATGGAATCCTATCATCCTGAAGTTAGGAAGGTTGGGTGTAGCACCACGGCCGTCATTAGGATTTTCTCTTATTGCAGTTGGAAACATCTCTAAAGAGACTACGCTTTCGACTCCTATCGGTATGTATTGATTATTTATTCCATTGTGATTTATCATGCTATATAGATCCGATCCATCTTGTTTTCGCTTCCGTTTAGTTAAATATTATTTGTTTTAATATTTTCTATCAACAACTCCCTCAAGTTCCCTACAATCTACAAGACTTAACATCTGCAAATTGTACAACTTACAAAAGGAACTAGGGAGTTTTTTTAAGGTACGATTATGAGATAAGTCAAGATATCTCAAATGCTTCAAGTTACTGATGGAACTTGGTAACACCTCCGTATATGAATGTCTCAAATATAGCACTTGCAGGTACTTGAATCTAGATATGCATGTTTCCCCAAATGATTTAATAGTGGGTCTCACTTCCCCAACTGGAAATAAAACGGTTCGTAAATTGTTTAGCTCGAGTAAGAAACTCTAGACTTCATTCATTCAAAAATTTAAAGAACCACAAATGGAACCAATGAACAAGGGATCAGATTCCAAGAGATTCTATTCTATTTTGTGTAACTAGCCAACTAGGATTGAAATTTCCAACGAGTATTTTTTTGCTTTGGCTTCATGGGAGATATTTTATATTTTTATATAAGAAAAAGGAATGAAGATTCTCCTCCCCTTCCTCTATGTTCCTTTTCATGGCCTTTACATGATTGTGTCTAGTCCTATCAACTCATTTAAATGTTATTGAACATATAATTGAAACTATTTCTTTCATGAGACATTATCAAAAGTTTCACCATCATTCACATAACTTTATTTAAATCGAGCTAATCAAATGACTAAGATCATCTGATAGAGCTGATTTTTATGAAGATATAATATATTTAGTAGGAGCTATATTTTGGTCAATTTCAATAATATCAGTAATGATGATCGAGGTCCAATTATACAAAGAGAGCATACATATATATGATTAACGTGAAAAAAACCATCACACATATGAAATTATTTGAGCCTAGTTACCCAAATAATAAGTACGTTATAATGACTATGCAGGTAATTGACCGTAGGGAGTAAAGTTACCTTATTTTGTTTGGCATTGCCATTGGTTAAATGGAAGTCTCCCTTCAACCACTAAACGGTTGGTTAAAGTGGTTAATATTCGAACTTTCTCTGTCAATACTTAGGTTTGAGACTCGACAATTATTTGCTGGGCTTAAACCTATTTATTATCATCCAAAGTTTCCGGTGAGACTTAAGTTTTTGCCCAGATCAGATATAGGTGTGATAGGATATCCCTTGCAAATAAGTTATGAGTCGTTAAAGATAATGTACCTTGACAGGTATGTGTAGTCACCTATCTGCATACCTATCTTTTAAATTTTTTTTTTTAAAAACAAAAAAAAAAAAAAAAAAAAAATTGGTCCTCCTTCCTTATTTTATATGGAGAATTTTAGATTGGCCAAATTATCATGCGTGGAGCCCTTCAAAAGCTCATTGCAGACTCTTCCCTACCTCCACCTGTTAGGAAAGGGCTTCCATATAATAATCAATCACCACCAATCCATGTGGAGAAAAACTTCCATAAAACCTGTCACATTGTTTTTTGAGCTACATCACGCGGTTTGATTATTTCCTTCGTGTATCATCAATACTCAATAGTCAACATAATACTACAACTTGGCAATATAAATCACTTTGGTTCTTGTGATAAAAAGTTGTAGAATTTTTAATTAGGATATATTTGAAATGGACTCATGTGAATCCGGGCTAAGATACACAAGCCTGACTACATATTTAGACTCCAAAGACATGTTTGGCTCCAATTTTAAAATGGGGGTCATCTATGGAGCCTGTGCAATTTGCTCATAATCATGTGACCTACTTGTTGGTGTGGAATCAATTTTTGCTTTTTTTCTTTTTATTTTTATTTTTATTTTTATTTTTGCTTTCTTTACGGGTTTATTGGGTGAGACCAGGATTTTGGCATAGCCTATTTGCGGAAACATTGTCAAACAGTATGGTTTGTTTGTTTGTTCTTTTTTTTTTTTTTTTTTTTTCAAAGAAAAAAAAAAACTTAAGGGTATCCCAAATCTTATTTCCTACTTCCCACTAAAGTTTAACCTCAAATTAATCGCTTAACAATTCATGTGAGATGTCCATGTGAATAGCCATGACTTAGGGGGTGATAGCCACGACTTGATTCACTTTAGTTATTTGTCACTATTTACCTTATTTAAGTCTCCAAAACTTTTCACCTTGTTTGTTACTATTTATTTTGTTTAGTTTATTGGTCCTTATCACGTACGACATCTGCATCTCACACTTATCGCTTGCTTTGTTACCATACACCTTAGCGTAGACACCTATACTTAACCAGATTTCGGAGCACACACAACAAAAAAAATAAATAAATAGATAATAAAATACAAAGATCTCCCCAAAAATGAATATGAAAATTTGAATTAGAGTTTATTTAAGATTTCTTGCTTAAATGACATTTTTAACCCTAATTTCCTTTGTCACTTCTAAAATAAATGAGGCTTTTTAATACTTTTCCCTGTACATTCAACCAGAAGCCAACCCCTTCTATAATAGCACATAGATAGTATAGATACTAACTCTTATATAGATTCAACTGCAACTAGCAACCCTACTTCCAAAAGCCACAGAAGGAGATCTTGATTATTGGCTTAATTCTATTTGTGATGATTAAAGTCCGTCGCAGGGCTGTTTAACGTACTCATACACAAACTTTCTCACACTATTAGCTATAGGAATATGTGGAGTAGGAAAAGTAAGAACAGATTGAATGTTCATGTAAGGCAAAGCTTCTACAAAATATATTTCCAAAAAAGGATGAAGTTGGATACAAAAAGTTATCAACTTTCGTCCACACGAGGTTAGTTTTTAAGCTTCTAATATTGTAATAGCCAATATTTCGATTTACTACTTGGACTATGGAACCTCAGATTATGCATATTATGAACTTACAAACAACTTCCAAAATGTCAAGATAACATGACATTGTCCGAATGATGTTGGATATATGGTTGTTGTACCCTTCCTTTTTTCTCTTTTACTAACATGCTTGTAGCTTGAAAAGGTTGCTAATTCATTAGTGTGTTATTGAATAGTTATTATAAAATAAATATAAAGTATGATATTTTTTGAACAATAATCTCTATAATTTTCATGAGTGTTGCTTTATTTATTTATTTATTTTTTGGGAATATAGATCGCTAAGGTCACTATACCTATTCTGTATTTGGAAATTTTTTTTTTTAAATTACTTATTATTTATCAAAGTAGGGATCTCATGGAATCACAACAATTCTCCATGTTTTACAAATCTATTATCGGTTTAAAACTATATGTCATGTAAGTTATTTTTTAATATTATTATATTTTATTTTTTGATGTACAACATAAGAATACCATCAAGAAAACTCGAACCCACATCTATAACAAACCTCACCAGACATTTAAAACGGCCAGAAGTTGATATCTTCTTATCTTTTCATTATATGGCTATAAAAGATGAATGAAAAATACATAAAGGGCAAAAGATATATACATTAAGAAGTTGGGTTTGCAAGAGCTGTTTGCATTTGCCTGCTCATGACCCCAAAACAAAGAACCCCACCTCTTCTCCGTTCTTTATTTTTCCTTTTTTTTTTCTCTCCAAATCATGTAAATATATATATAGATAAATTCAGTTATACAAGCACATGAATGGCTTATCATTTTTCACCTCCCTCATCTACCTGTGCAATCAAGAACATCCCTCCCTGAGGATTGTCACCAGCAGATCATGGATAGCCTCCACACAAAGTGATCGAAATTTTCATCATGATCTAGCTTGTTGACTCATACACATTTTGGGCTAGCCCCAAACTGGTTCCTACCTCTAGTCAGTATGTTGTAGTGTCGGAGGAAAGCTTTGCAGTCCTCCATTTCTCCTTCTCACTTAAGACAAGCAAAAACTGCTGGAGCGAAGAAAAGGTATAACATTATGAATTTTATTTACAAATTAAAATTTGACGCATGCATCTCATTACTGAAATTTTTATTTCAGCCGTGGCATGAAATCCTGACTAGGAAAGAGATGCATGCACAAACCAGGTTGAAATACTAGAAGTCCACTGTTTCACTGCTAATCTCAATTACTACCTCCTTCTTGCACTAGTATATAATCATAGCCAATTCAAAGGAGGGACCTTCTTGGGGATGCCAATGCCTTCACATCTTGCAAAATATCTATTTGCCACTCAGTGCTGTGAACCTTTGGAAACGCCAATGGTATTGACCACCATTCTTAACTTAAATGTGCTCTAATTGGATAATGCGAGTGAATAGCATGAGACTAGTCATGGTATGCCAAAAAGGAATTTGAGCATATTGCGGTTATAATAAGCAAGGTCATTAAGCAATATCCTTAAACTTTGATTGACAACATATTGTCTTGTAAATCCATCAGGATTGTTAGGTGATCTCTATGAATTACCTTGGTCATTTCCTCTGCAACTTCTTGGTCATTGCTAATCTCAATCAGTTGCCACCGCCTTTGTTGGAATGTGCTCTTGGAGGTGGTAAACGGCTTGAGGCCATGCATGTGTTTATAATTCCGTAATAGTCATTTTGTGCAAGGGTAGAACTATAAAAAAATTTGAAGCTCCCATTAATCTATACTATATCTAGATTACAATTGAACTATCAAGGTCTACATAACAAGTCTCTAGCAGTAGGAAAAACCTCATCAATGGCATTCATCAAAGCCAATTCCCTATCTGTGACAATCACATCACGTATGCATAATTGGTAACCATTCAAAACCCAGTTTCTATTCTTCTCTTCAGAAAAAGAAAAATCCCTTTGTGAACCCTAGAAAATGGCCCACAAGGATTTAAAAGAAAATAGGTTTGTTTGAAAAGGAAAAAGGAGTCACCACTTTATTTTTTAAAGGAAACAAGGAAAACCCTAAAAACAGTTTGTTTTAAGAAAACAATTTGAATGACTCCATATTTAAAAAGGAAAGGCAAAAACAAGTCTTTTGGAAACCAAAGAAACTAGGGATTCGGAGGCTAAGTTATGACATGGGAAGGTTCTAGGCAAAGCCTATAGGCACCCATGTCACCCTTACGGTCTCTCGGTTTATTTGGGCTAAATTAAAGTCTTTTTCACTCACAAATCAACAATTATCACATCAAGACAGCATGCATATCATATATCTCACCCATCCAAGCACAATCAAATAGAGAAAACAAAATAAAACAGAAAAAGAAAATAAAAGATAAAAATCTAGGATGCTTGGATCCTAGAATGGATTTGAGCCTCAAAACGAGTGCCTACATACCATGCAACGAAATACATGGATCAAAGTCCACGTAGTTCGATTAGAATTAGGGTTAAATCCTAATATAAACCTGTGGTAAAAATCTTAGGTTTCTTTGTTTAAAAAGATGAAAAATCTTATATTTAAACCAAGTTTGAAATAGAAGTACCTTCCACAAGATGGAAACTTTGAGAAAAAGGCAACTTTATTTTAACAAGGAAACCTCTAGTAATTCACCATGGATTCATACTAAGAAGTAACCCTAAAAAGGGAGAAGGGAAAAGTTAAGGAAGAAAGAAGAGAATTAGGGCACTTACACACCCTACTTACCTTAGGCAATTACTCCAAGCAAATAGCAAGCTTAAATAATAATAGCCTTATTTGCAATAAGGCAATTATCGCACCTGTTTGTACCCTTACACGTGCTCAAAACCATGCAAAAAGAAGAAAATAGCAATCTGGACAGAATAGTATTAAGGCCTAAATTCAAACACTAATCATGCCAAGAACATAAATAGTGAATAAACATAAGTCCTAATACAACCCTACATGCAATGACCTAACTAACATGCGTAATAACCTAGAAATCCACTAACATGAATGCAATAATTAGCATGATTATTCCATATGCAAGACATACATAACAACCATGAAAAGAAACAACTTGAAAATCCTAATCTAGCATGCTATATGCAACTTACATGAAATAAGGACAATAGAAACCCTAGAATTACAACTATGCATTAAAACCTATGAACTAACTCTAAAACATGCAAAACTCATCGTGGATATCATTATTATCACATATATTAACTAATAGAAACATCAATCCATGGTATAAATCATAACAGTTGCATGCAATAAAGCTAACCTAAGAGAGAACCCTAGTTTCAACCTTAAGAGTTTAGAGCATACCTTGCGAAAGCCTCCTTTGCTGCTGTAGGGACTCTCTCTTGCTCTTGTGGATGACTTGAATCAAGTTTCTTCAAGGTTACAGTAGGAACTCCAACTCTCCTTTAACTCTCTCTCTCTTATTCTCTCTCAAACACTCAGGTTTAATGCATAAAGTGGCCTCCAATTGCCTCCCCTAATGCTAAAGCATAGGGAGGTATTTATAGAGTTCAATTAGGATAAATCAATGGCTAGGATTAAAACCCTAAAAATTAATCCAAGGGTTATTAGAGACTCCCTTGGTGCTTAAAAAACCCAAAAGTTACCAAAAACTAGAAAGAAAGTCGTCCAAAAGAATCCTAGTACGTCACAATAAGAAGAAAATCCGCTTCAGCAAAAATTTAGGGAAGTGGTCTCGGGTGACCACCAAGGCCTTGGGTAGCTAGCCGCCCAGGCCCAGGTGGCTAGCCGCCTAGGGCTGGGTGGTCACCCGACTGACCTCCCAGGGCTGGGTGGTCACCCGAGGACTCCTTTCCTTCCAGGAATGTTTTAGAGGTCAAATCAACTCCGATTTTGATGAAATAAAAGCCAAAATGACCGTGTTTCAATGAGGAATACATTTTTGAACCTTTTAGGGTGAAAACCACTACCATGGGGGCATGGTTAGGTTTGACAAAGGCGGTTAACCGCTATGCTCTACCTTTGCCAAGCATAAGTATGCACATAGGATTGAACCAAATGTTTTCCAAACCAAAATTAAACTTTCTAAAACACTTTTAGGGATAAAATAAAGACTAATTAAAGTCAATTTGAAGAGATTTGGTTGGTAATTGTGAGTCAATTTGAGCTAACCCAAAGAAGGGTTAATTAACCAACTTGAACTACATTGAGCCATTTTAATCCTGAGCCATTGATTCATCAAATTGAACGTAGGAATATCTCACATGCATCAATATGAACTCCAATTGATAATTTGGAGATCATTTCAAGGTCCAATGGAAAGCTTGTGACCTAAAAGATGATTATGCCCCTCAAGTCACAAAAGCTCTTATTATCCCTCAAGATCAACTCCGAATTGAACCAAAATTCATATCCATTGTTCTTGTGACTCTAAAAACCTAATGCAAGTGACTAGACTAAAAAACAAAACAAAAACATGCATGAAATGATGAGCCCTAGTAAGGTGGTGCAAAAATGGGGTGTGACACCCCCACCCCCTCCCCCCCCAAAAAAAAACCAAACAAAAACTAGATAAATAGAACAAGCAAATCAATACCCATTTCAAGCATAATTAGTAATCCTTTAAAACCCAATTCCCATTCTCTTCAGAAAGCGCATTCCCCCGGCCACCCCCCATCCCCACCTCTAAAAGAAAAAAAAGAGTAAACCTTCAAAACCCAACTCCTATTCTCTTTAGAAAAGCACAATGCCCCAAAGAAAGAACCAAACGAGAAGTAGATAAACAAAGCAAGAAATCTAGTACCCATTTCAGAAAAAGAAGATTAGAAGATGATTTGCCAAAAGAAATTTTGGTGAAGTTACTAAGTTTCAAAAGCTAGAAGTTCAATATTAATATTGAACTGTAATCTATTTAGTAACACAATTTTCCTATTCTACCACTTAGCATCTCCATTGAACATGAAAAACCATGTCAATGTCCTTACTAATAATTAGTCATTTCACGATATTCATAGTATCAAGATTTTAACTTAACACAATATAATTTTCATAAGTACTCCAGCATCACGTTATGCATGTATATAATTTAGCTAATTTTTTTCTTTTATGAAGTATATATTTTAGCTACTCATGCATGCAATGTATAATATTAAATTAAAGAAAAGTCCAATTAGTTATTGAAAATGGTGTAGTAATAACTTACAGACAATTCTAACAATAAGGTCAGGTTCAAACATCCATACTACCTTTTTAAATGTAGAATCCTCAATAATCCACCTCTTTTTATTAAAAATAAAAAATAAAGGAAAAAAGAAATCAATTGACAATTGAAGGTTTATACTTAGGTATAGTAAAATCCAAAACCTACTATTTATTTTCTATGACGTGAAAATATGTGTTTGAATTGAAGGTATAGTCATCTTCGTTTCATAGTTACAATTCATCAAATCAGGATTTATGCAACCAGCTAAGGGCGAAAACACATGATACTGCAACATGAAAATTGATATCTTTAAATCAGGGTTTTTTCTTTTTCCTTTTCTTTTAATCAAATGTGCAAGAAATATAAACTAACGATTGAAGGTTCCTAACCAAAAGTTATATAGAAAAGATGAACCAAACAACATATAAGCTTACGTGATGTCCAAAAGCACAAGTTGGATTAAAACAGTTCCCAGCTAACCAACACCAACAATTCCTAGGATTAAGCCTTGCAATCTCACTACATCATTAATATTAAGAAGATGTTACTCGGAAGATAATGAAACCTAGCCTAGTAGCTAAGACAAACCAGAAAATCTAATAAGTAAATCCTTTTCATGCCAAAATTGGCAAACTTGGAGCTAACCAACTGAAGCAAGTCACATGGAGCTAGCCAACTAAATGGCTAGACCTTTACTTCCAGATCCTAATCAATTATTATTTCTTAGTCCAGAAAAAAATGGAAAGGCTACATAAAATTTTAGCCCTGAATTCCTCTTTGGTGAGGGCCGAAGTGGGGTTTAGAAGGGCAAGTTAGAAGATAGCCGAGCAGTAGCCACAAAAAACTCAAAGTTAGTGACAAGGAACGGATCCCACAATTTATATCTGAAGTTGATCTTTTACTGAAAGTGAGCCACGCATATGCCGTGGGATTCATTGGGTGTTGCATGCATACACAACGAACACCTAATGGTAGTCTACAAGTATTTGGAAGATGGAAGAACCTTGTATAGCCTTATTAGAAGTACAAATTAAATGGTGTATTAGAAATTCTATAGAGTTTTTGGTTCAGAATTATATTTGATGTTGCCCAAGCATTGAATTATCTCCATTTCGAAGAGCCTAGGCCGATTCTTTACTTTCATTTAAAGCTATCACATATACTTATAAATCAAGAAGACAGGGCAATCATAGGAGACTTCGGAATAGCACTTCTACTAGCCAACGGCAAAAGTCAACTTACAACCGACATAAAAGGGGAACCAATTATACAGATCCTGATGTTGTCAAAACCAATAGATATGATAGGACTACTGACATCTACAACTTGACATGATCGTAGTTGAGATACTGATAGGAAAAGTAGAGAATTACAACTTGTATGATATTATTCAACCGAAGAATCTCGATCTTGAGCAAGAGTTGGAGTTTCGTAAAATCACTTATCTCGCCATACATTGCTTAGATCCTACCCCTAGGTAGAGGTCAACAATGCAAACGATAGTTTTGAGTTAAAGAAAATTTATGGATCAAGAAGGAAGACATCACATTTTGAATCGAGTTCAATGGCGTAGTATAATGTTTTTGAATCTGAAGATGAAAGTCCACTCATTTTAAACCAAGCTAATAAATAAAGAAATAGGTTATTTTTTTTAACCAAAACAAAGAAATATTCAACTCTTGTTTTGGCCAAAAAAAAAAAAAAACATACCCCTATATATATCAGATTAATTTAAAATCAGTGGATTTTCATCTTCAATTCAAAAGCATAATGCTATGCCGTTGAACTCGATGCAATATGTGACATCTTCCTTTTTTATTCCTAAATTTTCTTTAGCTCAAAAACTATTGTTGGCATTGTTGACCACTACTATGGGATAGAATCTAAGCAATGCCTGGCGAGATTAGTGATTTCACAAAATTGCAACTCCTGTTGAAGGTCAAGATTCTTAGGTTAAATAATCTTATACAAGTTTTTAGTCTCTACTTTTCCCGTGAGTATCTCAACCACAATCATGCCAAAGTTGTAGATGTCAAAAGCCCTATCATATTAGTTTTGACAACGTCAAGCTCCATATATATGGTTCCCCTTTCGTGTCAGTTATGAGATGACTTTTGTCATTGGCCAGTAGATTAGCAATTCCCAAATCTCCAAGGATTGCTTTGTCTTCGTGATTTAGAAGTATATTTGATGGCAATCAAAGTGCAAAATCGGCCTAAAGGCTTTGAAATGAAGAAAATTCATTGCTTGGGCAACATCAAAGGTAATTTTGAACCAGAGATTCCATGGAATTTTTGATACATCATTCTTACTTCTAATAAGGTCAAACAGGGTTTTTCTATCTACCACATACTCATAGGCTACCATCGGGGTTGTGCATGAAACACCCAATGTGTTCCACAAAATATGCATAGCTAACTCTACTAAAATATGAACCTCGGATATAAATTTGGTGGGACCCTTTCTTTGTCATTAACTATGATTATTTTGATGGCTACTACTCATCCATCTTCTAACTTGAATTTGTACAGCCTATCCCAGCCCTGACCAAAGAGAAATTCAAAGCAAAAATTTAGTAGCCTTTTTCATTTCATCTGGACTAGAAAACAAGAATGGATTAGGAACTTTAAGTAAAGGTCTAGCTTTTAAAGACCAAAGTAATACATTCCCTCAATTCTCTTCAAAATTTATTCTCCTTGGTTTCTTAATCCTTCTTGATTTCAACTTCTGAAAGACGCACCACAAGATAGTATTATAACCAATATCAATAAAGTCAAATATGTCTAGGATAGGGCCGTACGGCTTATTAGAGCTACATTACCTAAAGAATCCACACCAATATTAGATTACATTTTTTTTTTCCGTTGAAGTAAAGAAGATATTATTAACAAAAGGGGAAAAGATCATGTATATAAGAAGTATACAAGAAAGTCTAATAGCATATGGACTCCAGAAACTCCTATAAGGTTCCTATTAGAAAAACTCTCAAACTTACCCAAAGCGAGAAGACATTTTTTTTTTCTTTTCGGGTAAGTATAACAAAAAGACATTCAAATACATGCATCTTTACTGAACTAATATTCTTCTTAATATTGCCAAAATTTCTCTTGTTCCTCAATCTTTGTCCCAAGGGACCAAAATATAGCATGCGGCACCATCTTCCACACTTTCTGAACCTCTTTGTGGGAGCTACTACAACACCATGACTCTACCACCTATAATATTGTCCTTGGCTACCCCCAATGGAATTGAAATAACTCTAAGCACTAGTTCCACGCCTTCCTAGCTATAGAGCAATGAATAAGGAGATGATCTACTTACTCTTTCTTCGACTTATATAAAGCACACCAATTCGCCAGATTAAACCCACTATTCTACAAATTATCTAGCATGAAGCATTTTCCCCAACATGCCACATTGCCAACCAAGTAAAGAGTACAACCCTAGACGGAACTCTTGGGACCCAAATCTTGGGCACTGAGAAGATAATACTATTAAATTTCCAACTTAAAAGGCTAAGCTTATAAGGGGAGGGCCCAAATAGGTATATGAAAACACGTTAGATTAGATATTTAATCAATGTGGGATGTAGTAGATTTCCAACACTCCCCCTCATGTGTAGGCCTAACAACATAGAAATGGGCCTATCACGTGGACAATAAAGACAGGCTCATGAGCGAAACGGGCCCAGGAACGACATCTTCTGATACTATGTTAAGTTTCCATCTTAAAAGCCTAAGCTTATAAGGGGAGGGCCCAAATAGGTATATGAAAACATGTTAGATTAGATATTTAATCAATGTGGGATGCAGTAGATTTCCAACACTCCCCCTCACATGTAGGCCTAACAACATAGAAATGGGCCTATCACGTGGACAATAAAGACAGGCTCATAAGCGAAACAGGCCCAGGAACGACATCTTCTGATACTATGTTAAGTTTCCAACTTAAAAGCCTAAGCTTATAAAGGGAGGGCCCAAACAGGTATATGAAAACATGTTAGATTAGATATTTAATCGATGTGGGATGTGGTAGATTTCCAACAAATACGTTGAGCACCAGCTAAAGCCTTGTAATAGGATTTGACCGAGAATACCCATACATCCACAACATATAAACATATTGGATTACATATAAACATATCATACTGACAATTTTGACACTCATAAAAATATAGAGAGGCAACATAGGACTCTACTATAAAGCAATAAATAATTTAATGTTAGTCCTTGAAATTTGGGAAGACTTTGTTTTGTCTAGTGTCATAAAATGCCCTTTAGAGATGGAAAATCCTATTGTAGGAGAAGTTTCTCATGTTCAATGGAGCTAAAATGACAGTACACAGATGGATAAGGTTTTAAACCTCAATCTTAACCCATAGGTTGCAACACTTTTTTCTTTTCTTGATTAGCAACAAAGGATAAATTTTATTAATAATAAAAGAGAGATACAGTAGGAGGACAAGAAGTCCACCCAAAGCCAACTGACCAAAAGAAAAGTACAATAATAAATAAAACTAACAACACACAGCTTTCCAATCCGAATTTAATAAACAATGGAATATCACCAAACTCCTTTGAAGAATAAACCTAAAGACAACCAAAAAAATGCACCTTGTTCCACAACCCATCCAAAGAAGACATCCTATCCTCATATATGCTTGCATTCCTTTCGAGCCAAATAACCTAAAATGCCGCCAAAATAGCATAGCTCTAAATAACCCCAGCTTTCTTACCTCTCCCAAGACCCCAAAAATGGATCTCAAACACCTTTGAGAGACAACCCGGAAAAACCCAAGATTCACCACCAAGACTACAAAGTCTAAACCACAACCACCTAGCCATAGAGCCATATAGGAAGAGATGAACAATGCTTGCCATCTTTTCTTTGCACATAATACACCATTGAGGGCATAAATAAAGAAAAGGGCTCCTTCTTTGAAGCAACTCATTAATGTTAATTCTCATGTCCAATAGACCAAGCAAAAGCCCAAACTTTGAGAAGCACACTTCCTTTCCAAATCATGACTGAGGGAGGAAAAAAAGGAATATTGGGATTCTTAACCAATTTCTCAAAAAATGATTTACAAGAAAAAACTCCATAAGAATCAGCATTCCAAATCCTCCATCTGGAATAAACTCACTTAACGAAAAACCGTCCAATAATAATAGCAAGGCTGAAAGCTCTAAAATTTCCCTATCATTAAGATTTTGGAAGAACATGAAATGCCAACTGAAGTGAAGAGATTTAGATGAAACCATGGAAAAAATAGAAACATTATAAGACAAAGAAAATCTATATAGATGGGGAAATAAAGAAGGAAAATAAGCTTTCCCTCTCCAATGATCCTCCCAAAAATAGACTTTGTCCCAATTCCTAACAAATTAACAAAGAAGTAAATACTACAAAACCGTCCAAACCCAAAGAAATAGATTTCCAAGGACACTTAGCAAAAGTCCTAGGACACACTTGAGCATCCCATCCATTATCACGCAATCCATACTTGCTTTTAATAATAGCATGCCATAAAGAATCTATCTCTAAAGGGAACCTCCACAATCAAGGGAACCTCCGCAACCACTTGATAATAAGAGCAACATTTCTCTCCACAATCTTACCAAGTGCTAAACCCCTTGAGTTTTTTGGTCTAGCCACAACATCTCAACAGACAAGATGATCTCTCTTAGCCTCACCACTACCTTCCCACAAAAGTCTCTCATTAAATTTTCTAGTAATCGAGCTACCCTAGAAGGAATTCTAAAAAGAAACAAATAATAGGTGGGAATACTAGACAAAACTAACTGTATCAAAACTAATATCTCGCCTTTAGAAATTAAAGCTCTCTTCTAACCATCTAATCTTTTCCTAACCCTTTCAATCACTAGATTCCAAAATGTCTAAAAATAAGGGTTCCCACGCAAAGGAAGACCTAAATAGGTTAAGGGCCACTCTCCCACAGAACAACCTAACTCATATGCTATATAACCCCAAAATTTTATCAGCTTCACAGTTAATCCCGAGAGTAGCTAGCACTCTTACCCATATTGACTTTAAGCCTTGAAACTATTTCAAAAACCTACAAAATTAATTGAAAATTTAAACAAAGTCAATTTTAAACAATAGACCTTCCTTCTTATCTAACCTATATTCGACCACTGCTTCATTGGAAATTAAAACCCAATCTAGAATTTGACAACCATCTACAAACGCACCCAGAGCCTCCAAAATAGTCTCACCTAAAGCCTCTCTCAGTATAATAGATAGAACTTTATCCATAATCTTATACAAGGATGAAGCCAAACTAATTGGCCTAAAATCCTTAATCTTCAATGAATCACTTTTCTTAGGAATCAAACAAATAAATGAAGCATTAGTCCTTACATTAACAACCTCATTATCCAAGAACTTCCACACACACACAAAAAAAAAAAAAAAAAAAAAAAAAAAAAAAAAAAAAAAGAACTTTCAAGAGATTATCTTTAATAACAATCCAACAATATTGAAACAAAGATAATGTAAACCCATCCAAACCCATAGCTTTATCCCTTCCACAATAAAAAAGTATAAACTTAATCTCATCCAAATCAAAAGGTCTCTCTAATTTTTCTGCAGTGGCTCACTAGTAGGTGACAAAAACAAACACTGTAACTCTGGCCTATCCCCACCAATTGAGCTATAAAGAGAGGAGAAAAAATTATAAATCTCACTAATAATCCTCCCTCCATTTTCAATTACAGAGCTATATATCTTCCAGTAGCAGCTTATTAATCAACTTCTTTTTCCTACTACCATTAGCCACCCTATAAAAAAAATCTAATATTGTTATCTCCCTTTAACCCCTTCACCTTAGCCTTTTGAGACCACAAAATTTCCTCTTTAAATATAATTGCTTCAAAATTTTCCTTTAAGTCATTCCTCTCTAATCTCTAATGCTCACTTAAAGCTCCACCCTCCTCTAAATGATCTAATTCCTCAATCATCCTAGAAATATATTTTTTCAAAATTCTAAGATCACCAAACACCTCTTTATTCTAAGTCTTAATCTTCTCTTTGACTAATTTCAATTTCTGCATAAATTTAAAACCCTTCCATCCATGAACAGCATCCACCACGATTTACAAAACAAGTGATCCTCTAACCACATATTCTCCAACCTGAAAGGCGAAGGACCTCATGAAAACCTCTCAATATCTAACTGACTATGTTACAACAGTACGGGTGTGAATATCGGGAGTGAGTGTGAGTGCGTATCTAGGAGTCAAACTCATCAAAATTTTAAATTTAGGATACGAAGACTTGGCTAAAAAGATCCAAAAATGGGGTACAGATGCGAAGATACTTGTGTGTGTGTCTATGTATATATACATACATACATACTTATCTCTCTCTCTCTCTCTCTCTTTCTTTTTCTTTCTTTCGATATATATATATATATATATATATATAGATATACGGTAATGATCCTATCAGCATGTGCGGCATATATCAGCACGGCTACAAACCTACAATTGTTAATTACAAACCTTTAATTGACTGATTACAAACTTATAATTGACTGACTACAAATATCGCCTACAGGCCAGATAATTGTCCATTTGTAGTTAGTCAATTGTAAGTTTATAATCAGTCAATTGTAGGTTTGTAATCAACAATTGTAGGTTTGTAGCTGTGTTGATATAAGCCTATATCAGCACATGCTGATAGGATCATTACTATATATATATATATAAGGCAAATATGATTAGGGGAATTTTTGTAAAGGTTTTGATATGTGGTATCATTTTCATAATAATTAGATTTGGAGTCAAATAATAAATTCAAATTTTGATTGTTTAAGAATAAATGAAAGATAAGCATTAAATTGACAAGGTGAAAAATAAAAAGGTTAGCAGGTGAGGGGAATAGGTTTCATTTGACATAACCAAAACCATCGCCCTCTTACGTCACTTTTGGCGGTAGCACCTATGGTAACCTCTTCCGAGAAGACTTTTGACACCTCTGGAAAAAGTTCCAGCCAGCACAAGGTATGCTTTTCTCCTATCTCTTCCCCCCCCCCCCCCTCTCTCTCTCTCTCTCTCTTTTCTTTCCTTCCTCCAGCCCCTTGTTGATGCCATTGTTGTTGTTGTGATGCATCCGATTTGTAGATGAGCTATCTAGCACGGATCCTATATCCATACCCGTGTCATGTCGTGTTGACACGAGTACCTTGCGGTAAGGTGCCGTATCCATGTAACATAGCTAACTAAATAAGGCAATAATCCGATGGAACTCTAAGTAAAACACTTATCTCTTTCCCCCTCCCTCTCTCTCTCTCTCTCTCTTTTCTTTCCTTCTTCCTACCCCTCAATGATGCCATTGTTGTTGTTTTGATGCATCCAATTTGTAGATGAGCTATCTAGCACGGATCCTATATCCATACCCATGTCGTGTCGTGTTGACACAAGTACTTTGCGGTAAGGTGTCGTATCCATGTAACATAGCTAACTGAATAGGGCAATGATCTGATGGAATTCTAAGTAAAGCCTCTTACATTTGAGAATAACTCCTCCCAATTCATAGAAAAAAGAAAACGATCAAGCCTATTACAAACTAGGTTATCTTGCAAATTAGACCATGTATGTTTAGCATTAACGAAAGGATGATCTCTCAATAAGCAATCACTAACAAAAGAATCAAAATCTCTCATGCTCCTAGTAAACCTTGATCCATTAATCTTCTCAAATAAAGACCTAACAACATTAAAATCACCACCCAACACGCAATTCAGATTGCACAACCCGAAAAGACTATAGAGCTCATCCTAAAACTACATCTTATCCCTAGGCCTAGCCTATAAATACCTAACAACCACAACTCAACTCCATTTAAACCTTTCAACTTAGATGAAATTGAGAAACTCCCAAATACCAACTCCAGATCATATAGTCCCAAGAAATCATAATACCACCTGATCTACCCTATGAGGGTAATCCTTTATGTCTTAATCCCCAAATACTCTTAACCAAATTCCTATCTATAGACTCTAACTTGGTTTCCTAAAGCATTAAAACATCTTAATTGATTTTCCTCAAAAAAATCCTCAATAATACTCATTTTCCTCTTAGACCCTCAAAAAGGCATCCCACCACTTCTAATTCTCAATCATTAAGCCTTTTCACAAACCTGACATCCCACAACACCTCCCCTTCTGACCCAAAGAAAAAATCACTGACCCTAAGTTTTTTTCTTCTGCAAGGAGGAACAATAAAAGGAAAATCTCGGCTAGGGCCTATCACCACATTAAGCGTCCTTTCAGAACTTAACCCGTACCTCCCCCACCTTGAAACTAACCCTCTCCCAGAAGGCCTCCTTCCCTTTCATGATTACTTTCCAAACATACATCCCATACAAAAGTATGACTCCACTAGATCTTCATTCCCCCTACTCACCTCCATAACTCCACTTAATCACATCTCTCAACAACAAACCTCAATAACCACTTCCTTGACAAAGCTTGGTTCACTTCAGAAAGAGGGCTTAACCCTAATCCTCCTTTAGAATTTATAAAGAAAACAGTCTCAGTTAACCTGATGGATTTTCCACACATCATCCTACCTTGCCCATAAGAATTCCCTTTAGATCTTCTCCAATCTCTTAGTAACAAACGTTAGGATTTGGAACATAGGCATGAAGTAGGTAAGAATGCTACATAAGGTGCTTTTGATGAGAGTTAACTTACCTCCTGTAGGAATATGACTTCCTTTCCAACCACTGAGCCTCTTCTCAAACCTTTCCATTGTTGGATTCTAGATCTCTTTCATCCTAAAAGGAGGCCCCTATGGGAGACCGAGGTAAGAAGACAGTAAAGTCCCAAATTTGCACCCCAAAATAGAAGTTAACCCTTCTCAATCCACCCTAGACATCTTATTAAAAAAAAATCAATGAAGATCGATATTAGATTACATACATGCATATCATACTGGGCATTTTGAAATATATGTAAATGTGTATATATATATACATATACACACACATAAAAATAATGGATCATGCACGGAACAATATTTAGAATCCTTTTCCAAGAATTAATGCTTATAAAGTAAATCTCAAATATGAGTAGAACTATAGGGAAGCACCTACAAGAATTACCATCTCTATAGTAAAGAAACAATACCAATACCAATATGTAATCACTAGCCTGAGGGACAAAGCCAAATGCAAGATGTATGAAACAAAGGTGTTGTGATGCGAGT
This sequence comes from Liquidambar formosana, assembly GCA_039720395.1. Classification (NCBI taxonomy): domain Eukaryota; kingdom Viridiplantae; phylum Streptophyta; class Magnoliopsida; order Saxifragales; family Altingiaceae; genus Liquidambar; species Liquidambar formosana. Next base: position 26,829,800 of record CM077822.1, read on the forward strand.
TAGGAAGGGACTTGAACTTTTAAGTAGTGGTGTTAAGTTTCCAACCTAAAAGCCCAATCTATTAAGTGGAGGGCCCAAACAAGTATATGAAGCCATATTAAACTGAAAATTTAATCAATGTGAGATGTGGGACTTCATAACACTCCCCCTCACATGCAAGCCTTACAATACGACAACGAGCTTGTCGTGTGGACAATAACAATGAGCTCACAAATGAAATAGACCAAACAACAACAACAACACAATGACGGGCTCTAATAACATGTTAAATTTCCAACCTAAAAGCCTAAGCTATTAGGTAGAGGGCCCAAACAAGTATATGAAGCCATATTAAACTCAATATATATTTAATCAATGTGGGATGTCAGACTTCCCTACAGGGTTGCATAGATATAAATCATGGTAATTACAAGGTAAGGATTTGGGGGCACAAGGGCAAAGCATCCCATTACAATAATCCTCTACCATGAAACTTCCTAATGTACTATTGGATGGAAGTTCAAGTTTTATGTGTTCAACAAATGTTTCATCACAACAAAACAAGAATTTGTCAAGCTAGTCTCCATTAACATTTCAAATATATATGCTCACCAATACATATAGGAATTTGAAGGCACTGATACGCCTTTATGGGGTGATACGCATATGTATGACCGATTCAACATAATATTAACACATAATGGACCAATACACCCCGATACTCAATAAAAGTCACTTCTACTCAAGGTTTTTCCACTTTTCCAGCCATTCCACCCATTTTTTTCATAAGAAACCATTATTGAGCATCAAAACACCATATCTGCAATGTTAGATCGATGATGTTTAACCATGAATCATGATTTTTTGAATTTTTTATAATTTTTTTATTATCTTTTGTGATTTGTTAATGGGTAGTGATACATAGGACCACTTTAAGGGGACGACACTGTGGGACGACTAACAACCTTGAAGCTAATTGGTCAGTTCAAAAACCACCTAAATAGGTAATACCGAAAATACCCACCACACAAATTAGAATCAACCAAAAATCACACCCAAATCAAAAAACTAGATTTCCGCACTGATTTTGAGTTTCCAAAATCAAATCGATCACTTGATTCAAACTAGGAAAAAATGAAAGAAAAGCTACAAGAAAATTCAAGATAAAAAGAAAAAGAAAAATATCAAGATAAAATCATTAATTTAAAACATAAGTTCATGAATGCAACCAGGAGCAAAGAATAATAATCTTGATATTTTAACTTTTAACTTTTTAAAATCAAGCACTTTGATCACTCACAAAAAAAAACTAGAAACTCAAGATAATTATTTCAAGAACCGGGATAATTATCTGAAAAACCAATATAATTATCTTATAAAATCGAGATAATTATCATGATTTGTGAAAGAAAAAACTTTTAATTTAAAACAAAAAATTTAGAAGAAAAAAATTATCTTGATCTAGTTTGATACAACCAGTAGTAAAAAAAAAAATATATATATATATATATATATATATCAGACGTTTGATACACCCTCATCCCACATTTTACCTTTACTTTTACCTTCACCTTCACCTTCACCTCCCCCCTTCCACCCACGTTTCACCTAGAGATAACTAACAGTGGAAGAAATCCACTCATCACCAGTAGAAAAAAGAGAAATAAGCACCTTGTGGTTTAAATCGACGGCACACCCCATGATCGATTGTGACGATGGTAGCCAAAGGGATGGATGTGTTGATCTGATTTCGTCAGCCAAGCTTCTTGATGGTGAGTAGCAAACATAAAGGAGAGGCCTCAATCTCTTCACCAGTACCTTGGTAGATTTGACAAAACTCGACTACCGTTGGTTGATCGACCGGTGTAACATTGGTTGCCAGAGATGGGGTTGTCTAGCTAGAGACAAAATCCTGCCCGTTGAAGGTTTTGGTGGTGTGTTGAGGGATTTTTATGGTAACAGAGAGAGAATCTGGATGGGGGTGGGTTGTTCTCCCTGTTTTGTGGGTAGAGGAGTTTTTCAAAGATAGAGAAAAGAAAGATCTAAATATGAGGGAGAGAAATTTGGATGAAGTAAGTTGTTTACCGTGATTTGTGGGTTTTATTGGTAGAAGGGTAAGTTTGTCACTTTGGCAATTCGGCTTGCCTTTGGTCCTAATAGGTTCGTCCTGTTAGTCATTATCCTTTGTTAATTGTTATTTAATAAATACTACTTTCTTAATAATTACTATATCATCGTCCTCAAAATTAGGCCAACAAATTCAAGATTATAAACTTTAATATTTTGTTTTTATTTTTTATTTTTTATTTTTATAAATTCGTTTATTATAATTCATAATTTATTATAATAAATAGTAAATAGCATTGGGTGGACTTTTTGCCCCCCGTTCTTTGTATCTTTCTTTTTACATCAATAATATTGGTTTTGTTGCTTATCCCAAAAAAATAAAATAAAATAAAAAACTACTAAATACTAAATCTTATCTAACCTTAATATTAGGACAAAAAATTTTAAGATTTTTTTCTTTTTTTCTTTAAATTTATTTTATTATCATTTGTAATTAGCTTATTACAATTGAACATTATTAAATGTTAAGTTTGACTTACATAGTTTAACTCTAATCCTTTTTTACTTGTTATAATCATGTTTATCATATTGAAGATAGCATAACACACTAATTAAAAGCAAAAAAGACTTTAAACTTCATAAAAAGCCCTATTCATCTATCTATACTACCTATAAAACGCTGAATCTCAGAAAAACTTTTGAACAACCAATATACCCTTATTTTTAAAAAAAAAATACATATTTACCCTTCCTTTAATTGAAACACATAATAAACATTCTTATCATTTAGTAACAAATGAAAGTTAGATTTTAACTCAAACTCTTAACAAATTAAAGTTAGATTCTTACTCAAATTCTTTTTCCTAAAGCAACTATGAAGTTGCATGATAATATATATGAATATAAACTCTTTAAATATTCCGTTTGATGAAGAAAAAAAAATTCTTAATGTATATCTAAAGAGTTTTTAATCTTTCGTTGACAATTTTGATTATATAAAAAAAAAAAAATGTACTTTTGAATTTTAAACTTTATCTTTTATGAAAAAATAAAAAAAATTTATGTACATATTATTTTGTACAACTAATATTATTTAAAAATATTCACGTGCAACGCACGTGTGCTATATCTAGTTATGATAAAATATATGAGGCAGTGAGCTAGGTTTGTTAAAATAGGGACTAAGCTTTTAATTTTTTTTTACTATGTAAGTGTGTATAAACTATTAAGTTGTCAAGATATGCATATTTCACAAGGTTTCAATTTGAGTGAAGTTCTTAGCCTTTTATAAAATTAAATTAAATTAAATTAAAAATAATAAAAAACACAAATTGCTTTCATAGTTTCATATATGCTAATTTTTATGTTTGTTTAAATTAATAATTGTTATTTTGTGAGCAGTTTGCTATGATAAAGATTCATAGTATGGCCAAATAAAAAATAAAATAAAAAAATTGCCCCTACTAAAAGTCCAATCCATCAACCCATCTACAACCCACCTGCTATTCCAATATGATGTATGGGTTAAAACCGCCCAATCATATGGGCAGATATGGGTGAGAATTTAGTTCACCCGATGAGTTGTGGGTGAATTGCAAATAAACTATAAACTTGACCTAAACCAACTCGTAAGCACCCCTAGGTAGAGCCAGGAACTCACTCTAATGAGGTCACTTTCAGTCATTGAGAAATTAATCTTAATTCTATAAATAAAATAAATTATTATTGTTGTTTTGGCCAATAAGAGTTCTAAACCTTTAACCTAAGTGCCTAACTAATCCTTGGAACACAGGTAGGCCCATTACCTACTCCACATTAGTTAACACTCAAAATAAACCTAATTGGTTGCTAGCTTCAATAGAAAATGAAAAGTTGAATCCAAAGTCTTCTGCTTCTTAAAACTTACATCTCAAAAATCACAAGTGTACCTCTTTAGGTTAGATTAAAAGAAATAAAATAAATTAGTTAATTTTAGTATTTTATAAAATTCATATATTATAATTGACAATAACGTTAACAAATCAAAACCATTTGAATTAATAGTAACTTTAAATAAATTAACATTCATTGATAGTATTGGTGTTAAAATGGTTTATCCTTACGCCAATGAATTAAAAAATTTAACAAATCAACTCTGCGTAAGGGACAATGTATTATCCTTACGCCACCTAGATCAGAAGGTCATTATAAGAAAAGGTTTGTGTATGTTGACATTTTGGCCAACGGGCTATGTTGGTGTAAAAATTCAATCTACGGTAGAAGAAAAGATGAAAATAATGCTTCAAACCGCATTATAACTTCCCTTTCTTTAAGATAATGTTTTCCCTCGTTATCAAAAAAAAAAAAAAAAAAAAAAAAGATAATGTTTTCCCTCACTAATTTTGTTAATTAATGTGCACACTAATTAACTTAATAGCAAATGTAGAGCCTAGTGGCATTCTGATGTATGACAAAGAATCAAAACAAATTACAGCTGTCTGATATTTTTTATTATTAATCTTGTAATTTTCATTTTTATTTAGTTTAGGGTTTTATTTGTTTATTTATGGTAGTTTTTAAGGTTTTATTCTTCAAATGGAAATGATATGTACAGCACCAAAATACAGCACCATATGTGGTACCATGTGTATTGACTAAAACTCTCTCAATTTATTTAATTTTACTGATGTAAGTTGAATGCTACACGGGGTGCTGTGGGCCTGGATGTTTCATATAGCACCGCCTTTAGTCAAAATTGTGTCCTTATAAGTTACTAAATTAATTAGGGACAATTTTAGAAGGAATCCAAGTGTTCTAAGGGTTTTATGAAACCTTTAAAAAGGCTACAAAGTCCAAAAACTGGATTTTGCCAATTGTGGCAGTTTTTTTTTATTTTTTTTGGCAATTCCTTATTTGCTTTTTTCTTTTTTTAAAATTTTCTGATTCCTTATTTTGTAAGAATTAGGATTTCTATAAATTAGGTTGTATGTTTGCCATTCAATTGAACCTTTTATTAATAAAGATTATTATTCTTGAGTTTTTTTTATACTCTCTATTGCTTGTGGATTTAAGTAGTCCTTACTCTATTACTCATGGATTCGAGTATTTTCTAAGAAGAATGTGGTGCCCTTTTTTTTTCATTACGCTTTCTGTTACGCAACGTCAGTTGGCATTCTCCGCAATAGCTTGTTGAGTGAGCGATTTCAGTTTCAAGCTGATGGAAAAGCCTTAATACCCATTTGTTGATATTGGGAGTTTGGGTTATGGGTTAATTCTGTAAATTGTCCCCAAAAAAAAAAAAAAAAAAAGCCTCCTCACTAGCAAATGTGCGTTCAAGATAGAGTGAAGTCCAGTTTTGCACAAATAACAATCTGCATTATAAATTGTCGAAAACAGGCTTGAATACCATTTGAGTTGCTAGTTTGTTAACGACATTAGATTTTAGTTTGTGCAGCAAACAGACTCGGATATGAAAATGAGAAGGCAATGGAAGTGTAGATCGAGTTTACCACATTCTCCACTTAGGAAATGCTTACCTTGATTTCTTGGCTAGTTGATATCCTCGATGACCCTACCAGTGGCCTCTTTCTCTCTGATTATGGCTGACCTTGTTGGTTTAACTGTGTTCAGATCCTAGTTAGTTTTCCTTCTTTTATTCCCTACGACCCAGGAAAAGAGAGGGGGGTTGGGGGGAATGTTAGAATATTGATACTTTAAATCCCAATCTAAACCCCCCACACCAAACAACCCAACCACCATGGTGATTTATAATCTTCATTTAGATGCAATAATGGCAAGATTTTAGTAATTATTTTACCATACTTCACTAAATGTAAGATCTAATGATTTTTTTTTTTTTTTAATTTTTTAAATTTTTAAATTTTTAATTTTTTTAAAAATACTGATTTGGAAAAGAATGCATATCAAATATGATCAACTAGATAAGTAGAAATAAATCGTATCTAACACAACATGTAATCCATGTAACTTTGTACCTAGGAGACAGAGATAGAAAAGCCAGAGTGATCAATATACTGTACATGAGTAAAAGTTCTTAAAGCATGTTTAGTACAAAAACATCAATGAAACAAGCAGAAAATCCCAAAGCATCCACACATCACACTGAATCTATCAACAACACCTCTTAGACCAAATCCCAAATGATGGATATACAATTCAAGGCAACACTACAACGTTAAATCAAGACTCCAAACAGAAGAACTAGGCCAGGTTACACTGACTGCATATTTTTGCTGAAATCCCTGAGAGCCGCAATTGTTGAAAAAAAAAAATGAAATTAAGATGATTGAAAAAACAGAGAGAAATAAGGAAAATTCTAAAAGTTACAGAAAACCAACTCTTTTTTTGTTTTTTTTTTTTTTTTTGTTTTTTACCTTTCGGTCCTTTGGTACCATACACAAACAGAAAGCAAAATCTCCTACATGCAAGAAAGTATGATGTGCAATTCCTTCAAGCTAGCATTGGGTTTGACTTAATATTGTAGGAGAGGAAAAGTTGCATACTCATGATTTTAGTAGGGGTATTTAAATATGTACGTACAACTCAATGCCAGGAATGTTGGGAAGTTTTATATCCTACATCGATTAAATATCAAGTTAAACATGTCTTATATATCTGTTTGGACTTTGGACCCTCCACTTATATAAGCTTAGGCTTTTAAATTGGAAACTAAACATGATCTCAAAGGAAACATATTTTCACGACTCTCATATCAAACCTGTAAATGCCACTTAGAAAATATGATCGAGGGGTTTGACAAAAGTTCTAAATATTGTTAACTCCTTTTTTGGGTGGTGGGGGGGGGGGGTGTGGTAAGCAATATTGGTTGCTTCACAAATACATTACTATGCATGTTTTAGGATCTGATCTTTGAATCTTGATATGTATTCAGCATGGGATTGACTCCTCAGGTAATAAACCACAGTATATATGGTCCCTTGAATTCATCAAAATTCAATTTGATTTGATGAATTCAAATTTAAATCCCATCTAACAAAGCTCGTTATTTCTAAATGAAACCCATCATAGGAAGATGCTCTCATGGAAAATTTTATCAATTGTTTGACTATACTTTAATAAATTTAAAATCTTTTGCTAGTTCGTTATAAAATATAGCCAGAAATTTGAGTTAAGACAAATTAAACACAAGCACCCAACCCCCCCCCCCCAAAAAAAATATAAATAAATAAAGGAGTCAATTGATCAAAAACATATTTCATCTTAATTAAAATTAAATTTGACAAACATAATAAGCCTTCGATTTTGGGTCAATTAGACTAACCATATATGACTCAACAACAACAACAACAAAAGGAAAATAATTAACCCCAAATGAAAAGAAAAAAAAAAAACAATAAAATTAATTTGACTTTAAGACATGTTTTATTAGAAATAATATCTAATCTTAGCAACATAATCCTACATAGGATTATGTTGCTAAGATTAGATATTATTTCTAATAAAACATGTTTTAAAGAACCACAAAAATACTTCCCTTTTGCTAAGATTAGTGTGCTCAGGGAAAGGGTATGGAAGAAGTTGCAAGGCTGGAAAGAAAAATTGTTATCAAAAGCAGGCAAAGAGATACTCATTAAGGCAGTTGCACAAGCTATTCCTACCTATGCGATGAGTTGCTTTAAACTGCCCTTGTCTCTTTGTGAAGAATTTAAAGCAATGATAAGCAATTTTTGGTGGGGACAAAAAGCTAATGAACGGAAGTTACACTGGTTACGGTGGGATCGCTTATGCTATTCAAAGAAAGATGGTGGACTAGGCTTTCGGAATTTTGGTATCTTTAATAATGCTTTGCTTGCTAAGCAAGCTTGGAGGTTAGTCACCAATGGGAATTCGTTGGTAGCTAGATTGTTGAAGGCAAAATATTTTCCTCGCTGTGATTTCTTTGAATCTCGGTTAGGCCTAAATCCGAGTTATTCATGGCGAAGTATTTGGGGAGCAAAAGTTGTCTTGGGTAGAGGTGTCCGGTGGCGAATAGGGGATGGAAAATCAGTTGGCATCTGGAAGGAGAAATGGCTACCCACGCCTACTACATTCAGGGTTGTTTCGCCAACTACTGTACTCACAGAAAATGCACGGGTCAGTGAACTAATAGATACTGAGAAGAAGGAATGGAGGAAAGATCTAGTAGAGAGCATTTTTTTGCCTCATGAAGCTACAGTTATTTGCCAAATCCCTCTCAGTCATAGGCTTCCTGAAGATAGATTAATGTGGCATTACCACCCTAAAGGCGTTTACACAGTTCGGAGTGCCTACATGATGGAGATGGGCATTATACGGAGAGGACATGCTAATTCATATGGAGAGAGTTCTAGCTCTGTTCCCGGCGGCGAGGTGAGTGCACTTATATGGCATCAACCTATTCCTAACAAAATTAAACATTTTGTGTGGCGAGCCTTTAATGGTATTCTTCCGACTCGAGCAAATCTTGCTAAAAGGAAAGTCCTTGTCGAGCCCTTGTGTCCCTTTTGTGGTCGGGAAGAGGAGTCAATTTGTCATGTCCTTAGGGATTGTAGTTTTGCTAACCTAGTTTGGAGTTGCAGTGGCCTGGTATGGTGGGGGGATTGTGCACTGTTCTCAGAATTTGGGGTATGGTTGGATGAGACTAAACAGCATTTGGGTAAGGAGCTGTTTTCACAAGCCTTGATGATTATGTGGGCGATTTGGTATGGGCGGAATCGCCTAGTTTTTGATGGGGTTAAGGAGGAGCCTAGTGGGGTTGTTAACAGAGCGGCAAGGCTATGGAGGGATTTTTCTGAGGTTGCGGATTGTCCAGTGCGTCCAGGGTTAAGGCCAACGGTTGTGTGGCAGCCTCCGAGGGCCGGGGTATTCAAAATCAATGTTGATGGGGCTCTTTTTGGGGATCATCATTGCGTTGGTTTGGGGATGGTGGTGCGAGACTGTAAGGGACAAGTTATTGCTGCAGGGTCCAAAAAAATTTTGGGCATCTACCCTATAGTAGTAGTGGAAGCCATGGCAGTCCGTTTCGCTATGGATCTCGCCCGCGATTTGGGATTGCATTCCGTAGAGGTAGAAGGAGATAGTTTAGAGGTTATTAATGCTCTCACAGCTACTTCGGTCCTGCTTACTCCTCTTGGTCTCATCATTGAGGATATTCTAATTGAATCAGCTAGTTCCTTTACTATGGTGTCTTTTTCTCATACCCGTCGTAAAGGTAATGCAGTAGCACATAGTCTCGCAAGGTATGCTCAGGATGTTGAGGATTTTTGTGTTTGGATAGAGGAAGTCCCGGACTTTGTTAGGGACACTTTTCTTGTTGATTTACAACATTGTTTCCATTAATACAAATTCTAAGATCGGTTATCAAAAAAAAAAAAAAAAAAAAAAAAAAAAAAAAAAGAACCACAAAAATAGTAGTATTTAATATTAGAACCACAAAAATGACGACAAATTAATAGAGAAAAGATAAATGGACATACCATTACCTGACTATCACTTGATTTGATCTTTTGGCCTTAATCAAGAGTAATCTTGGGGACATGAGCAATCTTGGTCCAAGCCTCGCCTATTTCTCGCCTGCATCTTCTACACAATTCCGGAGAACACCATTGAATTTTCAATTCTCTTAGTGCTGTAAGGCGATGCATCCCCTCCGGCAGAGCCACCAGTTTAGGGCAACCTACAATCTCCAATTTTTGAAGCGACGTGAGATTTTGCAGCCACTCTGGCAATCCCTTGACCTTGTGACAATGTTCAATGCGTATGAATTGTATAGTGTTTGCAGCCCCTTGAAGCCATCGAGGCAAAGCCACCAACTGGGGTACTTTTTCAATCAATACTTCTCGAACACTGGAGTTGAGGCCTTGAATGTCTTCTTCACACTCCATCAATTTAAGATTTTCACAAGACGTAATATCCAAAGTCTTTAACGCAGTCAGGTATTTCATATTTAGTGGAAAACATTCCAGACTTCTACAACGCATAATGGCTAATTTTCGGAGAGCGGCGAGGTGTTGAATTCCTGCACCCAAAGATTTAAGATTGTTGCATTCTCCGATCCCCAGAAATTGAAGAGAGATCAGCCTTCCAATTCCTTCATCCTGCAAAAACATCTGCTTCGTGGTCAAAGCCAGACACCTGAGGTTGATCAAGTTCCCCATGTCCCTAGGCAACTCATTAAGCTCTGAAAAGCCCAAAAGTCTCAAAGTACGCAAATTTTAAAATTTGCAGATGGAATTGGGGAGTTTTTTTATGGTACAATTATATGATAGATCTAGGTATGTCAAAACCTTTTAGTTTTCGATACAACTTGGCAACACCTCCATGTCTGAAGCTCTCAAATCTAGTACCCGTAGGTACTTGAATCTTGAGATGCATGTTTTCCAAAAGGAATTGCTATTAGGCCCCACTCCCCCAACTAGAAATAGAATGGTTCGCAAGTTCTTTAGGTCGAGTAAGAATCCTGGAACTCCATCCATAAACAAATCATTTCTAAAAAATGACACATGACGAACCCTTTTGGAAATATTATGAGTAGTAGAATTTATCATACAGTATTCGGTTTGTGCCACCAACAATGCAAGGTCATGTACGAGATCGTACATTTTAAATTTCAAAAAGACACCAAGGTCTTCAACATCTTCAAAGAAAGATAGCGACCGTAATTCATTGATATAACGTTCCCCAATATCTTCCACCTCTCGGTTTTCATTATGTGATTGAAGAAGGCCTTGCACCATCCATAATTGGATCAAATCAACTTTATAAAATACAAAATCCTTTGGGAATATTGAACAAAAGGCAAAACATTGTTTCAAGGAAGATGACATTTGATTATAGCTCAATCTCAATGCAGGCAAAATGTCATTTTCCTTTTGTCCTAATCTCCAAATCTCATTACCTTTTGCAAATAGCCAGTCACATTCATCAATTTTCGAATAAAGTAGGTTTCGTAAAGTCCTCACTGCTAGAGGAACCCCTCCGCACTTTTTCACAATTTCATCCCCAGTTTTTAGTAGGTTTGGATATATACTGTTTCTCTTCTCCTTTCTTAAATGCCCATTGTAAGAAGATACAATCCTCATGAGGAAGACCTTTTAACTTGTACATGGGAACAGTTCCCATGAACAAAGTAATCGATTGACTACGTGTCGTTACAATGATTTTACTTCCATTGCCACCAACCTTTAACAAATTTTTTTAACTCAATCCATTTTTTTTGATCCTCATTCCAAACATCATCCAGAATGAGTAAAAAAAGTTTTACCAATCAGAGCATGTCGCAAGACAATTTGTATTTGGTCCATGGTTAACTCGCCACATTTTGTAGCATTTCCAGAATCAATAATTTTTATTGCCAGTGTTCTAACATCAAAGTTCTCTGAGACACATACCCAAAGTTTCATGTGAAAATGCCCAACCACCCTTTTATCGTTGTACACCAATTTAGCAAGGGTGGTCTTCCCTAGACCTCCAATTCCAACAATAGAAATAATAGAAACATGTTCATGTTCACATGAGTGCATTAAAAGTTGGACAATATGTTCCTTATCTTCATCTCTAGCAATAACATCTGGAGCATGCACGAAGGAGTGGGTCTCCCTTCCCATGTGCACGACACGCCTATCTTCAACTCGCTCAGTGATATGAAAATTAGCTTTGTCAGCTGCAATCCCATCTAATCTCTCCCTGATCTCTTTGATTTTATGACCCATCTTAAAACGGAGTTCAAGATTGGAGTATGAAAGGAAGTTGCGTACCTTCGTTTTAAAGCTGCCATGTGTATCCAGTACTTGCTGCCGCAAAGCAGAATACTGAGCTTCTTCAAGCACATCCTCAGCATCATGAGACATCTTTAAGCCTTTCCAGCCAAACACTCGGTTGACGGTTCTTTGCGTGCTGCTCATCAGCGTCCAAGAGCACGGCTTTGATGCTGAATAAGGTGTCCTCAAGCTTTTTTAACTCACTTTCCACACCCCATGCCAAGCCAATTTCTTGGAGAGTAACAGAGCCGACCTTTTTCAAAACATTCTCTACCACACTAAACAGAAATGATTCTGCCATGTTATTGATATTCTTGGAAAGGACCAAGTGTTGGTGAATTGATAGTGTTGGAAATATATCACATCCCATATCACTCAAATATTAAGTTTGATTTCATATACCTATTTGAACCTTCCACTTGTAAGTTTATGCTTTTAAGTTGGAAACTTAACAATGGTATCAGAGCTAAGGTTGTGCTAGCGCCAAGGTGGGGATATTAATTTCCTATATCGGTTGCGAACGATGCCTAGGATAGGCTTATAAGACGGCGCTAGACACTCTCTAAGAGAGGTGCCTTTTGGACATAAAGACAAAACCGTTGAGGCTAGCTTGTGTGCTGGGCCCAAGCGGACAATACCTCAAGATGGGGGCTGGGCCGCATGTCCGTGCGTCTAGCAATGGTATCAAAGCATGTCCCGTATTTGCTACTCACATGACAGGCCTATATTAAGCCTTCACGTGAGAGGGAGTGTTGGAAATATACCACATCCCACATCACCCAAATATTGGTTTTGACATAACTTCACATATCTGTTTGAGCCTTCCACTTGTATGCTTAGACTTTTAAATTGGAAACTTAACAGATAAAACCCAATTATGGGCAAAGATCCTCTATACTGCACTTGATTGTCAAGATGAATGGTTAAGATGTACACTGGAGAGGATCTTTTCCCCCACAATTATATGAGAAAGGCATCGAAGGAGACATGTTAAAGCGCGGCAGAGGATCACTGTCCCCTAAATTTTTTCCAGACCTTTCGAAACAGAAACACCAGCAAACTACAGTCTCAAACCGTGACTCGAAACCGAGTGAACAACCCAATAACGAACTTTCTTGGCAGAAACTATGGATTTTCAAAGAAAGTAGTGTGAAAAAACTCGTTTTCTCTTCGAGGATTGGATCCCCATTTTTCCAGAAAGGGATGGATTGCTACCGGTGTCATGTACAGGTTTCTTTGTAAATGCGGCATTGACTTCACAAAGAAAGCAGCAGTAGTAAACCACCATTTTCCAAGAGTGGGTGGAATCGTTTACTTCACTTCAGTTTCAGTTATTTATTGCAGCGTCACCATGTGTGGAAAATATGACAGCGTTTTCAGGTGTGGGGTGGAACGTATAATCCACTTCAATATCATCTCTATTTATTTAAACCATCATTTGTTTCACAGCCATACCAAAAGATCAGTCTTGAGATCATTTTTCTTAAAATCCTTCACCATCACCAGTCTATCATCATCAAATCATAGATAACAGTTGGTCCTACCAAATATATGGTCTCCTCAAAAAATCAAATCCATTAATTATATTCTCTTTGTTATTTGATTAACTTGATTTGAATCAAATTATTTGAATGGTAATGAAACTTTTGATAATGTCTCATAAAAAAATAATAGTTTCAATCAAATGGCCAAACCATTTAAATGAATTGATCTTTCAAGGATAAGAAATAAGAATAATAATTTAGTTGCTCCTGATTTCCAAAGTAATTTTTATGATGCTTACATTACTAATCATGTAAGGGGTATAGAGAAATGGGCAGAAAAGTCCATTCAAATCCAGTGTGGGGTGGGCACCAGGCTCTAAGCCTAGAAGTGGCCCATCTGCATGGGCTTATGATTCTAAACCTACTGGCACCTGATCAATCTTCGGGAAAGGATTTGGCTTCTGGCCATGAGAACGGATTCAACTCTTGGGGCTGTTGGGCCAACATCGTCGATCCATTTGCTAGAAAGGGTACGATTACTTTGCCCATTATGGTTATGTTCGTACGTAGCAACTTTTGAGATCCCCTTTAGCTGGCAGGGATTCGAAAAAGTCAAGTAATTTTTTGATCTTTCAATCTCGCTTATCCAAAACCCCATCTAACAGTCTCAATGACCTCAGCACAGTGCCAAGTTTTTGCAACTTGGCACCGATTCCATGCTCCCTTCTATCAAGCAAACTTCCCTAGGATAGAAGAAACCTTTTAGATGTACTGTTGATTTTTTGCAATGCCACACCTAAGAGCATCTCCAAAGATACAAGTGTTATGCCAAGAAAAATCATTGTAAAGTGAATTGCAATAATCAAACGCGCACAAAGAATACTAGATTCACATATTTTGACAACATGCTTACCTTTACAAAGGAGGAGGAAGTCAAATCCACCGTCACTTAAGCTAACAAAGGGAAAAGCATGAGGCTCGGATGGCGAATAAAAATGTACTAGTAGATTAAGAATTAACCACTACTTTGTTTTATGATATATATAGCCAAAATTTTCATTTAAGATGAATTGAACAAGAGGATCAATAGCATATAGATTCCTCTAATCATGAGATTCCACAGCAATATATAAACGATCATCACTTGTTCATGTAATGAGATGTCAATTATATTGAGGATTCTTTTATATACTATATCACACTAGGTTTATTAATAATGATCCGTCACTCACCAGTAGGGGTGGCAATTTCAACCCAAACCCGTGAACCCACCCAAACCCATCCGTAATAAATGGGTTTGGGTGAAGTAAATTTTTAATTGGGTTGGTAATGGGTTACACATAATTGACCCAATTATAAATGGGTTGGTTATGGGTTAACCACCGGACCCATTGGGTTTTTATTGGGTAACTTAAAGGGAGAGGGAAAGGGAGGGCATGAGGCAGCACCGAGCACCGCCGGCGTTCAAACCTTCAGCGGCGAGCACCACCACCGGAAGGGGGCATGAGGTAGCAGCGACCACCGTCGGTATTTAAAGCTTCAGCAGCGAGCACTACCGGCGAAAAGGGGCATGAGGCAGCAGCGACCACCGCCGACGTTCAAAGCTTCAACAGCGAGCACCGCTGGAGTTCAAAACCAGCCGTGAAGACGAAAGGCTGCCATGGAATTTTTATCTTTTTGGTTATCAAATCGAGAAATTGCAAAACGTTTTCATCTTCTGCTACTTCTTGTTGCTGTTGTTGCGCTTTATCTCTTCCATTTTAAGAAAGAGAGAGAGAGAGAGATATGAGAGCATCAGATCTGCCATGACCCCAACCCCATTCAACATCAACCCATTAGTCCAAGTCGCCACCATCAAATTCGTTGTTGTCGACCATCAGATCCACCGCCGACCATGAGATCCGCTGCCACCGTTCTCTCCCTCTTCGTAGACTCGTCGACGACACCTCAGATCTACCATAGGTTGTTCTTGAGAAAAAAAAAAAAAAAAACAAAACAAAACAAAACAAAACAAAAAACAAAAACAAAACCTAAACTAAGGTACAAAACGGGTCGGGTCAGATCATGAATTGGGCCAGGTATGATCCATGCTGGGTTGGGTATCATTGGATTAAAGTGATTCGCGGGTTGGTTACACTGCTTCAAAAGGATCTATACTCATCTTGAGATTCTTGACAATGTGAGTTTCAATGAGTATGGAAAGAAGGGTTCTTTCAAAAGCATTTAAATCTAAGCTTGTTTTAACTGATTCAGCTAAGGGCATGAAGGGAGCAGTTCAAAAAACTGAAGAGATTTTGAATGCGTTCATGCAGAACTTGTTTCCCTTCTCTTCTATCTAAAAAAACAAGCTGACATTCATGAATGTTCCTGATTTTTTATTTTTTATTTTGGCTGCAATTAGTTTCAACTAGATTTGGATTTTTTTTTTTTTTTTTGTTTTGGGTTCAATTTACTTTAAAAATCTAAAAAAGGCTAACACTTTGATAATGGCGTTTTGGGAGGAGAGAGAAAGAGGCAACCCAAAAAAAAAAAAAAAAAAAACTAGGGCACAAAATGGGTCGGGTCAGAAAACGGGTCGGGTTAGAATGTTGATTGGGTTTAAATCTGGGCTGGGTCATAATTGGGTCGGTTGCGGGTTGGTTTTGGGTTTGTACAATAATTGGGTTAGGCATAACCCAACCCATAAATGGCACAAATTATATAACCCATTAATGACCCAACCCAACTTATTTATCCTAAACCCCAACCCAACCAACCCGCCCAAATTGCCAGGCCTACTCACCAGTCACCACGTTGATGACAAATACAAAAAAGCATGAAATTCAATATTCTAAATCAGCACCCCCCTGCATCGGCCGCTGCGGGAGGGGGGGGGGTCTTCTAATGTATGATCATATTAGAATTCATTAGACTAAAAGCCAGCCGCCAACTCTCATCCTACTCCATTTGATTAATGGATTTTTTAAATGCATGTCCTTGGTAAGATTGTTTGTTTATTATTATTTTTCCGACCTCTCTCTCTCTCTCTCTCTCTCTCTCTCTCTCTCTCTCTCTCTCTCAACATAAAGAGCTATTTTGGTCTTTTTCTTTGGTCGATAGTAAAGACAATTGCTTAGGTAATTAATTTTTTATTTGAGCATTTATAGTGGCATTTCAATCCAAAAAAAAATTTATCATTTAAATGGAGTTGAATGTTAGTACAAAAAAATGTTTGAGTTTTGAGCCAAATTAGATGTGGAACCCACATGCCGTTGGAATGTGCCACATGCCGTTGGAATGTGTTAATCTTCATGTGGAGATTTTAAACCGAGTATTCACTTGTCCAAAACCATTGAGAGATGAATAAGAAGTTGATCTCTAATTAAAGTCACTCCTTTGAAGTGTTAATTGAAGGATGGTAATAAGTCCCACATTAGAAAAATAAGAATTCTTTAATAACATATACACATTCAATGGGCTTAGGGTTGGGCCCGAAGGGATATCTAAGTTTTGTTAAAAGAAAGGATCTAACCAAACTTGGGCTTAGACCAAAAACGCATGCACCCACACCGACCCGGACCGGGTCAAGTGGGCTCATATAGACCAACATGTGTGCCTTAATATTAGACAAAATTTATTTTAAATTTTTAAATTTAAAGCTTTAATTACCATTATATAGTCATTTAAATTCAAATTCTGTTTTATTGACCTCATTGTTTTGTAAATTTTTTTATTGTTATAAAGATTTCGTGTTTCCTTTTATTGTTTATAATTCTTTTATTTCTTATTACAGTTTGACAGAATTATATAAGTATCAATAATTTTTATTAAAAAAAAAAAAAACAAACATAAATAAATAAATAAAGGAAAAGAAGGGAAAAAAAAAAATCTCTTTTTTGTGTGCCATGGCATGGATTCCCACGAGTCCACTAGAAATCCTACTAAAAAAACTTCTCCGATTTTACCATTACAATCAAGTAAGAGCATATTTTTGTATTACGGTTTACTTTCTTTTGCAATGTTGAATTAAAAGGTTGACATTCCATTAGTGGTGGAGTTAAAGAATTTTCTCTAACAAGGTCGACTTTTGTTTAAATGTTTGTATCTTTTTGGCACTCTATAAATTAAAGAGGGAGGAGGCTATTGCCACCACAAAAATTACTTTGCACCCCCACCTAGTTTACACTTTTTAAGATATTATGAAAAATATAAAAGATTTTCGTGAAAACTAACCGTGATATCCACTAAAAAAACATCACTTTGAGCAGTTTTGTAGAAGATTTTTTTTTTTTTTTTTTCTCTCTTTGAAAATCTATCATTTAAGTTGATTTTTTTGCCATTTTTCATAAAATGTTTTATATCCAAAAAGTCCACTTAAACGACAAATTTTGGAAAACTTTTCATTTACAAAATTTCAAAATGATGTCTTCTGAAGTTCTAATGGACAACGCGACTAGTTTTCATGAAAAATTTTTATACCTCTTATAAAACCTTAAAAAATGTATAGAGTGCTGCTATATGGGACGACTTCGTCAAACGAAATCGTCAAACGACTGACGTGGAGTGCATTTTTTAAACACAATCAGTTAGCTCCGTCAAAACTAACTGAATTTTTTTTTTTTTAATCTGTTTGAATAAAAAATTAGTTAGCAAACACTTTCTTCATCTCTTTCTGCAACTCCACCCCTTTTCTCTTTATACCTACAAACAAATCTACACTCACTCTTCCTTTATAAAAAAGAGGAACGCAAAGTCATGCCCTAATAAATTTTTTTGTGAGAAAAACTACTTAGATCCAACCAACAACATAAAAAAAAAAAAAAAAAAAAGGGATGAAGAAGAAGAAGAATAAGACTGGATTTAATTCAAAAACCCTAGTTAAACTTTACAAAAACTTAACTAAGTTTACAAAAAAAATCTAGCTAAGTTTACAAAAAACCTAGCTAAGTTTATAAAAATCTAGCTAAGTTTACAAAAAAACTTAGCTCACTTTACAAAAACTTAGCTAAGTTTATAAAAATCTAGCTAAGTTCACAAAAAAATACCTAGCTAACTTTACAAAAACCTTCTAGATCTGTAGATTTCAGCTTAGACACTAGCATAAAGCTATAGATCGGTGATGAAGGCAAGATTAGGACTATGAAGGTGATGCTACCAAGAGGGCTTGGATCGAGCAGTGGCCGGTAAAGTTATGCTTGCCGACGTCGTAGCTGAGATCAAAGCAAGTGAAAAGAAAAGAAATAGAGAAAGGAGAGAAATGGGAGAGCAACTTGTAGAGAGAGAAGATGGCAGCGAGAGAATAGAGAAATAATGTTGAGATTATAAAGATGGGAGACAACTAAATGAGAGAAGAAAGTAGCGTCTTCAAGACACTTCGCACACTGTCCCAAACGTCCCCTTCCTTTTCTTATTATTATTATTATTTTTTTCTGTCTTTTTGTTTCTCTAAGAAGATAAGAAAAGCTGGATAGATCAGAAGAGAAACAGAGAGAGAGGAGAGAGAGAGAGAGAGGGGAGATGTCAGTTTTGTCATAATGGAGAGAGATGAGAGAGAAATGAGAGACTATTGTATTCTTTGAACGGAAAGCATGCTTTCTTTATGATACGTACCACTGCTTTACCCACTTTTCCCACTTATTAAAACCAAAAGGAAAAATCTTCTCCTCGGCGTACGAGTCGGCTAACGCCACTCGGTTCACATATCTTTATCCAAAATGTAAACTAATAAGAGTACAAATGAATATTTGTGATAGTAATAGCCCCACTCATTAAAGAATCTTTTAAAGTAACCTTCTATTGATTTTTTTTTTTTTTTTTTTTTTCCTAATAGACAATGACAAGAGCAAAGAAATCTTTTTGCCTTGATCAATGGTAACAGTTGTGTCATTCAACCGTCAATTGGTTCCTATTTAAAATTTGAAAGAATGAATGTTGTGTGCAACTGTGCATGGCTCCATACTTTTTTCTTATGTCTTTTTTGGTCAATCACTCCCAGCTTGTCCCTCAAAATAGCAGCCAACAAATCGAAAATGAAAGGCGGAAAATTTTTGGTCTTATCAATTCTTTTACGAGTGTTAGAGAAATCAACACTCTTTTATGTTCCTGTCCGCGAGAGAGTAGAAGATTGTTTCTGTCCAGAGAGTTTTGATAAAATTAAGGGTTTGCTTCGGAATTTCAAAAATTGGATTAGATTATGTTCAATTTATAAATGTTATTTACTTTTTAAATAAACTAACTCATAGTTGGTTTGAAAAAAACTGCGTTTATGCCTTATTTTCACAACAAACATGAAGGGAAAAAAAAATTTATCAAACAATTGACTAGACTTATCTTCAGCTAGTCAAGCTTTCTAATCTATATCTATACTACCTATAAAAAGATGAATGTAAGAAAAACTTTTGATTGACTAATATACCCTTATTTTAATTTTTAAATACACAACTAACCACCCTTCTACATATGTTAAAAAATATAGCAATATGGAAATTATAATTCTAAAATACATATCTTAATATATAAAACACAAATAGGAATTCAAAGGAAACCCTAAATCAAATACTTCATTTAATACTATACATATAATCCTAAAACACGTTGACTTCGTATCTCCCTCTTCCTCTCATTCTCTAGCAAACGAGAATGGCCTGTTAAAGGCACACCTACTTCTCAACGCAGTCACAAACCAAATATCCACATCATGGAGACGATACCGAATCTCAAGGGGCTGTTACATGAGTGTTTTATACTTTTATTATGTATTTCTTGAAATTTGGTGAGAATTCATATAATACTGAATTTATTTGTGGTTGGGGGTGGTTGTTTTCAAGGATTTTGGGTAAACTAGGAAAACCCTTGAATGTGTTTTGATTGTAACGTGGAAATTGTTGGAATGGGTCATATATGTATATGATAATTATTATTATTATTTTGCTTGAATTTGGTTGTTGATGGGAAGGGAGGGGGAAATAGAAAAATGAAAAAAATAAAAGAAATGAGGAAAAAAATAAAATGAAAATCTCGATCTCCACTTTCTTTTCAATCTCTAAGTGAACAAAAAAAATGTAGATAATGATACCATATAAAAATAAAATTGAGAATTTTTTTTTAGAAAAAGTAAGAAAAACTATATTATGAGGGATCAATTTCACTTATTAAAAAAATAAATTAAATAATATTTAAAAGCATAAAAAATATAAAATATAGAAAATAAAAATAAAATAATTATGTTTGCTACTTTCCTTTGGAATGCACATTTCAAATTGAAGTAACAAATTGTCACAGCCCACGTAAGGTAGCAAAAGACAGATTTGTTACATTTTTGTTTTTTTTTGCTACCTCCCTCAAAGATGCTCTTGTATCACATATTAAATTATATTATATCTATACTATCTATAAAAGTTTATACTTTAGAAACACTTTTGATTGACCGTTACATCCTTATTTTAAATTTTAAATATTTATTTGCCTCCCATATTTAACCAATTAAGAATGTTTTATATTTAACCAATTAAGAATGTTTATTTTCTAGCAAATAAAAAGGAAAAAAGATAACACAATTTATGTTTACTTCATAAATTCTATACAGCCTCCACTACTATGCATGTGTTCTAGCTAACTTCTTATTCCTTTCATAATTCCTAATAATTGAAAGAATTTTGACCTATTGTGTTGAGTGTTTATTCTAATAAGTTAAATTAACACAAAAGTAACAAATAATTAGATTTTCATGTTCAATATCAATATATATATATATATATATATATATATATATATATATATATAATTTATAAATTTTTTTATTTAAATAATATTCATGTGCAACGCACATGTGCCCATATCTAGTTTGCTAAAAAACCTCTAAGTGTGTGTTTGACACACCATTCTAAAATTAAAAAAGGCTTTTTGGAGAAAAACATTTTTAAAGAGATATTTTGAAAGAAAATTGATGTTTGGTGAATGTTTTCATTATCTATTAGCTTCTTTCCACCAGAACCAATTCGTGCTTGTGATCATTATCTTCAAAAATCATCTTATTTAGGAAGAAAACCCATGACCCCCACCATCTCTCATCTCTCCGTTGACTATTGCCATCACAAATTCACAACCATTCATAATCAATTATTGTTGAGCAAATTAAAGTAAAAAATAAAAAGATAATAATAAAATTTAAAAAATAAAAAATAAAAACCCATGATAGTTCAAAACCACCAAGCCCCAAAATTTTCAGTACTCATGAAAACCTTTAGGATGATGATGGTGACAATAATTTTAGCAGTCCTTCAACCCAAAAAGAAATCATTTGAATGGAAAAAAGGTAATAATGAAAATTGGACCTGACGCAAGTTGGATTTATCTAGTTTGACCCCATAAGTTTTTTTGGTCATGCCCTGTTTTGGGCTTGTTTTTAGGCCTTGGCGCCAGTGTGTGTGCATATATATATATATATATATATATATATGGATGATGATCCAGTAAGCACATATTGACATAATTTACACCAATATCCGCATTGGAAGCTGTATCTTGTATATTAGTAGATTATGAGGCATATTGGATCGATATAAGAGGTATAATCCCTAATGCATAGTGCTGATATAAATTGTATTAACACGTGTTGATAGAAACATAACCGTGTGTGTGTGTGTATATATATATATATATATATACTGGACTTAGCTAAAGGAAAAGCTTATGGAGACCTCTATTGGCATCCCAAGACCTGCTTTTCATCCCCCACTTATTTTATATTTAAAGTTTTTATGAAAAATCTAAAAGGTTTTCATGAAATCTAACTATTGATCGAGTCCTCTAGAAAACATCGTTTTGAATAACTTTGTAGAAAAATTTTTTTTCCAAAATCTATTATTTAAGTAGACTTTTTAGTCATTTATAAACTAGAAACTGTAAATGGCCAAAAAATCCTCTTAAATGATAGATTGTGGAAAAACTTTCTCCTCCAAAGTTGTTCAAAATGATATTTTCTAATTGATAGAACGACCGGTTTTTATGAAAACCTTTAATATTTTTCATAAAATCTTATAATGTAAAATAAATGAGGGATGAAAAACAATTCTTAGGGTGCCAATAGAGGCCCCCAAAGCTTATTTATATTTAGGGGAATGGCTATTGCAACCCCCCATTCTTATCACCCCATCCCCCATCCTTTAGGGTTTTAAGGTTTTATGCAAAATATAAAAAGTTTTTATGAAAACCGACCGTAATGTCTACTAGAAAACATTATTTTGAACAACTTTGTAGAAGAAAGTTTTTCTTAAATCTATCGTTTAAATATACTTTCTAGTCATTTATAGCATTTATTTCATTTTTTGACAAAAAGTCTACCTAAACGATAGATTTTTGAAAAACTTTCTTCTGCAAAGTTTTTCAAAATAATGTTTTCTATTGGACCAAGTGACCTATTTTTGCAAAAACCTTTTATATTTTTCATGAAATCTTAAAAACCAAAAGAAATAGGGGTGGGTTCTAAGAATGGGGGGCTGCAATAGCCGTTCCCTATATTTAGCCCTTACGACAAAGCCACGAAAAGCTTGAAGTGGCTCAGCCCAATAAAATTTCACCCAATGTGACTTAAATGTAAACTTGATTAATGCATGCTTCACCAAAAAAAAAAAAACCTCCTTCTTGACTTTCACCGATGGCATAGACATGACATTCATTGACGTCAAATCCAAATGCCCACCAATATTATTGTCAAATTCCCGGAGAACTTTAGTACATTAAGGCATTTTCTTTTAATATTTTTGACTTGGATTTGGATTAGTGGTGTTCTAGGTAGCCTTCTCATAAATTTCTCTTCTGTGGCTGGAAAAAATTACAGGAAAAAATAAAAAGGAGTGAAAACAAGATAATGAGTGCTATGCCTTATGTAGAAAACGGATGATCAAGCCTAATCATCATGTAATTTTTCATTCAAAAAGGGGTCCAAGCATTTGAAAAGCTCCCAGCATAAATTCATTTAATTTGCTACCTTGTAATTTCTCTAAATTCAAAAGTTTTGACTGGGGCTTTTAAAATAATGAAGGAGACTATTATAAATTCATAATATAGCAATTTAGCACCTTTCTAAAGTTGTTCATTTGCCTTCTACTAAGCATGATTCACATATAGTCACTTAGATTACATTCATTATTTTATTTTATTTTTTATTTTTTGGGGAATAAAAAAAGGGCATCCCAAGCCATTTGTCACCGTGAAGTACAAACCATTCGAAAGCCCATGCATATATCTAATTATATAAGGGAGTAGAGACTCGAACTTAGAACATTTAATTTCTAAGCTGTAATATTTTGCCATTTGCGCTTAGACCTATCAACAGATCATATTTGGACCAGATTAAGGTATATCCAAATCCAATCCGTTAAGGAATAACTCGATTTGACTTGATCTGATCCGATAATCCAACAGATCAATAAAACACAAATCCATATTCGAATTTGTTATTTTCGGATGTCTAATCCGATCGGATAATCTTACAAAATGTGTACTAACAAAAAATTGGCATGAATTTTAAAGGAAAAAAATAGAACGTTTTAAAAAAAAATTATAATCATAAGAAATATATTTTTAATTTGAGAATCAATTTTAACATTTTTACTATGTGATGTTAATAAAAACCATAGATATGTGGTAAACTAATAATTGATAAAAAACAAAAAGCAAAATGATAGAAAAGCCTAATGAGTAGGCCTAACGAGTTGGCCTACATCCATATAAAGAATTATCTTTTAAGTAGTTATCCCCCACATCCCACAATTTTAGAGATTCGTATCAATATAAATTCCATAATTTGCTGAAATTTAAACTTTCTTCCCATTATTGTAAATGTCTCTTTCTTCCACAACTAGTCATTCATGCGTTTTATTCCCATTATTGTAGCCCTCTCACCTTCTTCCACAAACCAGCCATTTTTACATTCATTTCAGAACCAATCAGGTATGTGTCTAGTGTTATGTTTTGAAGGTATTCGACTAGTTTGTTTATCATCTTTTTTTTGTGATCATGATACGCTCTTTTTCATTTGAACTAGTTATTGCACACGTGCGTTGCACGTGGATTTTTTGTCAACAATAAAATGATTTAAAGATCATCAATTATTTTTCCTAAATAAACATATAAAAGATCGATGCTTCCCAAGATCTTTTTCGATGCTTCCCAAGATCTTTTTAGCTTGAATAGAGATTGACCCTTTCATGTAGCATAGCCCCTCATCTAGTGGTAATTATCTCTTCAATATTGTCCATATCGATTAAATATAAGCTTTATTTACTTAATTAAGGAAGGTTATGCGGCCATTTATTCTTTAACATTTAATCCATATCAAGTGTGAAGATTTAAGATGTTAAGAAATTATTTATTACTCCGTAGAAGGTTTTAGTCTGTGTACATCAAATAATCTGGAAAGAAATGCTAATAAATAATGACACATAACTATAAAAAATCTTGACAAATAACTTATTAATTGTCCACCAATTTTCTACACATCTACAATAAGAAACGTGTCAATGAAGAAGTAAAAAAGAGAATAATTAGAACCAAAATAAATAGAGAAAGTATATACTTAATCTCTAGAGAGAATTTAATTTGGTTGAATTGTTAACCATATGGCAAGTTCATTGTATCATAGAAATTATATGCAAAAGAATAGCTAGACTAAATTTATTAATGAATTAGTAGTTTATATAATGTGACTTACACATCAACAAATTCTAATACATTTTGGATCATTTAAAGAATAAGTACATGCTCAAAAAGATAAGAGTCCTAACACCATATTACTATCATGGATATTATTCCACTTCATCCAAATGAAAATTTACTACTACCTGTCTCTAACTTCTTTGTATTTTTTATTTTTTTTGGCTGAAGAATCTATGGATCCCCACTTTGTAGCGAGACATTCCACAATGCATCATTGAGGCTCAACATCCCATTAATTGAAACAACCAAAGATAACATTGCATGAAAACTAATATTAGGATTCAAAAAATGGGAAAAATTACAAATCAAAAAATAAGGCAAGATGCTTCATCAAGAACATTTAGAAACTTAAGGCCTTTGTTCTCCAGCCCACCCCTCAAATCACCCATAAACAGTGTAGTCTTGAGAAGAGAATTTTAATCTCCAAGAAAAAATCATAAAGATAACATAGAGATTGAGCATTTAAAAAATAATAATAAAATAAAATGCATACTTCTTACAAGGGATTTTTTATCAGTAAGAAAAAATTAGAAAGAGAATGAGCATATAAAAATAGCTTTTCAATTCTCATCAGATATTTCCAAGAGCAATTTTTTATCAAAAGAAAAAATATAATTAGATGATTTACCACGTAAAATAAAGGGTTTAGCATTCAAACACAAAAGCATTTTAGCAAATTGCTTATGAAACTCTACCAATCAAATCAGAAGTAAGTGAAAATACTTACAACAAAAATAAAAAATACAAAACCAAAAACTTGAATATAAAAAACTCCAGAAAAGATATATAGAATTTAAATGAAATATGATTGCGTAAAATTAATTTTGTCAGAAGAACAAAATTAAATAAAACCTAATGTGATTATTAGCATTCAAACCAAAACCCAACTCAACAAATTTCCAACACAGTACCATATATATATATATATTATAATTTGCAGAGCAAAACTTACCAAAAAAGGGAAAAGTCACTGTTAATGGAAAAGGTGGAGAGAAGGTTGAAGCCACTCTTGATGGAGAAAGTCGAATTTACAATTCGGCTGTTTATTTATTATATACGAATTATAGTTTCCGTTTCCTTAGAATTCCTATCTGGGTTCGGTTTTATTTAATTATTATACGAATTATAATTTCCTTAGAATTCTTATTAAGGTATGTGTTTTATATTGCTATATTTCCTATATATGTAGAATGGTAGTTGTATAGTTTCCTTAAAATTCTTATTAAGCCATGTGTTTTATATTGCTGTATTTCCTATATATGTAGAAGGGTAGTTGTGTATTTAAAATTTAAAATAAGGGTATATTAATCAATCAAAAGTTTTTCTCACATTCATCTTTTTATAGGTAGTATAGATGTTTATTAATAATAAGACATAGATGCATATTATTCAATTTTGAGAATAAGTTATCAAGTGACATAAAATGATATCAAGTTACTATGAAATTATTATGAACAAGTTATTATATAAATGCATGTTGTTCAATTCTGAGAATAAGTTATCAAGTGGCATAAAATGATATCAAGTTACTATGAAATTATTACGAATAAGTTCTTATATAGAAGCATGTTGTTCAATTCTAAGAATAAGTTATCGAGTGACATAAAATGATATCAAATTACCATGAACAAATGACTATGTCATATCAAGTTATTATACAACTTTACTTGGAGTTATTTAAATTAAGTTATTTTTCATTCACACTGGGAAGATGGTATCTGATTCCTAATGTCTTTCTCCCCGAAACAGGGGAGAAACTTAAATATACTATTGTAACTTAATAAAACAGAGGAGAAACCAAATAAAAAGGGCTCTCAGTTTTGGGAGGAGAATCAAGAGATCCTCTGGGTCTCTTCATAACTTGTGTTTGATAGACGAGAAACCAGCGAACTAGAGAGAGAGAGGGTGAGTCTGCAAATGATCGTTTTACCCTGGAAGGTACTTTGTTTGAGGAAGGAAGAGACGTTTGGTTTGTAATTTTCGCGCTAAAAAATGGTAAGGGATTATTTAGTGATTATAAGGGTAGATTTTGGGGGATTTAGGGATTTCAGCTTATCTTTCCTTTTTTTTAAAAGACCAATAGAAAAACGTCACATTAGTAGATTAGTTTAGTAGGTCTATAGAGTAGTCTCATATAGAAGGACTCTAAAAGAAAATAGTAAAATACATTATTTAATTCATTGGATCGGATTTGGCAATATGCATATTTGATTTGTTAACTAATAGATTATCGGATTCAATTAACGGATCAACATATTACAATTCTCTCACTATATCCTAATTTTTTAATCAGATTTGGATCAAAATCCAACCCATTGACGAGTCTAATTTGCGCTACCTTCATGAGTTTCATTAATTTCTACTCGGGGAAGATAATTATTATTATTAAAAGAAGAAAAATGAAAAAGAAAAAAGAAAGACAAAAACAGCTTGTTTCCATAATTGTCCACGCAGATTCTAGACTTCTATTAGCTATAGGAGTAAAACATTAAACTAAAGGTCGGCTTCCACCAAAACCGTAATTTGCTTCCAAAACTCAAGGTCGGCTTCCACCAATCATAGTCTCTCCTTTAATTTGTTTCCAAAAATCCTTATGTCTAACCCTAACACTAATACGTTACTTTATATATATAATCCGTATTAATTCCTCAGAGCCTTCCCTTCCGTCGTCTCTCTTCTCCAATTCTCTGATGCGGCCGTATTTTCAAAGCAAAGTGAAGTGTTAGCATGAGGTTATCAATTCTTTTGCCATGGCCAAGATCATGCCAAAACAGAATGATAATTTCATTCTACCACTTCTCTTGCTTTGCCTTCGATCAGAGGCTTACTTCAAGAAAAGAAACAGACGTCAGCCAGCTTGCAGTAGGTACGCACTCACTCTGCATCTTTTTCTCTTATAGATGTTACGTATTTAGTTGAAAAGTTTCATGTCTACATGCATGTACTGAGTTTCTTTCTTCGATCAAGTGGATTCTGGGCTGGTTTCAGATGAGACTATGAGAGTAAAGACGAAATATCCTCCTCTATATCTTCTCCTATATATTTCTCCCATCTTGATATATAATTTCGATCAAGTGCCCGTTTTGCGGTTGTTAAGTAATCTACTGACTACTTTCAAGTATTCTTAAAAGAATTTAATGGATCAACTAATTGCACTTCTCCTCCTTTGAACTCGTTTCTATCGAGTAGTGATAGAGGTAGTTTTTTTGATCCTCTTGCATGTACCCAGAAAACGAAAAAAAAAAGGAAGGAAAAAAACAAAAGGAAGAAGTTGGTGGGGAATCGCATGGTTTGTGCTCAGCCTGCTGACAGGTTCATATATCCTTATGTTTTCAATCTGTTGAGCAAAAAATTTTCAATGAATTATTTTTGAATTTGACTTGGCAAGTAATTCTTTGTTCTCAGTCCGTTTTAGGCTTTACGTGTTATATATATCTATATATATATATATATATATATATATATATAGTGAAAAAGAGCGAAATCTTTGATTCTTTCTTTTCATTAATGAAGGTATGAAGGCAGTTTTTCTTTTAATTAGTGAATCTCTAACGCTATGTTTTGGTAAGAAATTTCTAGATGGAATTTGTCTTTGAGATAGAATTTTTGAGATAGAATTTATATAATTTTTTTAAAGAAACCCCTCTCCTTATAAAAATTATACAAATTCCTTCTCAAAGACAAATTCCACATAAAAATTCCTTATCCAAACATAATATAAAGGTATTTTCTTTTGGTAAAAGTGAGGAGACCCTTTCGTTTTCAATCTACCTTGCAAAAAATTTTCAAATTAATTTTTGTTTTGAATTTTTTTCTGTTTTTTGGGGGGCCGAAGCAAGAACTTCAAATGCATTAAAGGAAGGCAATAAATGATACACCAAAGACAGCCCACAGAAGCCAAACATAAGAAATTGACTAAGCCCGCTTAGAAAGCCAATAAAAGAAGCACCGGAGGTGATGAAAGGCGAATTCACATCCATAAATTTAACTAACGAAGCACGTGGAGCCGTTGATAGTTGAATCCACATCCATAGCGCTGCAATCATCCTGCAGCACAAAAGACCCTTTCGTTTTCAATCTACCATGCAAAAAATTTTCAATTAATTTCTGTTTTGAATATTTTAAATATCACGCAAGATCTATATTTTTCCAAATGTCAAAGGAGAATTTGAAAGCCTAGACGTACACTTTGCACAGCATTTTCTTGGGAGAGTCAAATGCCAAGGGCGACTGATGATCTGAATGTGGAAAGCATGAGAATTTCAGAAAGCACCACTTCTCCTTCCAAGTTTTGGCTTTCTAGGAATTTATTACGAGTGGTGCTTTTTGCATCTAACGCGGACACATTTGTATATATGGAGTCAGGCTTGTATGAGCCTTTCATATATGGTCGAGGTTTGCTAATGAGGGAAAATTGAGCTGAAGTGAACCAAGAGGAACTGAGGTTAAGCTCCTAAAATAGCCTAATATAATATCCCTATGCGGAAAGATGTGCAACGTACATTTATATTTCTGCTGTAATTCTTTTCATAGTTAAGATCAAGGGACACAATTTTTGCACTCAATCTTTCATACACTTGTTAAGGCATTGGATTTCGCTAAATCCAATGGTCTCCAAAAAAGCCAAGTGAAAAATAACTAAACAATAATAATGTGACTATGTGATCTTGCGAGATCCAATGACTTAAGAATCGTGTAAAAATTTGAAGGCAAAACTTATGTTCCTTGATCCTGACCCTTTTTCTTTCATTTTAAGAAGTCCTTTGCAAAACTTTTGGACACGAGATGCTTACAAAATTTTATGACTTTCTCGAGAATTAGGTGTTGCCAAAGGAACACCAACTTGTGACGAATTGGTACAGAGTCAAGCTTATTTTAGCATTTCACAAGCTTAAGCATTGCTCATCTAGTACATGGATTAAACTCAAGCCAAGCTTGAGCTTGCCCATATTGAAACAGCCTAATTTGATACGAGTTTTGTGTCAAGATCCTCACTGTGACAAGTGGTTCGGTTTGTTTAACAAACCTTCATGCCAATTTAGAAGAAGAGATATAGTATGAAGCCACAAATAAATAAATAAATAAATCAATGGTAAGCATATGGTTATATATATATATATTCCCTAGTGGTATCCGTATTGTTGGGTATGCATATATAATTTAACTAGCTTAAATAATTTGGTTGACAAAGAGTTATGTGTCGTTTATATTTGTTTTGTGATTTATTCATCTATTTTTAAATTTGAAAGTCCTTGTCGACACATTTGCAGGATATCGATACATCCACATGTTAGTCTTTGGATTCAAAGACACTCCCCATGTTATCTTTTAAATTATGTGCATTTTTCTTTTAGGCCCTATTTGGTTTGCAGATTTTATCAAGGAAAAAAAATAAAATATAAGGAATTATATTTTTCTTTATTTGGTTGCAATAGAAAATTGGAAAAAGAAGAAGAATTGGACTAATTTTGGCTTAATATTATTGTCCCAAGTAAATAACCCTAGAGGGGGGGTGAATAGGATTATAGGCCAAATTAAAAAATTAATAGCAATCTCAAAATCAAATTATTGCAAGTAAGAATAACTACAAGAATGAGCAATAACAGAGCGATTTAGAGGAAGAGAATACAAACGATGTTAACAAGGTTCAACCTCCCGCCTACGTCCTCACCTCAAGAGCTCGCTTGAGGATTCACCAATCCACTATTACTCTCTTTCAAGGTGAAGCAGCAAACCTTTACAATTCAAGTGTTCTTCACCAACACTTAGCCAAAACACACTTCTAAAGTGAGGGTTCACCCAACCCTTTGATACAAGATGTTTAGAGTTGTTTTTGTGTTTAAGAAATCTCTCTCAAAAGAGTAAATACACAAAAAATAAAAGCACACTCAGCTATTGAATGATTTCAATGAATGCTCACAAGAAAAATTAGGGCTTGTAATTGATTTTCTTGTTTGTAACTCAATGAATGCTTATAAATAAGTTCAAGGCATGTATTTATACCCAAGGAGTCCAATATAACCGTTCTGTAATAATAAATGTCGGGAAAGGGAGTTTGGTGGGCATTTAATACTTTAAAAGTCCGTTAAAAAACTAGCCATTAGAACTCTGCCCAAGGCTTTCAGCCGGCTAAAAAAAGCTTTCAGCCGTCTGAAACTTCTCTTTCAGCCGTCTGAAAAAGGCTGCTGAAAATTCCAAAGAGGGTGTAAACTACGACTTGAATATTAGGACTTTTAGCCGTCACAAAGTCCACTTTCAGCCATCTCAAATATATTTCAGCAGGCTTAAAGAGCCGTCCAAAAAATCTAGAGAGCTAAATTTTTAGGGGGTTATTTTTTCAACCTGCTGAAATAGTGTTTTCAGCCATTTGAAACATCATTTCAGCCGTCTGAAAGCCTCTGTTTCAAGACTTAAAAGATTATGACAATTGTGCTAAGTCTTGGTACAAGGTTAGTCTTTTTAGTCTTCAATAATTATTTGATATGCATAGTTTTAAGCCCTTTAAACTTGTGTGAGCAAATATTGAAATTAATCTTACAAAGAAATCCTAAATTTCTCACATATAGACTTGTGATAATGCTTGAATGCTCTTGAATGATTGATGGATCCATTTGCTCTGTTTTCATATTATCTTGTGCTTTGTTTGCTTTTGTAACTTGATCATTGATTCTTTAATGCATTTTATGGCCTTGATACCTGTCTTGATTAACCACTTAAATACACATTAGTCCTTTAAATATCATATTATGTATTGTTATCATTAAAACTATGGGGTTAAAACCATTTAGGCCAACAGATATGATTTAATTTTTTTTTTCTTTCATTTTCTTTCCTCCTCAGGGTGTGTTTGGTTGGGGGGAATCATGCCCAGGAAAGGGGTTTGATTCCCCTTTACCCCGTTTGGCACGTCCCTTAAGTGGGCAAGTAACATTCCCGCACCACTCCAGATTCCCACCAACGGCAGGCAACTGAATGACGAGCTCAACGTGGTATTGCAAAAATGATGCCGGGCAAGTGTTTTATGACTTTCCATATTGCCAACCTTGCCCTTGGCTTCTCAACTACAACAAACAAGAATCCCAACCGTGTCCCCATCTCAAACCCCTATACCTCGATCCAGATCTGGAGCCCTAGCACAATACGATATCAGGAGACAACGAAGAGCAGCCGCAACCTCCGACAAGCTCTGCTTCCTGAAATCGACTGTGTGGGTGTTATTTCGTTGATCTACGATGTTTCTTGCTAACCTCTGAGGACTCTACCACGATCTGCATATGGATCCGTAGGTTTTCGCCGACACAAGACGATATCAAGAGACAAGGAAGAACTCGATCTAACCTCGGAGGACCCCTGCTTCCAGAAATCGATTTTGTGGGTATGATTTCTTTGATGTACTAACTTTATGGTGCGATAAATGTATTATTGTTTCATTTGAAAACCAGATCTGCCATATCTCCATGTGCGCGTCGACCCACAATAACTCCATCTCGATCTAACCTCTCTTGTGTAGATCTACATTGTTGTGTATGATTTAGGCAGACGTGATGTTTAGTTCATATGATTTTCTGAAATATCATGTTTACTTCACATTTGTTTAACGGTTTCTAGGTCATATTTTCCATTTATTTCGTCTTCTTTTTCCCACTGTTTTTTAGGTTTATGAGAAAATTGAGGACAAGAAATTAAAGTGGAATTTTGGATTCTATGTTTTATGATGTTATCGTTTCTGAAAAATGAGAAATGCAATGGTTAGTGTTGATAAGGCCGGACTATATGTGTCATGTTGGCCATCTACATACCACAACCACTCTCCTCTATCTGGGGGCTTGGGACCACGATTTGGAAGGATAAAGGCATTTTTTAAAATTATATTATCTACCAAAATATATTGTGCTGCTTAGAATAATTACAATTTAAGTTTTGGAATATGTGCATATTAGCCAAGTTACATATTCCTCTAATAATTACAATTTAAGTTTTTTTCCTTCTTGTTTTGGAAGTTGATTTGTGATTTTTGGTTAGCTGAAGCCGAAAATCTGTTATTTTAATTTTTTATGTTTAAGTTTGTCTTTTATAAGCATTTTCATTGTTGGGTTTCTCTTGTTTGTATTGCTATTTACATGTAGTGATGTTGATGTAGTTGATCCTATAATAACAAAACTTCAAAACTAAACCATCCTAAGTAGCTTATATAATTTCCTTTCTTAATTGAAATAAATTGGTAGAAGGCCATAACACAGGTTCAATGAATATGAAAAAATTAATATTGAAGCTCATTACATCAATTTTACGGGAATTAAAATTTTCGTACTCTTAAAGGCAGTAGGGCATTTTGTCAAACACTTTCTTTGTCAATTTCATTAGCACTTGTTTGGGCTTTGAATACTGGAAACAATATTTAGGGCATCTCCTCCTACCATGAAAGATAAGGAGAAGAAAGAAGGAAAGAGGAGAGCATACGGAAGATGGATATAAAACAATATTAAATGTTATTTTTGTTGTAATTATACTATGTAATACGTTTCTTATTAAAGTTTTCAATTAATGAATAATGGTAAGAGTGTCAATATAAATTTAAGTAAGGGTAAATAAGTGAATCAAAAGTTTTTCCAACATTTAGCCATTTATAAGTAGTCTAGATACGTAAAATTTCACACAGTTGAAACTTGACAGCAAACCTTGCCTTTTGCACTCAATCAAGGTTCACATTGTCACCAAAATAGTGAAATTGTTTGAGAAATGCTCAAAGGATTACCAACTCAAATACAATTACAACAATGTATTAATTACTAATTTCAGATTTTAATTTTAATTAGCTTCCAACTGTAAGTTCATTTTAATATTCTTGCTAATATCGAAGCTCATGCATTGGGGCCAAAGAAGCAGAAAATAAATAAGTACTGTACAATACGTGCAGATAACAAAGAATTCAATATAAAATACGCCAAGTGAGTATAGTATATATATATATATATATATATATATATATATATATGTGCATATTTATAAATTATATAATAAAACTAAATGGTATGTTGTGAAGCCATGTTTTAGTACTAAATATAATATATGAAGCATGAATATAGGTAGCATCGTTTTTGAAGTAACAAGCCATGTTTTAAATTGATTTTCATCTTCTAATTTGCCTTATATTCTAACAATACTTATATTCTTACGGTGGCCACCAAAAATCTGTTGTTGATCGAATGGTCAAATTATGTGAAGATTGGGATGGGGAATTTCCTGCTAAAACATAGGAATATGTTCTTCTACCTTTATGTGTCCGCCATGATTGCTCCACTAGCAGCCTTACCCCGATTGCTGTACCAAATTTTGGCCCTTTTAATAGTTTAATACAAGGTTAATTATAATTTGGTTTCCATCTCAACTGGGTTGAAATTTATATGCTTATACGTAGTAAGGATTAGTTAGTAATAATATGTTTATCGACCCACGTCTCTCAATTATTGATGTACAGATATGGCTAGATTGATGGTGTCAAAGAAGAAAGAAATTATGGGTATGTTGGAAAGTCTTCGCTCTCTATTGAATGTTATTTCCTTGCTTCAAGTCGTATTATACCTACTCATTGGCAAACATTACCACGACCATGTATTGAAGTCGGAATCTTATTTTACCCATGAATCCCGGATGTTGAACCTTCATAATATCATATTCCACAATGACACAACGTGTATAAGTCAATTGCGTATGAATAGGTATACATTTTCCAAATTGTGTGGTATGCTTCGCACCATAGGGAAGTTAAAAGACACTAGACATGTGACAGTGGAGGAGATGACTGCATTGTTTGTACACATTCTTGCTCACCATGTGAAGAATAGAGTGATAATAAATAGATTCATGCGTTCGGGTGAGACAATTAGTCGACATTTCAATGAAGTTTTGAAGGGAGTTATCCGATTGCAAAGTCATTTGCTTAAAGAACCAGAAGCTGTTACAGAAAACTCAACTGATGCAAGATGGAAGTGGTTTAAGGTATATATACTAAACACTAATACAATACATCCATATTGAATTAACCTCTTTCAATTAAGGTATTGTAAGAAGTTAAAATAGGTTAATTTGTATTTAAGATTGTAGTAATTGTTGTTTTGTTTTGTTACACACTTTATTTTTGTAGAACTGTTTGGGAGCTTTAGATGGGACTTATATTAGGATGAATGTGCCTGAGGCTGACAAACCTCGGTACCGAACAAGGAAAAATGATATTGCAACTAATGTATTGGGAGTATGCTCCCAAGACATGCAATTCACCTTTGTTCTACCAGGTTGGGAAGGTTCTGCAGCTGATTCTCGGGTACTAAGAGATGCTGTTAGTAGAAGACATGGTCTTAAGGTCCCTCGTGGTACGTTACAAGCGATTGTTATACAAATAATGTGACGTTATTAGTATATACAATACTAATATCATACTTTGTTCGTTTATTAGGTTTTTATTACCTTGTTGATGCTGGATATCCCAATGGGGAGGGATTTCTTGCCCCATATAGAGGCCAGCGTTATCACTTAAATGATTGGAGGACCGGTCACCAACCTACCACTCCACAAGAGTTTTTCAACATGAAACATTCGAGTGCTAGGAATGTCATAGAAAGATGCTTTGGGCTTC
Organism: Liquidambar formosana; assembly: GCA_039720395.1. Lineage (NCBI taxonomy): Eukaryota > Viridiplantae > Streptophyta > Magnoliopsida > Saxifragales > Altingiaceae > Liquidambar > Liquidambar formosana. The sequence continues at coordinate 26,865,397 of CM077822.1, forward strand.
TTAAGCGGTGGTGGGCTATTCTACGGAGTCCTTCTTTTTATCCCGTGCAAACCCACAACCGAATCATTGTCGCATGTGTTCTCCTACACAACCATATAACGCGAGAGATGCCGACAGACCCATTCAGGGAGCTCCCTTTTACTGAGAATTATAGTCAGCCAGCGGGGGATCCAATTGAATATGTTGATGCATCTGACCAATGGCAAACGTGGCGGGATGCAATGGCAAATGAAATGTTCAACGAGTGGCGTGCATCTAGAAATGCCTAATTTACATTTGTTGTGGCTTGTTTTATGTATTGAACAATTTTCCTTGTTTCGATTTCATGCGAACTTATGTCTACTAACTTTCAGTTATTAATTAGTGGTTTGTAATTGACTATTTTACTTAGTGCATCATATCTGTGTTTACCATCCACCATATATGTTATAACATTACAGTGTATGATGATGTAAAACTGTTTCATATATTATTCACCCTATACAAATTATAGTGCATATGCTTTATTTTGTGTTGCACATATATAGGATGGCATCTATTAGTCGAGACAAAGACTCAACTGCTAGCACACCTGTTGTAAGACTCAAACATCAATGGACACCTTTGGAGGATGAAAAATTAGTGCAGGGTTTGTACGAGTTGTACACCATGGGGACTTGGAAGTGTGATACCGGTTTCAAGTCCGGTTACTTACTTCAACTGGAGAAGATGCTAGCACAAACCCTTCCTGGATCGGGTCTTAAAGCTTGCCCACACATTGAATCTCGTGTGAAGACATTGAAGAGACAAACAATGGCCATCGCTGATATGTTCACAATTGGAAGTGGCTTCTCATGGAATGAAGAAGATACAATGGTTCAAGCAGAAAAGGCAGTATTTGATTTATGGGTGAAGGTAATGCTATATGTGCGTGTCTATTTAAACGTTTATTATTTTCTTTTGTTACATTGTAGTTGATAATTTTTAATATACGTGTAGACTCATCCGGCTGCAAAAGGCTTACGAAATAAGCCTTTCCCCCACTACGACACGTTGTTGGAGATTTTCGGGAAGGATCGGGCAAATGGATTGGGTGCTACAACCCCTGCTGCAGAGGAGGAAGCAATTGAAGCAGCTGCTGCCAATGAATGCAATGCAAGTACTCAATTTGATGATGGAGGTTTTGAAGGCATTGAAGTTTCGAGTGCTCAACCCCAACCATCACCCGCAGGGGCATCTCAAGCGGGAACGTCTCAACACAAGCGAAAGAGCACATCATTGTTTGCACGTGAGATTGTTGAGGTGTCATCCTCTATCAAGCAGCTCGTCGACGGAACCATGGTCTATCTGGATAGGATAGGTACTGCATTGAGCGAGGAGACTACTACAAAAAAGCAGGTTGCCGAAGAGGTGCAGAAAATCCCGGGATTGACTCTTACTGAAGTCTTGGATGCAGGAAAATACATTAGTGCTGACACATATATGTCCGCTGTGTTCTTCAATCTATCCGATGAGAAGCGTAAAGAGATGGTAGCTGAGGTGCTGAGAAGACGTAACCCTACGGGTTGACTTACTTACATGGACTTAATTATATTATGAACTTCGACCTACTTGTTTAACTTTTTGATGTCGCTGTGCACATTTTATCATGTGGGCGATTAAACATTAAATATGTGCTGTCTACTTATCAGATCTGACTTCTGGATCTTGTACTGATCTCCTTGATATGGTTATATCCCATATATTTTGGTTAATGATATATAAAACATGTAGGTGTTGGGTATTATGGAGTATGGAGAGGAATGTGTCTTGAGGTGTTGTGGCAAAATTATCTTTTTATGGGTTGACTTGGCAGACAGTTGAAACTTTTATGTTATGAGTTGAGTTGAGGGGTTTAATTTATCCTTCAAACTTAATTTTGTCATATTTCTATTATTCTCGTCAGTCCTGGTGTAGTTTTATGTGCTGTGATATACAGGACCCATGTTATAGGTTGACTTGGCAATGTCCAACATGTTGGAACTTAAATTAATTGCAATATTGCTTCTGAGTACATGTTTTTTTCCATTTATGGTATTAGGTACTAATGATAAGTTTATACGTTCCTAAATTTTTTTCGCGTTGATGATAGCCATAATCCATGGTATCATGGCTAAATGGTGTTTTAAAACCTCCATATATTCAACTGCATGCTATTATAGTAGACTGAATTTCCATGCAGATCGTGAAATTTTTTAAAAAATTTCAATATAGTCATCTACATGCTAGTGTAGTTGGCTATATTGCAAGGCAGATAGTTCTATGATTTCCTTGCCCCTGAAATAGTCAACTGCATGGTTTTATAGTAGGCTGAATTTCAAGGCAGATAGTTAAATTTTTTTAACTACTTCAATATAGTCAACTATATAATAGTATAGTTAGCTATATTGCAAGGCAGAGACCTCGATGACATGAAGCATATAAAATAGTCAACTGCATTGTATTAAAGTCGGCTGTATTTCCAGGCAAATCGTTACATGTTTTTAATAATTTCAATATAGTCAACTACATTGCAATATAGTTGGCTATATTGCAAGGCAGGGACCTCGATGACATGAAGCCCATAAAATAGTCAGCTACACTAACATTTAGCCAGCTATATTGCAAGGCAGAGAGTTGGATGATATGAAGCATAAATATAGTCAACTACGGCCTAGTATAGCTGGCTATATTGCACGGCAGAGAGTTCGATGATATTAAGCCCATAAAATAGTCAGCTACACTAACATATAGCCAGCTATATTGCAAGGCAGAGAGTTGGATGATATGAAGCATAAATATAGTCAACTACGGCCTAGTATAGCTGGCTATATTGCACGGCAGAGAGTTCGATGATATTAAGCCCATAAAATAGTCAGCTACACTAACATATAGCATGGGGAAGAGACTCGTGAAGGCTATTACGTGACCACCACTGCATTGCAAATTGGTCAACTATAACTATAAAATAGTCGACTAAAAACACACGTAAAATTCATATTGCATGTTTGAAAGCAATTACACACACGTTAACTAACAATATTTTTAATATGGCCTTTCGCGGGTTATCCAACAACTTATAAACACACAAACCCACACGTGATTAAACATTAAAGTACACCCCAATCTTCCCATCTTATATTTCCTATAAGTCAGACCCCAAACCCACTTTTCCGTCCACGCTTCCGAAGCCATCACACCGAAACCCCCTTTTCCCATCTTCCCCAGTCATCACACCCAAAACCCCTCTTCCCATCACGCTGAACTAAGGCTGCCGGCAACGACGCATAAGCTGCGGCCGCCGACACTAGAAGCTCCAGACTAAGTTGACGAAGCTCCATCCTAAGTTGCCGTACCGTCCCAAGGTGCATACTCTCTGAACCTGTCCATTTACATGAGTAGGTGCAAAACGAAATTTTTTATTTTTAAACAGAAATTATTGATAATTTGTTTGCCAAGCTCTGATGGTAGGTGGCTTCATGCATCGATTTCATTTGGTAGTATAAACAGGGGAGGTATTCGAGTTATGCGGCAAGGGTTTTGGGTATGGTTTCTAGGTTTTTTCGGTACAAGATCTCCATGGATGATGGTGTTTGAATTTGGGCAAACCATAAATTGATCTTTTATTTTCCAACAATTTTAATTGTTTCACGCTATTGGGTTGTTTCCTGTTTTTGGATTTTTTTCCTGGGGGTATTCAACCTGTTGTTGAAGATCTAATTTGTTTCTTATCTTTCCATGAGAAAATAAATGGTGCAACATGAAATATTAAAATTTTTACACCCTATTAAGAATTAAGTTTCTGATTTATTAAGTTATTCCCGTTTGGTTTTGGGAGTAGATAATATTTTTTCAAGTTTATGCCGTTTCGTTTTGCTCAAGCATGGACAAGTTGCATTTTTTTCCCTGTAATTTATGCTGGCCCTTAATATGTGAATTTGCATTATGCAATCCACTTGTCCCCTAGACAGATGGTATGTTGAGAACTGGTTGACATCATACTCATTTTTTCCCCATATAAATGTAAGTTAGATACTTCCAAGTTAGATACTTATAATATTGTTTTAATCCCGTTAAATTATATGGCGATGTGCATTTGAATTACAATCTTGGTTTATTCCCTTCCAATAACAGTTGTCCAGAAAACATTGCCAAACTGTTGGCAGAGTACAAGAACAAACAACCCCAGGTTTTTAATACTGAATTTGTAATAGGTCGTTTTGTTTTTTGGCAGATACAAACCACTCAATCATCGGAGATGACGAGGCGAAGTGAGAAATTACTCCAATCCTCCATGGACGCCGCGAGAGGGAGTAGAACCACCAACAATGACGAGAACCGACAAGGGATTGAAGGTGAGCCATCCGAGGAGAGCACTCAACCGCCATCGACGGCATCAAAAGGGAAACGCCCTATGTCCGTTGACAGTCGCCCACCCAAACGGACAACAAAACGATCACACCCTTCCAGTAAACCAACCACACGTGGTGAGGGATCATCGAGCCAACGGAAGAAGAGCAAACCCACAGCCGTCGATAATTCGGGTGAGGCGGATTTGTTCATGAATGATGAAATTCGGCTGAGGTATAATTTGAAATTCAGGGGTCGCACTATTCAATTTGGGAGATGTGTTGATTTCGGTTTTTTCAACAAATATGGGTTCCGACTTGAGGTGTTGTTTCGCGCCATCGGGTGGTTTGATTTCCTTAACCGACAGCAAGTAATGTACCCGCGACTGGTACGGTGTTTCTACGCCCACTTGAAGATGAATTCTAAAACCGTACACTGCACATCATACGTTAAAGGAGTACATATTTCTTTAAATTGCACCACATTGAACCATCTACTTGGGTTACCACAGTTCGATACATTCAAAGCTTTCCACACACACACGTGGGCCAAATATGATGGATTCGACCAAGAAGAGGCACTTCAAGAAATGTGCTTGTCAAATAATGTCAATGCGAGTAGGCCTCCGCTGTACAGTGAACTGAATGTTGAGGCAAGAATAATGCATAGCATCCTATCTTATTGTATATTGCCTCGGGTGGGTAGCCGGGTACATGTGGGATATTTTGATGTGTTTATTATGTGGTGCATTATGCATGGGCAGAAACTTGATCTCGCACACCTCATTATACATCACATGGCATATTGTGCGCCTAGGGCAGGTGTACTGCCATATGGGATGATGCTGACGACCATATTTGAGCATTTCAAGGTGCCGTTGGATGATGAGGGAGATGTGTTTGCTGCTCGGCCAACTGATATATATAGTGCATCAACATTGAAGCGTATGGGCTTCGAGTTGGATGCGAACAACACATGGGTGATACCTAGAGATGAAGATGAACAGGATGAGCCAGGGGATTCTCCACCAACGGATCCACCAACCGACGGACCAACTGATCAACCACCTCCTCCACCCGGCTTGCAAGTTGTTATGGATGCTATATTAAGTACTCGAGAGGTAGTTGAGAAAGGGTTATCTGATGTTAATAGTTGGCTGGGTCGATTAGAGAATCGAGTGTCAGACATGCATGGTCGATTGTTGGGTATGGAGAATCGGGTGACAACTATGGGGAGGAAGATATCTACTGTAGAAGATGATGTGCATATGATGAAATTCTATGGAGGTGAGGTTTACAATGCTGCTCGTGTAATGAGTGAAGCATTTGAAACTTGGCATGGTAGAGGTAGGGATCCACCAGCCCAGGCGCCACCTCCAGGCCCCCCGACAAATGCAATGCCATACCAAGCTACATTCCCACCCGTCTTTCCAATGGCAGATAACCCTCCACCACCCAGGAACAAGAAGAAGACAGGGGAACAAGATGCTACTCCTTCTACTGCTCCAACAGAATATGTGGAACATGAGGAACATGATGCTGAATAGTTTAGTATTTATGCATTTATAATGGCTTTTTGTATTGTTGAAATGGGAGGTTAGGAAGATGTACTTTTTGTACATGATCGTATTGTAAGTATTTTGATACGATACATTTTGAATAACCACATGTATGGAGAAGACAAAGGAAATCAAATTATTACAATGGTTGAAAGTTTTTCCATTTTGTGCAATTTTTTTGCACGTTCAAATGAGATTGCATTACAACTTAGAAGTTCAAAATTTTACTAATAATGCTTCTAGGTAGATTGATTTGGGTTTAAGTATGTCATTTCACTCAATTTTCTCAAAATATGGGGTCTAATAAGTGTCGGCCTGACAATATAGCCAACTATACTAATATGTAGTTGGCTATATTGAGGGCGTATTTGGCATCAAAGCTTCTAGCTGACAATATAGCCAACTACATGTTAGTATAGTTGGCTATATTGAGGGGATATATGGCATCAAAGCTTCTGGCTGACAATATAGCCAACTATACTAACATGTAGTTGGCTATATTGTCAGCCAGAAGCTTTGATGCAATATATGCCCTCAATATAGCCAACTATACTAACATGTAGTTGGCTATATTGTCAGGCAGATGGGTTATGCGATTAGGCCGTCAATATAGCCAACTACATAGTACTGTAGTTGGCTATATTGTCAGGCAGAAGCTTTGATGACATATACACCCTCAATATAGCCAACTACAATAAAGTTTAGTTGGCTATATTGTCAGGCAGAATGTATGAGGACATAAAGCTCATGCATATAGTCAACTAAATTTAATTGCAGTTGGCTATATTGTCAATTATTTGTAATAAATGATACGCCAACTGTATAGAATGCTAAATCTACCCACAGTCAACTGTATTGTAACAAAAATCGGAATAAGGAAAAAATCTAATAACCCACCAATTGTGTACAACGTGGTCATCTACTTATATGAGGTGCATTTTGAGATCAATTGAGTTGTTTGGTAATCTATTTGGAAACAATGGCTCTCAAGAAGTTACTTGGCAAGGAATATAATTTCGAACAAGGTAGGGAAGGTTAATATCGAAACCACATTTGGTAGTCATCTATAATCTTGCGACAATGAGGCCGACTGAAGTAAGCCCAGCCAAAATGGTAATGGATAACCAACCAAATTGAACTTGGCATGCTATTTCTTTAGCATTTACATATAAATATAGCCAACTATGAAAACACCATTGCATGTGGAATGGCAAAATGATAATTAATTACAATAACGATAATATCCAAAATGAACAACGTTAATATCCATAATGTGTAATTACAAATATTCATAGTTTGTTTAAAACCCAATACATAATTGCCAAGATTATTAACACTCGGACCATTATCTTCAACTCCATCGAAGTTGGTAGAATGTAATTATATGGCCCATGGTGCTCTATATCTGATTGGAATGTGGATGAAGCCTCATCATCAGTGTTATCTAAACCATCTATATGCTCAGCCCAAGAGAAGAAATGGCAATCATGTCCGTTTCGTTCCTGAAAAGTTTCACAATTGTTAATATATACATAAAAACTTAATAAAACTATAACATATGTCAAAGGTTGCATATTACTCACCATGTAACCGGGGCATGAATAAAAAAGGCAAAATTTACTACGTTTCTTGTGCGATATCTTCAAGATAGCTCGACGTCCACAATCACACAACTTAGGAGCTGCTCTCAAGCAGTTGGGTGGGGGTTGGTTGTTTGTAGATGACATTACTTCACTTGATCAACATATGAACTCTTATAATGGTGACTACATCATGAATTATCACCTTCAAACTACAAATGAGAGGTTGACATCAAGCCCTGATAGAAAGAAATAGTGAAAGAGAAAGATGCTTCCCTATTAACCCTTGAAGATGGAAGATAGAAGCATAATAGAGTAGAGTATAGAACACATACACAACCAAAGATTTTGTCAAATTCCCAAAACCCTCCTCCATATTCACCAAAATAAACCATGCGGAACTGCTTTCCAATTATCTTTTAACTCCTTATTGCAGATCTTGATCCACAAACCAAAGAGAAAATCATAAGTGGTTGCCAACATCACCCATTGAATCCCAAAAATATAAGACCACAAAACACAACAAATTCCACAAACTTGAACAATGAAGGAAACGATGACCCACCAACTCTGCTGCCTTCTCACACACAACACATCTATTTGGAATTGTGTAATTTATACTAATTAACCGATTAATGGTAAAGCATTTATCTCAAGCCACCAAACATGTAAGATAGACAAATACTGAAGGAACGAAATCAAACCAAACTTAGTGGGAAAAAAAGACATTCCACAATTGGTCATCATCGCATAGCAAGATACCACCATGAAGAGACCATTAGAGCTCAGATGCCAAACTAAAGCATCATCATCACATAGCAGTTGACCTCTCAAGTCTTCTTTTGTCAAGATATATTTTTGGTGGTTTTGTAGCCATATAGGTGGTGGGTGTAGCCCCAACTCTCTTTGTTTTACTTATTGAGGTCTTGGTATAGCTCTTGAATATGTATTATGTACTCGGGCTGAGCATTTTACTCTAATACAAAAAAATAAATAAATAAAAACCTCCAACAAAATAAAGAGATCAACTAGGAGGAAATTAGCACCTGCTACATTATCTTCTAGGGGTTGGGAATCCACCAACAGATGCAGTACGAAGAAAGGGAGGAGCCTTGGGAATCAGCACCTAAGGGATTGGAATCCACCAACAAAAAAAGAGAGTAAGAACCCTAGGCTTCGCACCTAGGGGTGTTTTGGCTTTGGCACCACACTTTAAAACTCAAACACTGGTGCTGGGAGCAGGCGTGCGAATCTGGTGCTCAAAAATCCGGGCAACAATATTGTTGCTTGTAAACATCAGTACTGATGCACAACCTCAACTGATCTTCCCGGAAACCATAATATAGAAAGAAAAATAAGACACCATTTTTCCTTTTTTCTTTTTAAGTTTTTAATTTTTTTTTAACCTTATTAAAAGCATGGTTTGAAGTAACATTGGATACCGAGATCCACATCCAATGAGAAAACTAAATAAAAGGGCATTTTAACATATTTTCTGAACTATCAGACCATAACTTGATGTATAATGTATGGAGACATATATTGTTGAGACCAAAACCTATCGGCCAATACTTAACCATAAATAGCATGATAGAACAATATAATGTCATACATTTTATTGTATGAATTATATCTAACATTTGAAGACACTCTTTTTATACTAATAACCATCATAAAAATATAGAAGAGCCATGTATATAAATGGGATGAGAAGTCCTACAAAAGAATGAACGGAGTGTCAAAAAGAGACAACAATTAAAAACTACACATCAGCAAGGTGGATAAAAATGTTCAATGAAGCTCCCCAAAGTTAAAGCTCCTCTTTTAGCCAAAAAAACTCCACCTTTTTATTTGGTTCAAAATCTATCTCTTTAGATAATTGTTTTTCTTCATCACTCTTGAACTTTTTCTCAACTGCATATATTAAATTTCATGCCAAACTAAACCGTCATCCTCTTTGAGATTGGTTGTTTTGTACACCTTGTACATAATCAATTTTTCAATGAATTTTGGTCATAAATTAAGAGTCTAGGAAACTAGAACAGTGAAAAATAGACATATATATAGGCAATCAAATAGAGTAGTTGGTTGTGCTGCAAATTTCCAAATTTCATTTAATTTTAATCTTCTTAATTCTTTTATTGGTTAATTGCAAATCTCTTTCTATGCCTTTCGTCGCTGGTAACATTAAATCGAGTAAATTATAATCAAGTTCTTGAACAGTTTCTTACATATTTTCATTTATAATCTTTTGCCCTCTAGCTATATGGTGGACATTTGATCAAACTGGACAGAGTTTATAAACAATTTTTGCATAGATTATGGAAAAAAATAAACCCTAATAAATACAAAGAAACATTCCTTCTCGTACCTGCGGATGAGTCGATGCAGATCGAGCTATTACTTCATTTGCCCAAGCTAGGTCCCATAAATTTCCACGATGCAGAATGTGGTTGAAGTTTTTGCAGATCGGGGTCGATTTGACAACGAGGACGATGTAGAGGACTACAGTACGAACAAGAGTCGTTGGGGGTTTGATTATTTAGCCGATTCTATGTCACATACATTCCGACGATGCGTAACAGGGTTGTATCTGTTGCAGATCGAGGTTGAGACGATGCTGGTGACGCTGTAGATGACGTTGAGTCGTCGTTGCAGATGGATTTCGTGTTCACAGGCAAGGGTATGTCTCTCGTGTGTTTGGTTTGGGAGTTTTCCTCTTTTGATCTACATCTGGATATGGCGATGACGACTCCGCTAATCAGATCGATCTGGAAGGCAATGTCGAGGAACTGACGATGGATGTAGAATGGAGGAGGGTGCGAATCGATCTATGCATCCCGCTCGTTTCGAACACTCGAGCAGCCTTGTGTTTGGTTTTTGAGGAGTTTTCTTCTGTTGATACAGATATGGAGTTGTTTTTCAAATTTTGAGAAGGGTATTGTTGTCATTTAACAAGTTTGGGATCAGATTCCTGACCTCAACCAAACATAAGCATGGGAATGTTTAGTGGGAATGCTACTTGCCATTACCACCAACCAAACATTGGAATGGGAATACTTAATCACATTCCCATTCCCTTGTAATGCTTCTTTCCCAGGGATCACATTCCCATTCCATGAACCAAACACACCCTCAGTTTTTTTCCCTTTTTTTTTTCCTTAATAGAATCCAAGAACCAAATAGAGGGTTAGGATTGATAAGATGGGAAAATCTTTTAAAACATGAACGTTTGTCTTTTAGCTTTTACTTTTTATATTATTGTTATTTATATATTTATAGATGTTTTGGCATTAAGAATAACAGTTAGTAGTCATTCTTAATTAAGTTAATTGTAATTTACTAGAAAGTTAGAATTATGGACGGTAGAAATCAACCACAAGGGTGTACATGCAATAATACAAGCTAGATAGGGCTAACGTACATGGGGTCATTCTCTTTTATCTTCTTAATATCACAGTTTTTACCTTATGCGTGATTAAGATTGTGAGATTAAATTTTTTTTTTGGGTTTTCTCTAGAATCTTGAACAACCACTTTCTGGTGAATATTATTCTCTTCTTCGTCAAGACAAAAGAATTTGGACCCTTAAATCTCGTGTCAAGTGGCTTTTACAATCAAACTTGTTGGTATTTGGATTGGGTTTTGATTTGACTCATAACTCATAAAACGTCCATATGGGCTAATTGGAATTCAAGAGTTATGTCTGCTAGATGATGTCTATTGGAAATAAACATGACAAATACCTATAAATTAGTCTGTTACAAGAAGACGTTAAGTAATTCTTTCTAGTTAGCTCATCTCTCTTCTTTTCTTTGTTTTATCTCTCTAAGGCAACCATCACTATAGCTATAGAACTTAGAGTGTGGGTCATATATATTGGGAAGATTTTAGTAGTCATCGTCAAAGTTTGTGATCGTGTAGGGCTTGTAATCCAAGTATAAAGATCCAACTCGTAATTTCTTTGTTTCTGCTGAGGTGTTCCATATATATACCCTTATTCTTGTAGTATAAGGGCATCTCTAGCCCTCAGTTTGGTTCTAACAGGCAAAGGCACCATTGGAATATCCTATGCAAAACTTTATCCTTACCATTTGAAATTCCGGTTATACCAACCCTACAATACCTAAAAGAGGAGTTGAATAGGTATTCTAAGAAATCTTACCCCATTTTAATTTTATTACAATGAATCTCTTTTAGCACAATTAAATCAAGCACAAAGCAAGCATAAAAGTAGGTAAAAATGGCACAAAAGACTTTTATGTAGAAAACCCTAGATGAGAAAAACCACGAAACATAGTCCAGTTGAAGCAAATCCACTATGAACTCAATGAGTACAAGACACACAAACCACAAGGACTCGTGTAGTTGTCTTCACTCCCACGATCACACACGATCGATCTCCGTCTTCACTGCTTTGGTCGCAACCAACTTCTTCATAGCAATTCCTTCTAACACGAACTCACAAGCTCGATCACCCTCGCAACAGACTCACAATCATTCAAGGTTGTGAAAGGTGTGTAGTTTAAAGGTCTCTAGAGCATGTATGTGAAAATTTAGATTAAAGAGCTCTAAAGAAGTTTTGAAAAGATGATGAATGTAAAACCTAATTGGGAGAGGCTTGCTTAACCCTCTCAATGAAAACAAACCCCTATTTATATAGTCTAAGAAACCCCTAGTCTAAGAAACCCCAAGTGGCTGAGCGACGTTTTTAAATCAAATAGGAAAGTTTTGAGTAAGTTAAAAACTATATTTTACGAACCCCAATCAATCTGGGCTCAACCCCAATCGATTGAAGGGTCACAGAGTGAAAAACGAGTTTCTAGGATAGCACCGATTGATCGAGCCCTCAACCCCAATCGATCAGGGTATGGCAGAGAAGAAACAGTGTTTTTAAAATATTAGCGATCGATCGGACCATCAACCCCGATCATCGGGATAGTAGAAAAAAGCAAAAACCTTTTTAAAACACTTCAAATCTACACTACCTTAATTGAAAATGCTTATAAAGAATTTATAAGATTTAAAACACCAAGATACGGGCAACTAAGGTAACTTACCTTACCTACAATGAGTGTGAGTCATGATGCCTCGAAATCTTCACTTTGGCACATCTTTGCAACTTTATAAATCATCAAGACTTAAAGACACACACAAATCTTTGACACGGAATTTGCCGACTCTAAAAACATGGATTTCACACCGTTCCTTTTAGACGAATGGCTGAGATAAAAAAAATTGGGGTTTTTTGTTTTTATAATTTCAAAGCCACTTTACCTGACCCATTTCCTGTGCAATCATACAGTTTCTTCCTTAGGCAAAGTGTAAAGCTTCTCAAAGGAAACATTTTCAAAACCATTAGATGATTGTTGGGTTTGGGTATGTAAAAATTGAAAAGATATGGATGAAGAGATATTTGCAGTTTCTTCTCTTTTGTGAAGAAGCATGAGTAGGCTTTGTTATTGTCACAACCCAAATTAATTAAGCTGTGATCAAAAGTAATAAAACAAGCTTTATTTAATAAATCATTTGATAAAACGTGGATGACACGTGTCAAAATCTCAATCGTTTTGAAATTTTTCGAGTGTAACCCATTCATAGATAGTACATACCATCATGAAATCCTGTTATAAAATCTATACATAAAAATTTTCTGTTTTCTCATGCATTGCATTCCACGAATACACAACCCTAAATAAAATAAAATTACATTCTTAAAAATATTACAAGTCCGTAGACCATTGGCCCAAAATAAAATTGAATTAATACATATTCTTCACATGAAAATACATTAATAATTAACATAGGCAAATTCCAATTAGGCATGCTTCCGTCTATGATAGCATAAACCAATCCCTACATTATCTGAAAAACATTTAAAATAATAGGCGTGAGTTTAACAACTCAGTAGATACAATTTAACATAGCGAACTAAAGTAATGATATAAATAAAACCAATTATATCATTTAAAACAAAATATACAAACCAAGTATATTAACAATCCAAAATAAATTATAATCCATAACTTAAAACACATAATGCATAATATCCAATATATGTGACTCATGTCCAATTTACATTAATTCTATCAATTATTGACCACTCCCACAGGAGTCTTTACATGGAAATGGAGGATATAAAACCAACCTCTAAGAGGGCGACACTGCACCCTCACAACTTCGCAAGGACGGAAAGTAGCCTCTTCTTCCGGACAATATAGCACAACATTTCTACCTAAAACCGCAGTAGCCCGGATTTGGGAACACAAGGGTTCTTACTTATAACTAGAAAGTACCCAAGACCAAAGGAAAGGAAAATACCATAAAGTCCTTTGACTACAAGTAGTCCAATTCTAATAACTCCTTTATGCAATACTTTTACCCAGTATTCATTAAATCCATTTAATGCATGATTATACCCAACATGCAGTGCAATAGACCATAAAAATGATTTTTAACCAACATCATCTCTAAAATATACTATATAACCTCATAATTATACCAAAATTATGATAAACAACATAAATTCCTATTATGTTATAGCCTTAAAATCATAATCGAAAACATTAATTAAACATGAAAATTAACTATAAAATCCATAAATCTATACTCCATGGAATGTATAAAATAAACCAAGCTCATTAATAAACATAATTTCTAGTTTATGTTATCAAATATATACCCAAAATTCCATTTCAAGATTTATTCCATAAATCATTTATAAACATATTTTAAATTCCAAGAATAATAAATACTATAATAATATATAACATATTATCATATCAATAGTTTAAACCTATGTAAATTGCACCTACCTCAACCTAATGTGTGGAAAATGCAAACCTTGTGTGTTGTGGGTGTGAAATCCAAGTCCTAACATGAACATGCAAGCTTCAAATCCAAGTCCTAGCTCCCAAATGTTTTGGATGATGAAGATAATGGAGGTTCCAACTCCGAATCACCATCAAAAATCACAATATACATACGAAAAACCCATAAATGTAAGAATGAGATGATAAACCCTTAAAGGAATACAAACCCTAACTCTTAACTGTGAGAAAATACCTCTGAAATGCAAAAGGAATTGGTGAAGATGAACATCTATCCCAAATCCCATGAAATCCAAGCTCAACCCACCAAGAGCAAGCTCCAAGAATACATGCATAAACCCAAACAAGAAACCCTAACTCCAAAATGCAAGAATGAAGCTCCCTCATGCCATCCAAGAGTGAACCCTAGTTGGAAATAGAGAGAGAATACCCAAAAATGCATAAAACCCATGTAAATTGAGGAAAGAAACACTTTCCCTCTCAACCAAACACCCATTCTCTCTCCCCCAAGTTCTCGTTCTCTAACTCTCTCCCAAACCAAAAACCAGATCTAAAGCCCCCAAGGTCAAGCTTGAAGGGATATATAAAGGGGTGGGGGCACATGCGTCATTTCACCACTTAAAAACATGAATTTTAGCCAAACCCGAGTAATATAGTCGACTACATGCAATGTATAGTCGACTACACATTCCAAAATGCTAAAATGGACCTATGTAGTCGACTACATCATGACTTGTAGTCGACTACATGTCACTTGTAGTCAACTACATCCACTTCAGCATAGACCACAGCCTTATTTCATTAAAAACATTTAAGTGATCATATTATTTTAAGTTATTTAATGAAAATAAGCAAACAATCTCCCATTTGAATCCAAATAAAATATCAGAAAAATCAAATTCCCAATATATCAAAATCTCATTTTCTAGTTTTAGTACAAAATTAGCCTCCCAATAGAGTTTCCTAAAACAAACATGTGAGGAATCCAATTCAAACATGCTAATAAATTCCCATAAAATCACCAATGTTTTATAATATTATAAACTTCCATTACTGCCAAAAATTATCTTTAAAAATGAAGTTTTACAAAAATTCACTTTTTATCAACACTTAGCCAAATTTCGACAGCTTAAATCCTTAAGTTGCAAATAAGGCCAAACGCACACTTAAAATGCTTAATGCATAAAAATAAGCATCAAAACACAACCAATCATCAAAATATCATACACATGCATTACCCATACATGAGAAAATCTAACAAATCATGGGATTAATTATGTTAACCATAAATTAAACCCTTAATACCCTATTTAAAATTACGGATGTTACAGTTATTAGAAAGGTTGCTTGCTAGTTTGAACAACTTTCTACTTGCATATCTAGCTCCTAAAAAGGCTTCTTTTTTTCTCATAGTAGGTTGCACTAAAAACTCTAATATGGGTGTACATATTTTCCAATTGTTTTCGATGGATTAGACCACGATGGTTGTATTAAATTAAATGTGGATGGGGCGTCCCAATGCAAGGTAACCCTGGTTTAGATTCGAAAGGAGTTATTATAGGAGATTCCATTCCAATGGGGATATAGTTTAGGTTTTGCTAGCTAGCCACTGTGGTTTTGTGACTAATACAGTAATACTATAGCCGAAATCCGAGTTCTTACAAATAGTTTAAAATCATGCATCGAGTAATGTTTCCTTTATGTTGAGATTGAGTTCAACTAGAAAATTCTAGTAGATTGGGTTCTTTATTATGTTAGATCGATGATTACAGACGATTGGTTTAAACTTTAAGTCGATTGGTTTTAGCAGAATCAAAACTTGATTGAGTACAAATTGAATTCAATCAACCTAAGAGAGTTTTGAGTTGACTGAATTCATCTTTAAGTTGGGTGATTTGGGCTTGAAGTAGAATAATTTTGACAATTTATGTTGGTTGTTCAAATATTTATAAAACGTGAAATGACTTTTTGTTGATCCCTAGCTACTACTTTATATATATAGCCAAAACCCATGATATTTCGCTCATTTGTAGCCCTCTTATTAGCTGATTTGAGAGAAAAAGAGTGAGAGAGAGAGAAGGGCTTGGGGCCAGGATCTCTTCTTAACAGGTTAGATCTATAATTCAAGGTTTGGATCCCATCATCTACACTTTAGGATTTGCATTTTCTTTATAACATTTAAAGGTAGGTGCATTTTTTTATTTGTGTAGATCTCTTTTTTATTTGTGTAGATCCAACTTGTGATTTCTTTGTTTCTACTGACGTATTCCATATATATATACCTTTATTCTTATAACTAGTTTCAGAACCCGTGTGATGCACGGATTTATTTATATAAAATAATATTATTAGCAAATTATAATTTTAACAGAATACTTATTTTCTAATATAATATGTTAATTAAATTTAAAAGATATAGACAAAAATAAATTAAATAATTCAATCAAAATAATTTTTGGTGTGATGTTAGCGCAATGTATCACGCACAATTTAATTATACTCCTGAAAAAGACAAATTATTTTGAAAAAAAAATAAAATTTAATGGTAGAAGCTTGTAAAAAATGAAGAAACGTGACACGTTTGATATTTGGTAGAAAAAGATTTAGACTTTCTAGAACCTAGTGCATTCTATGATCGTGGTCTTAACATGTTAATATATACCAAAGCAAGTATAGTCATTGAAGGTGTCTTGAAATCTAATGGTGCAAATTGTAGAATGCATGACAACAATGAATCTTGGCATTTCATAAGGGTTTTGAGTGGGTTTTACATAGAGAGAAAAACCAGGGGAAAAATATCAAAAAATTGTTTGAGATTATAATATAAAAAGATGAGAGAAAAGTCTAAATTGAGAAAAAGAATAGGAGAAAAAGGTAAAAGGATAAGAAAATAAGAGAAAATATAAATCTTTTCAACTTTATATAATTAACTATATAGAAGAATTTTGATTACAATAGGTTTTTTTTTTTTTAAAATTTTATTTGCATCGAAGGCAAATTGGGAGAACTTAAAGATTCCAACATATTGTGTGTTCTTTTTTAATCCTTCTTTCCTCTATTTGTCTCTTTTTTTAATTGTAACTATTTATAGTTTTATACATTCAATTTTTAGGAGGGGAAATGAATAGGCATAAAGAAAATGGAGAAATATAGTACAGTTTACCAAGTTTGAGTTGAACATTGTACAATGTGGATTTTCTAATTCTTCCATGTAAAAACATAGATATATGCAGTGAACACCAAGCATTAACTTACCTTTACCGTGTGAAAAAGAGCTGTGAATACCAAAATTTAAAAATAAAAAAAAAAAAAAAAAAAATCGAGGAATTTACCTTTTGGTGACCACTTCTCAGATTAATACCAAACAAATAACATTAGTAGTCTTTTTGAAGTACCTATACAGTTAATTTGTCGCAAGTTGACAGACAATATTCTTTGTTTGGTATTAATTTAGAAAGTGATCACTAAAAAGGTAGTTTTCCTAGAAGTCACTAAAAGGAACTTTTTGAAAAAATTACGTTTTAGTGACTACTTCCCAACTTAATGTGAAACAACGGAAATTAGTTGTCATTTTGACGTAAATTTACAGTCAATTTGTAGCAAGTTGATAGATTAATATTCTTTTTTGGTATTAGGTTGGAAAAGTGTTCCTAAACAGTAATTTTTCCAAAAAATTTGTCTCCATTGTATTTCATTGTTTCAGCATGGGAATTGGAAAAAAAAAAAAGAAAAACTTTTATGTTAACACATGACCTTTAACAGTGTAACCATTCCTCTGTTTTAGATATATATAATAGGTACTAGTATTCGAGTACACGCGATGCGTGTGCAATACATCTTTTCAAATTTCTATTTTATTAGTGTAACTGCTATGTCACTTTCAAAATTTTTAAACTGCCTGTGTGTCTGGGAGAGATTTAAGAGGAACAGGTTATAGTAGGTTTTTCAAAATTAGTAAATTTACCAAATCGTCTCTTAATTTTATTAACTTATAAGGATATTTTAATATTTTCAAGTGCAATCCAATCACAAAGACAATTGGGTTAATATAGTAGTATAGGCGTCTCTAACCCTCAGTTTGGTTCCAACAAGCGGAAGCGCCGATGGAGTATCCCGTGCAAAAATCTATCCTTATCGTTCTTTTTAGATGAATGGCTGAGATAAAAAACATTAGGCTTTTTTATTTTAATAATTTCATAGCCACTTTACCCAACCCATTTCCTGTGCAATCATACGGTTTCTTCCTTGGGCAGAGTGAAAGCTTCTCAACGTATCCCCTCTACCTCCAGCACCACCGACCGACCGGCTCCACCTTCGATGCCAATGCCAACACCAACACCAACACCACCCTACTCACTCTCTTCTCAACCAACAAACCCTCACCTCGCGGACACAAACGTCACCAGTCTCTCTCTCTCTCTGTCGATCACCATCGATGCCCAAAAAAACCTCACCTAAATGATTGAATTTGAGTGTGGGTGTTGATGGTTTTGGAAGTTCAAAACTATGTAACGAATGAATCGTCTGTGGGTTACTTTGATTTATAGAGAGAGATGATGATTTAGTAATTTAGCGAATCAGGGCTGGAAAAAACTTGTTTCATGGGAATTTAGAGATAATTTTCTCCAGTTTTTGTGGAGTTCTTTGGGATTGATAGATGGATTGCTAACCATTTTTGTTGCTGCTTGCTTGCTTCTGGGTGAAATTTCTTTTTCAAAATCCGGTTTGAATAGGTAGCACCATGTGGATTCATGAATTTTTGGTGGGTTACTTTAAAAACCCTCACCTCACTGATTCACCAAACGACATCGATGCTAACGAACATCATCCTCGACAACACTGATCGCTATACTCTCTCATTGAAGACTGTAAATCATCAATCATCCTTCTTTATTTTTTATTTATTTATTTATTTTTTTGGTTGGGGTTAATGATAATCAACGATCATAAAATCAACGTGAAGATGGTCGGCGGCCAAGAAAGCAAAACCCCTCTCCCCTTTTTCTAAACAAATCTAGGTGTATACCCCATTAAGGAAAACCAAAAAAAAAAAAAAAAATGAGAAGTAGAGGAAGGAGAAGACGATCACCATGTGAAGTTCAAGCTCTCTAGCTGTCACTCTATATTTTTGTTTCCTTTTTATTTTTTATTTTAGTGTTTTGGATGGGTTTGTTGTGTGTAACAATGAAGGATAGTAGATTGACCACCCATGTGCTAGATTGGTTGCGCGGAGGGAGAGCATTCTTTCAATCCATGGCGATGGTGTAGGCTGTGTTGTCGTCATTAGAGCTGATCGCCAACCGTGGTGATGGAGGGAGAGAGAAAACATTGAGATGAGAAGCTTTTCGCTCTGCCCAAGGTATGCTTGCACAGAAAACGGGTTCGATAAAGTGGTTTGGTACTCATTAAAACAATAAAACTCAACTTTAAATCTCAACCGTCCATCTAAAGGGAACGCTCAGGATTGATTTTCGCGTGGGATGTTCAAACAGTGCCTTCGCCCATGAGAACTGAATTGCTCTAGCCCTTAATCAAAACCTATCTCAAATTCAAATTTGAGTAAAAAAGGCCAAAATCCTTCTCTAATCCTATACTCAAATCTATATTAAATCCAGGGATACTCAAATTCTTCCCCAAATCAAGGGCCGGAACATCAAAACTATACTTAAATGTGAGGGGCAAATCGGTCAGAAGATTTAATAGCTATATTTGGTCAAAAACTCACTAGATCTATTGCTAGAGACTTCCTAAATACTCATTTCTCTTTCTTTCTCAGTGTTCTTAGATGGAAAAGGTTTCCTTTCTCCTTCTTTTCTCTTTTCCTATATTTCTTGAAACTATCGGAGTTGTCATGGAGTTTCTGGCACACTGCTGAAACTGTAATGGAGTCCCTAGCAAAGCATCGATGCTATAATGTAATCGCCGATAGTAATGGTGCGATTTAATCACAAGAACAAATTTTTAGGATTTGAGAATTTGGGATAAGTTGAGAATTTTTAAATAAGATTTGAGTCAAAAATTGAGTAAAGGACTGAAGAGTTCCATATCAAATTCGAAAAATATCCCCTTTTTTTCCAAAAATCTGAGTTAAAAAAAAAAAAAAAAAATTGTAATGATTGGAGATGCTCTACCAGGATCTCAATAAGTTTGACCGTTTAAAATGGGTGAGAATGAAGGTGAGCTTGAGGTTGAGAGAACCAACTGTCCCAATAAGCTCAAAACGGGTGAGAGTGAAGGATGAGTCATAGAATTTCACATCGGAGGCAGACGAGTCCACGATCTAGGCACAAGAAGTTAAACTATTGAAGTAAAGTACTTGGGTTAGTACCATAAGTGGTATATGGTTTGTTTTGAAATTCTTGATGGGTTGAGTTTTGCAAATGTATTTTTTAGAAAAAAAATTAATTTGATAAGCTCTTTTAAAATCAAATTTAGGTAGCGAAAGCATAGTGGTTAAGAATCGTGTAAAAATAACTAACATAATAATGCGACTATTAGATCTTTCGAGATCCGATAGCTTAAGAATCACGTAGTTGTGTTTCTTGTCTCCTAACCCTTCCTTGCAATTTAAGAAGTCCTTTTCAAAAAATTTGGGCACGAGATGCTCACGTAATTTATTTTTAGCTTTATTAGTTTTTTATGAGAATAAATCTACGTATCAATGTTTGGATTGAAACACAATTCCATGAACGTAATTTTTAAACTATAGAATATGGAAAAGTGAAAGTAGGATAAACTTGAATTGAGCGTAATTTCTAGTACATTGTTTTACAAACCTAATAAACAAAAGCCATTTGATATCATTATTAAGAAATTGATGCAGCATTGTTATCTTTTTTTTCTTTTCCCAAACACCAAATCAAGAACAATTTGCGCTGCTTGAACAGATTTTATAGACTTTCTCGAGAATTAGGTGTTGCCAAAGGTGACACTAACTTGGTACTGAGTCAAGCTTATTTTAGCATTTCACATGCTTAAGCATTGCTCATCTAGTACATGAATTTAATTCAACCCAAGCTTGAGCTAGTTCATATTAAAATATACTAATTTAATATGAGTTTTGTGTCAAGATCCTTCACTGTGAGGAGTGGTTTGGTTTGTTTAACAAACCTGCATGCCAACTTAGAAGAAGAGATATACTATGAAGCCAAAAAAAAAAAGATAAAAATGGTAGGCCCTAGTGGTATCCGTATTGCTGGGTATGCATATAATTGGACTACCCTTAAATAATTTGGTTGACAAAGAGTTGTCTGTCGTTTATATTTGTTTTGTGATTTTTATTTATTTTTAAATTTAAGAAGTCCTTGTCGAAATATTAGTGGGAGATACATTTACATGATTTATTTATTTATTAATTATTTTTATGAGAATAAATCCACGTGCTCTTTTAAACTATTTGCATTTGTCTTTTTGGTGGATGAAATGGTAAAGTTTTTTTTAAGACAAGTGCGTTTGTCTTTGGTGGAGACTTTAAAGACGTGTTTTTGACTTTGACATATTTATATATGGGGAAGGATTTCGTTGATACTTGGTTTAAAACTTATTATTCTTATACTTCTTAATATCTTTTTATAAAAATAATATTTCACCAATTTAACCGTTGGATTAGATACTCTACTTATACACCTTAAACATGCTAAATTTCAAGTCAATTAGATATCGGAAAGTATTTGATATGTAAATTCACATTTCTTTCATAAATAAAAGAATAATTTGGGCATCTTCCTTATGCATGACATGGCTTCTAATCTTTGATTAACTTAAAATTTAGCATACATGATGCATATGAGTAGAGTATTTACTCTAGTAATTGAATTGGATAAATACTATTTCTACAAAAAGATATTGAGGGGTGTAAAAGTATTTGTGAATGTTTTGGCCTAAAGAACAAAAATGTTAAGTGCTTATTTTCTTCTTAATAACCAATTTCATGCCTAATTAATTCAAAGCCATTAATACAGATGATGACTCCTAGATCATTATGGACTGTTAGAAATTGACCACAAGATGTAAATGCAATAATGTAAGATAGTTTTGGGGAAATAAATGAAGAGAAGATTGTGTTTCTCTTTCTATTTATTTATTTTTTTGACAAAAAAAGAAAATATTATTAATTAAATTGATGAGTACAACGAGGAAAAATTACATCATATCGATCTTTTATACAAATATTCCAAAAAGTTTTAAGAAATGTATTATCTCTTTCATGACTTGAACCACGAAAGTACCCTAAACTTGCATATATTATATGCTCTATTTGCTTGTCTAAATACATGTATAAACTCAATCTCATTGAAATTTCTTGTTATGTTTCAAATATCTTGAATGAGTATAAACTCTAAGAATATTGATATTTCCTTTGACAAATCCATATGACAATTTGTGAACAACTTTCGACTTAAACGTTGTTAAATCATTTCCACCAAGGTTAATACAATCCATTTCGAAGAGCTGTACAATCTACAACTAAGATCAATGCATTAAACAAATTAAATGTTAAAGCCATAATAAACTTTCCTTCCTCATTCCTAAGCACAAAGCCACTTGCAACAAATTTTTTGGAATAATTTCTTAAACCATCAAAATTCAATTTCACCCACCCAAAAGGTGGAGTTTTAATTCCCAACAAATGTACTTACACATTTTCTTGTTGTCTCTAACTAGAACCTTATTCAAAATGTCTATTAAGTCACCAAAAACTTCATTACGTCAACAGATTTCATTAAATAAAACAAAAGCTTTATTTGTCACTTGAATCAGATGGACTTAAAAAACCTTGAAATACAGCCTGATTGCGATGGTTCTATATTTACCACAAAATTATAGTAATTTTCTCCAAAAAAAAAAACATATCAGAATTATAAAAATAAAATTTACGGTTAAAAGAGAGGTCCTTAAAATAGGGTGGTCCTACTCTACTAAAATTGGGTGGTCCTCTCGTAAACCTACTCTACTAAAATTAAAAACCAAGACCTCTCTTTTAAAAAAGAAAAAAAAGAAAAAAGGTCTCTATAATTCTCTTAAACTTAATTATAAATTACAATAAAGATACAGCCCTAGTGGAAGGCTAGAAGCAGAGAGAGAGAAAGAGAGGGGAAAGAGAGAGATATGCGCTGCCATGGAATGGTATCAGGAAGCGATTCGCGCTTCTATCTCTGCACAAAACCCACTTTTTTCACCACAAGATCCATACCCGACTCTTCCTACTTTCGCGTTCCCTTAAACATCCAACCTCCAAAGCCCGTGTCCTCTACCCGGCCCCGTGTGGTGCCCCTCAAAGCCAAGGCCACAATCGCCGATGGGTTCGTCACGGAAGCGACGGAGATGAGCTTCTACGAGCTTTTGGGCATTCCCGAGTCCGTGTCGTTGCCTGAGATTAAGCAAGCGTACAAGCAGCAGGCCCGTAAGTACCACCCGGACGTGTCGCCTCCAGATCGAGTCGAGGAGTATACCAGGAGATTTATTATGGTGCAGGAGGCGTACGAGACGTTGTCTGATCCCAGCAGGAGGGCTTTGTACGATCGGGACATGGCAAGGGGTCTTCACCTCGCCTTCTCTGCTCGAAAACGATATCAGGACGATGAGGTATAAGTCTAATTATTTGGGTTTTCTTGTGGCTTCGTTTCATGCTGTTCTTGGTTTCATTTGATGTGGTTATGTCAGTTTTTGTGATATATATATATATATATATATATAGTGGCTATAAAGGGACGATTTTGGTGTTGGGAGATTGGGTTCTCTTGCTGAATTATTGGTGTACCATCTGTTTGGTTTCCCAGAAAACTGAGGGGAATGGAAAGAAAATATAATCTCGGATCTTATGTTGTTTTGGTTACGAACAATAAAACAAAAATGGAGAAATTACCTTTACTAAGACAAATGGTAGATATAGGCTCAGATGACCAGAGGTTTAATGTTCAAAATCTTAATTTCTTATTTTATTTTCTTTTATTTTCTCATCAATCAGAAGGGTTCTTAGTTTCGTATCTAAACCTGACCAACATTCTGTCAAATATGAAGGACAGTCTCAGAGCTTCTGAATTTTGTTGCTGAACTCCAACCCCTTTCTCTCTCTATGTATACTCTCACTCTTTCTTTCTGTCTCTCTCTCTGTATATATATCTATATATATATATATATATATATATATATATATATACTCTCTCTATGTATTCTCTCACTCTTTCTCTCTGTCTCTCTCTCTGTCTATATATATATATATATATATATATCTATATCTATGGTTATGGGTTATACATTTATTTGGATGATCAGCATGAATTTGAGACTAGTTATCAGTTTCCTTAAGCTTCTGCAACCATTTCAGCAATTTGAGATTACCAAACCCCCCCCCCCCCCCCCGGGGGGTGGCGGGGCGGCGCGTTTGTGCCTGAACTGTGTTCTCAGCTATCATTTTGTTGATTTTTTTTTTTTTCCTTTTTGGGGAGACTAATATGGGTTCAATGGGAATTTGGATTTTCATGGGTGATTTTGTGTCTCTATGGACACTGGACAGATATAACTTGACTGATCTGTATAAGTCTTGATTTCTTATGCCTATTGATCTTAGTATCATTTGAGAACATGGAGTGGTGATTTTTTTGTTGAACTGGAAGTAATTATGATATTGTACTCTCTCTTATATCTCTGTCCAGTCTTAAATTGAGCTTTGTGTTGTTGCTTTCCGTCATCAGTTATTGGAAGGTTTAGGTTTTTACAGCTTCTCTCAGAAGAACCATCATATTAGTGATTATCTTAAGGCTTTTCAATTATTAAAATTGAATTCTTTATAACTCAAGCTCCTCAATTTCGGATTTTTTAATTCAGGGGTTATTTGTTTAGTTTTAAAATTAGGGGGTTTCATGGAACTGGCCTTTTTTTTTGGGGGGGAGGTTTCGTATAATTTAGTCAAACTTGAAGTGCAAATTAAAACACTTGTAAGGATCGATTTTATCCTAAAAGACAAAAATATATAGCGTATTTTTGACACTTTGCCTCTCTCAGGTTATTTTCTGTTTGATCATCACGTGATGCCATTAAAGCATAAATTAGCATTTTACAATTGGTTTATACATTAAATTTGGTGAAAAGAGACTAAGAATTTGATGAAAATAGTATGAAATTTGGTAGATGAGACCGAGTGTCATAAGTTAATAATTCAGGAGGTTAAATGTTTGGTATTAAAGTTTCGTGTAATTTAGTTCTATTTTCTGTCCTCTTTACTTATAATCGTGTTCTAGTCTTTTCAGTTTCAGATTTAAACTTACTGTTTTCTTCTGCTTGATTTGCAATCAGGGCATGGAGTATAGAAGTGAGTGGAAGAATCGTTGGCAGTCTCAGCTATCAGAGCTAAAGAGAAGAAGCATGAACAAGAGTTCAAGAGGAAATATGTCGTGGGGAGCACGAATGCGTAGGCAAATGAATGATTCATCAGCCGAATTATAAATAGGTTCTTGTCTTATTCTGTATGTAATCCTGTATGTGTCTTCATGACTTTTACATGGTTTGTCTTGAGAAAGAGGAAAGTAAGAGACCTTTTCGGTTGGCATTTCTCTCAGCATGAAGAAAAAGTACGTCTGAAATGCCAACCAATCGAATATTTAGAACTGGAAATTGTATAGTTGTCTCCTTCCGGGCCATATCAACCATAATAATAGGCAGAGTATATTGTACATAATATTCAGTAATTTACAAAGTCCTTCAGTTATAACAAATTGCGTCTTTTTAGGTCAAGATGAAATTATATTTGTGTGAATGTGATTTTAAAATTCAAGTATTTTTGTTATGCCACTCCCCCCCTCTCTCCCCCCCATTCTTTTTTTTGTTTAATTTATATTTTAATGCTTGTTGGTCATGCCCATGGTTCCTGAGAATTCTAGTCCTTGTAGGGAACACATTTCTGAATTTGGGCAAAGGATGATGATCAGGTAAACACGTGTTGATATAACTTATATCAACACTCGTATTTGGAGTTGTGTTTTGTGCATTAGTACGATATAAAGTACATTGGACCAATGCAAAGGGTATAACTTTTAATACTTGGTGCTGATATAATTTATATCAACATGTTCTGATAGGAACATAACCGTGTATATATATATATATAAATGCATGAGAACACTTATCATTATTATGCCGAAGTGGTTGGGACTAAGTTTAAAGTGTTGAGAAACTAATTTGTAAAGCTAATTTGCAAATTAGTTCAATTACTATGCCGAAGTGGTCGGGAGTATGTTTGAAGTGTTGAGAAAACTAATTTGCGAATTAGTTTTGAGCAACAACCATTTTGATTCATGTGCTTCATCTTCATGCCGGATAAAGGAAGATGGCAGTGAAAAAAATAAATAAATAAATAAATGAAGAAGAAGGGGTGGTTAGAGGTAATAAATGAGAAAGGAAATGATTGAATCTAGAATTTTTGGAATTCCATTTGAGGTTAGGGTCGTTTCTTTATTTATATTTACTTTCATTTTTTGGTATTGTTGTTTGGGTTGAGTTGAGTAGGAAAAGAGCGTCTGAGGACTAAAATACTTTGTGGACAAATCAGGCACGGCATAATCAAGTTGGGGAAGCTCGAATGGTGGAGCTTCACCATGGCCTAGTTTGTGAAGAGAGCCTCCCCAGCTAGAGTATTCTCCTCTTGTCCGTTTGGGGGCATGTGGGACTGCTCGCAAATCCACTTGTCTACCCTTCTGCCTCAATACAACTTGTCCTGTGTCCTATATCCCTATCAATTTGCACCCAAAATTTGAGCCTTTTTTATCTTTTATTTTTATTTTTTGATCTGTCTTGTCAAATTGATGTCAATTGATCTTATCTCCAAATAGTCAGTCGGCCAAGGGCATGCTTCTTTTCCTTTTTTTTATCTTAGACTAGTGTGTTTGAAGCAATTTTGGAAGGCCAACCACTTGTCAAGTTGGGTGGTCCAAGTATGCTTTGCACTGGTAGTGAGGGGCTCAGGGCTCATCTACTGCCAATGACTTTCTACCATTCTCTTAGTGGTCCACACTATTATTGCAACAACCCATCTTAATCACCAATCAAATCATAGATTTAACCACAAGCATCCCTCCAAACCGAACAACCTAGCAACCCCGACTCAATACAGTTGGCCGATCCTCTCTACATCGCCACTTCTTAAGCCATTTTGTATGAAGAAATTAAGAAGGGAAAAGATTTAACAAGGAAAGAAGAGGGAAACTGAAATTGAAGAAAGAGTAATTAATTGTATGGCTGACGGAAAGTTTGGAGGGACAAAATCGTCAGTCAATAATTTAAGAACTTTTAAAGCATAATAGTCCTAGCCTTCTAGTATAATGATAACTTGTGGTCAAGCATAGATGGGGTCACACTGGTTCAATTTTCTACGTCTCTACATTATTGCGTAAAAGAAAAGAAAGAAAGACAAAAAAAAAATATCATGCTCTTAAGCATAGCTGGATTCAATGAAAAGGAGAATTGAATTTTGTAATTTTAAATATTATTGAGTGCTTTTAGCCCACATGATCATCCAGACATAGAAAAGACGTAATTGTCGAAGACATAAAAAGAGGATATGACTCTTACTGGAAAAAAAATGGCTTGGAAAAGTTCACAACTAGTGGAATTAAGCTTTCTGTGAGTTTTTTCTTGGGATTAAGGATCTTTTTCTTTGTGGAATTAAGAGCAAGTTGAATTTAGTAAAAAAGATTGCATTGTGGATTGGGAAACCACCCCTTTTATTTATTTATTTATTATTATTATTATTATTTTCTTTGGCTAATAAAAGGTGGAGAAAAGATTATAAAGCAATCTGAGAACCAAACAAAGAAAGGGAAAAGATCAAAACTAAAACTAAAAAACGAACTCAAGCCTAACAGGTTTAAAGAGAGCATGAGAAGGTAAAAAACCAGCAAAGCAAATGCTGAGGGCACTGGCAGAGCCAGGGGTCTTTGGGGGCACGTGCTTCAGTGGTCAACTAAGTTTTTTCTTTTTTTGGAGAGATTATCATTTGAGGACTATTTCTCAACATAATGTCAAAAAGAAGTTGATGGTAGTCATTTTAAAGCATATTTACTGTCAATTTGTAATAAGTTGACAAAGATATCCTTCTTTTAGTATTAAATTTTAAAATGAGTGCTAAAATATAATTTTTTTTAAAAAATACTTTTTAAAGCTTTTAATTCCTAATTCTTATTTCACATAATTATAACCAGTGCCCCTATTGAAAATAAATCCTTCGTTGAGGGACCGGCGCATCATTACATGGGCAACCCCATTTATCATTTTTAGCACTTATACTAAACGATGAGCATGGGATGTCCTTAAGACTTGTCACCCTATCACAAATAATTTCTCCATCCTAAGGGCAAGTATTAGGAGCATAGACTGCCCTTTTGAATGATTGAGCCCCACTCCATTTTTTCTCGGCCCAGTTTGTCAAAATATCTAGACAAGCCTTTTGGGTCGTACTAATCCACCTAGGTACAGTTGTCTGATACCCCGTCGTAGTCACAGCTTGAACTGGATTTTTCGGCTTTTTCATTTTGTCAAAAAGGTGCTAAAAAAGGTACATGGGGTCAAAATGGTGTCATTGGATCTTATCTCCCAATAGTTTGTCGGCAAAGGACTTGATTTTAGAAGCAATTGAGGCCAACGTGGTGCTTGAAACGTGCTTTACACTAGCCTATTTCATTTTTTATTTTTTATTTTAGTATTTCCGTCCAAGTGAATGGCTTTAAGGATGGAGTCCTCTCTGATGCTCACTTTGGTTATGGTTTACAAATGCATTGACCCGTAGACCCACCCCGCCTCGCCCATTTTATACAGAGTGTATATTTTCATAAAAATTAAGAGAGGCTGATGTAAATGATATTGCTGAAAGTATTTTTTTTTGGAGGCATCTCTTTTGTTATGTAAAGGGCTTGGTGTATTCTATTTGTTTTCTTTGTTCCAATGGATCATTCTGGTGTTTCTTTGCAGATCAATTCAGGGGTGTTTTCTTGATTGCTGGATTCATGTGGAGGGCAAAACCCTAGACACCTTTGTTATCTAAAAGATAAAAATAAAAATAAAATAGAAGAAAATGATTGTTGTACCTAAAAAGCTCATGAAGGCGGTGGAGCTAGATTGGCAACTATATGGCTTTATAAAGAGAACTAGTCCCTCGAACTAGATTTAAATCCGCTGATGGCATTGTAACTAATTAGCGATGTTTATTTCACTTGTTAAGTGAATAATCTCAGATTTAACGTTATGGAAAAGCATTGATACTCATTTATTAATGTTAATGAGAGTTAAAGGTAAGAGTAGTTTGTATCAATCGTCTAAAAAAAAAAACACACTAGATTTAAATTCTTAAATATTCAGGCTTTTTTGGGAAAATATCCCAAAACTAGATAAAAGGTACGGAAAAATATACTAATATCATGTCCAAAATATTTAGGAAAAAAATTATTTTCAATCTAACCCCGTCAAGGAAAAATAATATCCAACAACCCGGATTAATCTTCAGTTTACTATCGCAAGGAAAAAAGCATTCTTTGGACTAAAGAAATGGCTTTTCGCACTAATGTACGTAAATGAGCCAAATACCCATACAAGTGAATCATCCAAACCTTTTTACTTAGTTCCAAATCTTTATCAAGTTAGATTTATTGCCCATTTTCAAATATTTTAATTGCTCAGTTTGACGTCCTAAATTTCATCAAGTTTTTCCCAAATTTTCCCAAATATTTTTTCTAAATTTCCCAAGTATAGTCCAAATTGAAAAAGAAAGAAAAAAAAAAGGCTAAATCTTATTCATTTTGCCTTCATTCAAATCTGGTACACTAAAGTCATGTTTGTTTAGTTGGAATGGAATAGATAGGAATAAAATATGATTTCATGCTTGAAATAGTCTGAAATGCAAAAAGATTTGAAATGGCTATTTAAATATGCTGTTTGATTTCATTTCCATTTAAATTATTTTATCTAAACACGCTATTCGAAATGAATTGAAATATAATTCTATTCCATCAATTTCATTCTAACTAAACAAACATGGCCTAATTGTATTTAAACTTGGCTGATTAGTCAAGGCTTTACAACCAAATTTAAGAAACCATGGCCTTGGTTTAAGTAACATCAACAATCACCTTCGCAAAACAAAGTTGCATCAACTTCATTGCCTGGGGTCCCTTAGGGAAAATTTAAATAATAATAAATTAAAAAAAAAAAGAAGAAGAAGATGGTAATAATTTTAAAGCATATTTACTGTCAATTTGTAATAAGTTGACAAAGATATCTTTTTTTTGATATTAAATTTTAAAATGACTACTAAAATATAATTTTTTTTGAAAAGAATACTTTTCAAAACTTTTAATTCCTAATTCCTATTTTACAGAATCATAATCGAAATAAATCCTTCCTTGAGGGACCCGCGCATCATTACATGGGCAACCCCATTTATCATTTTTAGCACTTATACTAAACAATCAGCATGGGATGCCCTTAAGACTTGTCACCCTATTACAAATAATTTCTCCATCCTAAGGGCAACTATTTGGACCATAGACTGCCCTTTTGAATGATAGAGCCCCACTCCATTTTTTCTCGGCCCAGTTTGTCAAAATATCTAGACAAGCCTTTTGGGTCGTACTAATCCACCTAGGT
Source organism: Liquidambar formosana (assembly GCA_039720395.1). Lineage (NCBI taxonomy): Eukaryota > Viridiplantae > Streptophyta > Magnoliopsida > Saxifragales > Altingiaceae > Liquidambar > Liquidambar formosana. Next base: position 26,896,343 of record CM077822.1, read on the forward strand.
ACAAGTTGTCTGATACGGTGATACCCCGTCGTAGTCACAGCTTGAACTGGATTTTTCAGCTTTTTCATTTTGTCAAAAAGGTACGAAAAAAGGCACATGGGTCAAAATGGTGTCATTGGATCTTATATCCATATAGTTTGTCGGCAAAGGACTTGATTCTGGAAGCAATTGAGGCCAAACTTGGTGCTTGAAACGTGCTTTGCACTAGCCTATTTCATTTTTTTATTTTTTATTTTTAGTATTTCCATCCAAGTGAATGGCTTCAAGGATGGAGTTCTCTCTTATGCTTACTTTGGTTATGGTTTACAAATGCATTGACCCGTAGACCCACCCCGCCTCGCCCATTTTATACTGAATTTATATTTTCATAAAAATTAAGAGAGGCTGATGTAAATGATAATGTTGAAAGTATTCTTTTTTGGTGCATCTCTTTTGTTATGTAAAGGGCTCGGTGTATTCTATTTGTTTTCTTTGTTCCATTGGATCATTCTGGTGTTTCTTTTTAGATCAATTTAGGGGTGCTTTCTTGTTCGCTAGATTCAAGTCAAGGTCAAAACCCTAGACACCTTTGTTATCTAGAAGATAAAAATAAAAATAAAATAGAAGAAAATGATTATTGTACGTAAAAAGCTCATGAAGGAGGTGGAGCTAGATTGGCACCTTTATGGCTATATAAAGAGAATTAGCCCCTCGTCCGCTGATGTCATTGTGGCTTTAGGAATATTTATCTTACTTGTTAAGTAAATAATCTCAGATTTTATGGAGAAGTATTGATACTTATTTATTGATATTAATGAGGGTTAAAGGTAAGAGTAATTTCCATCAATTGTCCAAAAACAAAAACTAGATTTAAATTTGAAATTTCGGTTTTACCAAGCCTACAATACCTAGAAGGGGGGTTGAATAGGTATCATGTATATATCTTACCCAATTTTAATTTCAAGTCAATTGATCTCTTTTACCACAAATAAATTAGTCTCACAGCAAACATAAAAGCAATTAACAATGACACAAGAGATTTTTTACGTGGAGAACCCTAGATGGGAAAAACCACGGGACCTCGTCCAGTTGAAACTAACAACTATGAAATCAACGAGTACAAGACACATTTACAGACCACACAAGGACTCATGCAATTGTCTTCACTCCCACGATCACACATGATCGATTTCTATCATCACGGCTTTGGTCACAACCAACTTCTTTCACAGCGATACCTTCAATCACGAACTCGCAAACTCGATCACCGTCACAACGGACTCACAATCATCCAAGGATGTAAAAAGTGTGTGATTTGAAGATCTCTAGAGCATATATGTGAAAACCTAGGTTAAAGTGCTCTAGAGAGGTTTTGAGAAGATGAGTTTTAGAAAACCTAATTGGGAGAGGCTTGCTTTCCCTTTCAATGATAAAATACTCTATATATATAGTCTAAGAAACCTCAAGTGGTTATACCACATTTTGGTATTAAAAAGGTAAGTTTTAAAATACTTAAAATCAATTTTTTATGAGCCCGGATTGATCCGAGTTTATGCCGGATCGATCCGGGTTGACAGAACCAAAATTACATTTCTAGAGTAATATGGATCGATCTACCTAGGCAGTAGCAAAATCCGCATTTTTAAAATACCATGGATCGATTCTCATAAGCCATGGATCAATCCACCTAAGCAGAAAAACCTCAAAAGTTAAAAATTCTTTTTTAAAACCATTTTTATAAATAAAAGAAATATTAAAAATGATTTAAAATAATTTTTAAACATTAAAACTCAGGCTTCTACAGTCACTTACCTTTTCTAGGAACAATTGTGAGTTGAAACTTTAAATTTTACGTTTTGTCTTAATTTTGCAATTTCACCAATTTTTAATCAACCCAAGACTCAATCATATTTTGACACAGAATATGACAACATTAAAAACACGGACTTAACAAAATTCTTAAATATTCAAGCTTTTTTAGGGAAATATCCCAAAACTAGCTAAAAAGTACGGAGTAATATCATGTCCAAAATATTTAGAAAAAAATTTATTTTCAATCTAACCCCGTAAAGGAAAAATAATATCCAACAACCCGGATTAATCTTCAGTTTACTATCGCAAGGAAAAAAAAGCATTGTTTGGACTAACGGAATGGCTTTTCGCACTAATGTACATAATGAGCCAAATACCCATACAAGTGAATCATCCAAACCTTTTTACTTTGTTCCAAATCTTTATCAAGTTAGATTTACTGCCCATTTTCAAATATTTTAATTGCTCAGCTTGACGTCCTAAATTTCATCAAGTTCTTCCCAAATATTTTTTTTATATTTCCAAAGTATAGTCCAAAGTGAAAAAAAAAAAAAAAAAAAAAAAGGGGAAGGCTAAATTTTATTCATTTTGCCTTCATTCAAATCTGGTACACTAAAGTCATGTTTGTTTAGTTGGAATGGAATAAATAGGAATGAAATATGATTCCATGCTTAAAATTGTCTAAAATGCAAAGGGATTTAAAATGGCTATTTAAATATGCTATTTGATTTCATTTCCATTTAAATTACTTTATCCAAACACGCTTTTTGAAACGAATTGAAATGTGATTTTTTTCCATCCATTCCATTCTAACTAAACAAAATATGGCCTAATTGTATTTAAACTTGGCTGATTAGTCAAGGCTTTACAACCAAATTTAAGAAACCATGGCCTTGTTTTAAGTAACATCAACAATCACCTTAGCCAAATAAAGTTGCATCAACTTCATTGCCTGGGTCCCCTTAAAAGAAAAAAACACACTGACACACACACTTCATTGCCTGGGCCTAATGCTTGGGCCTAGGCTTATTCATGGCTACCTTAATGGGCCTAAAGCAATGACAGTACTTATCATGCTTGGACACCAATCACTCCTCTCACACAGCTACACAAGCATTCATCCAAGGTTTGTTTCAAGCAAACATGCATTCCCTTTTCAGCTCAGATTTCAGTTGTAGTAACCGATTCTCCGGCAAGATGACTGTCACTATCCTTTCTTCGCTACCAGTCTCGCCGGAATTTTTTGGCCCAGGAAGCACCAAGACGACCCCATTGTCTCCGATACCATCAATGGTATAATTTACAAGAATTGGTTCTTGTCCCTTAATTTCCAACCCATAAAATGTGGCCTCTTCCCAGTTCACAAAAGTCAAGTTTGATCCATAAACGATGAAATCGGACAATCCGCCGTCTCTCTCCACTGCTTCTTCGATGTGGTTGTTCTCGGTGATTGCTTGATCAACTAGCAATGCAGCCAGTTCCTTTAATTTGGCTCCCACAATGGACATTTCTGCCTTGACCACACTTATAGTCTGATTATTGCTCAAAATCTTATCTTTAAGGCCATGAGGATTATTTTTGCAAAGTGTCACTGTTTTTGGTTCGGACCCTTCACTATTTTGGGCCATACATTTCCAAATGATTGCGCAGAGAGATTCGAATGATGGAACTTGATCAGTGTGATTCTGGCCAGATACCTTTGATTGCAATTGAGTTAATTGTTTCCCAGTTATATGGAAGGAAAATGTCTCCAATCTGTAGTTATTTGGATAAATCCAGTGGTCCCCAACCGGGTCGACCCGTTTCACAGAAAGTGGATCGATGGCTGCCGGAGCCGGGTTGATGGATTTTTCAACTTGCTTTGGTGAGTTGGCAAAGTCGGGTACCGGGTTTGGGTCATGACCCGCCAAGACTTGGCCCCACATGTTTATGTAATCTGAAGCTGAGAATGCATCTCCAAGGACGTGGGCCCAGCTCAGGCCCACCGACATTCCCCCACATTTGAACCAAGTGAGCTGCACATAAAAGGACATACGAAAGAGAGATTTTTTATTTTTTGGTAATTGTAAGCACAGAGATTGGCCAAAGGAATTTGCAGCGGACAGGATTTTGGGGTGAGATGGGCTCTAGGAATCACTGAAGAAGCCCTCTCATTCATTGTCCAAAAACAATTTAGGTCAAGCCCAAAATTGATTGAACCTTTGCATTCCGTATGGTATCGTAGGTGGATTCTTGTATCGTTACCTAAGAAGTACGGACACAAACGCGTGATATGGTTATCTAAGAAATACGAACACAAATATTCTAAATTTAGGACATAACATGGTGGAGATATGACAATAATAAAACATATATTTTTAGATGCAAGATTATTTTATATTATGTGGCATCATGTATACATCATTCAAAATGCATCATTGTGTTAGTATTTAGAAATCCTAATTGAATTGTACATAAACAAAATATGACAAAAGAAAAAGAAAAGAACAAAGAAAGAAGTGTCCGTATGTGTCTCACATCGTCACGGCACCTTTGGGGAAAGTATTTGTGTTTTTTAGAATTTATTACCATATAAACTTTATAATCTCAATTATGTATTGTCATTTATTATTCTAACGGCCACCAATAATCGCAAAAATCTGATTCAATGGCATTTAGTACACAATGTGTCTCACCTTGACCCGAAACATCGGGAGTATTGCACTCGAGAAAAACTTATATGTAACTGTAACATAACTAATAGAATATTATAAGTTATTATGAGTGAAGCAAAGTGAAATTTCAGAGTAATTTTTAATCCTACCATCCCACTTTGCATCACATGACACCACGGGGATGTGGATGTACCAGAGTTACTTGAAAGACTAACTCATTGCATCACAATGAGGTGGCTTGACACCGTTAGACAAGAAACCCGTGATTGTGGATGAAGTGGTGATGATTGTACTAAATATGGTGAACAATATTTTAGTGTGGTGGAGACATGGGGAAAATAGTATGGTACATGCCTTTCTTTTTCTTTTTCCTTTTTCTCCCTTCTCTGGCTTTACTCTTAGGCTATATTTGGTATACTGGATAAGCTAGATAGGATAAATATATTATATTCATGTATTGGTGTTATTTTCAAATAAAAGATATATTATCCATAAATAATTATATCCTCTATTTGCGGGATTTCTAAGATACTATCTCATTTAACAAGTGATAGAAAAATATCTAAGGGACCATCTTTCTCATTTCAAACAAACTAATCAAAGACTTTTTCTTCATCTAATAATTCTATCTTATCCAAGTTTTTAATCCGGGTATCAAACATAGCCTAGTACATGACGCCTTTCTAAAATACATTTGTAGTTGTGATTTCAGCATTTTCTAAACCATAAGATGCCTTTCTTCTTTTCCTTTTTTAATTTTTATTTTTTATTTATTTTTTTTTGGTAATAAATGCGTACACATCACACAATAATGAAAGAAGCTCGCAAAACACCAATACAACTAAAGGAGCCCCCATAAAGTTGACTCATACTTTATCTCCAATTAAAAGGGCTTAACTTTTGAAAGAGATGTGGAACTATATACAGTTATACCTTCTTAGAGCCAACCTTAGTTGGCCGATTTGGAACCATACACCTCCAAACTTCATTTTTTTGGTAAGAGTACTGCTATTTCAATAATGTTTTTCATTCATGTTCTTCCACCTACTCATGTATGGCAGTTTCTCATTTTCTCATATTGTTTTTTTTTTTATACGAAGATGAATCTCCTCAGACTGTCCTCTACGACTTTGGAATCGATACCTAATGCCGTTAACCGGAGTAGGACAAAGAGGCAAACCCCGGATGTGTGCACCGACCCCACAACACACACACCAGTACGTCACGGACTTACACAGCGGTGGAGATTCATACTCACACCTAGATTCAGGAATTGATTACCCGTCAATAGAGGAATTGATTACCTTTCACCTATACCCTTTTGACATATATGGTGGCTGGGTAATAGAATATAAATGATAAAAAATAGGTGAAGTAGCATTTTCATTTTGCTAAACACAAAAAAAAACTCACCCATACCGCACAACAATGAGGAAGCCTACAGAATACCAACACAGCCGAAAGAGTCTAAAAGGCTATAAATTAAGTAAAACTACACTAACCTCAAGAGCTAGCCATTTGCATTTTTATTTTCACCCCTACTCTTTCCTCAACTAAAGTATAATTTGGGGAAAATTTTCAATCATTGATTCATAAAAATTGGTTCTTCTATTTATTTTTAATAAATTTACGTATGTACTTGGAATAAAATTTCGAAAGAAAAATTGTGTGGACCGAGTTTATCAATTACATGAATTAAAACCATTGCCAACATTGAATTTGGCCCCCAAAAAACAAACAATTATAAAAAAAGGTATGTCAATCCAAAAGATATATAATTTAAACAGAGTTGGATAGAAGTCACTCAAGTCAAGGTGTTGGGTTTTTTGGATATATTATAATTTTATTTGGGTTTTTCTGATAAGAAAATTATTTTATGGAGTTTTTAGACATTTTTTTTTTTTTTTACATGGGACATTTTGAATATTTACACTTTTGTTTTTGTGTTTTTTTTTTTTTTTTTTTTTTTTCGTACGGAGAACCAAATACACCATCAAAGAATTTAGGCCCCAAATTATTCATAAATATAAGATGAGTCTTGGATTTGGCTTTCATTAAGGGGGGGGGGGGGGGGGAATAAAAAAGAAAAGGTACGGTAAGAATATAGGCCAACTCTTTTCTTTTTCTTTTTTTTGGTTCAGAAATATAGGCTAGCTCTTTGGCGCGAGACTTGTTTTGTTTTTATTTTTATTTTTATTTTTATTTTTTACATAAGAGGGCATGAGATGTTTATAGGAATGAGCTTAAATGAAGTGGTGAAAGTTGAATTCAAGACTTCTTACTCAACAAGATTAACGTGTGGACGTACCAAATGAGCTATCATCGCTATTATTCTAGAAGTATTGAATTCAAGAGTTTTGGAAGGGTTTTTTGTAATTTAAATACCTGGATGAGAACTAGAGGAGAGAAAGCTATCTCAGGACCAAGGACTTGATCGGAAACAAGCAGCTTGTGAAGAGAGTGACGATCCTCCATCATCTCCAACCATTGATCCAAGGTCTTGACACACTGTGCCTCGATCATCCTGGTGCCACAATCGTTGCACTTAACGAACGGCCGGCCAGACTCCGATCTCCGAAACCGGCCGTTGGCCATGTAATAACGATTAAGCCATGTGAACATTGTTTCCTTAATTTTCTTGATGGTTAGCCCTTGGACTGCTTGGCTCCTATAGTAATACACCCCTCTCAGGTAATGAAGCTTCATGGCCAAGTCCATGCTTGTTGGTTCATGCACCACGTCCGGGCTGGTCACTCTGGCCGGCCCAACTGATGAGAGCTTAATGCCATAGATGAGGTTTTCTTCTCCCACAGAAACCATAGCTATTATGGAGAGAGAGAGAGAGAGAGAGAGAGAGAAGGGGTTGTGCAAGGCTTACTGCTAAGCAATTGACATCCTCCTCAGCTCGTTTTAAATGGTTTTTTCTTGGGCCGGTGGCTGGTGGGAGTTTTAATGGCATGGCTTTCTATTTATTTGGTGCACTCAAGCAGTCATAAATTTGTACGTATTATATATATATATATATATATATATATATATATAAAATGCTATTTTACCCACATTCTCCCATCCATACATATGTGGCAGTTTTTCCTTATTTCATGTTGGTCTCTACATGTTTACTTTCACGTATATATTTTCAACACATAAAAAGGGTGGTAAAGGTGGGTGGCAAAAGATAGGTGAAGTAGCATTTATATATATATATAGAGGGATGTTCAAGTGCGAGATATCCCACATTCACATACGCGCATGTGTTGCTCACGGATAGCTGTGATCGTACGGAATATCCAGAATATCCCGCACATGATCAAAACTAATATATATATATATATATATATATATATATATATATATATATATATACACACACACTGGTATGCATGCATTAATATTCACGGGCCTATATGTGGTGGGTGTTCAATACTTCAAGGGAAGGGAACTTCAAGTTGCATGCCACCTCCAAGGGGGCCTAAATTAATCTAGTTCTATGAAGTACCTTGTATAGGAGGTAATTTGATTGACAAAATTCCAATGCTATCAGGAAAATGCTATAAATAGCATCTAATTACGGCTTTGATTAACAAAATTCCAATGCTAATAGGAAAATGCTATAAATAGAATCTAGTTACGATGCCTGATATGGTTGACAAAAATGCTATATATGCCTTGGTTGACAAAAATATCCTTCAAGTTATTTAGTATTGTCACAAAAAATCCATTGTTACATCAGATGTTATCTATATGCTGGTGTATTTGGTGTTACATATAAGTATATGACATCACCTATACAAAAATCATCATCTTGTCGCAGTAGTGATATCCATCTACCTTTTCGATAAGGGGAGGTTGGAGGTTTGAACGTCCATCACTTAAGAAAGGTTGGGTGGATGGATGCAAGGTTGATACCGAATTATGAGGTAAAAAAAAATAATAATCAAAAAACAAAATTTTTAAAAAAAAAAAAAAACAAAAAACAAAAAACTCAATGCTAATGCTTCCGAAAAAGTTAATTCTTCAATTATATGCCAAGTTGTCATGGCATTGCAGCAATGGCATCAATTGGGTTCGGGGTTCCATTTTTTATGATCCACGAGGAAAGATGGAAGTAGATCTTGAACATTATAAGTGACGCAAACATGATTAATTTTTTTCCTTTTAGTCCAAGGCAAATTCCACTATTTTCCCATTTTTTCCTTCTTAACAATATTAGTTAATGGAAAGATATCACAAGTTCATGGTTCCATATATACATTCCTAATTTTGCATGATTTTGTTTCATTTCCTAGACTTATTTCTCACATTATTTGGATGAATTAAAAAAAAATTTCAATAAGATTAAAAAATTCTCAAGAAAAGGTAAAATGAAAAATAAGGGATTCTGGCTTGTTTGGTTGTCTAAATTAATGGATCCATTGTAATTTGCATATTCTTGAATGTACAAAACCATCTTCTTGATGGGACCATTCAAGAGAGTAATTAAGAATCATTACCATAATGATGTCATAAGATTGATGTTTAAAAATTAATGAAAATGCCTTTGTTTTTTTTATTTTTACTCATATATGATGTTGATTGTTATGGATTTATGCCTTTAATACAATGTAAATTATACAAAGTAATCTTCAAAGCTTTGTATATTTTGATTGTGCCAAATTGTCCACATTAGCGTTATAGCTAGCTCTATCTTATTTTCATTAATATTAACTTCTAAAGAGTATAATCCTAACTTGAACAGTTGAACTCAAGCATTCCCAATAATATTTTAATATATTTTTAATTAAAAAAATAAAAATAAAAATTTAATTAAAAATGAAGTCATGGTATAGATTCGATTTTATTTAATTGCATTGATGAAGATGAGAGGGAAAGTAGGAGAAAGATTTGTTAAATAATGTAATATACATCAACGGTATTAATGTCATTTTATGTGCATGGTTAACACCATTAAGTTAACCATCCTGACAGGGGTTGTCAATGTAATTTCATAAATGAAAGAGGGTGCATCTATAATTATCAGATATTAAAGGGGGTGTAAATATAATTTACCCTAAAATATAAATGTTAGTTAGGTCTAGGGAAGACATGTGTTACAGATTTACTCAAATAAATGCATGAAAAATTTACGTATTTGAGATCAACAATTATGCTAATGGCTTTTAGGTTTAATTATATGTCCTATTCAATTAAAAATTTAAGGTTTAAGAAGGTCTTAATGTCGACTTTACATTATAACCTGTACAATGCTTGTGTTTTCCAACCTATTGAAAAAAAAAAAAAAAAAAATCATAATTAATTATTCGGGGATAACATGTTAGAAAATGTACAACGACAATACATTGATAATTGATGTTTTTCAGAGGAACCACCACTGGGCTACTAGCCTACCACTACAACTTGCAAGGGCGTACTGTCGTTTTCTATCACACGTAAAGAATGAATGACCAGCCAGTACCCTGCTATGTCCAAAACAAAATATAGAAAGGAAAAGTCCACCATTAAATTCGTGCAGTTCTATGTCACTTTCGGCATGCCTATTATTTATTAATTTTTTTATTATCATTTTTTTTTTCTGCTATTTTTCTCTTCTTTTTTTTTTTTTAAGAAAAAAGTTTAGGTGAGAGAAGACGACCTGAGTACAGGATCAAGGCAAATCACAGGTCTAAGTGAGAATTTACATTGGACTTAAAAATCATCCACCAAAAACGACTGGTAGCAATATGAGCCGAATCTAAACCTTATAAGCGAAGAATTTAACATAATTGTACCATTAAATGAAATCATATATTGAAGAATGGAAATTTTCATGTAATTACGGCACGGTCACATAGTGTTACGTGTCAATAAATTGTGGGACAAAAAAATATTACTTCCTTTGTTTTTAATTGATTGTCTCCTTTGGAAAAACACGATTTTTAATGAAATCTTATTAAATGTTTTCATATCAATATTTATGTTTTGACATTCTAATTTTGCCTTTAAATGTATAAAATATTAAAAAATAAAAAATTTTAATTTTAAAATGTGACAATAATTTTGAAATGGGCCAGGCTATTACCACCACATAAAATACTCTAAACCCCCCATTAAATTTACATTTTTAAGGTTTTATGAAAAATATTAAAAAAAAAAATTATGAAAACTAATTACATAGTCTACTAGAAAACATCATTCTGGACAACTTTGTAGAAGAAAGTTTTTCCAAAATCTGTCATTTAAGTAAACTTTTTAAAAAAATTTCATGAAAAATGAAATAGAGATTGTAAATGGCCAAAAAGTCTGCTTAAATAATAGATTTTGAAAAAAATTTCTTCTACAAAGTTGTTCAGAATGATGATTTCTAGTGAACAATGCTATTAGTTTTCATCAAAACCTTTTATATTTTTTATAAAACCTCAAAAAATATAAACTAATGGGGGGCTCTGAGTACTTTATGTGATGGTAATAGCCTCACTCTTTTGAAATATCTCAGAAAATAAAAGAGACTAATAATTTAAAAATAGAGGAAAGAGTATGATTATGGCACCACATCAACAGTTTCGCAATTACATGTAAGTTGTTATTTTATTTAAGTTGTCAAAGCCCTTCTATTAAAACTTGCTACTGTGTCTAAAATATTAGGCACTGCATAATTGGCCGCACATGACTCGAGCTGTGCGCCTGTTCCCAACAAATTCAATATAGGCCTGTGGTATGGTCTCTTCAAGGACAGACTCGTGGTACAAAGTGTAAATGTTTTCTTACATTTTAGGTTTTCAACCACATGCAGGACCGGAAATTAAATGAGAGGAACAGATTTGGATAGTCCAAGACCCCCATGGCAACATAAATTTTGGGGTAAAGAACAAAAGATTATTTTAGTGCCTTCAGCCTTTTTAAAAATTCCAATGTGACAATTAAATTATTTTTCTCTTAATTTAATATCAAAACTTCACTGCCGTATTCAAATGTGATCTTTATCTTAAACGTTTTTCAAATACTTAACGGATACATTATGTGAGTGATAAGTGACTTCCTATGCGTTAAAAATGTCTCAATATTCTCACTATATTCCATTTTTATTGACTCGTGATACTACATTAGCTGAATCACAATTACATAAAAGTTTTTCTCGTCTTATAGAATTGGAACCCATGAAAGGATTTCCCATTTTATCTCAAGATTGTATATATTAAACTTTTGTCAACTTAATTCCATTCCCTTTAATGAATTCTTCATCCTGCAAAAATTACTAGATTGATTTGATAGGCTGTTGTAGGGTTAGCCTCTACCCCACTGTAGAACCTCTAATCACAAGCCTACTCAAAATAAAGTTCATTTAACACTTGACAGACCTATCCAGTACTGCATTTATTTGTTTTGCTTCTTTTGAACAACTAATCACCTGCCTACAGGATTTGCGTGAATGTTTGGACCCAATTGCATGATAAATAATAGGGAGAGTTATACACTTATAGGTTGGTCCGACTATAGGTAGATAATTACATATTAATACAAGTTATTTGTCATTTTTAATTCAATAATCACCTACTATGAAATTAGTAATCATTTGTATTGATTATTTGATCATAGCCGAACCAATATGTAACTCCCCGCAAATAAAATAATAATCTCAAACCGACTTACTTTCTGCACTTCCCTTATATTTTAGACACTGCAGAAATTTATTTTAACGTACGTTGAGTGCTGCTAAAGTCTAAATTTCTACAACCACTCCCATGATATATTGTTCTAAAATACCATGTTTGCCGGATGAAATTATGAAGTACCAATCATATTTAATGTAGGACTAGCCTATTAATATTTGGCTAAATTGCAAATAACCCCTGAAATATGGGGTCAGCAAATAACCCTCCTTATATTTTAATTTTATCAATGTGCCTATTTTATATTTTAATTTTTGTCAATGTGCTCTATTGTCACTCGCTATTGATGAAATTTGACGAAAATTAATCACGTGACTACACGCGTGAAGCTATTAACAGACGCGTGTTATCCAAAATTGCTAGAACCCTCGCGAGCATCATGGCCAGTTGAGTTGATTGGTCATCAATGATTGGTTGTCTTCCAATTGAATTAAGGGATACTATACATTGACAAAATTAAAACATAAAAAGGATTATCTACGGACCTTCCCATATTTCGGGGGAAATTTTGCAATTTACTCTTACTATTTTTAAAACGTATGAATTCAAGATCGAACAGGTACAGTACATTTGTTATTACTACATGATGCAGTAATTGGTACACTTTGCTGCTATTACCCCACTTTTATCACACCTAACTTCTACATTTTGCTTATAAAAAAAAAAAGTTACTGTACTCTACCAATTCATAGCTATAAAAGCACTGGTGCACTGAGTAGTAGCTCTGTAGCTGGCACATAAAGTATCCAAATCATATTTTATAATAGTCTATCAGCATTAAAAAATGTATAGATTTAAATTTCCAAGTGTACTACTTTTTTTATTAAAGCATTTAAATATGTACAAATTCAAATTTCCAGATGTACTACTTTGTTTTTATTGTTAATAAAAAAAAAAAAAAACTTTGATTTGGGTACTTTAATAAAAAAAAAAAAAAAATGTATTACATCTGGAAATTTGAATCTGGACATATTTAAAGGCTGATAGACTAGTATAAAATATGATTTGGGTACTACTTGATGTTACATAATGTTCTATTGTGACTTTAAAAATGTATTGTCGCCATTTCGGCATTCTAAGAAATAAGAATAGCACATTTAGCATGTGAATTTAATGTATTAAAATTTTCAGTTAGCATGTGTTGATATTCTTCCATCTAACACTATGCATTGGAAGGTTGTAAAAAAAATATACATGTACAACATTTTCATGCATGGATACAAATTTATAATCTCCAATGTATGGTGCTAATCCCAACAAAATCACCACGCGCTGACCCAATCAAAATCATTATTACTATCTAAGGTCAACTATTTCAGCTATGTCAAATATCCTTTTGTGTCTATTCGGAAATCTTGAATTTGGGAGCCTAATATTTTCCTTTTTGCTAATGGTTTGGATCCTCTGTTGGTTGCTTGTCAGTTGGCCTGTGCTTGTCTTTGCACAAGGTGGCAGCACGTCACCAGTGGATGGATCCAACAGCCATAAATGGCTTGTGTATAAAACTATGCCAATACTGGTCGTTTTGCAACAGGAACCACGTTTAACACAGTTTAATTCCCACACATTCACCGCTAAACCCCCACCCAAAAAGAAAAAAAAAAAAGGAATAGAAATTAAAGGAAAAACTGAAAATACATCATATTTGAATATTTAAGGACTTAGATAGAGTCCCAATGAATCCCCAGGGAAGGATACTTGGGCAGCATAAAGTTTTCACACTTGCGATCCCATGAAATCATATAGTATAAGTTAGATTAGTAGTACCATATTAGAGGTTGTACCTAATGAGACACAACTTATCGGGTTAACGGTGTTAACTCAGGAAAAAACACGAAGGTTGACCCCCTTTTTTCACAAATCAAACGTAATGGCCATTGGATCCTTCTACTGGTGAACCATTTTTTCAGAAAACCTTGAAATGAAGGGAAATTCACTTCTCAAAATCTATGGTTGGTGTGGCAACTTCATTCCTTGATTTTTGAATTTTACACCTAACCATTTTTTGGATACACATTTGCAGCCTCGTGGCCCAGGATCATCCTATCAACAAACCTGCAATGATCCATCTGATCAAGGAAATCCAAGATCTCAGATGTAGTGATCTTTCGAGTAAGAAAAGAATTATCCTCATCAGTGATACAGAGTGAAAAAACCCGTTGACTATTAACATTTCCTGTTGTAATGATCCAATTGATTCTCCTATTAGAACAAAACCTGAGAAGAAAATTCCGCTACAAATTGACCTGGGTCCATTTGATCATCATACCAAAGTAAAAACCATTACGCTATGTTTGGATAAGAAATTTTTAGACTGGAATTTATCTTTTGAGATGGAATTTGTAAAATTTTTATAAGGAATTTTCAAACAAAAATTTTACAAATTCTATCTCAAAGACAAATTTCACTTAGAAATTCCTTATCCAAACATAGCTTTATGATCTTTTAAACTTCCCGGGCTGGGCCCTGGGGGATCAAGAACCATGTTTCTACACAGCACAAATAATAAAACAAAATGGAATTAGAAATGATAACAGGACAGGTGAATAAATGAATGAGACTACCTCTTTTCTTTTCTATCTTACATTTCTTGTAAACAAGAGTTATATGTTACAAATCAAAATTTTGGTGGAGTTGCAAAGACCACAGCTAGTTTCTCTTACATTCTCAATTAGAGACAGCTTCTCAGCTTTTAAGCAAATTAAATAAAAATTTCACAAGCTATATATCTCCCTTTCTAAGCAACACTCCCTCAGTTGCCTTTTGGGACCTTATGGAATTCTCTATTTTGAATGAATTAGTTGTTCCACGTGAGGAGGCAAAAAATAGCCCTCTAGCCCTGGCCCTGGCCCAGAAATGATGGCACCAACCTACTGGAGCAAGCAATGGTGGTGTGACAGATTTGTTTCCATTAAAAGAAATTCAGAACAAGGCAATCAGTCACGCGATACTTACTGCAACAGAGGAGTGTAATAACAAAAGAATGCAGCAAGAAAAATCAGAAAATCCATCCAAGGCCAGATGCTGCCATACCTTCCCAAACTCCCAGAGCTTGGTACTTCAGAGGGCCAACCAGATTGAATAGAATAGGAAGGGTAATTGAGCCCACTTCAAAACTAATCAGTAAGGAATCACATACGGCAGTGCACAAACATCAGCTGACTCTATCCGCAAAGCTTCCGCCCATACTTGCGGTGTCTCATCAATCGTAGAAAATCCCACCTCGGGCCTCTTTGATTGGGTTTCGTCGCAGCTAAACAGCCACTCCTGGTCATCACAATCAGACCACTCATCCATTTTGGGCACTGAGAATATCTTGCTCAGATCTTTGGAATCAGGATGGGGTGGTTTCAAGGATGCTTCAGCAATTTGATCAGCTGGTGCAGTTGCAGACGAAGGCTTTGTCGACGAAATAGAAATTGGCGGAGCTTCTATTACACCATTTACCCTGCGCTCTTTATTGTGCACCTTAATAGTACTGGCTGCCCCCTGCCTATCAGAAGTAAATATGATGGGAGTTTGACAAGGTTCCAATATCCTTCCATTCTCTGTCAGTGGATGAGAGGAAGTGGGTCTTGGCAACTTATTGGGCCTAACATCATTAGCTGTGAAAAATTCAGCACTCATTAGCTAATAATAAGGTAAATCACAGTTGAACCTGTTTAACAAAATTGATTGAATGTTAAAAATCTAAGAAATTTTGCCAGGCAATTAAAATCAGCTTAGCAAAACAGTTTCTGGGATTATAAGCAAGCCACCAAAGACCTCAGAGGAGAACCGTAGGACCAGGAAATGGGTTCAAAAAGTTTTCATATTACCACCCCTGGCTGGGGAGTAAAAGGCCCAAGTTGAGTTAGACACAACTAAAAGGCATTAGATTGGCTGCAGCACCATTACGATTCATTATAGAAACAACTCACCATGCAAAAATCCATTTGTCTCGTAGTCTTTCCGTTTCCTGAGATTTCCCTCCGAAGCAGCACTCTTGTTGCTGTCCTTAGGAAGATCTGAAGTTTTCATATTGTGGGTACCTATAGGGTCATTGTTGTTGCTTTCTTTAATTTTATCCTGCTCCGAGTTCTTGTGTTCATTTTTCTCCTTCGCTTTCTCCTCCTTTTTCTTCTCTTTATTCCTGTCTTTATCCTTCCCCTGGCTCTTTTTGTCTCTATCTTTGTCCTTGCGCTTATCCCCTCGTTTATCATCACTTTCCTTCTCTTTGGTCTTTTCTTTCCCTTCCATTTTCCTCTCAATGTGCTTCTCCACTGGTCTGGGCACTCCTTCAACTTTACTTTGAACCACTCCAGCAAGGTTCTGAACCATTGAGTTTCCCCTAAAGTTTGCCTCGATTCCTCGCTGTACCATTGAGTTTCCCCTAATGCTTGCCTCGATTCCTCGCCCATCAATCTTTCTATTATCAATTCTCTTGTCCTTGTTCTTTTCCTTCCCCTCAGCCCCAGTGCCAATATCCTTGGCCACCAATCTGACTGTCCCTTCATCCTTCTTTCGATCTGTACCAGTAAATTTCTCAACCAACTGGTTCCTGGTTCCTTTGTTTTCATCTCTGATCCTTTTGTCCAACTCCTGCACAAATTTAGAATCCTTAGTCTCTTCAGATAGATTGCTATTCTGACTAAGCCTCTCTCCATTATAACCCACAAATTGCCCAGACAATCTCTTCTCATCTGAGACACTGTCTCTATTCTTATCCCAGTCCTCTTTTTGACTGAATGTCTCTCCATTGTGACCCTGAGATTGCCCTGCAAGTTTCTTCTCATCTGAAGTAGCATTCTTATCTTTATCCTTATCTTTATCCCTGTCCTTCTCCCTATCCTTCTTTTTGTCTCTGTGTCTTTCCTTTCTGTCTTTCTTTTCTTTCTGTTTTCCTTCGCTTCTATCTTTCTCCCTCCTTTCCTTGCTTTCTCTCTTCTCGTTGTCCCTCTTCTCCTTTTTATGTTTCTTCTCTCTGTTCTTCTCCTGAAAATCATTTTATTATTAAAAAAAGGAAAAATTAGTATAAATCCAACTAAGGAACAAAGAGAATGCATTTCAAAACTACATTTAAATCCTTACAATGACACAGAAGCACAGTGAATTGTTCATATAATCAACTCCAAAACTAGGCTCAAAACCCGTGCAATGCACGGATTTACTTATAAAATAATATGATTAAAAAATTAGAATTTTAACAGAATATTTATTCTTTAAAATAGTAGAATATATTTGTTAATATAATATGTCAATTAACAAAGATCCCAATGATTGGACAACTCCGGTGAAAGGAGGATAATCATTCCTTGGATATCTTTAAATTCATATCTTCTTGTCATTATTTCATGGTTTTTTTTTTTTTTTTTGGTAGAGGTATAGATAATTTGGGTGGAGTATAGGTGAAAAAATAGAGAGAAAATATTGCCCTCTCGTGGGTCATCTTTCACACAATAATTAGCCTCAAAAAGGAAGTTGTTTCTAATTTTCTAAGGCTATTTATCAAATCATGACAATTTAATTATTGGCTAAAAATAAAATAAAAAAGTTGATGCTACTCGCGCTCTACTTTTGACCTCTCACACTCCTCACAAATTATTTAGCATATGCAATGACCATTATACCCCCATCTTCCTCTGAACCTCTCTCCACATTTACTTTATTTTCCTCACCATGAACCTCTCCCCAATCTCCACTCACTCAAATTTCCACTGCTCAGATTATTGGACATCTATCACTTTAAGAACCGACGAATTTCCACTGCTCAACACTGTCAAATGGACCTCAATTCACTTAGCCCCCGTCACTCAAAAAATCAATCAATCTTTACTGCTCAGCACTGACCCCTTATTCCACCGCCCAAACCCATCTTCGTCCTACTACCATCAAGGCGTCCCTACTCCCTAGCATTGTTGCATCTTTGTGGGGCGTTTTGTTTTTTTGTGTGTTTTTTTTTTTTTTTTTTTTTTAAACTGATTGTTCCTCCTCACATGTATAAATAATATTTCATTTTTCCGATAAATTTTTTTTTTTTTATAAGAAAAAAACCTCACCTAAACCACCTCTGTCGGAAAAAATGGAGTGTGCCGGAGGTGATAGTATCACGGTCACAACAAAAACCTAAAAAATCTCCACATAAAATCACCCATAAATAGTATCACGGACTCACGGCCACAACAAAAACCCAAAAAATAAAATAAAATAAATATGGTTCTTCTTTGACCCATCCAAGACATCATTGAGAGATGAGAAAGAGGTTGAGAAGGAGGAAGAGGAGGGGAGAGAGATCTTGCAGCGAGTTGATCTTTTTTAAAGATCTGGTGCGTATACCCATAGAACCCATTTTTTATTTTCTTTTTTGGGTACGGTATATTAATATATACACCATGAATTTGAAAAAAAGAAGGTTTTGCAGAGAGAAAAAAAAAGGAAAAGAACAATTGCAGACCATGGCTGCATCTAAACAGAACAGTCGAAAAAAAAAAAACTTGAGAAAAAAGGGGAAAAAGAGAGAGAGAGAGAGATTTGCAGAGAGAAAAAGAGGAGAAAGAGAGTGAGTTTATAAGTTTGCGAGTTTAATTGGATCAATTGTGGATTGTCAAATAGCTTTCCTAGGTTCGCTGATGGCAACCTTTGCCCAAAAAGGCAGTTCGACTGAGGAGGATGTTCACTGCCGGTGACCCAGCTCTGTATTTTTTTTGTGCTTGGTTTGGAAGAGTCTAGAGAAGTTGAGAGAGGAGACAGACTGACAGTAATGACATGTTGCTCAAGGTATGGGTGATTAAGAGAGAGAGAGAGGTGTGGAGGGAGAGTAGTGGAGTGGAACCAAAGCAAGTGACTTCACTAACAAAAGAAAAAAAAATATATATATATATATATATAGAAAAAAACATAAAAATTACACATGGCATTCAAGCAGGCAACAATCCTCCGTTATATATATATTATATAGATATATAGATTGTATAGATAAGACAAGTAACAGTAAGACCTAATTTTAATAGTAATATTAAAATAAATAAAATAAGACGAAAAAGGCCTACACGAGGACTAAACGAAATATTTTAGGCATACTTAAAGGTTACTGCAGTCCCACAATTACAGCTGGTATTATCCATAGCTCAAGTTTTTAACAGAACTCCCAAGTTCCAATGCATAAAAAATTTAACACCCTAATATTCATAAAAACAATTCAAAGAAAATGATGAATGGAACTGAAAATCAAAGGGAAGAGGGAACAAGAAACCCCACAATGAGACAGGAGGAAAAGCCACAACGGGAAAAACACCAAAACAAAAAGAACCCACAACTACTTGATGACCGAAAAAAATACTAGCCATTATTCAATATCCTTCTACCAACAACACTGAATAGCTAGGCTGAGGAGACTCAACCAAATGAGAAAATCATAATGCTCTCCTTAACCCTCTACAAGTCCCCACCCTCCCCATCAAAGAATCTCACACTCCTTTCTTCCTTTAGACCCATAAACCCCAGAATATAGCAAATAGGGGGAAAATGAAATGGCATCTTCTCCTTTGCTCTGAACACCTTGACACAACAACTCAAAAGGAGACCAAGCAATGTAAGAAAAACCACGAAATTCTTAATAGGCAGGCGCAAGTGCATGAACACATCCTGGATGCAGCATTGGACAAAAAAGGTACACAAAATCAGAATAGCAACAGAACACTGTTTAAAAATCACCACCTCTAAGCAGTTACATTGACAAACAGAAAGAATTCTCTCCAGAAAAGAAGAATATTTTAGATCACAAAGGAGGGGTCCACTTCCTTGAAACAGGAAAAGAACTTGATCAAGGGATAAATAGTTATTATTGTAAAACAACAGCAACAGATTTGCAATGTCCACAATTTCCCAATCATTCAAGTTTCCAAGGAAACATAGGGACCAATGGGTAAGAATTCTAAAAGAAAAGAAGAACATTCTGTCATAAAAAGGACCCTCTCCACTCAACCACTCAAGTAATAACAGAACTTACTATCTAGGCATTACCCAACTAGAAGCAAGTCGTGCATTCTGAAATCCTTCAAAACTGACAAAACCACTTTCGACACACTTACAAGTTATAACCATAAGATAATGTGATAATATAACAATCCCAACCATTAGAATTTACAGACATGGAAAAAAAACTCTATGCAGAAAAGATTTTTTAAACAGAGGACAAAAACCAAGACCCCCACCATTCAAAGGCAAGCACAATTCTCATTGAAACCTAAAACCATCTTTATTGCCTTTACAATGGGAATCCCTGAACAATTTTTCTGATATGTTGACTGCAGTAATTGGAATGAGCAACAATAAAGAGTAAACACAAAAGTTAGCACATACTCTCTATAAGGATTACCAACTAATCCCTAGTGAAAAACCATGCCCCTCAAAGAGGACAGCCCTTCCAAGCACCTGGTCCCAGACAAATTTAGACAAACTGCTCCTTATGGGAGGCTCAAATAGAGAAAGAGGAAGGGAGTCCATCCCACAACTCAAGTTCATCATAAACCCAACAAATCATTGTAACTAACTCTTGCAACCAACCAGCCTTCCAGATGCAAGCATAAAACATCTCAAGACACACCTCACATTCCTTAACCAAATATGAGAAGCATGATAAGAAATCAGCCTTCGCCAAACCAGAGAAGGAATAAACATGGGCCATTGGAACCAAACTTATAGCATGAAATGAAACCTCCATACAACAGTGCATTGAGAAAAATCCTACCCAAATCTAAATGACTAACATTCAGTACACTACTCTGAAAACCTTAAAGAATAGAGAACAAAGTTAAAGGGCAGCAAACACATATCCAACTACTCACTTCACATTAAATCTATTCTCTCAAGAGAGTGATCCAAACATGGCTATATACCTTCCCCATGCAGATCTGTTAATAATACATAAGAGCCTTCTAAATCTTAAATCAATGCATTCATGAACAATAAGGATTCCATCTAAAAATTATTTCACTCTTAAAAAAGGGTATACAAGATGAGGAACCAAAGACTCCAAAACCACACAAACACCAGAAGACAGCTTTTAATAGAATCTTATAAACTCTCCTCATTAATGGGACAATAGATGTTTATGCATTCAATGCCCTCCACCTTATACAGGAGTAATGAAAGTACAGATTCCTTGTCAAAGTCTGCCGTCCTTCCAAAACTCTAGAATAAAAAAATAAAAAGTACTAAATAAAATTCAATAAAATATTTCCTCACAATCATGCAGTACCACTTGTGAAACTCCAGATTGAATCCATCTACACCCATGGCATTACTGCTTTCAAAATTGTACATAGTTCAAACTACTCGTCCTTTAATGATCCAAAAAGCAAGTTTCTCTAAAGCCTCTAAATGAGAACCAATGGGCAATTCATTAGTCTTCACCATCCAGGTGAGGGAATCAACCTAAAGAAATTTAATGAAGTTCACAACTCTTCTTTCACTCCTCAAAGGCTCGAACATCAATACCTGATCCACAGCATAGAAGCATGTTCTTAAATCTTCCTAATAAAATCGATATCTCCATAAAGATCTTTCTTCTCAGGAGGTCCCCGGAAAAAAATCATCTTAAATTTCTTTCTTAACTGCATATCGATGAAAAAATTAACATGCTGACAATATCTCGCCACAGACAAGATCTCGTGAACATATCCTTTCCAAGAAATTAATGTGCTTCTTTAAGGAGCATTTGTAACCTTTCAATGGCCATAAACTACTACAGAACATCAAGTCAAAGCTTCAAACAACGAGAAAATAAAGCCCATTTTCTCCAAGTTCATTGGACTTTTCCTTGCAGCCCTTCACAACTTAATGAAAGAACTTAAAGTCCATTTGGTAAGAGAGGAGAAAATAGAAGCAAGAACCTTAATAAATCCCCTCTTATTATTGCGTTCAATTCATCTAGTAAGCAGAAAAGAAAAGCAGGACAACAAGCAAAGAAAAACTCTATCTAGGACCGCAAAAGCGAGGTGATTTGGAGAAAAACCTAAAACTATAATTCAAGGACATTTCAGCTCAAAGTACAAGTACTTTACAAGAGGGCTCAGGTGGGGCCCACACTTTCTCTTCCCTTCCCTTTTCTGCATAAACAAACTTACAAACCAACGAAAATAATTAAACCTTCTTTCTCTACCCTCCCTTATTTTCTTTTCTCTTCTCCTCTTTTAAGTGGCAAAACAGACTGTTTGTGTTTCTATAACCTAAGGTCGAACGCCTAACTCTTCTACCCCCAAGAAATCTCTACAAGGAAGGCAATTTTATTACATCCCCAGGCACTAACGTGGTCTTTCTTTTTTCCTGGGACCAAGTAAAGACTTTCTAGGAATATTAGAATGACGGGCCCAAGAACCCCTGAACATGTGATGTATATTGTATACAAATAATGAAAAGGAAAACCATCACAATGAAAACAAATTAAGAAAACTATGACTACACTCAATTAGCATCAACGGCAGTAATAATCTTAAGAACTTTGTTTTTCTTATCCTCAATCAATGAAACTATAATTCCACTTGACAAGTTTTAGCTCTTTTACATTCTAATTAAAAATAAAGCATCTCCCAGCTAATCCCACGAACAATAAAATTCCACTAATTCCAAAAGCCCATCAAAAGATGAAACCTCCCACCTCATGTTCTCCCCCCCCCCCCCCCAAAAAAAAAATAAATAAATAAAATAGAAACAAATGCCGGGCATTCCTGCGGGGTCCCTCGCTGGAGGTCCCCCCCGGCGGTTCGGTGGAGTATTGGTCTGATCCTCCAGCGAGGTTACGATCCTCATCCATCCTTAAGCCGGTCAACCAGAACCAGTAGACTTCTGAGCAGTAGATCGGATAAACCCGGTGCCCTGACAGTGGTGTAGCCAGTTTCAAACAGCTTACTCTCCGAACAGTTTTAAATTTCCAGAAACCGCACGATTATATAGCCAAAGGGAATACGCCGCGCCTAAAATCATCCCAAGCGCTGCTAATGTGGCTACTAAGCTATTTCTTTGGAAAGCTCCTACTGAGATGGGAAATTCCCCGATAAAGCTGCTAGTACCAGGTGAACTCATATTGGCCAAAGTGGAAGAGAAGGAAATATATAAGTGACTTTAAACAACAAATACGAGAAAAACATACTCTCTTTTCTTTTTTTTTTTTTTTTTTTGAAAACGGGGGAACCATCCCACAGCAGGCCCTTTGGACCCACCCATGGAACCAAAACCCCAGGGAGACTAGCGCAGCAACCCACCAATACAGGCCCCCACTTAAATCTTGGGTTGTCCAAGCAAGGAATCAAACCCATGACTGTGTGCCTAACCACACAATCACAAGTTCGCCCTTACCAACTGGGCTACCCAAGGGTGGGTAGGTACAAGCAAAACATACGAAGAGACCAAACAAAGGAAATCCACTCCGAACACAAATCTCACCCTATAAATCAAGAAATGAAACTCTCATGAACTCAACAAAAATCGCTAGTCAAATATACAAAGATGCAAGCATAACTTCTGTTAACTTAAAAGGAGGGAGCACCACATTCAACAACATTGCAAAGGTTACGCTCTCACATCATGAATTATTAATCTCTCTCTCAATGAATATAAATCCTAATCATGGGCTTTCTGATAAAGTAGATGTGTACATGAATAGAAGACCTTACACTAAAGTGATATAGTTAAGTCCAACAACTACAACTGTAGATAATCTGCTAGTATTGGGGCCAAAAGAATTACAATAAATGCTAGTCAGGACTCAGGAGAGAGAGAGAGAGATCAAATGGAACTCCCTCACAAAAATATAATTTCCAAGGGCATATTGGAAATTTGCACAACATTGCACTACCAATTAAATACCCACATTCTCCTGCTCATATCCCAAAAAAAAAAACCTTGTTAGTCTTTCATGTAGGATTACAATATTAATAATGTCCCAGTAAGTCAATAACCCGGATACCAATACTGAGCTCCACTCAAGACTCTCAAATACACTCCCATTTAGACGCTTGCTCTACATTTTATAAATCACGTCTTATTCATCACCATCCCCAAATAGTTGGGACACTGGCTTTGTTAGAAGTGTATTTGCAGCCTTAGCCATGCTCATCTTGGAGCCTTTCAATACAAAGAATCTTTTAACAACTAAAAAGTATCAACCTTTGCTTTCATCCCTGCTCTAGTTTCATCAAATTTGCAAAACTCCATTTCCATCAAGAATTGAATGGAGTTTTCCCATTATTTGACCAGAGAATTTAACAAAGACATTCATCAATTAATAATGTAATATATTTGATATATATTTATTTGCATACTTCATTGTTCATATATTGTATGGATTATATTTTTATGTATAACATATTACATTAATCTCAAAAATGAAAATTAGTTCACTTCTAATTTAGTGACAAGTTTTTTCTAGCATCAATGTAAAACTATATCTTTAATGTCTATAAGTATTTCATTAGACAATATTGCTGACTTTCTAACAACGTCACCAATGAGATGCACATGTCAGAAGCTAGTATACCAATATTTCTATGAGTCACACACATACATGCATACATACATCTACATGCATAATAACATACATAACTAAACTACATATGTAAAGACATTTGTAATATCATCTAGTTTTTGTATGTATATATGTTTGTGCATGTAAATATGTATCCATGCATGGTTAAATATGCATATAATTTACTTCATCAAAAAATATATGTATAAAAATTACATATTTGGAGGATGTCATAGGTATAGTAGATTTTTTATAAAATATTTTCAGAAATTCAATTTATTTACATGTAGACATAGATAAATTGACAAAGATTTCTACACGCATGCATACATACAGCATACTTATATATCTATAATAAATAAATAAATAATATATATATATATATATATATATATATATATATAACATAAACGTAGCTACGATCACATATATACAGATACTAGTTACATACATTCCTACATATGCATACACATATATGCATGTAGGTACTCCCTACGACACACGCACGCATATGCATGTACATATATATGCATACATCTATATCTATGTACTCTTGTGTGTATAAATGCATATGTATGTACTATGTACATATGTATACATAAGTAGATTTGCATGTATGTATTTATGTATTTGTGTATTTTTGCGCCTATGTGTGTGTGTGTGTGTGTGTGTGTGTAGATATATATGTCTTCATGCATATACACATGTATGTTCACACAGACACACATAGATACAATACATATATTGATACGTGTATACACATATACATACATGCATGCATGCTTACTTTCATAGTTACATATACCTTAACTTACACGCAGATGCATGCATATATGCGTATAATACTTGTCTTTTTTTTGTTTCGGAAGAGAGAGGAGGGGGGGTTGAGTTCAAAAGTAAGCCCTTCTCATGATAATTAAACTCCAAACATGACTTTGCCATGTCATAAATCTCCTTTGGAGTACCATAATTATCTAAACCACCATAATTTCTGATTTTCTCCACAGCACATCCAAGCATATACACATATACATGCTTTCTACAAATCAATGAAGACCATATCTAAATCAGTTAAGACAATATGAAGGTCTTCTCTCTAAACCGAACCCTTTAATCAATTGAAAGAATGCCCTCCATAACTGATCTATCTAGAAACCTAATTAAGCTTTAGTTAATGCAGTACAAGGTTAAAACCTTAACCTAGACTACAACAAAAGGCCCAGGAGAAGATTTTTTTAGGTTTTTAAGGGGGCTGTGAACAATACCCGTGGACGGTAACTTTAGGGAAAAAAAAAAAAAAAAAAGAAGAAAGAGAAAAAGAGAAGGAGGAAAGAAGAAGATAAAACCCTAAACCAATAGGGTTTGTTTGATATCCACACTCAAACACAAAGAAGAGTTCCACACTCAACTTAAAATAACTTTTATTCCATCAACTCTACCCTTATTAGAGCCATTACAATCTTATTTATAGGGTTCTAATATGCTTGCTCCTCAAATAACTAAGTTTCCTATTCCATCACTTTTCTAATTCTAATAGGTTTCTAATATAACTATACTACTAATTATGACTCCCATAAATAACTATGCACAACCCGTTACAAATAACATAAAGCCCATAAAGCATGCCCATTCCCTATTTATAATAAAATTACTAAAATACCCTTATAAGAAATACAATATTCCCATACAAAGAATACCCCCAATAAATCCAGCATTTCTTTTTTCTTCTTAACACGTTCCACATCATTAGTACCCACCTTATGTTTTCATGTTTAGATTATTGTTCAATAACTATCAAAGTTGAACTGATAAATTCAACGTCTCAATAATTAATGAAGCTTTGGACAACTCCCTCATCCATGCCCGTCCAAAAAAAACAAAAAACAAAAAGGAAAACTCTTGTTACTTTAAAAATAAAATAAAAAATAAAAAATAAAAAAACATCACATGCTTTTCCACCACTCATCTAGAATTTCTTTAACTCCACCCTAGCCATTCATTGCTTTCTATGAAAGTATATAAACCAATGAATACCATATTTAAATCTGTTCAAACAATATAAAGTTAATACTTCCCTTGAAACTGATCCCCTTAATCAACTAAGAGAATATTCTCCATAATTGATCTCTCTGAAAATCAAGATCAGATTTAGTACTCTCCTTTAACTTTTTTTAATGTTTGTATTTTTTCTCCACCACTATCAGTGAAAAAAAAATGACATCTCACAAATTGAAACTTGTTCTTTGATTAAAGGTTCCGATAAAGGTAAGATTTGAAATGCAAGATGCCTTATTTAACTTCAAAAAATAAAATATAGAACAAAATTAGTTGCTTAAAGAGATTGAAATGGGTCTTCAAGGTAAAGGTGAAAATTATTCTTCTCAATGGGTTGGAGAATTTGGAGCAGGGTTGACGATGGCGTTTCCACATGGCCAGGCTAGAAAACAAAAACCTAGAGGTGTGATAGATAAGTTAACCACTTTTGAATACTAGCAAGTTACACTAAATACCAAACTCCAAATGTAAAAAAATAAAATAAAATAAGGATAATCAACTACTATGACATAGACCAACAAGTTAGGAACCCTGATTGACTCCAAGTAATCACAATTTTCATTCTCATATTTAGTGACAGAAGTCTTGGGTAAATCAAGAATAGCTTACAACGGTGAGGCTTTCAAACATATCAGGACTCAACAAAAATTAGGTTATGTAATTTAAAATCCTTCTCCAACAAGTGATGACAAATCAAGCTATCCAAGTCCTATAAAAAAGAAAAAGCAAGACTCTAAATTCACAAGCTAAATTCCAAATTCAAATTTTAGGAAGCAAGTTATCATAGTTTAGTAGCTTAGTCTCATTGGACTGTGCTTACAAGCTTTCCTTTCCACACCTCTAAGTATCAAAGATGGAATATGCAAATGAAACTTGAGCACTTAAGATCACCTAATCGCAATGCTACATACTGCCTCCCCTAAATTGTTTAATTGCCACTGACTAGCCCACAATCAGCTAAGATTTCACATCTCAAGATTTGAACATTACTAAAATAACGGGAGTTCTCTTGTTCCTCAACTTCCTCACATCTTCATATGCTCAACATCATATGGAATGCATTCAACTATTCGTAAATCAAAATGCAGAACACAAATCATTAACAGTATAAGTAGACTACCTCCAACTGTTCTTCATTTTTTTTAACCTCTCCAATTGACTAGTAAATGCAGTTTGCAGGTCACAAATACCACAAAAATCCAATGCAGTAAATAAACTGAAGAACTAAATGTGTCATTAGCAAACACCTAAAGAATCATGTAGTGTATTCGTAAATGATGAATATACTTAAGCTACTAAGTCCTTTTCTAATGAGTAGTTCTAAAAACCTAAATTGTGGGGCCAGCTTATAACAGAAACTCCATGATCATAAATTTAATGTTTTACATCAGAATAATGACTCATATCCTCTCAATTTAGTAGGCATACAGATGTCGAGGAATCATTAATAGAGATAAACACTGTCATTAATCACAACAAATCGTTATTTGGACTATGTAGAGTCAGCAATAAGAACACTATTACACCATTTATCCTGCCATACCTTAAATCATAGGAATTATGCAAAGTTATCTCATTCACTCAAATCACTTTAAGACCAGAAAACAAAAAGATTAAAGATGGTTTTCAAACATCCCACGGACATAGAACACCAAATGGGCTCATTTGAAATATTAGGTAAAGCACAATAGAGTTCATTTCTAGGGACAACCTGAAACTCTCAATGAATATTATACCACGTATAGAAATTTTCTGAGACTTAGAAAAATATATTAACCTTTTTTGGCAAGTCCTCCACATCATCCGTCCTAGACTTTTTCGCATATCCTGGTGGCGGAAATGGAAAGCAGCGAGACATTGCACAAAATCCTGGAATACACAACACGAGAACCTTCCACAAACAGAAATGCTTGAATCAGTTTCCAGAAACACTGTTCCAAGGGAACGAACCAGCAACTATGCTCCCGTCCATGCACCATGACCCCGCATTCATTTCCAGCTTCAATAACCCTCCATGAACTTCTGTCACCCCGACAGATCACAAATTCCAAATCCCACCAACCTTTTGCCGCAAATGTACAACTGCGTTGGGCAGATTTGTCTAAAACTATATAAAAAATAAAGCTCACCACCACACCTACTAAAAATTACACTATACTAGCTCACCGCAGAGTGCAGATGGAGTAATACTGAAATAAAAATAGATATGGATTCGACTCAAACTAAGTTAACCCAAATGGTTTTTTGAGAAATGAAAAGGGTCCACTACAGTCTGATCTTCTGTGTAGCCTGCTGTGCCAATACAGGACCATCACCCCCTCCTTATCACCAAAATTCAATACCAGTATCATTCCCCTATTGAAGTTGAAGCACTCAAAAATAGTGGAAAAACCAACACTCCTTGACCTCCTACACAAGAGATTACCCAATTCTCAACCACCCACTACGCAATCCTGTAAGTGCAATCCTCTTCCATGCCCAAACCAACAATGTTCACCATCTCTCTAGTCAGTCTCAAATACCAAAAACACAACACAAGTGTCAAAACCACAACCCGAATTCCTCAAACGATCGAAGCTCGCGCCCATTCTCTGCACGAAGGCAACGATCCCTAGTTCAGTTGTGCCTCAATCCGCGTTCCGATCAAAACCCTAATCAGGCGAAAATTGTCAAATTGGTGAAGTTACCCGTTACGATCCGGTGAAACCCTAGAAAATCCACCAACAAGAACAAGCTAAGTACCCAAAGAAAACCCTAATTCGAATTTCCAAAAAAAAAAAAAAAAAAAAACCCTTGTGTATAAAATGAATTCAAGAGGAAAAATACACACACAAAAAAGGAAAATCAAGTGTTCACCAAATATGAATGTATGGGTATCGATCAAAAGTGAAAAAGAGGAGGAAGAAGCTTGAAATCAGAGCGCTAATGGCGGAAGATAGGAAACATACACACATGGAGAGAGAAAGAAGGAGAGAGAGAAAGAGAGAGATAGAGAGAGAGAGAGAGGAGGTGTGTGTATGTGATGGATATATGGGGTGAAGGCAATTTACCTTGTCCGCTACAAAGTATGCATTTGTAGTAGGACAAGATCTTTGAGAGAGAGACGAAGGAGATAATCGATGGAAGAAGCAGTTTCTTTCTCTCTCTATCTCTCTTTCTGTCTCTCTAGAGTTGTATGTGGTGTGGTGTCTATATTGTGCTTGCAGAGAGACCCTCCCAGTAGGTTTTGTTCGGAACTTACACGCGAATGTAAGAAAAGAAGGATTTTTTGAGGGCCGAAGGCCTGTATTTATTGAGAGAAAAGTAGAGAGAGAAACACGCGAGAGAGAGAGAGAGGGTACAACCCTGTCCCTCGCCACGCTCTACATGTGTTTGTTTCCTGTACGCTACCGAAATGGACACATGCCTTATAATATATATATTTTTTTTAAAATCTAATTTTTACAAAAATAAATTTATGTTATTTAAGTCTAATGACATAGTCTTATATTAACAGAGATATGGGATTCGTAAATGTTTTGTTTTCGACTCGACCTTCGATGCTTGTGTGAGTGGATGTATGTTCTCCTATCGTTGGTAAAGAAATAAAAACAAAACTACAAAAGGAGATGTTGATCATGATCGTGACTCGTGATCGTCGTGTGGTTATTTGTGCATGCAATTTTCAATGACATATGTTATATATGCACTTGACGATTTTATTGTCTGTGACTTGTGACTATGATTAGCAAAAATAACTGATCTTAGGTTAAATATGAATTGTTTAAATATTTAGCCTTTTAATATGTTTAGCTAGATTGGTAAGATTATTATTATTATTATTATTTTAAAAAAATCTGTTACTTATTTGAAATCTTATTAAATCTTCTTAAAGAAAAATAGCCAATTTACAAGTGATATGAGGGTGCAGTATATATTAGAATTTTTAGCAAGAGAGATGCTAATAGCAATTACAACAATTGGTCCACGTGTTATAATTAATCCTGCTAGCTAGAACCATGACATGACTAGCACTTTTCTTTTTGCAAATTACTGAATTTTTTATCAAACACAGTTTGAATACTTAGCTTTTTAATCATGTTCAGCTAGTTGGTAAAATTATTTTTTATAAAAAATGTCAACCGATTTTTTGAAAAAATTAATCTCAAATTTAATTCGGGGTCCACTTAAATGGAAATTTTACTAAATATTTAAGTGGACACAAGGCAATTTTAGAAGCCTTGGCCTTACTGGCCTTTACTGCTGCTGTTACGTAAATTTAGGTGTGGCCACTGTCAAGGGGCACCCATTAATGCCAGTAAAGGGAAAGTCACGCGCTGCGAAGGCGCGTCTGACTAGGAATTTTGCTCTCGAAAGGGAGGAGTTTCGTACTGTGAAGCCATTTGCCTAGGCACATGTGGGTTGGCTCCCTTCCCATCTCTCTACTAGTACTGTCTCCCCACGTGGCACAACCCCGGCCAATTACAGCCTTAATCTGTCCATACACGTGTCCTTGAATCAATGTCTCACAGTGGGGGCTGACTATCCATCCATGTGAGTTGTGGTTGCATATTATGCACGGAAAATTTTTTAATATAAACAAAGGGATATTAAAATGTAACAAACACATCGTAAAGAAAACTTACTATTCCAAACGCATTCTCCTTCTCCTTTTTATTTTATTATTATTTTTTTTTTATAAGAAAAATGAAGTACAAAATAGGGAAATTATAACAAATCATATATAATTTAAATTAAACAGAGAAAGAAGAAGGTTTAATTTTTACGTGGGAAGAGCAGGAGGTTACAGAAGCTGAAAGAAACATTTTGGGAAAAATAATCTACTTATGTGTGAAGCAAAAGAATCTCCTAAAAGCTTCTCTAACCAATTAGCTTAGAAGAGTGTGTTTGAGTTGTTGGCTGCTTGGCGCTTGGCCCTTGGGCTTGTATTCTTTTTCTTTTCTTTGTTTATATATACATCTTACTTACCAAAAAAAAAAAAAAAAAAAAAAAAGAAAAAGAAAGAAGATGTTTTTTAAAAGTAAAATACTTTACAACCTTTAAAAGTTAAAGGTGCCACATGGCAGTGTAACAAAAGATAACTACCAAGAAGTTATGTGAGGATTGGTCTCTTTAAATATATATATTTTTTTATAAAAAAAAATGACTTCATAAAAATGCTATAAAATAGTTGTTTAGAGAATTTAAATTTAAGAGAAATTGAAAGAAATAACCATTGCACTAGTTGGGAAAGTAGACATCTATTTAAAGGTTAAACGGTTTATAAATTTGAAAGAGACGACTTTTCAAAAAACAACTACAAAATAAAGAAAGGGTCACATGACTTTATAAAAAATCACCACATGGCGATGGTGAACATTGTTTATATATATATTAGATACGGATTTTTGTACAAGCCCATGAGTTAGTAATTAATTTGATATCCTTTGCCTTATAGGCTTCTAAGGTGCTTCTATGCTACCTATAGAAACATTGTATCACACCTAAAAGTAGTAATTGATCACATTACAAATATGATCAATTATCATAAAATGTGCTCAATTAACGATTGCTATAAATGTGATTAGGTGAATACAAAATGTTATCAAGTTATTAAAAAAATGTGATCAACTATAAGTTGAGGTACAGAATCTAATTTTTCCTTTTTTAGGTACCATAGAATTTTCCTACCTTCTATGGTAAACTTACTATCCTCTAAGGTAGAATTTCTTCTCCAACGAAAATATGCATTCTCTTTAGGTGTTTTTTCTTAATATTCCAAGCTAAAATTGCTTGAAGTATAGAAAACTAAAGATATATGTGTTCCTATAACCAAATTGGCTGAGTTGAGATGAAAATTTGAGATGGAGTACCGGTGTATACTTTTATGATTTTTTTATGATTTAAGGTTTAAAATTATTTTAGTTTCAAATGCAAAGAATAAGTGAATAACTTAGTTTCTGCTATGAAGAATAAGTGAATAACTATGTTAATTAATGTGCGATCATAGTCAATCTCGCATTCATTATGATATCTTCTGAGATTTCACAACGAAATACATGGAGATTGCATCTTGACCATTGAAAGGATAATGAATTATTTAGGTTATGAACATGTGAAATGTATCTATTATATGCATGCTCCAGAATTTATCTAAAATGCTTTATATTGATTAAGTTGAATATTTTGTCTCACCAACATCACATTGGTGATCCTTTTAATTACTTTAAAGATTGTCGATGGCATGATAGCCTAGTAGCATTTGCCTCACTTTTTAAGCAAGTCATCTCAGGTTCAAGTGTATGGAGAAACATTAATACCTATTTGTTGGTGCCAATGAGATGTGCCACATCTCCAAGAATAAACACGCTGTGCCGGGTGAGTGGAATCTTTATGTACAATGCTATGACTTATTTCACAACCGTTATAAATTTGGAGAGTTTGCTTCTACACGGAAATGAAGACCTTCGAGAACAAATATTGGACCGGGAATAAAAAAAGGGGAAAAAGTAAAGTCATATTGTCAAAATATTTAAATTAAAAAATTAAAAAAAAAAAAAAAAAACCTACCTTTGAGATTGGTCAAGCTAGATTAAAAAAAGTGTAACAACTTTTAGGGTTTAATGGGAAATAATATCTCTCTCTCTAGATGGTTGTATTTCCCCTTTTATGAAGGTTATCTAACATAAGTTTATGTGTCTACAAACGACCTATTAGTCTATTGGTAAGTTGTTTCCTAATTCTTCTATTTTCCTATTTTATTTTTCTTGTTAACTTCATTTCGTAAATTAGAAATATGATTGATCCTTTTGGCTTTATTATTATTATTGTTAAAGAATTCCATTCATATGGGTTAATGCCACAAAAGTGGATTTGGTGCATTTAGTCACTTTAAATGCACTGTGAAGTTATCGTACGATGAGCGACATGTGGAGAGAGTTGAGATTAAAGGGTTGAGATTGGTTGGGCATGAATCTGAGATTGGAGACAATCATTTCATGCCCAACCAATCTTAGCCCTCCAATCTCAACTCTCTCCACGTGTTGCTTATCGCACGGTAACTTTACGGTGCATTTAAAGTGACTAAATGCACCAAATCCAAATCCGCATGTCCACATATGCAATGCATGTGCAACAATATTTTTTTTAAATAAAAAAACATATGTTAAAAGAGTTCTAAATTCAATTTCAAGTATTCCATCAAAACTTCTTGTTTAAGTTTTAATCTTTCAGTTGTGAAAATCCAAGAAGGTAAATAATAGTTATTTCTTTTTCTTTTTTTTTTTAATTTGCTTTTAGGATAGAGTTAATTACCACACTCTTACTTAATGCAAAAGATAATGATTTTACAAGTTATACATTAAATATACCATCAATTTTATGACTTAAATATTAACTTGAAAAGATTATGGGGTTGTTCTCATGAATCCAATCCAAATAAACCAAAACACTATGCATTAGAATAATAGTATAGATAATTTTTCAACTAATAAGTTTTTAGGATATATTAAGAGAGTGCAAATTGTCACGACCAAAATTAATTAAGATGTGATCAACTATAATAAAACCAACTTATTTTGAATAAAACATTTGAATTTGAATTGGATAACACGTGATGAAACCTTTGTTGGTGCTAAGGGTTCAATCCCACATGTTTTGATGATCACAGAGTAAAAATGTTTTGTTTTGTATCTAATAACATGTGAAGTTTTGTTAAGACAAGCATTAAAGATATATGACTTCATTAATTAAATGACTTTAGAAGCTTTTAAGACAACTACGAGAATTATGGAATATAAGCAAATCCAACTCATTCACAATTGTCACGACCTAAATTAATTAAGTTGTGATTAATAGTAATAAAATTATTTTATTTTAAATAAATAATTTGTATTTGACAGGGATGACACGTGTTGAAAATCTGTAATTTTTTTTATAAAAAATTTGGCATGACCTGACTTGTAAATGGGATATACCATGATAAACCTACTTAGAAACATAATAATAATATGACATTCATGATTGGTATCGTAACATGCATCATAATCCATATTAAAATAAAATAAAATAAAAGCCTACATAATTAAAATATTACAATCCATTTATATATTACATGTCTTGTGCCCATTGCCCGAATAGAAAATATTTAAATATTTAAATCCACAACATTGAATTATCCAAATCAACATAATTGTCCCAAATAAGTATAGCATAAAATAATCAAGTCATTCTATATATGCATATCGCCTCAGGGCAAGTTCTCCTATGCTCTATAATCATCTGAACATTATTTACAAAAATAAGGGAGAGTATAAAACTCAGTAGATATAATTTTCAAATTAAATTAACTCAAGAATGATAATATAAACCAAATAAATCGTGCTAGTAAAATAATTTTAATCAATGCTATGCCATAAATGTAATTAATGTGACTCCATATCCATTTACATTATTTCTCAATTACTAAACCACTCCTGTAAAAGTTTTCACGCAAAAACGGACGATTTAAAACCCATTCTCTAAGAGGACAGCACAACACGTCATCCCTACCTGGGTTGCAAGTAGTCTCAATTCGGGAACACAACAAGGCATATCTACTTGGGACTACAAGTACCCTAGGACCAATGAAGTAGAAAATACTGCAAGACGTCCCTTGAGCTTAAGTAATCCAACTCCAATGACCCCTTAATACTTTTACTAAGTATTTAATTAATTACATTTCATGCATTATTATGCCAATGATGCTGAATATGCATATAAAATCTCAATGCATTTTAATATACTAAAAAAGCTCAAATATATCATTTTCAACAATTATATAACATGGTTAGGCTATATAAAACATTCAGAAACATACTAACAACA
Source organism: Liquidambar formosana (assembly GCA_039720395.1). Taxonomy (NCBI): domain Eukaryota; kingdom Viridiplantae; phylum Streptophyta; class Magnoliopsida; order Saxifragales; family Altingiaceae; genus Liquidambar; species Liquidambar formosana. Next base: position 26,931,835 of record CM077822.1, read on the forward strand.
ATTTATATAGCATGTATAAGAAAAATATACATCATTCCAATATATATATCAAATCAATATACCCCTGAGCTTAATGAACCTAACATGTGACTATATATATATATACTAGACCCCCTAATACATGTATATAAAAAATTATATAATAATACACCCAAAAATTGTATAAAATCATAAATATTACAAATCATAATTCATATTCAACATGCAAAGGGTTATACTATACCCCATTATCATTTATAAAGTTAAAACCAATGAAAATTACACCTACTTCAAAAATAATGTACAAAAATTATAAGGAAATGAGTTTAAGAGATAGAATCCAAGCTTAGAATGCAAAAGTAGCTTCCAAGAAGAAGTTGGGGATGCCCGGCCAAGTGATGTACTTTCTCCAAAAAAGTAGCGATGAACTTGAGGGAGCGAGATTCGGACTATAAAGTCATTTGCATGAGCAAAAATGGGTGGAAAACCCACTCTCCCTCACCACTGTCCCCTCTCTCTTTCTCCTTTTCTCTCTCTCCCTCTCTTTAAAACTTTGTAATGGTTCTCAAAAGGTCAAGCCTAAAGTGTTTTAAAGGAGTTGAGGGGTAAATGCATCATTTGATGCATTTAAAAAAAAAAAAGAACTAAAATTCTGTAGCCCGATTGATCGGGGGGTTGAAATCTTGATCGATCAGCCCAGGTAGAGAATCCAAGATGGATTCTGCCTGATTCTCGGGCATAACCCTATCGATCGACCCATGCTGAAAATTCCCAAATTCAAATGAAATGCATATTAATGCTATTTATGAATATCTAATATGTATATCCAGCAAAATAACATTTAACCTAATGTCATAGATCATCAATAACATCACAATATCATAGGTGAAACATATGCAAAGTAATACCCAACAAAACAACTATTTGTCATGTAATTAACCTAATTTAATGACATGGGTGTTACAAAAATCATAGAAATCAACAATGAAGTATGGAAGCCCATTTTCTTTGGGAGAATTTAGTAGTTCTAATATAAGGTTGTTCCAATTCTTTCTCACTTAGGACAAAAGGGCTTTTATCATTTGCATACATTGGGTAAAGTCCACATAGACCACTTTTGATGATAAACATACCCTTAAGGGTTTTAGAAAAAAAAATTCCTAAGTCATTGGGCTTTATTTACAAAATCTTTAATCTTGGAAATTGGGATTTTGGACATCCAAGAATACTTTTAAACGTTTAAAAGTCTCTTTCAGATAACCAAGAAAACTTTCAGACTACAAAAAGTTATATGCCATTTTCACTACTCTCTGGAACTTTCAGTCGATCTTCTCAAGTGTCCAAAAGGCACCTTCAGATGTCCAAGTCCACTTTTAGACATCTAAAAGCTAGAATGCCTTTTGCCTTGATTTTGCTCTCTAGAAAATTCAAACGTCTGAAATGCACTTTCAAACATTTGAATCTATCAAGACATTACATAATAGTTAGTTTTTCAAATAGCCATTTGAGCATTTAATCCCCATCAAAACTATTTTCATGGCATTTAATGCTATAAAATGGTCATATTGAACCCATAGATTGTAAGAACAATGTTTAAACTCATTTATGAGTATTCATTGAGTATCAAACAAGAGCATTCATTGTCATTATCATTTAAGCCCTAGAAAGCTCAAGTGAGCTTTTATTGTAATTAATCAATAGCTAAGTGTGCTTTTACTACTATGTAATCTACTCTTTTAAAGAGCTTCTTGTAGACAAAACAACTCAAATCATTATTATATTCAAGGGTTGAGAGAATCCTAGATTTGTTGCACTTGAAGATAAGAGTCTAAATTAAGCAAGAAATCCTAAAAATTGAGGAAACCTGAGCTTAGGCCCAACCGGTCCAATCGATTGGCCTAACCGGTCTCCCAAGTACTCCGTGTTTGTTTGTCCTATTTTGTAGTTTTGACGGTTTTGGACTCTCCTACTTCGATTTTCCTTCTTCCAAAAGTGTTTTAAACCTATTGGGGAGTTAATAATAGCCTTAAATTAGTTTTATGGAGAATTAATCTCAACCATTAGTTCATATAGTTGGTTAGCTGTAAATAAAGGCATATTCATCAATATTAGGGACTTTAAGCACTTCATATTCATAAAAAAGAGAGGGAGAATGAATTTTCACACACCCACACCATATGGAGAGCATTCTACTATAATTTTAAAGAAGAACTAGAAGGCAATTAAGTCCAACAAGAAGGAAGAACGCAGCGAAGATCTTTGCTTTGTTGTAAGCTTCCTTGCATCTTTATTCTTCTTCTTCTACGGTTCTTTCTTCTTCTACCCCATTCTCTACATAGTAATGGCTTAGTATTGAGTTAGGAATCATATATGCTCTATGTTTTAGAGTGTATATGATTCATATGATATGAAAAGCATACTAATGGAATATGGATTGTGAATTGTTTACTAGTAAGATAGTTTCTTTCTCTAGAATAGGAGTACGTTTACATAGAAAATTAGTTGATGTGTTTAGGTCGTTTTCTCTTTATGGCTTAATTATTGTTAGAGTTATGCCCTAGAGCCAATCATAGAGATGATTGTTTAGGGATAAAGGAACAATCATTTGATTTCATTATATATGTCACATTTATTATTGAATTAATAAAAGGGTTTATTCTATTATGTTTACATGCATCATTTATATTTACATAATATGTCCAGGGAGTTAGAGTTGATAATATGAAATTACAAAGTATTGTAATTTTGAGACTGTAAATATATCTCTGTACCAAACTCCTAAAACATTCCTAATTGAAGGTTCACTATGATGGATAGTAATGAACCATAGGACTAAGCACTTGTTAGGTTGACTCTTTAAGACGGATAGCTTGTCTCAAGCTATTTGTGTAGAGACACTACAACCAATAAGTGGGTGCCTATTACAAGAATAGGTACGCTGAATGTGACCAAAGATATGAGATAAACTGAATGGAGTTTTAACCTGCCTATCAATCAGTTTCTCATTGTTATAGTGGTACAAATAATCATTAAACTTGAGACACCATAGTTGTCTTGTGCATGTAGCTTTAGAAATTTGATAACACTAAATGTAGATCCTTATTGGGGTTTGCAAAGGTGTTCATTGGCTCTATTGCTATATGTATGAAGGCATGTGAGTGATCAACAAGGAATCCATTACTCTTAGGAAAAAGAGAGAGAATGTTTCATATAGCATTCATAATATAACTCATTTAGTCCATGGCCATGGTAGCATGCATATGGAAAGGAGTTTCCATAAATTCATTATTGAGTTGATATTTATGAATGAGTATAAAGTAATTGAACTGGGGACTTGACAGACTTCCATATCCTATTGATTTCAATTGAAGACATTTTGTAAATGAAAGGATGTAATCGTAACCTATAAACCAGTAACAGAACGGTTCTTTGTTAGATACTTATTCACCTCATTAAGGACAACACCATGAGCCATATGTTAGGTGTTACTCATGGTTAGTAGAAGCCCAAATTGATATAATGAGTTATAATTAATTAGGGAATTAGGAAGGAGTTCCAATTAGACCCTTAATGGAAAAAGTTCCATTGTGCACACCTTGTGCTATTCCTACTACTTGATGATGTGAACCCAATGGGTCACACACTGATCATGCTAAGAGAGCTTTAAAGTCTATGAGAGAAAGGGTTTTAAGTGAACAAAGAATAGTTCTTTAAGGGCCTATTTTGTATTTGATATAAATAATAGGGGTTATTGTGCAATTTAGGGAAATTGCATAAAACCCTATTAGGGTTTCCCCCTTATGGCCAGCCCCTTAGTGGGCACATATAAGTCACACTTTTGTGTGACTTAGCAGAAGTTGCAAGCACACTAAACCCTAGCTATCCAACTTTGGTGGCTTGCACCTCTCTCTCTCTTTCTTTTCTACCTCTAGCAACAACAAGGAAGAAAGAAGAAATGACTTAAAACTCTAGCTAGGTGTGGATACCATTGGAGGCAGTACACTTGGACTGTTCGTTCTCTGCTGTCTGGATTCATAGCTTAGAGCAAAGGAAGAAGAATTTCAAACTGTAAGTATTCCAACTCTCTTCGTAGTTAGGGTTTATGTTTTGTATTAAAGCATAGTTAGATTCATAGGCTGTGGAATCGTAGGAAAAATTTTTATATTCCGCACTTTGATTTTTCCTTCTAGTTCGATTCCCAAACAGTGGTATCAAAGCCATGATTCTGCTTAACACAAAATACACATGGGCTGATGTGGATGCCGAAAATTGACTTGGGGGAGAATTGAGTTTTTGTTCCACTTTTAAAAGGGTTTCAAAAGCAAAGGAGTCGCCACCTCATTTTTAGGGTACGAGGAAACCACTAAAAGATTTGTTTTGTAAAAATAAGTTTGACTCCATTAATAGAAAATAGGCAAGTTTTGAACCAAAAACAAGGGTTCGAGGGCTAGGTTACGAAATGGGAAGGTTCTGAGCCACGGCCCATAAGCACCCTATTTCGCCTGATGAATCGGTCTCATTTATTGATTAGGGCTTAATTAATTTCAACCATGCAATAACTAAAAATTAAAAAGAAATTAAAAGATAAAATCTAATCTAAGTTGGACTTGGGCTCAAGTGAGCGGCTTACGTACTTCTGACGAAAATCAAAGTCTACGTAGTTCGAACAAACATATCGGGGGAAGAGTTTCACTCCTCGTAGGACTCTATTAGAATTCCAATCCATAATCAAACACTTTACTCTGAAAATAACTTGCTTTGAAACAAACAACTTTAGCTTTAAAAACTTATTTGATTTAGGATCAAAACCCTAATAAAATCCTATGAATAATAAAACTCATGGGAGTATGCATCATCACATAAATAATTACATCATGGTAATGGAGTTTAGAGATTATACTTGACAGAACTGAGGTAGAGTTCTGTTTGCAACCTCGGGGTTTTTAAGTTGAAAGTTGGGCAGAGCTTCGATGCTTTCCAAGCTTTAAGATGGCCTCAAGGGAGGGAGTTGTAAGTAGGGCAAAGCTTCCGTGCCTTCAAGCTCTAGAATGGGTCGCAAGCTAGAGGGTACTAATAAGAACATTCCCCACTAACAATTGAGCCCAAGCTCTTCTTTAGAATGAGTCTTAAGTGAAGGGATACTAATAGGAACGTTACCCCACACTTAAGAGCTCAAGCTCTTCATTTGCTTAGGAAAATTCTACTAAGACTTGATGATGAATGAATGAAGGGAGAACCCTTATTTATAATGAAAGGTGGGTGGAATGAATAGCTAAGATTCGATCTAGCTAAGGATGATCCAAGAGCTCTAAAACACTCTTAAGGGTTGGTTCCTATCTCAAACACTTCAAAAATTTGGAGGAAATTCAAATTCTAGCAAAAAAAGGAGTCTATTAGGCTCAAATTAGGGTAAAAATGCATCAGAGGCCAATGGGCACTCTTGGTGGCCATTTGGGCACCTTGGGTGGCCATTTACCCTTCATTTGGTGGCCATTTGGCCTTTCTTGGTGGCCATACGGCCAGCAGTAGCCATTTTTTGTGCATTTTGCCTTCTTTTGTGCATTTAACTCCATCAAAGGCCAACTGGGCAACCTTGGTGGCCATTTGGGCACCATCGGGTGCCCATTTAGCCTTCCTTGGTGGCCATTTGGCCTTCTTTGGTGGCCATTTGACCTTACTTGGTAGCTATGCGGCCAGCAATAGCCCATTTAGTGTATTTTTGTGCTCATTTGTGTACTTTTTCCCTTTTATGCTACGTATTTTGCCCATTTTGAGTCTAAATTCATTGATTTTGGACTTAAAACAACCATAGCTCAATTCTTTACTTAAAATTTTATTAAAACAATCCTAATTGAGCCACACTTGGTCAATTAATCAAGGGTTAAGCCTATATGGCTCATAGAGATCAATTAAGACTAATCGGAAAACATTAGAGTTTGAACCCTAATGGAGTCCTAGTTGCAATCAAACTCTCCCAAAAATAATTCTAAGCATTCATACACCTTAATTAAGACCCAATTGACATTAATGAAGTATTAATTGGACTCAACTTGGAACAAATTAAGAAGCAATTATAAGAAGGGACCGACGAATGGAGTTAAACTGAGCCTACTTTGGACCATCCTTAAGCAAATCATCTCCAAACTTAACCAAATTTTAAACCAAGCCTATAAATGACATCCTAAGGTCATTAGGATCATCTTGGGATGAGTTTGGTGAGAATTGGATGTCAAATAAGAATTATGCAAGTGAAATGACATAAAGGCCCTCCAAGTTGCAAAAGTTCTTATTAGTTATCAAGACTTAACCAAATTGAACCTCAGAAGATACCATGGATTATTTGGGATGTATAGAGCTTAACTAAAAAGATTTGGTGCCAAAATAATGCAATTCCCTACATGTGATAATGCTCCTAAGGTGGAAAGGTGTGGAATTAGAGAATGAAAATGGGGATGTTTACAGATACCCTTCATTGGAAGAGCTTGTGTCAACAAGTGAATGCCAATGTCAAGAATGACAGCCCATTTTCACAGCTGTTTGTTGACTTTGTCAACAAGACATCTTATGAGTAAGGATAAGTACTCATATGACAATGAATAACTAACACTATTCGTTTTACGAGTAGAAATCAATACTCATAAAAAATTTAATGGAACATCATATGAATAAGAGTCAATATCCATACGATAAAACCAATAAGACATCATATGAGTAGCAGTCAACACTCATATGTTTATGGATAAAGATGTCATAAGAGTAGGAATCAATACTTATATAACAAAGGTAAGTTCATATACAAAAGGGGATCAAGAGTAGGGATCAGTGTAAGCATAGTTCAATGCTAAAGATGAGTATGGGTCAATACTCTTAAGATAAATATGGGTCAAATCTTGGAATGAGTATTGTTCAATACTCAGGATACATGGGATGAGTATGGGTCAATACTCGAAACAAGAGAGTAAGTATGGGTCAATACTAAAAGTAAGTATGGGTCAATACTCAAGATGAGTATGGGTCAATACTCAAGACAAATATGCTCTAATACTTAGAATAAGTATGGGTCAATACTCAAGATACAAGCATACTAAACCCTAGCTGTCCAACTTTGGTGGCTGTACCTCTCTCTTTCTTCTCTTTTCTACCTCTAGCAACAACAAAGAAGAAAGAAGAAAGGACTTGAAGCTATAGCTAGGTGTGGATACCATTGGAGGTAGTATACTTGGACTGCTTGTTCTCTGTTGTCTAGATTCATAGCTTGGAGCAAAGGAAGAAGAATTTTAAACTAGTAAGTATTCTGACTCTCTTCGTAGTTAGGGTTTATGTTTTGTATTAATACATAGTTAGATTCATGGGTTGTGGAATCGTAGGAAAAATTTTTATATTCCGCACTTTGATTTTTCCTTCTAGTTCAATTCCCAATAATTATATGCATTATTTTAAGCATCTTTTGTATAGGACACTTTCTATGAAAACTTTATCTTATAGGTGTATTGATGATTATTCTTTTAAGAGAATAATTATCATCCTTAGAGGGTGAGGTTGTGCATGAGTGCTTTCTGGAGTGTGTTTAAGTGCGCCATGAGTTTCTTTGCATTCTTAGGTATATATTTTATGTAGGAAATGTGAAGAAATTATTCATGCGGAGTGATTTCTACGTAAAATTATCTTAGGATAGTTTTTCTTAAGAAAACTTGCCGTAAGGATGCTTATTTCGCGTTTTTACATAAAATATATATCTAGTGCATCATGTTAGATTTTCTTTTCATGTTTTGGATTGTTATATGGTATTTCATCATAATAATTCATATTTGGCATGTTTTTTTTATAGTTTTGTGTATGATAGTGAGTCTAGGGCATATAGGAGCATATTAGGGTTTTCTTTTTCTTTTGATTTTTGTTCTTTGTATAGTTATTAGCATGTTTTAGAGGTATTTAGTATTCTGCCCAGATTTGATTTAGTCTTTCTAATAATGATTTGAGTATGAATATGGTTGGTTTGGGTATGATAATTGCCCTATAGCATACATGAGGTGATTAATTAGTGATTTCTCAATGTTTTGAGATGTTTGGCATATAGTAAGTTGGTTCATGGTAAGTTTGTTATGAATTGTTCTCTTCTCCCCCTCTTGGGTTTTTCTTTTTGCTTTGAACTATGATTCTTAAGTTTCCTACTTTTCTAAAACTTCTTATTGAATAAGAATTCTATCTCTTCTCAAATTCTATCTTTCTCATATTCTTTTTTTTGGAAATTCTACATTTTTTTTAAACTCTTCTTTTTCTTTAAAAGGGAAACTTAGAGTTTATAGTTCATTGTAAAGGGAGTACTCCCTTCTCAATCAAACTACGTGAACTTTGATCTATACATCTTTGTATGTGTGGTACGTAGGCGCTCATTTGATATTCAAGTCTACCCTAGGATACAAAGTATCCTAAGTTTTCTTTTATTTTTTTAATCTTTTATTTTTTATCTCTCTCTACTGCTTTCCATATCTCTCTTATATGTTCATAGATGTTTATAGATACTTTAATGGATGGTTATGGATGTTTCTTTATATATGCATGGTGACTAATTAGGAAGTGATTATTGAAATAGCTCACATAAATTAAGAGACCCATTTTGGGGTGATGTGGGTGCCTATAGGATGTTTCCTAAAACCTTCCTACATCGTAACTTAGTCTCTGAATCCTCTCTTGTTTTGTTAAGACTTGATTTTCCATGATCGAAGTCAACTTGTTTTGTTTTCAAAGATTTCCTTTAAAACTATTTTTATGGTTTTCCTCTCTTCCTTAAACAATGAGGTGGTGACTTCTTATTTGTTTTGTTTTTGTGAACCTTTAAAAACATATTTTTATTTATTTAAATCTCTACATCTTTTTAAAATGTCCGATCAAAACCTATGGTTCACAGTAAGGAGATTGGTATAGTGGATTGAGGAATTCTCAAGCAAGTTCTTGAGGACAAGGATGTATGTGTGAACCTGGGAAAGTGGCCCACATGATTTTCAAAGATTTCCTTTAAAACTATTTTTATGATTTTCAAAGATTTCCTTTAAGAATCTTCTCTTGTTTTGTTAAGACTTGATTTTCCATGATTGAAGTCAACTTGTTTTGTTTTCAAAGATTTCCTTTAAAACTATTTTTATGGTTTTCCTATTTTCCTTAAAAAATGAGGTGGTGACTCCTTATTGTTTTGTTTTTGTGAACCTTTAAAAACATATTTTTATTTATTTAAATCTCTACATCTTTTTAAAAGGTCCGATCAAAACCTGTGGTTCACAGTAAGAAGATTAGTATAGTGGATTGAAGAATTCTCAAGCAAGTTCTTGAGGCAAGGATGTATGTGTGAACCCGGGAAAGTGGCCCACATGATTTTCAAAGATTTCCTTTAAAACTATTTTTATGATTTTCAAAAATTTCCTTTAAGAATCTTCTCTTGTTTTGTTAAGACTTGATTTTCCATGATCAAAGTCAACTTGTTTTGTTTTCAAAGATTTCCTTTAAAACTATTTTTATGGTTTTCCTCTTTTCCTTAAAAAATGAGGTGGTGACTCCTTATTTGTTTTGTTTTTGTGAACCTTTAAAAACATATTTTTATTTATTTAAATCTCTACATCTTTTTAAAAGGTTCGATCAAAACCTGTGGTTCACAGTAAGGAGATTGGTATAGTGGATTGAAGAATTCTCAAGCAAGTTCTTGAGGTAAGGATGTATGTGTGAACCCGGGAAAGTGGCCCACATGAAATCAAAGGGCATCACCACCTCATTTTTTAAGGAAAGTAGGAAAACTCTAAAATATTTTATTTCCAAAACAAAAAGTGACTCCATGTTTAAAAATGGAAATGCAAAAATTCTTTTGAAAACCAAAAATTGTGAATTCGGAGGCTAAGTTACGATATAGGAAGCTTGTAGGCAAAGCCTATAGGCACCCATGTTGCTCTAATGGTCTCTTAATTTAATTGGACTAAATTAACATCTTAATCACACAAAAATCAACATTTATTATCACAAGACAGCATGCATATCATTATTCCATCCATCCACATAAGCAAATAAAAGAGAAAAGAGAAAAAGAAGAAAGAGAACCTAGGATACTTAGTATCTTTGGGTAGACTTGAACATCAATTGAGCGCGTATGTACCTTGCAAAATCCTACATATCCTACATAAAATATATACTTTAGAACATATTAAAAGTGATTGCATGCTCAAACACATTCCCGAACACTCATGCAAAATCCTACTTTTGAAAAGGATAATTATTCTTGGAAAAAGATAACATCTCCAAAAACCTTAGAAAATCCAACCTTTTAAAACATTTTTCGAAAGTAAATAAAGCCCAATTAAGGTTTAATAAAGGAAAATTGAATAGGGAATGTGAGCTAATTGAGCGAACCAAAAGAGGGTCTTATAGCCATGGTTAAATAACCAAATTGATTCTAAATCATTAATTCATCAAATTGAACTTATAAATAGACTCTATATATCAATATGAACTCAAAGGAACAACTCGGGGATCATTTCAAAATCAAACGGAAAATATACAACTTAAAAGACGATAATGCCCTTAAAGTCACAAAATCTCTTATTGTCTATTGAAATCAACTCCAAATCAATCCAAAATTCATACACATGATCTATGATGCCATAAAAACTCAATGCAAAAGACTAGACTCAAAAATAAAACAAAAACCTACATGAAATGATGATTACTAGATAAGGTGACAAAAATGGGGTATGACACCTATTTGTATGTAGATGAATCTAATAAGCCAATCAGATCAACACCAACACCACCCACCCACCTACGAAGAGATTCTGTTCAACTTAAGGGCTAGATGGGGTCTATGAATAACCTTGTCGTTTGATATTTACTTTTCTTTTTTTTTTTTTTTTTTTTCTAAGGTGCTCTATCCATTTTCTTTAATGTGGCCCTCCCAAAATTAAGTTTATTTCGAATAAGGTCCTTTAAAGGTCATATATATATTTTCATTTCACCCATACTTTTTCATTAACAAATTGCAGCTATTGATTCAAAAAAGGTAGTCGTTGTTTATGTTTCTTAGAATTTGGATTAATATTTCAAAAATATTGTTTGCCATTTATCAATAGTGATTCAGCAATTTCATGAAATAAAATCATCGCCCAAATTGAGTCCACTCCTCCTAATATAAATTCTTATTTTCACCCTAAGGTCTTTTTTTTATTTTTTATTTTAGGGGGGGTAACAGAGGTTAAACATTTAATTTGGTGAAAGAGTTTAAAAATAAATAATTGAAAATTAAACTTGATTTTCAACCTTTCTTAGTGCCAAGATGCCCAATCAATGAATCCTTTTTTCCACTTTTTCTACCATTGAAAAAGCAAAGATTTTTTTGGAGATTGGATGATATTGGTTGAATAAGTTATTTAAACATATAAACCTCTAAAAATTCATACTATCTTGAATGCCCTAAGAACTGTATACGAAGAAAAATTGTGATAAAGTTAAATAGACTCTCCTAGATTAATTAGGAAGATTTTTTTTTTAAAAAAAAAAAAACCAAATGATATTATATAAGTGATACAAAGCCATTCCCATCATCGACCTCCTCAACAAGCACAAGCACAAGCACAGACGGGGAGGTCAGAAATGGGAATGTCTCCAAAATGATTACAAATGGCAGCCCATTGGGCAAGTTTATGAGCAGCATTATTTGCTGCCCTCAAAACAATTCTAACAACCAAAAAATTAAAATAAGAAAGCTTGCTTCTAATTTTGCCTACAATAGGATCAAGAAACCAGGGAGAATGGAAGTTTTGGTCCAAGATTGGGTTCAACACATTAACTGAATCACCTTCAAGCACCACGTTGGAAATTCCCAACTAAAGAGATTTCGCAAGGGCTAAAACAGCAGCTTTAGCCTCCGCCACAGAAGGATCTGAGCCAACCTCTTTAACAGTCCAAACATGAAGAAAAACCCCATCAGAATCACGCACCATGACAGCAATAACAGAGAAAGTAGGGCGGATAGCCACATTAAAATTTAGTTTTAGCCAATTAGAATGAGGAGGTTTCTACATAGTTAAATGATGAATGTGGAGCATAGGCATCTTTAGGACTACTATGTGTTCTCTCGCAATGTTCTTGATAAATTTCATCATCACTTTGGGATCAACCACAACACCTCCAAAGAACACTTTGTTTCTTGTATGCCAAACATGTTCCATCATAGCAACAGCAAGAATGAGGTAAGATAAAGCATCAGCTATATCCAAATTGAGAATAGGGTCATTGGAAAGGCACACCATGATCCACTCAGCCCGATTGAGATGGCTAAATGAAGACATCCGAAAAGCCCAATAAGAGTTGGCCCATAAGATCTTGATAATGTCATACTCCATAACGATATGTTTAGAGGTTTCAGAAGGATGTTTGCATAAGGAACAGGAGAGATCTTCAATGGGGAATCTATAGTTGACGACAGACTGCATTGGACAAGTATCCCAAACCAACTTCCAAAGCAAATGTTTGAATCTAATGAGGATATGGGACTTCTATATGGTGAGCCATTCCTTTTAGAAAAATTTCCAGAACTCATCACAATAATCAGTTAGATATGTAGATTTAACTGAAAAGAAACCATTCTTATTTGGAATACATGCTAATCTGTCCAAGGGAGGGGATGGGGAAAAATAGTGAAGTTGAATGACCAAGATATATTCAGTAATACCTGGGTTATAAATTGCGTGAACTTTTTGCTCATTCCACTGACCCAAAGACTCAAAACTGAGATCCGCCACAAGGTTAACACCTTCACCAAAATCAATCATTGGCAGAGAACAAAATCCTTATACATTAGGCACCCAAGGGTCTTTCCACATATCAATATTACTCCTATCACCATCTAGAAAACATAAGTAGTAAATCTCTACTTTTAAGAACACCCTTCCAAAGCCAAGAATCAAAAGATCGAGGGAGAACATCAGCAAAAGGTTTTCCTTATAATATTTGGCTTTCAACATATAAACCCAAAACTTGTTATTATCACTGAGCATGCACCACCCCATATTGGCAATATGGGCCTTGTTCATATCAGAAATAGAATGAAAACCCAGACCACCAGTACTTTTTGGACAACAAATAGATTTCTAAGATTTAAGACATAAACCCATGCTTATATCATATTTAAAACCCCACAAAAATTGCTGCATTCGCGAATCAATGACCTTACAAATAGACTGAAGAAGGGAAAAGGTAGACATAGTATAGGTTGGTAAAGATGAGGCCATTGATTTAATAATAGTGCTTCTACTTGCTTAAGACAAGGAATGGGCCTTCCACCTATTTATTCTATTATGAACATTTTCAACTAAATTAGAGAACGTTTTCCTTTTAGAACGATCAATGATTAAAGGTAGACCCAAATACTTAGACCTATTAGGCATTCAACCCAACTTCAAAATCGAGCAAATGTTTGCAACCAAAGACCTACAAAAATTCCTGCTAAAAATGACTTTAGATTTCACCTTGTTGATAGATTGGCCTGACCAAGCCCGTCCATGCTCAAACAATTCGTAACAGCCTCAGCATCCGAGGAGGTGGCTTTGCTGAAAATGATAAGGTTATCGACAAATAACAAGTGAGAGAGGGGGGGAGTGTAACGCCCCAAAAATTATATACAGTAAACACGTACAATTTTTATGAGCTCCATACAAATAAACATTTTTCAAAAATAAATTCTCTTTGAAATTACAGAGTATTGCGCAGCTGTGGATAGCGATGGTTAACCCAAAAATCTTCACCAATATACATTGGCTAACCAAATGAATAAAATTACATCAGCTTTAAATAAAAATAAATATACACAATAATCTCTCAAAATCTCGACCCCAATTCTACTACGTGCCTCCAACAATGATTGCCTGAAAATATATTGGGGTGAGCAAATAACAGCTCAGTAGGAAATCCAATTCCTATACAATAAATAATGTTTTCAAATATCACATACAAGCATTTATATATTCAAAATAATATATAAATCAAATAATACGAACTCCAAATCATCAACCTCAAATATAATCCAATTGTCAATGAAATCAACCATCATAAACCTCAAATATATCACCATCAATAATTATCACCTTGCATAAATCAAATCTTAACATATGCTTTAAAACAATCATCATTTATTGTACAAGAATTAAACCCCCTACCTCAAAAATGAGTGAATAAAATGATTAACGACAATTGTAGACATGTAGATTGGATCAAGAAATACATAATCCATACTCGTATATGTGGGATTGGAGCTCCCATCATCCTGGCAATGGACCGTTGGCCCTCTGCCTCTCTCGTTTCCTCCCTGCTCGTTTCTTTCTTCTCTTCCGTTCTCTATTTATTTCCTTCCTCCTTCTCTCTCCTCTTTTATTTCTTCTTTTCTTTCTTCCACACCTAACCCCCCTCTTTTCTTCCTTCATTCATTTCTTCTTTCTTTTCTTTATTTCACACCAAATGCATTCATTTCCTTAACTTCTTATTCTTTCCCCCTGACAACTGGCCACTTCTTCTTCTTCTTCTTCTTTATTTCTTCTTTTGACTTTTCTTCTCTTCTTTTGTCCTTTCTTCTTTTCTTTTGTTTCCTCCACAACCGGTTATATATATATATATATATATATATATATATATATATATATAGATGTATCACAATTTAACATCTTCTCCATTCAAAACATTTTAATGCAATGTCTCCCAACATCCAACTAACCTAAAAAATATTTGAAATTATCACCCTATTTACAATTCCACCGAATATACACATAAAATAAATCAATAAATATTTGGGGTATCACAAGGAAGGGGGACTGCTTCTGCTCAACTTAATCCCATGAAGATCATTACTAGTTTCAACTTTGTTAAATAATATAGAAAGAACATCAATGCACAAAATCAATAAAAAGGAAGACAGAGGGTCCCCTTTACGAAGCCCTCTCTAGGGAAGGAAGAAACCCAAGGGACTCCATTAACAATAGTTGAGAAAGAGGTAGTGGAAGTACATTGCCTAACCCAATTAATCTAAGTGGGATCAAAGCCAAAACAACTCAAAATTTTAAGAAGAAAGGGCCATTCGATCTTATTATAAGCATGTTCCATATCAAACTTTACTACCATCAATTCACTTTTACAAAATTTCTCTTTCAAATTATGTAGTATTTCATGGATAATAATAGAATTATCAAAAATACATCTCCCTGTGATAAAGGCTGCTTACATAGGATAAATTAATTTGGATAACAATGGCTGTAATTGATCAGCCAGAATCTTGGCAAGGATTTAGTAAACTACATTACATAAGCTCGAACGAAAGTGGTTTACCTTCAAAAGAGAAGCAACTTTAGGAATGAGTGCAATGTTGGTGTAATTCATTTGCCTAAGCATGAAACCAAAAGTTTTTCAGAAATACATACTTTTATAAATAGTATAGTAAAATATAGTAATAATATATATATATATATATATCAGATGATGATCAAGTAACCACGTGCTGATATAAGTTATATCAACACCCGCATTGAGAGTTGTACCTTGTGCATAAGTGGGATATGAGATACCTTAGACCAATGCAAGGGGTACAACCCCTAATGCATGGTACTAATATAACTTATATCAACATATGCTAATGGAAACATAACCATATATACAGTGCGGTTCCAATAGGTGTAAGCACTGTTTGTGCAAACCGCGCAAGATTAAATCTTGGTCGTTCCTTTTAGATGGATAGCTGGGGTTAAAAGTTGACATTTTAATGCTTTCTAATGTTTCAAAGCCAACTTTACCCGACCCGAGTTAATGCATATTTTCTATGACACGTTCTCTCTTGGGGGCAGCGTAAAGCTTCTCAAATAAGCTTCTCATCCTCAACGTTGCTCTCTCCCTTCTTCTCATCCTCAACATTGCTCTCTCCCTTCATCATCACCAACCGCTAACGGCTCCATCTCAGAAGGCAACGTCAACGCGCCTACACAACCAGCTTTATCTCCATCTCTCTCTCTCTCTCTCTCTCTCTCTCTCTCTCTCTCTCACCGACAGACAACCCTCGCCTCACCGATAGATTATCGCCGTTCCCCTCTCTCGTGGAAGCCCAGGTACGTTATTCTTCTTCTTTTGAGAATAAAAATATGATTTTTGGGATTTTTTGGGTTTGTTCTTTCTTCCTAACGGATCTGGTTTTGTTTCGTTGTTCTTCTTCTTCTTTTTTATTTATTTAATTCTTCTTCTTTTGAGGATAAAAATATGATTTTAGGGGTTTTTTTTGTTACTCCTATTCAGGTTCTTTCGTTATTCTTCATTTTTTTTCTTTGATTCTTCCTCACTTCAATACATTTAACGTTTTTTTCCCCCTTCTTGCTCACATAAATCATACAGTTCTCTTTCGCCAAAAACACAACATTATCCCAATTATCAACATAGAAGAACACAACATCGTCCCCAACACCGACATTTGCAACAATCTTGTCTTGCCAAGGTATGTTCTTTTATTTCTTCAATTGGTGCTATTACCCATTAAACTAAACAAGTTTAAAATCTGCACAAACTGTTGCTTATAACTTTTATATATATATATATATATATATATATAATTTTTTTTTTTTTTAAAAAGGCTTCATTTTTAAGTATTCTAGAACAAAGTATTATCCAAACTGAAGCTATGTCTTTTCTTTCATCATTTTTCATTCCTTTCGAATTATTGTTTTGTATGTTTTATTCTTCTATAGGATGGAAAAAATTCTTGTGTTTAACTGGGTTCTCCTTGGGTTGCAGAAAAACTGAAACCGAAAGTTGGGTAAGAATTTGAGTCTATACCTGCTGCATAAAACTTTTATAATGCATACGCGAGAATAGTAGGGTTTAGTATAAGGAATTCTTCAAGTAGGAAGAATCCTAAGACCAATGAGAGACTGTGGAAAGAATTTGTTTGTTACAAGGAAGGAAAAAGAGATGATAGGTATGAAAAAAAGAAGGCAATGAGTTTGAATGATGATGGAGATGGTAGGTCGGTGCAACCAACACAGAGAAGGGGACATGTACGTGTTGGTTGTAGGGCTAAGTTAACTATTGTGAAGCATCAATCAACGACAAATTGGGTTGTTAGTATATTTGAAGAGCAGTATAACCATGAGTTTACAACTCCTAAAAAAGTACACCTTTTACCGTCATAGCACAAGGTTACAAAGGAGCGAAAGTGTTTAATGAAAGACTTACGTGAGGCAAATGTACCTGCAAGTCAGCAAATAAGGATATTTGAAATACAATCAGGTGGGATTGAAAATGTTGGGTGTACCCAAAGAGATTTATTGAACCATGAAAGAGATTTGAGAAAAGAAATGAAAGGACATGATGCAGAGAACTTGCATGAGTTTTTTAAACTAGAAAAAGAAAAGAATTCCCTATTCTATTTTGAAATTGATTGTGATGAAGAAGATAGGATGACACGTTGTTTTTGGGCTGATTCCACAGCAAGAAGATCGTACAATTTCTTTGGTGATGTAGTTGTGTTTGATACAACGTATAACACAAATAAATATGGTATGGTCTTTGTTCCATTCGTAGGGTTAACCATCATAAGCAGACAATCATCTTTGGTTGTGGGCTTTTAAGTGATGAGAAAATCAAGTGTTTTGTATGGTTGTTCAAGCAATGGCTCAATGCCACGCCTCAAGGTCCACCAAAGTTGATTATCACAGATCAAGATCCATCGATGAAAAAAGCCATTGATGAAGTCCTTCCACACACAGCCCATCGCTTTTGTATTTGGCACATTATGACTAAATTCCAATAAAAGCTTGGTCCTGTCAATCATGAAGCTTATGGCAATCTTTTTTCTGAGAGTGTGTATAATTCAGAGACTGAACAAGAATTTAAAAGAAGCTGGAATGTTGCTTTACAAAAAAGTTCTTTAGAAAATCATATTTGGCTTCGGTCAATGTATAACATTCGTGATACATAGGTCCCTGCCTATGGCAAGCACATTTTTTCAGCTGGAATGTCGAGTAGCCAAAGATCTGAAAGCCAACATGCATTCTTCAAAATGCATGTTTTGCCAACCAATTCATTAATGGATTTTATCACGCGCTTTAATAGGGCACTTGGGCACTAGCATCATCAAGAGTTGGTTTGTAACCATATTGATATAAATGAAAAACCAAAGGTAACACTCCATGTCCTATGGAGAAACAGATGGTCGATGTTTATACAAGAAAAATATTTCTAAAGTTCCAACAACAGATTTGGGAAAGTTTTACCTATGTAATCAAGCAAATGGATGATGAAAACCAAATTTCTTACAAGGTTGTGAAGTTTGATGACGAGAAATCTAAAATAAGGGAAGTTGTGTATGACCCAACTTCGGATTTTGTAAAGTGTAGTTGTTGCTAATTTGAAGTCAAAGGAATCCCATGCAAGCACATGATAGTGGTTTTGAGACATAAGCATATTTTTTATTTGCTTAGTCAATATATCTTGCCAAAATGGACTAAATCTGCGAGAGTTTGAAGGGTGTGTGATGATGATGGTGTGGAATTGAAAGAAGTGACAGATAGTCCTTTCATGATGAGGCGTTCAAACTTATCTCATATTTTTTTAGTTTTGGCTGATGATGCTTCACTCTCAGAAGAAGGAACTACCCTTTTAAAAAATTCAATGGAGAAGGTTCATAATGAAATTAAGGAATTGAATAGGAGCCTATGTGTTGAAGGGGGACAGTTGATGGAGGGACAGAGAAAGCGAAGAAAGATTCTAAGAAGCGAACCATCAATGAACCATAACAAGTAAAGGCAAAAGGATATGGGAAGAGATTAAAGGCATCAAGAGAGAATACAACAAAGAAAGATAGAGTTTGTCATGGATGTGGAAAGAGTGGGCAAGCACACGACAAACGAAAGTGTCCAGAATTAATGATTTTGTAAGAATCAATTTCACTTAAAATAGTTATTTATTTTTGTCTTACATAAAATTGCTATTTATTTGTCTCTTTCATGTTTGTCTTGTAGATCTAATATAAATGAAGACGGCTTAGGTGAAGTGCGTCAATCCGATCACCAAATTGATCCTGGTATATCTAAAATTTTAAATTTGAACCTTTAATTTAAATTTTCAGTTAGGATATCTAACAATGTTTTTATAATTTTTTTCTTTATTTGCAACTGTTGATTTCGTCTTGCAAAGCAATTAATTATAGGAGGGCATGATGCATTTGGGTTTTTTTTCTTATTTTGCACAAGTTGTTAAAGTCAATTGTTGGAATGTTTTTTTTTTTTTTGAAATTACTTGTAACTGACATGGGTTGATTAAATATTTTTGATGATGTGATCATGTATTTTGTATTAAGAATTTATATTTTGTCCAGCAAGAAGCAATGTTTTAGGCAAACTGTCCAGCAAGTCCATCTTTTATTTGCTCAGCTATAGTCTAGCTTCTAGCATTGTAAGATTTTATGTTTATGGAACAATTAGCAATTGGGGAATCAACAAAAGATGCTTATTTTCATGGGACTAGGTTCTATCCACTCAATTGTTCAAGAAACATACACTTTAGGCCATTTGTTAAAATTTTGTTTTAGGCCATCCACTATCAAGATGTCTTCCATCTTAAATATTGTGTATGGGATAGCCCATGAGGATCTCTCTCACAAGCATGGGGTCAACAACTTTGCAATGGTCCATGCTTAGTTGAACCATACATGGTTTAGGCTGCCTTTTGAGAGTAAAACACCACAAAAACAAGCTATTATGATGAATTATTCAACCTGCTGCATTGACATAATACTATGTGCCCTTTTGGTTGGATAAAATTAACCTCAATAGGCCAACCTGATACACTGCATTAGGACGTATAACTTGCCCTACATTACATAACCATTTGGAATGTGACCATTTGTAATAAAGCTTCAAGTATTACACATGTCCACATCAAAAGGTGCAAAATAATTGCTAATGAGCTACAAGAGTGAAGAAACTTATTCACTAGTTGCAGAACAAGTTGCAAAAAGAACTCCATAAATGACCTAATATGGCCATAAGTTAATACTGTACAAAGTAACTGATTCAAACCCAAAAAAGAAAAAAAAATGTTGAATGAAGCAATAAGTTCCATCAGTTAAATGCCGAATAAAGCAATAAGTTCCATCAGTTAAATGCTGAATGAAGCAATAAGTTCCAATAAGTTCCATCATTTCCATTAACAAAAATTACACATAAGTGCATGTAACTCCAAATCTTGTCATATGATACAATGATAGAATATCTCACAACTATAGAAAATAAACATAGAACAACAAACTATTTTATATCTTTTCGGCCCAATGAGCCAACATATTAACAATGGAAACCCCTATGCTAATTCCACTGAACAAAAACTTTAAATGGCTTCAAGTTTCGGCTGTCTACATAACATCCCATTGGGCTACAATCTGCCAAGCATCAAACATAACTCAAAGACTACTTCTTAAGCCAGAAGAAAACAACTAATGCTCACACCATGCTGTAGGGGAGGGGAGAGAGGAGGTGATGTAATTTGATACTGTGAACAGATTCGATGGATGACCTTAGTGCCCATAGGAGTAAGGGATGAGAGTACCAGTCGCCCCAAAACTTGCTCGAGAGAGATGTGCAACTTGACCAAAAAAAAAAAAAAAACAGAATTATGTGAGGAAGGAAAATCAAAATTATGTGAGGAAGCCTGTAAACTGAATGAATGAGTTGATATATTATGAAATGCTAAACAGTTGAACTCCCATTGAACTTCGATGCTGTATAAGGAAACTGCATAATCTAGCCAGCTGGTTCAAAAGTATTTCTAAACAGTCCATCCAGGGAAGAATTCAAAACAAAGCCACAAGTTAGGAAATAAAGTGGGTCATACTGTGGAAATTTGTTCAATATGAATTTGTCCACACCCTAAACTAGACTCTACTGGCCAGATTTGTAGTTTCCCAAATATCCTGTTAACACTTCAAGTTACATCCTGATTCTATGACAAAATGACACTATAATGTAGAAACATACCTATCCAGGATCCTCCATTGTGGTAACTCCATCTAATATTTTTTGGGTCACATCCAGTCCTTTGAGTCAGCAAGTTGAAAGTTGCAACATACAGATGCAGCCACGAACTCGGAAATAACCACAAGAACTTTGCCGGCCAAATGTTGAACATATCGACTCTAGACTGTCAGCAAAACTACCTGCCATAAAAATAAAAAATAAAAAAAAATAAAAATTAAGAAATGCCCATATCAACTACAGAGTACTTCAAATGCAGAAACAGGGGAAGGCAAAATTTTCCAAGAGATGAGGTATCACAAGTGGAATTGTCATAAGTGTAATAGACCTTAAGTGGCATTTCTCCAACCAACTCTTCCCATCATGAAACAACGAACAAAACCAACCAAATTAAAGTGCAGAAGGAACAACCAAAGAAATCATGTGAAGAAGAAGGGGTTTAAAACTAAAAAATAAAAAAATCATCATGTAAAGAAGAAGGGATTTTTTTAAATAAAAAAACCAAAGCCCCTAAAATCAAATTTTTATCCTCAAGATAAGAGGAATCCAAGAAAAAAAAAATGAAGAATAACGAAAGAACCTGAACAGGAGTAACCAAAAAAAACCCCTAAAATTAGATTTTTATCCTCAAAAGAAGAAGAATTAAAAAAAAAAAAAAAAAAGAAAAAGAAAAAGAAGAAGAAGAAGAATAACGAAACAAAACTAGATCCATTAGGAAGAAGGAACAAACCCAAAAAAACCCAAAAATCATATTTTTATTCTCAAAAGAAGAAGAATAACATACCTGGGCTTCCGCAAGAGAGGGGAACAGCGATAATCTGTCGGTGAGGCGAGGGTTGTCTGTCAGTGTGAGAGAGAGAGAGAAAGAGATGAAGTTGGTCGTGCAAGCGCGTCGATGTCGCCTTCTAAGATGGTGCCATCATCAATTGGCGGTGATAAAGGGAGAGAGCAACGTTGAGGATGAGAAGAAGGGAGAGAGCAACGTTGAGGGTGAGAAGCTACTTTGAGAAGCTTTACGCTGCCCCCAAGAGAGAACGTGTGATACTAGATATGCATCAAACTAGGTCGGGTAAAGTTGGCTTTGAAACATGTGAAAGCATTAAAATGTCAACTTTTAACCCCAGCCGTCCATCCAAGAGGAACGGCCAAGATTTAATCTCGCACGGGTTGCACAAACAGCGCTTACACCTGTTGGAACCGCACTGACCAGATATATCTATATATATATATATATATAAAGCTTTGATCATGTGCGGGATATCCCGGATATCCTGTTCGATCACAGTCGTCCATAGATGACACATGCACATTCACATACCTACGCACATGTCATCCACGAACTACTATGATCGAACGAGATATTCCCAGATATCCTGCACATAGTCAGCCCTATATATATACTAGTTGTTGCGCACGTGCATTGCACGTGAATTTTTTTGAGTTAAATTATTTTTTTCAATAATGATAATAATTTTTTTAATTTAATAATTTTATCGTGCCTTTGCAAAAGATGAAAGCACTTTGATCACTCAATCCATTACTTCTTTTGATATGATTACTATTTTTTTTTTTCATTATCTTTCCCAAATCATTGTGCTTAAAATTATCTTTGAAACTTCATTATACATAGGTTCTTTGATATGATTTGATTTCGATATATATATATATATTTTCTTCGTCGATGCGTGGTGGATCACTGCTTGTGATTTTTTTTTTTTTTTTGGGCTTGTACATTTAAAAAAAAAAAAAAAACTTTTTTTTTTTTTTTGGGAGGGGTTGTGATCTAAGTTATTTTCTTTTCTTTTTGTTCTTTTTGGTTTTTGTTTTGTTTAGCTTGGTATTTTGAGTTTGCAGGTAGATATTGCAAAGTTTCATGAACCTCACAATTTGATAGGGACTGTTTTTGGTGGTTCATTAGACTTTCCCTTTTTATTTTCTTTTTTTCCTTGTGCATTCGATAGTGGTTTTTTTTTTTGGGGGGGGGGGGGGGGGGTTTGTTTTGTTTTTGTTCAAGCTTGCTTCTTTTTTAATTTTCCTTCAATTGAATTGTTTTTTATTCTCTTCTTTTTCTTAGTAATTTGACTTGATTATTTTCAAAAATCAGAGATTATATATGAATTATCAACAAAATATGAAAATTATGCAACAGCAGCAATTTAAAAGTTCAATAATGCAATTCAAGTTTTTTCTGATATGCGAATCCTTAGAAAATAATCAAAGATTATATGTTCTATTCAAAACTTTACTTATACAATTCAAGTTTTTTTTTTTTTTTTTTTGGCCTCTTAATCATGGTTTTGCATTTGTTTTTGTTCAAGCATGCGTCTTTTTATTTTCATTCAACTGATTCATCTTTGTTTCTCTCTTTTTTCTTGCTAATTTTGCAATTAAAATGGAGATTTAAAAGTCCAATCATGCAATGCAGGTAGAGATTTAAATATTTATGCAGGCAGAGATTTAAATGTTTAAACATAATTTGTATATATGAGTCAAGTTTATTGAAAACTACATACTATACAAAACACCAGAAGAAATGAGACGCAATGAAAATTAAGGTACATAGAAGACACAGAAGAAAGAAGCAGTAGTTGTTCTTTCCTGTGTTAGGGTTTTATGATTTTTATAATGTATTTTTATTTGTATTTATATGTTAACATTGTTAAGGTTTTACGAATTATAGTTTCCGTTTCCTTAGAATTCTTATTTGGGTTTGGTTTTATTTAATTATTATACAAATTATAGTTTCCTTAAAATTCTTATTAGGGTATGTGTTTTATATTGCTATATTTCTTATATATGTAGAAGGGTAATTGTGTATTTAAAAATTAAAATAAGGGTATATTAGTCAATCAAAAGTTTTCTCATATTCATCTTTTTATAGGAAATATAGAATAGATATAGATATAGATATAAATAGATAGGTAGTATATATATATATATATATATATGTACAGAGGTGATCCCATCAGCACGTATTGATACAAGTTACATCAGCACTATGCATTGGGGGTTGTACCCCTTGCATTGATTCAATACACCTCACATCCCACTAATGCATAAGGTATAACTCCCAATGCGGGTTTTGATATAAGTTATATCAGCACGTGCTTACCTGATCATCTTCCTATATATATATATATATATATATATATATATATATATATTGTACAGATATAGGCTATAAATATAGATTAATTTATAGTAAGGGACCATCAGTGACTAACCTGATTGAAGTATCAAAATATTTGGAATTTCGTTGTTAGCAGTAAGTATTCATTCCCATCCAACGGTCATAAATTGATATTGTCATTTCTACTACACGCTTGATATAGTGCTCATACACAATTGTTATCTATGCGTAACCACACGGAAAAAAATCCCAGTGGGCAACAAGAAACAACGGGGACAAACTTATCTCTCTGCAGTCCCATTCTCTGCAGTCTCTAATCTCACACCTCGTAAACTTGTAAATTTGAAATAAAATGTCCCATCAAGGAAAATGCAATACCAAAAGTACAATAACAAATAGCACTACCCCCGCGAACTGCATGAAAATCACTGTACGCAAACTGTACCCGATAAGTACCAGGCTATAAAATAGGGAATAGGAGATATTTTCTTCGTATTGTGGTCTCCTTAAACCCTAGCCCACAGGCCGCTTTCTTTCATTCCTCCACCCCCTTTCCCTTAAACCCTAATCCCTCTCCCTTCTCTCCAGGTAAACCCTAATCTCCATAGATTCTATAATCTCTTCATTTTCGCTCTTCTTTCTTCAGATTATCTTTAGTTCATGTTCCTTTCATCTGTTCCATTTTTCGATATATACATATATTTCATTATTTGTATGTTCTAGCATTTTTCTGTATATATATCCTCTGTTTGGATGCCGAGAAAGCGGAGGAAAGTAAGGTAATATGAATCAGTGAATCTTATGAATCATGGTTTATGTTGTTTTGGTCTTGTATGGGAAGTTGTTTATATTTCTTGAAAATCAAATGGTATTGCAGAAAAAAAAAAAATGAGATTAGAAATTTTAGGATCCGTTTGCTTGTTGGAAAGAACAAGGGAAAAAGCGTAAAAAATGGCTTCCTTTCATACGCATTTTAAAGCGTTTTTATTTTCCTTCGTTTATTCTTTCCCAGAGCCAAACGGAATGTTGGGGCCCGTTGGGTGACGGAAAGGAAAACAGTTCATGTTTTAAAAACATTTTCGGAAATGAAAACAATGTGAACTGTTGAGAAGTATTTTTGTTTTGGTTTATCTCAGGGTGTTAATGGGTCTGCATTTTCGAAAACGGGGAAACTACTATTTTGTTCCCCCCCCCCCCCCCCCCCCCAAAAGAAAAATGGCTCATTTTCAGGATTTTTTTCCTGGAAAAAAGCTTTCAAATTAAAAAACACCCACCAAATCGTTTTCTGTATCCTCAATTTTGATAGCAGAAAAAAGCATTTGTTTCCTTTGCTAAATGGGCCTTAGTTTATTTTATTTTCTGGAATTTCTCGCCAGCCAAGCGAAGCATTAAGAAAAACTCAGATCTTAGTGTTCCCCGGTTTAAAGAGTTATTTTCTTATAATTTCTCCGGGACCTGCATCTGGAACCGGTGTTTTTAATAGTAGTGGACTCTTGTGATTTAGTAGAAGTTTCAGTGTTTCACTTTAGTTCTTCCTTGTCCCCTGTTTGGTTAGTAAGAAAACGTAAAATGAGAGTATCAAATTAGAAGCTAATGCTAAATGTTAATGAAAAAAATTTAAAACCCACCTTAATTGAGCGAAGTTGTTGGCAATGATTCACAGGTTTGGTTGTGCAGAGGTTTTTGTTTATTTGGTTTTCAAGTAATAATTTTTATTTTTATCTTTATTTTTATTTATTTATTTTTTTTGCTAAGATTCAAACTTCTGCAGTACCGAACAGAGCAGAGGGGTTTCAGTTGCCTCTAAACTTATTTGCTGTGTTATGTCTCTTTCATTTTTTTTTCTTTCTTTCCATCTCAATCCCTTATGCCATCACTTTTCTTAGGTTTATGTTGAAAAATATATGGTCTGAGAAGCATATGGATGTATCTACATTGTTCTATATCTCTTCTGTCTCAACATTTGATAGATTATGCTTGCATTATATTTTTAAGAAGAGAGTTATATTTACTTAAATGTTTATAGTTTATGTGGGAAGTCGAGGACATTTTTCGTTCCGCTGTAGTTTGTAGCGTGTTCTAAATTTCAGAAAATTTAGGTTGCTTTTGCATTGGTTTATGGGGACTAGTTTGGTAGTTATAAACTTAATAATGGCCAGATAACTTCCCATGTGTTGAAATGGGGTTGTATTAGTCTTTCTGTTGGTTGGATTCTTACTGGAAGTGAGTCTCAGTGGTTTGTTTGGCTGCATGAGATGGCGGGAAGATTCTACCATAGACAGTCTCGGTCCAAGTTGCCAAAAATCTTTTTGGTGAACGCATAGGATGGAATGTGGCTTCAAATGATTTTTTGGAATTTCTGGTTTTTGCTAATGGGAAAAGGAAATGGGCTCATATAATGTCAATGTCTGGTTAAGATTGATTGTCTATGATTTTGACCCCCCACCCACAGTCAAGTTTTTGTGTCAAAATCAATTTACTGTGCTACCTTGTTTAGTTATAAAGAAAGTGGGTGGGGGATGGGTTGGCAACAATTGAAAGGCAAAAGGTCTCCCACAATAAAATAGGTAAAGAAGATATGGAAGATGAAAAGAGTGACTGACCTCAGTTTTAATCACTCGTGTGAAAATATTTATGCTTGTATGTCCAATTATGTCAATAGTGAACCTCTTGTTGCAGTTGGCTATTAAAATTTTGCACTAATGCATTTTAAAATATACATGTCTGTCTATGCAGATCTCAATTATTGTTGACATTTGATTTGTAAAATTTTCTGGATTATGAAGCATGTTTAGTGACTTGGTAAGATATTTGTTGTTTTGCAGACTGTTGGCAGACGTAAGGTTGGTCAACAATTAGAATGGCGTTTTCTATTAGAGTTGGGGGCCTTTTCAAACAGAGCATTTCTCAGAACTGTGCATCAAATGGACAAGTTCCCATGATGCTGAATGCTATTCGTTGCATGTCCTCAAAGCTTTTCATTGGTGGTATGCATTCTTTAATGGGCTAATTTTTATATATATCCTCGATTGGTGCAACGTCTGTACACTTTTTAAACTTATTTGTCTATGCATTTAGGTCTTTCCTATGGAACTGATGATCAGTCTCTTAGGGATGCATTTTCCAGCTTTGGTGATGTTGTTGACGGTGAGTCATCTGCATTGGTGCCAGTTATTGAGTATTTGTGCGCAAAGAAAGTTAAAAGTCCTTTTAAGACGGCATAACATAATAGATATGGACATGGATCTGCTATTTCTGTAAATAACTAAATAATTTACTGCTACACTGCCTTGCATTTTATAGAATAATGAATTCTAAATGTTTCATGCTTTTTGAAATTCTGGTATGAAGCCAATGCTATACGCTCTTTGTTGTAATAATATTTAAAAAATAAGAGGATTTCATCACCAATAAATTAATAAATAAAAAGATTGTTAAGTATTTGCAAATTTGTTTTGAAAAAAATAGTATTGAATCTCATTTGAGCTTGATGCTGTCATACTTCCATTTTAGGTTAAGGTTTGATATGTATTAATAAATGATGATAAGAAGTGGCTGGCCAATGTGGTTGCTGGTTTTGTTTTTTGATTGCCTCCCTTTCAGTAATTTTTTGCTGATCAGTAATTGCTTTACTGCTTTTTCTGTATCTATGTATACTGCCAGTGTTTTCAAAGATTAAAGCATAAGTTGAGGCATTTTATCTCCATGAGGTGAGGCGTAAGCCTTAGTTTTTATAAGAAGAATTATAGGACTGAAAATTAGTAAATAACAAAGAGATAAAGGTATGAACTATTTTCATACATTTTAAGAGCGTTATGGGCTTACAAATATAGTTGATTAAATAAAGTGGTCGTGAAAAAATTGGTGGAATATACAGTAATAAATGGTTAAGAATCTTGGTATGTCCATTAGTTTGCTTTTTCTTAGACCTCTGATGCAGTGCATGGGTTGTATTTGCATGCTCAAACTCTCTGTGGCTGTTTTGGTGCACAGCAAAGGTTATCACTGACAGAGATTCTGGCAGATCTAGGGGATTTGGGTTTGTGAATTTCTCCAGTGATGAATCTGCGAGTTCAGCATTGTCAGCGATGGATGGCCAGGTCAGAATTAGAAATGCTTCTACTTGTTTGAGGGATTTATTGAGCACGAATTCAATTAATAATTCAGTGTTGATGTAACATGCTTTTTCAGGAGCTGAATGGGCGGAATATTCGTGTGAGTTATGCTAATGAGAGAACTCCTGGTGGCCCTCGAGGTGGAGGTGGAGGTGGAGGTGGTTATGGTTATGGTGGCAATCGTGGAGATGGAGGTTTTGGTGGTGGATACTAAGCAGCTGTCAACCAGTTGTGTTGTCCATATGCATGTTGCTATGGCGAGTTATTTAGGATTGAGGTTGCATGATTACTTTTTTGAATGAATATGCTA
Organism: Liquidambar formosana; assembly: GCA_039720395.1. NCBI lineage: Eukaryota > Viridiplantae > Streptophyta > Magnoliopsida > Saxifragales > Altingiaceae > Liquidambar > Liquidambar formosana. Next base: position 26,960,404 of record CM077822.1, read on the forward strand.
AACTGCTCAAGAAACAGACTTTATGCTATTTATCTATGTTTCTGCCTGTTATTGGCTTATTGCTTACCGTATATATAGCGTTTGCAGAAGTTTATGTCGATCTGCAACACTCATTGCCGTAAATCATTTTTCAATTTAGCATAGGACATTTGGCTTGATTTTATGAGATTGGAGAAAACTGATGTATGTTGTTTCTTCAGTTGTGCAATGAGGTCGTTGCATATTACACTCACTCGGTTATAATTATTTGTGCCCATCTCATGTTGGGTCATAGTGTTGATTGACATTGGTGCAATGCAGGAAGAATTATCATCTCAGTTACCTAATTGCCCTCTTTTCTTGTCTCTTGCATGTTCAATTTACCCCCCACCCCTAAACCACAAAATCCCTTTTGTATGGCTTTTCCTCTTAAATTTTTCGTGGTGTGATTAGTGGTACGATGGTCATCTCATAGGCTTAGGCTTCCCCACAAAGCTGCTAATAGAATATTGGTACTCAAATCTGTTGGCATCCCGTGATGTGCTTTACATGCGAGTGTTCGAAAGTAAACGGCTCTTGAGATGGACAAGGTGTCAACTATTGTGGTCAATTTTAGAGTTGTAATGGCTTGAGATAGACGAGGCTATTCAGATGGACAAGTCGTCAACTATTGTGGTCTATTTTAGATTTGTAATGGCTTGAGATGGACGAGGCCTGGACAACTTTGGTGTCTGCTCTAAAGAATGAAAGTTGAAATGGATAAGATATTGATGGTGTGTGACCCAACCAATGCTTTGAAAGAGCTGGACTAGCTTGCTATGTGGATAAGAACTTGCTTGATTGTTTCATTTCCATTCTCTGGATGTACGGTGGGGCCAAGTTGTAGCCAACCTGGAATGGCCCAAAAAGTAGAGCAAAAAAAAGGCAGTTAACAAAAGAGTGGGTTTGAAGAAATGGAAAGGATAGTCTAAAAGACCATAGCCTATTGGACATTTGCTTTCAAGTAGTGTAACCAAAAGTGGGTGAGACTGTTTGAAGAACTATGACCCTCTCAGGGAGAGTAGTCACACTTTGAGATCCGACTTAAGTGGTGAACGTGGGTTGTGCCTTGCTGCATGTCCATAAACTTTGGTTGGTTTATATTTTTGCTAGAGGTGGTACGATAAATGTATGCATGCACAACACTTTAATTATCCCTTAGTCTATGTTTGGTATGTTGGATTACAAGGTTAGATAGGATAGAATTGTTGAATGAAAAAAAAGTCTTTGGTTGTTTTGTTTTTTTAAATGAGAAAGGTGGCTTCTTGAAATGAGGTGGATAAAAAAATACAACCTTCCTTGAAGGTTTGTTATCTCATGCATATTGAAGATATAACCATCTTAGAGATAATATATCCTTTATTTGAAAAAAACACCAAACAAATGAAAATGACATCTGACCTATCTAACATATCAAACATAGCATTAGAGAGAATCGTCGGATAGTGAGTTAATTGGTTTTGATTCAAATTAGTATGAAATTACTATTTTGCTTTCATTAATTTTTGAATTATAGATAGTAGATATATTTTCAAATTTTAAAGGGAAAAATGGATAGATATAGGGATGAGGGTTTAGGCTCCAACATCCATGGCTGTCGTGGGTGCAGAGGGAGGGGTGGGATGAGGGTTTGGGTTGGGAGAGAGAGTGCGGTATTTTTTACAATTATAGCATCACATGCATAGCACATGACCATTTTCCATCACTTTTTGCTGATGGATAGTAATGGTAGGGGCACATTAGAAAAAATTAAAACATCAAGGAGAGACATTGACAAAATTAAAACATAAGAGGGTTCTCTATTGACCCCCTACTGACCCTCCCCATACATAAGGGGGTTTTCTGTAATTTACTCTAATATGAAATATGGTTTTATTTATTTATTTTTATTTTTAAGCAAATGAATGAAAAGATGGTTGCTCTATCTATGGAGTTCTTTATTCGCACCTCAAGATTGGCTTTCAAATCCCCAATTTTTTTTTAAAAAAATTATTATTGTTTTACCCTTTATACAAAATTAGTGTCAATGGCAAAACCCACCTTCACCGTAATCTCAATCTCCATTTCCGATGAACCCACCATTTTTCCAGTGATATACCCACAGCCAAAAAGAAGAAGAAGAAGAAAAGGTGTAGACCATATATATGGAGAGAGAGAGAGAGAGAGAGAGTGAGAGATGAGAGGGAGCCGTGAGAGAGGAAGGATTGGCCATGGAGGTGGGGAGCATCAGGCATAGTTATTAAACCCGGATTGGTCATTTGCCCGGTCTGGAGGTCGGGTCACCGGGTCAGTGGTTCAACCATTGGGTCATCGATTGGATTGGTCATATAATTAAAATAATAATAAATAATTAAAATAATACCAAAAAATAAAATTTATACATTTACACTTTAAATAATGTGTTGTGAAGTTTTTCACATTAGCACTAGGTGGTCTAGGAACTTTTTTGATATATGTACAACCACGTTTCTACTTTCCATACACGCAAAATGTTGGAATTTTTTAGTCTTAGTACTGGTCCAACCGGACCGGTTTGCATCTACTTCGTATAAAAAACCGGTGGCTTATACCGATTTAATCTGGTTCGTTCGGTTTATAAGCATTTCCGATTCAATTAAGAAACTGGACCGGTCTGGTGTCCGGTTCATTGATCCGACCGGCTGGTCCGATTCGAGTTTAATAACACTGGCATTAGGGTTAGGGTTTTTGTAGGAGAGAGAGAGAGAGAGAGAGAGGAAGTGAGGAATCGGGGGTAGTTTTGTGGCACTATTGGGGATGAAAATAGAAAATATGTAGTTATTAAATTCTGACATAAGGGGTAGAGAAAAATGGGTAATAAAAGCATGTACCACCTATTACACGAAAAAGTGAAATTATTTATTTTTTTTTTTTTTTTTTTTTTTGGGGTTAAAAGCGGGGAGCTTTATTTAATAACTAAGACCATTACGAGAGCGAGGGCTAACCATACTACAAGGCATTCCATAACAGTATGGAGACTTAACTCCATCGATGGGAAGTTAAAAACAACAAAATTAATACTAAGATGTACTCTCGTCTTAGTTGGATGGTGTATACTTTTATTTGCTTCCCGAAAGATGTGTTGCATCTGTACCTGCCAATCACAGTTCAAGAGAGCCCTACAATCATTTATCAAAGTTAGGTGCCAAGGATTTGGGGGGAATTAAATAAATAGCAAGTTTAGCATCTAATTGCAGCATCATACGACGACAGCCCAAGTACCAGGACCATCACGAATGGCCCAAAGTTCAGCTGTGATTCTAGTTGCTACCCCAATATGGCAAGCTAACCATTTTACCCATGAACCATATTCCATTTGAAGGAACCCACCAGCACGGGCCAAACGTGGGTTACCAATGGAACTACTGATCCATATATGGAGAGGGCATAGTAAACCATGTTATAGATTTTAGAATTTTGTCATCACCCTATCAAATTGGAGATTGAATCAAACCATGTTAATGAATAATGAGCCTCATGAGACAAGCCAGATGGCAAGTAGCAAATAGGGATTCAAGATTTAGCTATCAATATGGAGCTGTAAAAAGTTGGGCATCAAAAGGTGAAATTCTTTACGAGTACAGTTTGTGCTCCAAATCCATTTTTAACCACTGAAATTTATTCTTATTATTTTATCAACCTAATCCTCTTTTTGTTTGGATGGACAATATAAAATTGATTATCACATCTTTTTTCCTTTTTCCCTTTTTTGTTGAGAGTAAAAAGGATAGGAAGGGGCAATCAGAATGGTTTCCTTATCTGGGTGTGACTATAATAACATCTTACGCGCTAGGAACCAATGATAGGAATGGCCTAGACAGGTTGCAAAGTAGAAAATCACAGGTGCTCCATCAAGTAGGTTAAGTCATAGCCTGATCCAGCTCCACCTAAATCTGAACTAAAGACCTCAAAGGAAAAATAGAAATTTACTAAAAATTTAAATTTATTTAACTCATCCACAACATTTATGATCAAACTAATGATTCATTAGGTTGATTGCTTATTAGTAACAAAATTCTCAAATTTTTTAAAAAACTCCCGAACTTATCTTGGATTTTTTATCAAATAAATGAAACTTTAATTTATCACACATATTTCAATAATTCTTGAATTATTCACAAATATCCCATATATTTACAGTTCATTCCTGAATTATTTTCAAAATTTTCAAATTATTCTAAATAATTATGAAATGACCACGCATCTTCCATATATGAAATTAAGCTATTTATTGATGTTGAGATGCGAGAAAGAAATGCTAAATCGACAGGAAATCCAACTGTATAATTGAGAAAATTGCGTGTGCAAGTATTTGAACACTGACTTAGCCAGAAGATAAATAAATAAATAAAAAGTACTTAAACACCGATAAAATTATGTGTTCTCTAATGTCCATAATGCCTCTCGACACTTTCCTACACTTTGCAAGATCTTTGGAATCCCACCAACTTTGCTATGTTTAAACCCACTTAAAGGATGATTATGCTCTCATTGAAATGTTCATTTTTTTTTTTTTTTTTTAAACAAGATATTGTTGCATTACCTACCCAAAAAAGACCAAAACGAGAGAGAGAGAGAGAGAGAGAGAGAGAGAGAGAGAGAGAGAGAGAGAAACAAAAAAGAAGCAATTGTTTGTATTGGACCAAACTTGGAAGTCCAAGGGCATGCTATTACTTAAATGGAAATTTGAAATTATTTTGTTAATAAAATTGACAGTAAAATATTAAACGCTAGGTCAAGTTAGGCATATTTCTGTTTATGCGAAGTCATATTTTGCAACCAATCTAGTTTAACATTATTCTAAAGGTTGGGGGGAAAAAAACCAAACTGATTCCACAGTACTCATAATTTCATATCATGATGTATTCCACAGATTCCTCCCAAACTTGTGGGCTAAAAGCCAGAATTGATTATGCAATTCCAGCCTAGAAATCATGATGTTTGGGTATGCATCTTGAAGTCCTATTCTAGCTTGCCCCACGCGTTTTCCCAATTACAATTTGTTGATTAAATTCCATATCAGTTGAAAGCTCGCTTTAATTTTGGACACTTGCAACACTTTTCTTATTTCATTTTGGCCCCCCTTTTTTTTATTTATTTAAATTTGTTGGTGGTTGGGGGGGGTGGGGTTCGAGTGTTCTTTGAGGTTATAAATTTTCAAATTTTTTTTTATTTTAAAATTGGAATAATGGCACCATCAGGAGAAAATAAATAAATAAGTAGAACATTGAAGGAAGTTTCCAAGTAATAAATAAGCTTCTCAATAAGCTATTTTGTCTTATTGATTGATTGATTTATTTTTTTCACAAAATTTTTATCCAAAATTGGAAACCACTCCTTTTCCTTTGTTCCGTGGTATGGACAATTTCTATTTAAAGAGACTATCAATAAGCTATTTTGTCTTATTGATTGATTTATTTATTTTGTTCACAAAATTTTTATCTAAAATTGGTAACCACTCCTTTTCCTTTATTCCGTAGTATGGACAATTTCTATGTAAAGAGATCATCAATAAGCTATTTTGTCTTATTGATTGATTTATTTATTTTTGTTCACAAAATTTTTATCCAACCAATCTCTTAACACTAGTAAGGTCATCATCCCTCCGCATCATTAGACATTCAAGATAAATTCAACAAGTAATTTCAATAAGACAAATTTGGGATACCCCTAATCAGTAATTAAAAGAATAAAATAAAGGATTAAAATAAATTCGATAGGTGATTAATCCAAGAGGGAGTTGAAAGTCAAATTTAAGACATTCTACTTCTTTAGATGTAAATACAAAAACCATTGGATCACCCTTATGACTCGTTTATTTGGCCAGAATTGGAATGAAACAAAATGAAATGTAATGGGATTTCAACGATGAGTCGCCTGCGGTAAAAGAGTAGAGTATTTCATTTCATTTCATTTCGATACCCTTGGGATTCCGAACAAACAAATAAGGCCTTAGGAGCTAAGCCACATCACATTACGAAGCTAACTTCTATCTTGTCTTGAAATTGGAAAGCTCTTACATGCCCGCATAGTTAATTTGAATCCTTAAATTTGGATTCGACCACCCGAATTCTGAATTGAAGTACCGTCAAACCAAAAAAAAAAAAAATTTCGGAATTGAAGTGTGAAAAAAGATTCAAAAGGTCAAAAATTTCAACACGCTTTCACAAAGTTAGCAAAGGGTAAAGTCTAAGGGACGAACTTGGAAAAGTTGACTCATTTCAATTTTTTCTACTCATAAATCTTGTTCAAATTTCAAAAAGTTCAGGAAATTTTGGAAGAGTTGGGCCCAAACATGGTTTACTCACCAACTTTTATTCCTTTCATTCCTTAAAAATAATAATAATAATAATGATGATGATGATGATAAAAGAATAAAAAAAATTCAAGGTCGTACCAAAGTGGATCATCCTTATAATAATGTATGTATTGCTTCTAGACAAATGTGGTGCTTGACCATTAAAAGTGCAGAGAAATTAGCTGAATGGTCAGGATCACACAAATCCTGAGAATTTTATCAGTACATACGGAAGGGTTTGATTAGAATACCCAAAAATGATTCACATCATCATCTTAGATATCCTAAATTATTTTCTTAATTATAAAAATTAATCATGCTATTCTTTGGATCTCACACATTTCCACCTGCATTTCCTCATCCAATGAAAACTTTTGACTTGCTAATGTTGCCTGGCCTTAGATACAATCGAAGACTTGAGATGGATTGCTATGCAAGAAAACTCTGGCAATAGGTGCAACTGGGTTTGGCTCCTCTCCATCAATGGCCCTCAAAGTCTTCGATAAATTCTGCCCATCTCAAATAAAAAAAAGAGGGAATTAAAACCCATCATCTAAGAAGATCAAGTGTGGTGATCAAAACTTTATTTGATTAGTGACCTACATTTGTAATTTGATGCAGTTTCTAAGAAAAAGGAGTGCTATCTGTACATAAAAACTTGTATTAAAAAAGTTTGTACATACTTACATAGCAACGAGTGGTTTCGCAGGGGCTCTTGTCAAGTAAGAGGTCTTGAGGTTCAATTTTCACCGTTTCTCCTTAAGGATCAACATATGAGCTTATGTTTTATAATTGTTCAGTGCATGTGGGATGGTGGAATTGTATGTAGCTGTGTAAGCATTTCGGAAACCTTCAGATATAAAATAAAAAAAATAAATAAAACGTACCATATTATTTCAATAATTTATTTCAAAGTAAAATTCTACTTAAAATGGGTTAATAGCATGAATATTGGATGATAAAGTTATCATTCATTAAGTTATATTCTAGTTCTTTGTGCTTTTTTTTTTTTTTTTTTTTTTGGGGGGGGGGGGGGGGGGGGGGTCGTCGGGGGAGAGAAGAGGTTGCCTTTTAGTTCATTTGACATATTTCCTAATGAGATTCACGAGATGCTGGGTCTCGTTCTTGTTTTAAATCTGATAAGATGGAATTTTATGGGTCATTCTTGATGAGGGCTCACTGCAATGGAGCCAGAGATGGGTCCTCTATGGTTGGAAAGCCTGCAATTGTTAAGGCAGCCAATTGTCATCTAGAAGAGTGTGACAATTTAACACACATACAAAATGCTCAAAGATAATGTACTGTGTTGACCTCCTTACATCTTCAAACAAAATAACATGAGCACCAATTCATATTACTAACAAAAATGTTTCTATGTGGAGTAGAAATATATATAGAGAATGTTGATGGTCAACATCAAGGAGTTAGGATAAGGCTTTCAGGCTATGTTTGGATAAAGAATTTCTAGATGAAATTTGCTTTTGAGATAGAATTTGTAAAATTTTTAAAAAGATTTTGTCCATCTCATCTTTATAAAAATTTTGCAAATTCCATCTCAAAAGAAAATTCCACCTAGAAATTCCTTATCCAAACATACTGTCATGGAGTTGAATGAAAACCTCATGCCCACATGATGTGTTCAACCAGTCACATCTCCAAATAAATAGAATTAAAAGCAATTATATTCACCGTACCTTACGGTACGTTATCGTAGATGTGAGGGGTGAGATCATGATTTTTCTTATTGCACCTGGTGTAGGAAATTTGTAAGTTATTAGTTTCTATCAATCCCTTTTGTTTATTAACTAATATGACAATGACAAAATTGTCATTTTAAAAAGAGTTTCTTTCGAAAAAATGAATGCTACATGACTAATAAATTCATCTGCAGATATAGAACCATTCTTTTGTTTACCTTCTTAATAAGAAGGGTTAGGGAGTAAACAAAGATGTTTTTCATGTAAATTAGAACAAGAGGGCTGAATTAAAGAAGTGGCATTAGAGTGTAAACAAATGATAAGGGGGAGTGAATTCAGTGAAGCACATTAGCAATAGGCATTCTTTGGCAGATCGGCTGAGGTGCTTGCAACACCATCAAACGCTCACCATTACACTTGTAGGATGTTGAGTGAGAATATGAGAAATAAGAGTAACTTCTTAAGTTAATTAGAAGTAACTTTTTTGTTTTGAAATAACAAAGTTAATTCCCCTAAATATTAAAAGCAGAGTGTAAAATATAGCTTCTTAAACTGTTTGTTACTTTAACCAACGAGAGTTGACCTAGCGGTAAAAGGGTGAGCTGTAAACTTAAACATCCCAGGTTCAAAACTAACCAGTCTCTCTTAGCTAGCCACTAGTCCAGGCTAATAGTCTAGACGTTAAACGACCTCATGGGGCGGTAGCCCCACGTGAGGAGCAGTGGATTAATAGGGCTCTGACTAGTTTGGACACCTAGTTTCTTGGCAAAAAAGCAAAAAAAAAAACCTATTTGTTACTTTCAAAATTTTATTTGGGGGAATTATAGATTGATATGGCTACGGGCAAATCATTACAGTTAGTAGTCATTTATAGTTAAGTTAGTAATCATAGGCATTGAACCGCTACTTATTTGCCCCCAGCAGGACCAATCTGTAATTCCTCATTTTATTTTCAAAATAATATTTAGCGTAAATTACCAAAAAATAAAAAACCTCTCCTTAATGTCTAGACTTTTTTCACATAACCTCTCTAAAAAGAAAGAAAAAAAAATTGATGTAATATCCTTCCTTAGTTAGGTTTCAAAGTGAAAAATGGAGTGGAAAAACACGATAAGAATTAGTGAATATTGAGTATATGAGAAAGATATAGTGTTTTATAATATTTTTTTCACCTAAATTCTACTAGATTTTTTACCCAAAACCTAACCAAAAAGATACATTACATCGATTTTTTTCTTTAAAGAAATTATATGAAATAGGACTAAACATTAGAGATTTCTAGGTAATTTACAAAATCGGTTGTTATAATGGGTTTGCTCCGATCCTTGAGTGCCAATTTGCCATATTATCATTGTAAATATTGTGAGGTTGACGATGGCACCTGGAGATATTCGTTTAGAAATGATGTCAGTGACCTTCATGACAATGACAATGTAACAACCGACAAATGCTGATTTGTTAACCATTAATTAGTTCTCCAAATGTTTAACCCAAAAAAAAAAAAAAAAGGGGAAAAAGTTTAGCAAATGACCCCTGACTGAATTTAAACTCTTCCTTCATTATTACCAATAAAATAGAATAAAAAGCACATCATTTTGTTGCACAGCTAACCATATTTTGTGGTACAAACTTTTCGAGCAAGAAACAAAATTTCATCGAAATGGGTATATCGGACAAAAGTATGTTAGACAAATGGAAAAATCCTAGAAATTATTTCTCCCATGAAAAAATTAGTTGATACCACCTAATCAGTAGGGAAGAGAGAGAATTGCCAAGGTATAATTGTTTTGTTCAGTTGCCGAGGTATAATCTGCTCATGCGTAATGAACCATTGCCCTAAAACTAATTATGACAATCATTTTCAATGTTTAATGCAGCTTATTTCACAGTAAAACATCTTACATATTAGGGTGTGTCTAAATCCACACCTTTTTTTCTGCTAAATCTACATCCCTTATACTTTATTTTCACACATTTCCTCATTTTTACTCATAGGGGTTAACAAAAAAAAGGTGTGGATTTAGACCCACCTTAGGTATTATTCAGAGCTCAGAAAATTGAATACACACACACACACATATCTAGTCAACATGCTAATATAGGTTATATTAGGACCATGAATTGGGGGTTTTACCTGTTGCATTGATGAGTTATAAGGTCGATCAATGTATGAGGTACAACCCCAAATGCATGGTACTAATATAACTTATATCAATATGTCCTCATAGAACCAGTTCTATATATATATATATATATATTGGGTGGAATTATAGATGGGTTCGGCTATGGGCGAATAATTACATATCAATTCAAATGACTGCTAACTTCTTAGTAAATGACTACTAACTTAACTAAGAATGACTACTAATTTGTATTGATATGTAATTATTTACCCTAGCCAAACCAGCACCCAAAAAAGGAAAAAAAAAAAATCGATACGCATTCGGAAGTGATATACTACTAAATTATATAGTAGCCCTAGTTTATTTTAGAGGCGAAATGTAAAAAAATCTAAGGGAAAGGAAATTACCTTTTTTTTTTCTCCTTTGGATAAAATAATTGAGAGTTGTAGCATCAAAGGCATCCTAACTAGTTTGGCACTGTAAGCCCTCCCAATCATGTGCTGACAGTTTAAAATATTATTAATAAAGGAAAAGAAAAGAAATACATAGCAAAAAGCAAAAAGGGAAAGGAAGAAGGGAATTGTCTGGTCTTAGTGACTTATAATTGTCATTATCCAGCTCATAAAGAAATCGGCAGATAAAAGAAAACAAATCTATTAAACAAACTAAATCTAAATTAGTTAACAAATCTATAATGAAGAAGACCCGACATATTTCTAGCAACTTTTTGCAAAGCAAATCTAGGATCAATATAAAACCAATTAAATTCAAGATCAATAGAAAACCGATTAAGGTGAAGAAACTGAACAGCTTGATTAGCTATTTTATCTACTACCAAATATTATTATCTATATATATAAATGTGGGGAAAAAAATATTCATCTTACTAAGAGCATCTCCAATGGTGTGCTAAAATGTGTGCTATTACTATATTGATATATTAGCAATAGCACACTTTGTTGGTGCTCCAATGATGTGCTAAAAAACTAGCAATAACTTACCGTTGTGCTATATTACTAAGAGCATCTCTAATAGGGTACTAAAAGGTGTGCTATTGCTAATATAGCAATAACACATCTTATTGGTGCTCCAATGGTGTGCCAAAAAAATAGCCCTTGTGCCATATTTGGCACACCCTTGGGCTAAAATAATACAAAATTAGTTAAAAAAAATGAAAGAGATGGTAATTGTGCCAAAAAATTTCATGTTGTGTCATTTGCACTATCGGAACATATTGTAACAAATTATAACATTTGACACTGTAGAATGTGCTAAAATAGCAATAGCACAGGCACAACACTGGAGATGCTCTAATAGCATCTCTAGTGATGTAAGCTAAATTACCTGTGCTATTGCTATTTTAGCACATACTACAGTGCCAAATGCTATAATTTGGCACAAGGTACTCCAATGGTGCAAATAACATAGTGTACAATTTTTTGTCACAACTTCCATTCCTCTCATTTTTTATAAACTACCAATTACCATCTTCCAACTTTCATTATCCCAACCACAAAATTATGATGCTAACTAAATTTGCCCATATACGACTTTTATATATATATATATATATATTTTTTTATATAAGATTTCAATATTATTTTTGAAAATATTGTATTTATTTATGGGCTGTTTGGTTACTAAGAAAATTTTAGAAGAGAAATATTGCATTTTTCACATTTGCTAGTGTGTTTAATTGTTAAGAAATAAAAGGAGAGCTGACATAGCAAATATAACAATAGCTATATTTGAAACAAAGGTGAGCTATTGCTATTTTTAGCACAGGTTTTTAGCACACCATTGAAGCAACCCAACTTATGCTAAATGCTATAATATAGCAATAGTACAGGTTATAGCTCACTGCTGAAGATGCTCAATGAGAAATAAATAAGTCCTCCATCTATTAAGTAGAGACCAAGGAGGTTTAAATATTTTATTCTGAAAGGCAACAAATAACTGATAAAAAATTACTTTTAACCCAAATGTTGTACCAACCTTTCTCCCATATATTCAAAAGATATACCTAAAATAACATTAGTAAGCTTTGCATAAAAGGCAGATTGAGATATGATCCTACAACCAAAAAGGCCCTAAACAAATCCTTGTGACTCCGAAAATTCCACCATTGGAGGCAAACATAGGGTTTTCACGAGCTATACCATCAGTGTTGACTTTAACTTAGGAGGACGCCAAAACACCAGAATAATTTTTGGAGATTTTCTTATGAGTATAACGAATATTCAAGCGCTTCAAAACCTCTAGGTCCCGAACATAATTTCCCATATACATGCGAAGAAATAAGAAGACCATGTACTTGATTAAATCATAGCTTCTTGAGCAATACTAGAGCTCGATCAACATATATGTAAGTGTTATTACATGAATACGCTATAAAATGTGAAATGTGAAGCCCAATGATTGTAATAGTAAAGAAAGACTAAAACAATCTAAATGGTAGGCGGCATTCAAAAGAAATGAGATGAGTCAAAAAGTTTGTGAGTCGTCGCCATAATACGTTGAAAAGATTATGAGTCGTCGCTGTAAAACGATAGCATATGATTTAGCAAAAGGTAAGATGGATTTTGTGTGAAAGCAAACAAAGTATTTCAAACAAGTGGCAGGATAATGCTTTGTTAAGTGGAGTAAAATCTTCCATTTCCAATAATATAAAGGTATATAAAAAAATTACAAATTAAGAAAAATGGTTTAGTAAAAGCCTCGTATGCACATCGTGATTTCAGCCAGTCATATCAACAAATACTAAAACAAGAAGCGAGCAAGTACCATACTAAGTATTACTTAAATTGAAAAAATCAGGTGCGGATCATTCCAAGAAAATTTCACAGTAGAATTGTGATAACTCGGATGTCCAGGATGTCCCACACTGGATTAGTTCTGTTATGTAGGATCTATTTGAGAACTTCAAAAGTTGGATCAGATTGAGTCTGGTCCATAACTGTTATCTAATTTTTAAATAAGTCAAATCACAGTTGGTTCTTTTAAAAAAATCTATTATGGCACCGTTTAGTTATACTTTTTAAAAGATATTTTTTGAAGTAGAAAAAGTCATTTTTTTTCTTTTCTTGCTTTTTGCTTTTAAGTAGAAACAACAAAAATAAAAACGCGTTTGGTAAAATTGATTTCGCCGGTGATCTTTTGAATGTCATGGGAAACTTTACCGAATCATCGTTGCCCAAACGGAAGCCTAGATTAGGCATAACCTCTCTCAATCGCGAATTTTTCGAGTTAAAGTCAAACTTATATGAAAGATAAAAATGACTTTTAAAAGCAAATCTTAATTGCTTTTGCTTAAAATCCAATATTTTGCTTTTTGCTTTCTAGAAGTCCTTTTTAGTTCCTCTACCCAAACAGTGCTTTTTACTTTTACAACTTTTTGCTTTCAAAAGTAAAAAAGATCTTAAAATAAGTGCAACCAAACGGTGCCTATATTTATGTCTTATTTTCATGACAAAGCTGAATTGATTAGTAGGAAAAAGAGATTTATTAAACAGTGTAAAATCAAAATTGACCAAACTTATTCTCAGCTGACCAAGTTTTCAGCTTTGCCAAACAACCCCTTATGTATGCAAGTTTTATTTGTTTATGTTTGGGTACCAAGTGTTTTTTGGGTAAATTAATGGGTACAAGATAAGAAATTGAAATACGACTCAAAATACAACTCTTTTATTGAGTACAATCTTTTAACAGCATTAGTAGATCTTGAAGGCCTTTTTATTCCAAGTCTTACGAACACCCCTGAGTACCACTGGGTTACAAGAGCTGTTGCAATATACATGTTTCAAGGTATTAGATTTTCCAATCATACTTAATCCGAAAGTAAACAAGTTACAAAACATTCCATCACCCTGGCTTTCACTTGTTTTGATCTTCTCTATTTTTGGACACCTGTAAATTTCATCATCCCAATTATCACTTTGCCTTTTTGTCTTTCCATTTTTTTTTTTTTTTGGTTATTATTTTTTTTTTTTGTGCACTTGTTCAATTATAAACTAATATTGTCATGGTTTTTTTTCCAAATATTGTCATATTAATGTAGGATTTCCTCACCCTGGGGAGTGACCCACTTTGACTTTTAGGTTGCTTTCTCAATAATTATTGCAGACATATTGCAGACATACCTAGTTGAAGTTTCAGACTAACCATATTAGTCATATCATAATTACATATAAATTTACCTTCTTAATTTATGAAGAAAGCATCTTCAAAAGCAAATTAAGGTCTTGTCTCCACTTTATAATCAGAAAAAGGCAAAAATAATTACAACCAAACAAGGAACAAAAGCTAGCCAACGCGATAATCTAAATGAATAAACAAAGGCAAAAGAAGAAGAATCTTTTGATGTCATGATTAAATTATTTGTTCAATGCACACTATCTTTCTTTTTTTTTATGATAATGAAATCCAACGGATGATCTGCACCTTTCTAGCAGAACTCCAACCACATCGTCTATATACTATTACAACCCACCACCCTCAACTTCGCAGATCTACACTTCACCCTCTTTCCCCACAATTTCCCTTTTATCCTTTTTTTTTTTTTTTTTTTTTTTTTGCCCTTTCTTCTATATAAAATCTATATCTATTGTACAACACATCATGACCTGCAATTGATCCCATACATCAAGGACCTCCACAATAATTTAAAAAACAGAATTTAAATTGACCAAAAGAAAAAGAAAAGGAAAAAAACCAGAAACCCATCTGATTTTAAGCACATCAATCGGAATCAGCCTCGAGGTGCCCATTATTGCTGTTGTCGGCTCCCTTTTTTACCCTCGATTGGATTCCATAATAACTGACATACCACTTGACGAACTTCCTCAACCCAGTGGCCAAATCCGTGGTGGGCTTGTATCCGAAATCCCTATAGGCCAGACTCACGTTCGCATGAGTATATGGTACGTCGCCGTTTCGCGGCATCTTGATCACATGCTTCTTTGCCCTCACATTCAATAGCCCTTCCAGTATAGAAACCAATCTGCCCACACTGACCGGAGAGGTATTCCCCAAATTGTAAATTCGAAGCTGAGCAGGGGCCTTTTTCTTGCCGCCGCTGCCGGTGCTCTTCTCCGCCGTGTCCAACGCCCCCACACAACCTTTCACCACGTCGTCGATGTACGTGAAGTCACGCGCCACCTCTTTGTCGTCTATCGTTCGATAAACGTCAATCGGCTTTCCTTGCAATATATCCTTGGTGAAAAAAAAGTAGGCCATGTCTGGCCGGCCGTACGGCCCATAAACGGTGAAGAATCTCAGGCCGGTGATGGAAAGCCCGTAAATATGGTTATAAGTGTGGGCGATTTCCTCGCCGGCTTTTTTGGTCGCCGCGTAAAGACTAGCCGGCTGATCGGTTCTGTGCAATTCGGAGAATGGGTTTTGGGTGTTGAGCCCATAGACGGAGCTCGACGAGGCCCAGACGATCGACGGCTGAGGATTCGCCGCCTTTGCGACCTCGAGGAGGTTAACGAAGCCAGGCAATGTTGGAGCTGACATAGGACTGAGGGTTCTGCATGGCGTAACGTACACCGGCTTGGGCTGCGAGGTGGAGTATGTGCGTGAAAGGGACCACGTCGAAGAGCTTGTTGAGCAATTCGGCGTCGTTTAAGTCACCTTCGACAATGAAGATTTGATGTTTGAGGAGCAAGGATTGACGCGCTCGTTTCAAGGAGGGGTCGTAGTAGGAGTTGAAGTTATCGAGGCCGAGCACGCCGTCGCCGCGCTTTTTTAAGGCGAGGGAGCAGTGGGAGCCGACGAAGCCAGCGGCGCCGGTGACGAGGACGGAGAAGCCGTTGGGGCGGCGGGGGGTTGAGGAGTGGCGGACTTGTTTTTCCCAGGCGGCGCCGTAGCCGGAGGAGGAGGAGGAGGAGGAGAAGGCGGAGGAAAGGAAAGATTGGTGGGTGTGGAAGGGGGAATGGTGGTGGGGATTAATATTGTCGGAAAGTGGAGGGTAATTGAGGGTGAAGAAGAAAATGAGGACTAGAGCTACGAGGAGTGTTGCACGGAAGAGGAGCTTGGAGGAAGCGTTCAAGAGCTTCGTGCTGTTTACTCGGCGGAGGTAGCTGTTGTAGCGTTCTAGCTTTGTGGTTTTGCTTGTGTCTGGTGGAGATGCCATTGATCCGATATCTCAATTTACACACAAATTAATTGGACTATATAGAGAGAGAGAGAGAGAGAGAGAGAGAGGAAGGACTCAGAGGGAGAGATGATGAGTCCCGAAGTGTGACGAGTGAGATAGAGGGATATAAAGGGGGGAGAGAGAGAGAGAAAGAGAGAGAGGAGAGAGAGGAGTCGGTGTTTGGTTGGACACCACTCTCTTTTCCATTTGGAGTCACTTTGCTCGGTTAAAGATAGGAAGAGGGGTATAAAAAAATGCCCCCCAAGTTTGGCTAAATTACTGAAATATTCTTTACATAATTTGTAATGGAAATTGCGAAGTGCCAGCTATACTTGGTGTGTAGAAAAACTCACACCATGTGACACACACGTGTTGTGATGTGAACACCCCTGGTGTTTCCCCTTTTTTTTTTTTTTTTTTTTTACTTATTTGGGTCAGAGAAGACTCCTGGTGTCTCAAACCAGGCAATCATAGGAATAAAAAGTCAGGCTATGGTGAGGGCAACCTCAATCTTCTATCCATGGGTCTTTCTTAATTTTCCAACTATGCCTATCACATCGAAAAATATACTTCCTGATTGAAAGTGAAAAAAATTAGATGACATGGTAATGCATTACTTTAATATGTGTTTTCAAATTGAGCAAGTAAAATGAGAGCCAAATAGTATTATTAGTTTTGTTACGAGCAAATAATTACTCGATCCATGTATATCAATACAATTGACTTCTAACCTTATTAAAAATGAATATTAAGATAATTATTTGTCCGTAACTAGACCAATACGTAATTCTCCTTTTATATATATATATACAAAAATGTCTTCAGAAAGTCTGAAAAATAGTAGAGCTACGAAAATACCCACTTGGGCAACTTGTGATTGAGTCAGCTTAGGGACAAATTTTGAACAGTAATGAATGCATGGAGAAGGTTGTAAGTGGGGACGTTTAGGTGTGAAAGAGAGAAAAAAAAAAATGGCACATGGGACGTGGTTTTCTTTTCCGGTCAAATGGGTACTAAGTGATCCTCGGAATATTTATCCATATGTTTGCTGACTGGCTAGTGGGGGTGGACCGTTTGCTACCGACAGGGTTTTTAAGGTTAAGATATCTTCAATAGTAATTTAACACCAAAAATAAAAAATTCAACCCCTTTAAGGCTTTAACTGTTAATATTATACATATACAAGTATTACTCCGTATATTATATGGGGAAGAATTATATATTGGTCCAGTTAAGGGCAGATAATTATACCTGATAGTCATTCTTAGTTAAGTTAGTAGCTATTTACTACGAAGTTAATAGTCATTTTGTATTGATGTTTAATTATTTTGCATGTAGTGGTCCAATCTGTAATTCCCCATTATATATATATATAATACAATCGATATTGCTGCGTAATTCATTCTGCGGTTTAGTGGAGTCAGATTAAAAGTTGGATTTTGTCACCCATGTTTTCCTCGGAAATTGGTGAAAGAAGAAATACCCACCACTCTGGTGGTCAGTGGTTGTCTCAATCATCGCTTTTCATTGGCAAAATTTTCATGCAAAACTTTCCTTTCACTGGAATTGTGACTTCTCCAGGTTTGCGTGCTTAATAGGTGAATCAATATTGTGACATATCCAGTAATTTATTAACGATATTGTAAGAAACTTTTGGCTGTTTTCACTGTGGGTGCAACATAGGTCGGGTAACCCGATGATCGGACTGATATATCCAATTAATTTGGATCAGTTTCAGTCCGGTCTGAATGGTAACCAGTTCAATTCTGGTTTAGGGGTTTAAAATCGGAGTTGGATTGAATTCCCAAATTCTGAAATATATATATATATATATATATATATATATATATATAGAAGTTTATGTTAATATTAATATATTATACTCCATATATAAGTATTATTCAATGAATAATAATACTTATTCAATAATTTCTTACATTTTATCCAAAAAAAAAAAAAAAAAAACGAGAATCAAACCATTTTTCCGGTCTGGTTCCAATTTAAATTTTTAAGGACCGAATTAGTATGTTCTCGTCCAAATTATCCCTTGGCCCAGACTGGCCCGGATCGAGTTGCAGTTCTAGTTTTCATAGTTATTAAAAGTCCATTAGTGGCACTCATATATATTTTTTCTTATAAGAAATATGTGTGTTTATATATATATATACTTTGTGCATTAGTAAGTTAAAAGATATATTAAGCTAATGCACGGGATACAAACTCAATACATGGTGTTGATATAATTTAGATCAACACGTGTTGATCTAATTGGGACTATATATATCTATATATATATATATATATATATATATAAATTGATTGATAGATAAACTTGTCATGGTGGTATCTTCCTAGAAATTTTTCATTTTTTCATTTTACTTTATTTTATATTTTATTTATTAATGATTAAGAGTATTCTAAATTTCACTCTCACTGAGTTTTGAACTCAAACTAATACTTTATCAGTGTTTGGAAATAATTGAGAGTTTGAATCTTAGTAATATTCTTCAAAAAAATTCTTTGGGAAGATTTGTCTCGTGAGATAGGATGTAGGATTGGCAAAAATAAATAAATAAATAAATAAAAATATGAAATAAATATTTTATTTTGTTTCATTCAATTCCTAATTTTCCTATTTAGTGATTCTTTCTGTAATGACTTTAAGAAAGCCCAAAAAAATAGAAAATTAAACTAACCTCCATTGAGGTTAGGTGAAATGACATTAACCTTATCTAATATTTTAAGAATAACATTGGCCTCTTTCGAGATTTAATCAAAACTGTAGAGACCTCTCTTATGTTACTTTTACCATAATGGAGGATGTAAAATATCCAAATCGCCAATACTCTAAATGAAGCGTAAGTTCTGTAGATTTATTTGTTTATTTTCGTTTCTCATATTAAATCTTGATTTAAAGTTGTTTTAAAGAGTCAAAAGCCGCTATGATCTAAAATGGAGTCAAAGAGGGATAATTTTTTCTGTAAATTTGTTTTGTTAGTTCCTTTTGTTTTTTCTTCCTATTTGGGCTTTGACTCCTTTTTTTAATGTAACAAAAAAATAAATAAATAAGAAGTGCCTTTGTTTTCATATGGGTACGTATATAGGTGCAAAATGAACTCTAATGGTTATATTAAAGTTATTTTTGTCTTTAAATGAGATTTTAGAATTAATTTAATCATTCCATACATTAATTATTCCCTTAATTACGAGCAATTTTAATATTTTGTGGGTTTTATGCATGAAATCATCCATTTTTGTTAGTCAAATTAATGATCAATAGATGAAGGGAAAGTAAGCCTTAGGAAAAGATAATGTAATTTTTAAAATTTCAAGGAAAATCAATGTCATTTTGCCAAAGAGATAATATAATTGAACCAATATAAAAAATAATATTTTCATACAAAATCTCCTTTAGACAGGTGTTTAGCACTTGAGGTGGAGCTTCTTGTTCACAAGCGTAGAAACTCTACCCCAGTGGGGTTTGTCTTACACTGTTTTTGTATCATGGAAGTCATTGGATTGGATCAACATCAATGGGTCCACAATACGATTAACCACTGCTAGAAGAATCCAATGGGCTGTCCCCAGCAATACAGTGCGTGCAGACGCATGATTTTCATTCCTCTTATGTATAAGTACCACAGCTAAGGCCACTTGCACCGACACTGCATGTGATTGGACATATCATAATGAGGAAAGCTGTGATGAGGGCGCCCTCAAAGTTATATTGGGAAATTAATTTTATTCTGGCTCCCAAAAGATTTCAATCCTCTGTATCTTTTTGCTTATAGGAATCTTATATTAGGATTTCTCATGCCTTATAATGTTTGTTGATCTGCTATTTTTTTTTTTTTTTTTTATTCATCTACAAATCAAAAGATTTAGTGAGTAGTGACCATGAAAAGTCTTAAAAAAAAACCCCATAAAAAAATAAAATAAAAAATACTAGGGATCCAAATTTCAAATGGGAAGCAAAGTTTGATGGTTTATCTCATTCAATTGTATTTAATTGAAATTTTTCATAATTTTATACTTGTGGAAGTTTAAAATTTGGTGTTTTAAATAATTGGAAAAAAAGGGGGGGGGAGGGGGAACTCTTAAGAAGAGAGATAAAGGAACTGTTCGGCAAACCTAAAAACCTCGTCAATTGAGGATAAGTCTAACCAGTTTTGATTTTACACTGTTTGATAAGTCTGTTTTTCTGTTGAACAGTTCAGTTTTATTATAAAAATAAAGCATAAACATAGTTTTTTTTCAAACCAACTATGAATTGGTTTACTTAAAAACCAAAAAACAGTTATAAACTGGATCTAGTCTGATCCAGTTTTTGAAATTCCCAAACATGCCCAAAAAGTGGAAACATATCCATCATCTTCCATATTTTTTTTGTTAATGAACATTATCTGCACGGCTCATCATTTATAAAAACCCACCATTTGAATATATAAATTTTGTCCAATACTTTCTAGTAGGGCAGTGGATGTCTGTCGACCAATTAGGGCATCTTCATCACAGCTGGACCCTAGATGATAGCTTGAAGATAAATGAAAAGCTAGGGGAAAGTAATATTGTAGTTTCAGACAAATAAGAGGGGCAATATCGTCACTTAGTGTTTGGTCATATAAATGGGGTCTATCTCCTACTAGCGAAAAAAAACACAGATTTTATCTCATAAAAGAGTAAAACTATGGATAAACTTTGATTATATATATATATATATAATGAGAAAAATTAATTGCTGCAGAATGTGATGTGAAGTGACTGCCACTGGTTGGAGGCACGTTTATTTGTTGTTTTCTGGCTGTTCATTTGACAAAATATGCCGGGAGAGAAAGCACAGGGAAGCTTCATAGGGCATCTATGTAGGGTCGTCCTTTACTTCTTAGCCCTTACCATCCGTATTGCGTGGTGAGACCGTCCGTCTCTTTATCACACCGTACGTGCATATTCATTATATTCACACGTACCTTGTATTGGGCTTATGGATGATAAGAGCTTTGATAGGTTAGGTATGTGGAGCCCAATTGTAAATTTGTAATGGTACTATACTACAAAACCCCCTGTAGCCTAATTAGGTTTTAAAGCCTAATTAAGAACTTTGATAGGTTCAATATTGTCATCTTTTGCTCTAAATATAATGAAAGGTTTTCATAACGTGTGCCCTAAGGAATATGTTAAGTTGTAATTAATACTCCAATCATTACATTGGAAATAATGAAAAAACATTATAAATGGTAAAAGTTGCCTGAAAAAATGTGAAAATGATTAAAAAAACTGTGAAAACACATTTTTTCATGCAATTATTGGGTTATTAATTGAAGTTTAATATGTACCTTACGTTAAAAAAATCCTATAATGATAAATGCGGGCCTTTATGAAAATTCATTTGTTACTATATTTTTGGCTTTTGCATACACTTTCGGGTTGTTTGGTAAACCTAAAAACCTGAACAATTTAAGATAAGTTTAATTAGTTTTGTTTTCATATTGTTTGATAAGTTTCTTTTTCCTAGCCTATTAATTTATTCAGTTTTGTTTTGAAAATAAGGTATATAAACATAGTTTTTTTTTTTTTTTTTCAAACAAATTGTGATTTGATTTATTAAAAACCAAATAACAATTATGAACTAGAGCAATTTGATCCAATTTTTTAAGTCCCCAAACAAGCCCTCAAATTTGGAATTATAATATTTTACAATATATCTACAAAATGCTACGTACATTGATAATATGTCATTCTAAAAGCAATTATAACATGTAAAAACAAGAACATGTATTTTTTACTATATTGAAGCTATGTATTAAATCCACGTATTGAATTGAATATGTGTCAACATATTTACGAGGTCGATTATTATTTTTTGGAATGACTCATTGCCATGTTAACCACTAGTTGGACTCTTACAAAATTAATGTGTCAACATATTTACAGGTCCATTAGAACTTTTGAAATGATTCACCATTCATGTTAAGCACTAGTTAGACTCTTACACAGACTTATAAAATTCATCTTTTTCTTTTTCTTTTATATTTATTTGTACAAAAAAAAAAAAAAAAAAAAAACCCTCCTAAATTTTAGGTCAATTTCCCACAACCTAGCTCGGTAAACTTTAAAACAAAACAAATACTTCTTTAATTATTAAATTGTGACATTTACGCCCCTCTTGCTATTTTGCATTTTAAAATTTGTCAAAAATAGACCACGTGAGTATAATGCCATGCCATTAAATTAATTTAAGGCTAAAACTAGTCTTTTATAATCAATCTACTCATTAAAATTTGACGAAACTATATTAATTTTGATGAAAAATTAACAAAAATAGGTAGAAAGATAAACAAAAGGGAGAAAATTGTTATATTGTTCAAGAGTTATTTGTTCAATTTTATTTTTTATTTTTGACAATCAATTGAACCTACCCTTATCCTTAACCCTTCTAATATCAACAAATGGGTATCAAATCTCTTCCATAAGTTTGAACTTGAGATTACTTACTTAACAAGTGAGGCAAATGCCACTGGTCTACAATGCTATTGGCATTCAATTTTAAATTTAGCATGCCAAGATTTGTGAAACTAACTTATTACAAGAAATTTCATGTAGTTTAATTTTAGAAAATTAAAATTATTTCATTGCTGAATTATTAAAATTAATCAGGGAATTATAGATTGGTCCGATTAAAGGCAGATAATTATAGTTAGTAGTCATTCTTGATTTAAGTTAGTAGTCATTCTTAATTAAGTTAGTAGTCATCTACTAGAAAGTTAGTAGTAATTTGTATTGGCAATTATTTGCCCATAACCAGACCAATCTTTAATTTCCCCAAAATTAAATAGGTTGTTTCCGTTTCGCCCATTACGAAACTTAGCACGAAATTAAACCATTCTATGATTGGGTTGGGTTCACCCAAAGGTAAATGTTCCCGAAATGTGAACAAAACCATGTTAACGAGTCGCGTTTCCATTTGGATTTCTAACTTTTGAGTGCATCTTCAAGGTATTAGCTATTTTTTTGTTATTTTAGCCACTAAAATGATATTTTTCAAAATAGTCAACTAGCTAGCTAGCTATCAAAGTGAGAACTCCAAGCGTACCAATTATTTTATAGATATTTTAATTTTTTTTATTAATAATCTTTCTTTTTTTAATCATTTGGTAGATAGAGAAAGAAGAAATGGTGCATAGAGAGAGAGAAAGTGTCACTTGTTTAACTAAAAATAGTTTTGGCTAGTGAACATTTTATAGCTAAATATAGCTAGCCAAAATGGCGATAGCTAGTCATATAGCTAATAAGGGGCAAAGCTAGGAATTAGAAGTTGGGGTGGCTAAGCTTAGTAAAATTATATTCCATAGATTGAAATTCTTTTTTCTTCACCACAAAGTCTTACTATAGAAAATTATATTAAAAAAAGGTTTATCTATATACTACCTATAAAAAGATGAATGTAAGAAAAACTTTTGATTGACTAATATACCCTTTTTTTAATTTTTAAATACATAACTACCCTTTTACATATATAGGAAATATAGCAATATAAAACACATACCTTAATAAAAATTTTAAGAAAACTATAATTCTTATAGGAAGTCTTTTTCTATAACACTGATTCTTTAATTAACACGTAACCCTAATCAAAACCCATATAATTTGAAACTTGCTACATCCCAGGACTAATGGTAGCCGCATGTGTAGCCTCCAAGATACAAATTGTTTAAGCTATCATGAAATCATTGGATTGGTGTATACGAAGTATGAAATTATGGCGTTTGTAAAATATGTAGACTTGGCAACTTATATTATTTGGTATGTAATTTTCATATGTATTATAAATTATTATTATTTTTTTTTTATTTTTTTATTTTTTTGTCTTTAAGATGGTGTGTAAACTGCATGGTTTTTCTTTCATCTTCTACTCTTAACAAGTGCATACACAGACATACAGTCTCTTTGGTCTTATCATTGGTGAAAGTCTCTTTCCAATTAAATTTCCTTTTAATAGGGTTTCTTATTATTACTAATTGTGCGTTTTAAATCATGCATATGAACTATATTCGTTTATTTCTTCTTCCATTTTTTTTCTCCCTTTCAACTCTATTGGTTCGTGGTTCGTTTTCCACACTCTTCCATCAAAGACAACCAGGCAAAGTGAAGGTGCGTACAAGCACGTTCCAATTTGGTTCAATAAGAGTCTTAACCGTGAGCGTGCTCGGTGAGATTTTAATTAATATTACTTTGTATTATTTTTATGATTATAGGTTCGTTTTGATAACATTTTAGCAATAGGTTGTGCAGTCTAAATTTTTTATTAGGTTCTACATGGGCATCAAATTCGATATTAGACAATTCAAGAAATTTTAGATAATATTTTAGTAATGATCATCATTACATATAAGAGTAGAAACTCAAAATAGCGGCAATTTATGAATTTCCAAGAATTGATCTTATAACATCAAATATAGTGTTGGCTCTAATTTTTTTTTTTTTTAAAATGATAGATTTGTGTCTAAAATACTATAATTTTTTTTTCAATTGTTTAAATTCTAATTAGACATTCAAACAGACCCTTAATTATATGATTTTGTAGGAAAAATAAGATAGCAGGAAAGATTTTTTGATTTTCTACTTCAATAGAACTATACCTATTTATTTTTGTGTTTTATTTTGAAAAAAAAAAAAAAAATTCATAAGTTATGGATAGTCGACCTACCGAAACTGTATAGTTTACATAGATTTTTATCCAATGCATTTATCATATTCTTATGATTTTAATGCATGAATTGATAGGATAAAATATGAGTGGAGTAGTATTTTCTTAAGATAAAACATTTGACACGCATCTAACATTTAAATTTGTTAAATCAACGTATATTTTCCTTTGAAAGAAAAACAAATCTATCAATTAAATACTTTCACGTGCAACGCACGTGGGCACCAACTAGTTTATTATAAGTTTGGATTGGGAGAAACGATTTTATACATAGATTTTGAAACTATTTTCAATAATTTGTTGTGTAACTTATATTTTATGAAACTTACCATTAGATTAGATATTTCTTTCATTTGCTATGTAACTTGTACTTTCGGGAAGCCTACTCTTGAATTAGATACTCTTCTCGTATAAAACCATACATGCCAAATATCAAACACCTGTCACTATCAAATCCATAAATTGACATTATTTCTAACCAATAAAAAACCTCACGTCCATAAATTGAAGCATCTCTTCACTTCCTATCAATTTGATATTTGATAAGCATGAAGTTTTATAAAATAAAAGTCAGACAACAAGTTCTAAAAAATTAGGTCAAAATTTGTGTATAAATTTGTCCCATGAACCTAATCCATTTATAACATCTCATAATCAACTTTGACGAATATATTAATTCCAAAAGTTTAATGTTCTGTGGTGAGTTCCACAATTTCTAATCAAGTTAAAAGTTTTGAGGTGGCCACCTACAAAATTTCTAAAACCTTTGAATACAATTTACACTAAATATAAAAATTATTAAAAAATTTGCCGGGACCGTGGCCCCCCCTAGTCTCTTAGTAGTTCCGCCCCTGTAGCTAATCCCTAAAGAAAGAAAAGTATGATTTGACTAGTTAAAATAGTCGAGAGAGTTAAGTAACTAGCTCCCTTGAAGATGCTCTAAATAAGTGTTATAAACCACATTTTTTTAAATAAAATGAAATAATGAGTGGTATAATATGGAGTATCAAATATTTCATTGCCTAGATTCTATGGTGTTTGTCTTGAGAACTGGGTAGAAATTAAATGTAAAGGAAGGGAAAAAAACTTGTATAAAAAAGAGAAACGGACAATTCGCCTATTCTAAGAAATAATAGTAGATATTATTTGGGACCTTGTGTCATTTAAGTGGGTTTTGCTTGCTTGTCTGTTGTGTGTGTGTGTTTTCCTTATGTGTTTTGGCAAAAAAAAAAAAAGTTTATATGCAACTACTTATGGTGGCTGAAGTCCTAGCTCCCATATTTCTTATACAGCTTCAAGTCCAAAAACATTATGAAAGAATGATGCTTGATCATTTATTAGGTTGATTTTTTTTTTCTAATGGCCAATATACCCTCTTAAGTGAAAATATACATATGTTAAAACCATATTTCAATCTTGTTCCATGATTTACGTAGTACATCATAGTATACTAGTTTCATCTATATGAATATTATTTCTTACATTTCAAATTTGAATTTTTAATTTGAAGATTAACACATACTTTGCTATCAACACATGTACAGATAAGTGCCACCAAACTGTTTCATGTGAACGTTCTATAAACCTAATTTTTTTTTCTCTTTTTTTTTCTTTTTTTTGCTAAGCAACGAGGTGTCCGAACTGCCAGAGCCCAACTAATCCCCTCTTCCCACGGGGGGCCACCGCCCCATGAGGTCGTTTAACGTCCAGACTAATATCCCTGACTGGTGGCTGGTCAAGAGAGATTGACTGCTTTCGAACCCGGGATGTCTGATTCGTTTAATGCTAAACGAATGAAAAACAGTTATATCTTATATTGTTGGAAATTTTAAATCAGTTACATTTTCCTTTTTTTTGAAAGCTTTGTGATCAAAATAGTACATATAGGTATTTTTTTAATATGCAAAAAATGATTTTTTTTATTTTATTTTCAAAGGTTTTAATTTTCTTGTATTTGATTAATTATTAAACGGAATATTAAAACATTTACATTTAAATTATGGTCATTGATTTTTTAGAATATTAAAATATTTACATTTAAAGCAAGATTGCTTTAAAGCAAGATTTACTCCAGCCTGGCTAGGCATAGCGACGCAATTTTCAGGGGCGTTGCTCTGCCATTAAGCTAATAGTCCACCATGCGGGCCATTATGCCAAAAGCAAGAGAAAACCCGTGATTTTTGAGAAGTAATTAAAGCGAGATTTACACCATGATGTTGCCAAGTAATTAAAGCGAGATTTGCTCTGTGATTTTTGGGAAGTTTTACAATTTTAGTGCGTACTATCTTATTCCTAAGACATTTTAGTCTATCTTATTTTCAATGGACTTACGACTGCACAAGAAATTAACATGGACGTGCCAATGATGAGTCTTAAAATATTGACTTGAGGGCAAAGTTCCAAAGAATGTTTGGAGGTATAAGGTCTCACATCGACTATATAAGGTTTCACCTTTTCTTCAAGAGTTAGGCCTTTTTATCTGTTGAGTGTTGTGACATCCCGAATAATTAGTATATATTAATTTATGATTATGTATGTATTGAATTATTAATTGGAAAGCATAAATGTTATTATTGGTGTTGTTATTATTATTATTATTTTTTATTTTTATTTTTTGCCAAGCAACGAGGTGTCCAAACTGTCAGAACTCAACTAATCCCCGCTCCCCACGTAGGGCTACTGCCCCATGGGGTCGTTTATCGTCCAGGCTAATAGCCCTAATTGATGGATGGCTAAGAAAGATTAGCTAGTTTCAAACTTAAGATGTCTGAGTTTACAACTCATCCTTTTACTGCTAGGCCAACTCTCATTGGTGGGTGTTATTATTATTGAGATAGTGGAATAATTGAGATTTCATGAAATTATGTGCATTATATGATTATTTAGTAGAAGCATGAGGTGTCAAACTTAAAATTGAAGTAGCATAAGCTAGCATGAGGTGTGCATAATGTGACAAGATTTTAATAGATGTCGGAATGCATAATGACGTGTGTACATGAAGTGGCAGGATTATAATATATGTTAGAATACAAAGTGACGTGTGTAATATGAGGGGTCAAGAAATTAGGCCATCTAGGTGATGATTCACCCAAAGTTCTATAAATAGCTAGGAAACTTACACTTAGTCATTAGTAAGTAGAATTTGAGCTATTAAGGGAGAAAGAGAAGGGTTCGTGCATGTTGTTGAAGTCTGAGGTAGGAGGTTTAATTCTCGTACAATGAATGATTATTATTTTGGTACATATATGGAGATTTGATTTGTGTAGAGTGATAAATATGATAGTGATATTATTTAATGTTATGAATTATGATGACTGATTTTATTGATGATTGATCTAAATATTTGAAGATTGAATTGTTATTAACTATTGAATTAATATTTGAGATGTATGATTTGGAATTCGTATTAATTTGTTTACCTATTATTATTAAGTATTGCATGTGATATTTGAAACATTATTTATTATATAAAATTAGATTTCGTACTAAGCAGTTGTTGCTCACCCCAATATTTTTCAGGTCATCATCGTTGGAGGCACGTAATATAAGAAGGTCAAGAATTGGGTTAGCAACCGTTTTGCGCAACTATACAATTTTTTTTTTTCCCTATAATTTCAAAGTAAATTTTATTTTTGAAAATTTTTACTTTTATGGAACTCATAAAATTAAATATGTTTTTGTTTAATCACTCAAAAATTCGGGGCATGACAAGTGTAGATTAATTTTATAGCATTTTGGGTCTCTTTTGGGCTATGTTATTTAAGTGGCTTCTTCCTCATTTTTGTATTGGGAATTGTGTATTGTGTTCCAACTCCTCATAGACAGGGGTAGCCTTGAGTATTTTGAGGCCCT
Organism: Liquidambar formosana; assembly: GCA_039720395.1. Lineage (NCBI taxonomy): Eukaryota > Viridiplantae > Streptophyta > Magnoliopsida > Saxifragales > Altingiaceae > Liquidambar > Liquidambar formosana. The sequence continues at coordinate 26,989,250 of CM077822.1, forward strand.
AAGCAAACTTCTAATATGGGGCATTTTTTACAAATTTACACAACAAAATTTTAGAGGCGCACAACAGCCGCTTACAAAAATTCATTTTTACCTCACTTAGTTTATATTTTTTAAGATTTTATGAAAAACAAAAAAGGTTTTCATGGAAACTAGTTGTGATGTTTATTAAAAAAACATCATTTTGAATAATTTTATAGAAGAAATTTTTTACAAAATCTAGCGTTTAAGTAGATTTTTTGGTCATTTAGAATCACCATTTTATTTTTATAAACTGTTTCAGAAAAAAATGGCTTAAAAATCCACTTAAATGATAGATTTTGGAAACGCTTTTTTATACAACGTGGTTCAAAATGATGTTTTCTAATGGACAACATGATTAGTTTTCATAAAAACCTTTTATATATTTTATAAAATTTTAAATGATGTAAACTAAATAAGATGCAAAAAAATTTTTGTGGTGACAATAGCCATCCCAAAATTTTATTATAAGTACCTAATTTTGTAGAAGCTAGTTGTGTTTTGAGTTGAATTCGGATTAGGGCCTCTTAGAATTTGAACGTGGGAATGGCCTTACTTAATCTAGGGTTACAAAATAATATATTTTTTCTTTTTTTTTTTTTTGTTTAAACTTGAGTATAAGGGTAAGAATAGATTTGGGGCCCTTAATTTTAATTAAAAATCGGAGGTCTGAAGCGGCTGCTTTGCAAACCTATGATTTTAGACGTTTCTACTCGTAAAGATAGCTAGTGTGTAAGTATGAAGCGTCTTGCATGGATGAATAGGTAGAAACGACCGTCCTCCCTTCTAGGTCGTTTTCCCACGACAATTGATAAAGTCATTAATGTGAAGGCCGAAAAAGACTGCTGGGATCCAAATCCCGTCATTCATGCACGTCCATCTCTCTCTCTCTCTCTCTCTCTCTCTCTCTCTCTCAAATTGTCGGCAACCTGTTCTTTCAAACTCTTCCATGGTTTCCTCATGTAATACTACAACACGTAATGGGGCAATAGCGGCATTTCCCATGTAATATATTGACCAAGAATAGTAAGACGGTGACAATTACATGGCCCAGATATGCACGCGCCCTTTTAATATTGAACGACACACTCCACATTTTTTCCAAAGAAATCCACATTATTATTACTCCCTCCGTCTCATTAAAATAGGTCATATTTGTAACTTTTTTTGTCCTAAAATATTTGTCTACTTCGAAAAAGTCAAATCATTATTTTTGTAAGTTTCCTACAATACCTTTTATTATTTCAAAGATAACTTTTAACACAAAACCCAATACAAAGAAGTTGAGAATATTTTTGGAAAGATGAAGTTTAATTAATACAAGTCAACGCAATGATAACCCTTTCTTAAATTCTATGATTTGTCAAACTTGACCTATCTTTGTGGGACAGAGAGAGTATTATTATTATTATTATGACTAATAATCAAGCACACGCATCACTAATCGAGCACACACGATGCATGTATAACACATCTTTTCAAGTTTTTACTTCATCAATAGAATTGTTATTTCAGTTTTTAAGTTTCTTAAATCGTATGTGTGTGAGAGAGAAAATTAAGGAGAAAGAGGTTGTGGTGGGTTTTTTTAAGTTGGTAAAATTACCAAAACGTCTCTTAACTTTATTAACTTGTAAGGATGTTTTAGTATTTCCAGGTACAGTTCAACCATAAAAGGAATTAACTTTATGTAGTAGTATAGATTATAAAAAAATGAAAAATCTTAATGGGTGTCACTTTATATATATATATATATAGATTAAATTTATAAAGATGGCTTTTAATTGTAAATATAAAATAAAATTTGTAACATCTTTTTAGGACAAACTAGTAAATTAAAATACAAAATATGTGTTGCTGTGATAATTACTTTATTTTTTATAATCGTTCATTCGTGTTTTTCTTCTTATGCTTCTTTCTCGTAATCATATTTTCAAATTAAAATTTAAAAAAAAAAAAAAAATCATGTACCATAGCATTTTCTTTTTCTACAAACTATTTTATACGTATTATTTTAGCGCGGGCGCATTACGCGCGTGTCGCTAGTTTGGATAACTAGTGGATATCCACTAGCTATCAATTTTTCTTCTCCAACGAACTATCAATTTCAAGCTGACTATTTTATATATTGGCCGGCAATATGTCTGACCACAAATAATTAGTGGATATCCACTAGCTACATATTTTTTTAATTCATTTTCTCACAATTTCTTCTAGGCTTCCTTCCCTTTTTTTTCTCTCAACATCTTAATGTTGATCGGCGTAAAGGATATGCATTATTAGAGTAGCAAAAGGATATGCATTATTGGTCCGTACTTTGTACTTCCAATTCATCTAAAATCCGTGAATGGCACAAAAGTAATATTGAGATTGGTAGATAGTAAGAATCGACCCAATGCTTATCAATGAATGAGAGTGTGTGTATAAAGATAAAAGAAGCCTTTATTGGCACTTAAAGACTGTTTTTCATCCTCTACTTATTATATATTTTAAAATTTTATGATAAATATATAAGATTTTCATAAAAATTGATTGCGCTATCTATTAAAAAATATCATTTTCAACAATTTTTTAGAAGAAAGTTTTTCCAAAATCTAACGTTTTAGTATATTTTTTAGTCATTTATGAAGCAAAGTCAATAAATGGCAAAAAAAAAATCTACTTAAAAATAGATTTTGGAAAAACTTTATTTTAAAAAGATGTTCAAAATGATTTTTTCTAATAAAATGCGCGATCAATTTTTATGAAAACCTTCTATATTGTTCATAAAACTTTAAAGTGTAAAATAAATGGGGAATGAAAAGTAAGTTTTTGGGTGCCAATAAAGGTCCCCAAAGATAAATTATGAGAAACCTCTCTAATTTTCCGTCTTTTATCACACAATTTCTTTGAAAAAAATATAATTACAATATATCTTCAAATAATTTACAAAATTAGCAATTAACGTTATCGTTAATAGTTGTTTTGCTTTTTTTCATTTAATTCTATGAACAATGATTAATAATGACACTAATTGTTAAAATCATAAGCTTTTTAGGAGACATTGCAATTATTTTTTCTTTAGGGGGTGAAGTGAAAAAATGTCAAACATTAAGAGGGTTTCTCGTAATTTACTTATAATACAAATAAGTCATCTAGTTCAATCTCTTAACATGGTTATAGTTTTTTGCATTTTGCTTGCAAGAATTGTCCAACAAAACAATATAGGTAATTATTCTGGTGAAGGCGGTGTATCGTATCAGTGATCACACTCAGGATCGGTTTTGGGGCAAGGCGAGCAAGGTGGCTGTCTAGGACCCCACGTTTTGGCTAAAAAATGAGAGCCATTTTGGGACTAACCTTTGTAGTAGGCCTTTTTTTTTTTTTTTTTTTTTTTTTTTTTTTTTTTTTTTAAAGAGAATAGTTATTGCAACCCTTAATCTTATTTACACACCCCACTATTTTTTATTTATAAATATTTTATTAAAAATATGAAAGGTTTTTATGAAAATTTGTATGTAATCCACTAGAAAACATCGCCTTGAACAACTTTGTAAAGGAAAGTTTTTTCAAAATTTATCGTTTAAATGGATTTTTTTTATCATTTACCGTCTTCATTTAATTTTTTGCCAAAAAGTTCACTTAAACGAAAAATTTCGGAAAAACTTTCTTCTCCAAAATTGTTCAAAATGGTGTTTTCTAGTGAATAGCTTGGTCAATTTTCTTAAAAAATTTTTATATTTTTCTAAAATCTTAAGAAATTAAAATCATTGGGATATACAAATAAACTTTATGTTGGTACTAAAATAAAATTTTAAAAAAAAATGAGTATGGAGGGCCTCTTTTATAGAATTTGCCTAGGGCCCCAAAAAACTCAGAAGTGTCCCTAATCACACTAGATTGCAGGGGTGGAGCCAGAATTTATCTCCAATGGAAGCACTGTGATATGATTCTGTGAAGTGGGAACTGAGAACTAAAAGATGTGGAAAGCATTTTATTTAAGACATTACTTTTTAGTAATTATTTTTCAATTTAATACCAAAAAAAAAGGATATTTTTGTCAACTTATTACAAAATTGATTGTAGGTATGTTTTAAAATGACTACCATTTTTCTCTTTTTGGCATTATGTTGAGCAATGGTCATCAAATGGTAATATCTCTCCAAAAAAAAACAACCTTGGTTGAGCTAGTGGGGGCACGTGCCCCCAAAGGCCCCCCCACCCCGCCCCGCAGGGCTCCGCCAATGCTAGATTGCAGTCATAGCACTCCATGCTTAAACATGGGTGCATGCAGCGTGTGCGTTTTGCCTTCTCCTACTCAATTTCAATTTTCGAAAACTTACAGTCAGAAAAAAAATAAGGGAAATCCTATGCAAGGTATCTTGGCTAGGGTAATCCTAGGTCACATTTGGTTATCACAAATGTAACCTAAGATTACTGTAAATGTGATCACTTATCAGTACTTAAACTACGGTGTTCTATTTTTTTGTCTAAATATCATAAAATTCCATGAAAAATAAATATATAGTTGCAGGTAAAGATGTCTCAACAGAGAATTTTGGGTGCGATGACCCTGGCTTCTTGCCTATAACTGCACCCTAACAAATATGGTGATATTTAAAATAAAATAAAATAAAAATCAAGGACTTTGGACTTATTCTACACTAGAACATGGGCGAAGCCAAAGAAGAACTAAGAGAGGCAGTTGCCTCACTTGGAAATTTTTTTTATTTATAAAAAAATACATTTAACCTTTTGAAATTCTATACTAACCCCTTAATTTTTTTTAACACCTTTTATTATTTGTTCCCACCCCTCTCATTTTTTATTTTTTCCTCCATATAAACCCTCAATGCCCCCCCCCCCCCATTCTCTCATTCCCTCTCTCTTGAATTTCTTTTGCTATTTTATCAATAGTTTATAAATTTTTGTAATTTTTTCTACCTCAAAATACAAAGCGAGGGAAATCTTTTAAACTAAATCTTCTTCGATTTTTTGAATCAAGATAAAATACTTACAACAAATCAAAGTTCGTCTCCTCTCAACTTAATTCATGGTCTCGTCCTTGCTAGAATACTTATAGAATTCGAGAACCAGTGGAAAATATCTAAAATAATTTGTAGAAAGTGATGGATGAAATTTGAGTGTGACAAGTGGAAAAACAATAATGTTGATTTGGACTAAATTAGAAATTTAGGAATAATTTTGAAACCCTGCGAAAAATGATGGGATTAACATGTATTTGTTCAATTCCTAATAGCTGGATAAAAAATAAAATAACAAATTACTTTTTCGTACAATCTAGCTTGTTTGGATAACATGTATTTGTTCAAAACCCAGTGTATGCAAGATTGTAATTAATGAAAAAAATGAATGCGACATCAGGTGGTCAATTCATCGAAATGGGTATGGCAGCAACTAGGCTTTCTTTGTCAAATCAATTTAGTCCTTTCTTTTTCTTTTTTTTCTTTTTGTCTTTTCTTTTCAATGGAGAGAGAGAAGAGGGAGGGGGGATAGAGAGAGGAATCACAATCAATGAGACAACACGCAGCCACAGACCAAGCACATGGAGAGGTTCATGAACTGCATCTTTCCTTGAGATTGAAATGGGAAAGAAACATGAGCCTCACACCAAAAGTAAGGGTTCTGAATCAAAAAAATATGGTACCTGTTTTACGGTGGAAGACCTCTAGAACTCGATGAAACCATTATGACCTACACGTGCGGTTGCATCTTCAATATTACTCAGTATGGGAGTTGAGAGTTGAGAGTTGAGAGCCAAAAAAACATTAATGCATGATATATAGGAGGAAAAAAACACATTATCATTCTAAAATTATATAGAATAAATTCATAAATTTTACTAGTGATTTTTTTTAAAAAATAATTAATAGAATCTATCATTATCCTTAATTTTCCTAATATCAATAAATAGGTATCAACCTTTCTTTATAATCTTGAACTCGAGTTTACTCACTCAACAAGTAAGGAGAATGCCACTAGTGATTCAGAGTCTCTTTGTAATACTTGGGTTATTCTTGAATAGTTAAGGAAACCAAATGATTTTGAGTTTGTTCATTTAGTGGAAAACTAAGGAATTATTTGATGAGTTTTGAAATTTTTGAAAAGAGACATCTTGATGAATGAAATTTATGTAATTTTTATTTTCAAAGACACGTCAATTCTAAAATAATGTTGATATAAAATTGATTTAATAGAAAAGGAAAATATTTGTATGAAAGTTCTAGCATTGTTTTTCACAATGATAATCAAATCATGGCAATGAAAATATAAAACAATAGATTTCTATCTTCACTCTATATATATATATATATTTTTTTTATGTTCTTGATTTACCGGTCCTTACACGCAAAAAGTAATGACAATCTGTCATGATAAGCATGCTCAATGAAAAATTTATAAAAATTTTATAAAGTACCCCCCCCCCCCCCTCCCTCCTCCTTTCCTCTTTCAACACTGCAATAAAGTCGACGTACGTTTTATTCATATCTCAATTTTGAAGACACCTATTTATCAAAATTGAAATCCACACCAAAAATTTGCCAAATTCTCCATGCTTTATTCAACTGTCTTTAGAGAATTTTCCTGCTAACTCTCTAGTTTATCCAGGTCTTTAAAACCAAGAATATGCTCAGTGTCTTTAAAACTATATAATAGTTTGATAAAAATCTACATATATAAATCATATATGTAGTTTATCAGGGTCAATTTATTCATACAAAATCCATTTTATTTCCAACATTACTCATAAATATCCTAAAAAATTTTGTAACTAAATACTAGCTCTATCCATTGATCTACGGGCAAAAATGATGGTGAGTGGTAGGGGCATGGGTTGTGGACGTCATGGTGGTGGTGATGGGTGTTGTGCTGCATGTGGTGGGGGATGGTGGTCTAAGTTGTCCCAATTAATGTTAGAGATATTGGCCATTTAATAATAATGTGGATCCCATGTGTAATTTGAGATAAGTCCATATTGGAATTAGTCAATCTCTCTGTAGAGATTTAATTCATATAATTAATTAGCTAAAATCATTAATGATTGAATGAGAAATTGTTCTCTAAAGTCACCCTTGAATAATTGGTTGAAGAATGGTAATAAGGCAGCACGCCTATCGGAACCGGATCGGGGTGGGGTGGGGTCAAGTAAGACTTACCCATATGTGTTATTTTTAAACAAAATTTAATTTTTTCTAATTCGGATTAATTACCATTAAGAATTGTGTCTATTAACCCAGAACAGCGTTTTGGAGAGTCACATCAAAGTCTATATATATTGCACTTTCGCAGTCAATTAGAAGTTAATCAACAGAATTGAATTTTCATAATTTTGAGTCGTGTTTAGAGAGAAAGTAAGGACACAGTGAGGTTCGCCAGACGCATCGGTTGCAGTGTTTCTTCTATGCATGCAGATCATTGTATCTTGGGAGGCAAACATCTGAGAGCCTCAAAGCACCAAGTAAGGGGCGAAATCTGTCTTAAAGACATAGCATCAAACGCTAGCCTTGATAAATCCGTTTATGTTTTAATCATCTTCTGTATTTTGTAAGTTTGTAAAATTCCAGAATTTCTTTCATCTTATTTGTGTTTTATATGCTTACTGTTTTGACAGAATTACATAAGTAATACATTATATTTCCAACAATTAATTCTTCATTAAAATTTGACTAATTCGATCTCATTAGATGGAATGTCTAAGCAAACTTCAAATCCTTCAAATTTTGAGTTGAAATTCTAATGTGAGCTTTTGAAATTCTTCTCTAATTACCCAAACACGAAATTTGCTTCTTAAAATTTATGAAATCCAATTTTAAAGATAAATTCTATTTAGAAATTTCTCGCCTAAACACAACCTTATGCTGTGTTTGGGAGACGATTTTGAAAAATAAAAAAAACTCGAGATTTTTAAAGTGATGGAATTTTCAAAGTTCAGAATTAAGTGAGATTTTTAAAATTCCTTGTTTGGCTTAACTTTCTAAAATTTAAAGATTTTTGCAACTTCCTTGTTTGAAAGATAGAGTTTGGCAAATTCCATCCAAATATAGACAGAATTTGACCCCCTCAAATCCTGATTAGAACTTTAAGAATTCCAATTTTAATTTACCCAAACAAGGAATTTGGTTTTAAGAATTTGACAAATTCCATTTTAACTATTCACAAATCCCATATAAAAATTCCTCACCCAAATTCTTGAGTGCTGTAACTCAGCACCTAGCATTGAAATGAATTTGGCTCCATGGTATTGACTCTTGAGCATGGCCACTTAATACAAAGCACCAAAATTAGGACAGTATCTAACTCATCCCTTTCAAAACCTGCCTAATTAACTTGACTAATACTGAGCCAGGGCCTCTTTTGTTTTATATATACTTCATACCCTATATCTATAGCATTGGGTTGTTGGCATTGTTAATTGCCACATGCATGGCTTATACTAGAATTATTATGGGAGAATTACAGATTGATCCGGCTACTAATTGTAATTATTTGTCTGTAATCGGACCAATTTATAATTCTCGCAATTATTATTGGATTGAGCAGGATTTGTTGTAAAAGATCGATGGAGAAGGCAAAAGTCCATCTCTACTGTTGCAAGGGTTTATTACGTGGTAACTGTCTTTGTTAGGCATTGAACGTACCTTTTTGCATGGGTGGTTGAGAAATAGCCAAAAGCCTTTTTTCGCAAATGTGTCTCTTAGCCATGTGCCTGCCATGTGCATTCGTCGGGTTTTGTGTCATCCCATTAATGGACAAAGAAGTTAGGTTCATGGACCTCCATTGAAGACCAGTGACAATATCAATTATGGGTCCCCATTTGGCTGGTTGTGCAAAATTCCTTGGTGGGAACTCTTTGTTACAAAAGCGTGTGCTACTGGCAGTGATAGAGAATACAAAAACCTTGTCCACCAGTAGTGTCGTGACAATGATATACAGAGGGTATGCAGTTCTAATAATCGTATAAGAAACCACTGATATAAAGTACATGCAAACCCAGTAATCCGTTTTTTAAGACCTATTTTTAGGTTGTTAGACTAAAATTAATTAAATATTTAAATTATATATATAAGCATTTGTCTCACTGGATTCTCTAGTAGACAATGACCTTACTTGATACTGGAAACGGACCACCTAGTGACTTAGTGATCGAGAATAACCCCCCTCACAAATAATAATAATAATAATGAAGAAGAAGAAACCATTAGGTCCATTATTGGATTAGGTGTCTTGTGTCTTAGTGTCTTACCCTTGGATTGAGGTAAGTTGAGTTTGAAAGGGGAATTTGGACAGTCTAACTAGAGCTAGCTACTCGAGGGAGGAAAAGGTTCCATGTCAAATTTCTAAGAGGGGTGGCCAGGAAAATATGTTGTCTTGTCTCCAGAGCTTGTCCAAATGCAGGAAAATTACCAAAGGAAAAGACTAGGGTTTCCTAGCAAAGCGAAGAAAGAAAACCAACCTACATAAGAGGATGATTTTGAACAACATCCCAAGAAAATACGTACAAAAGAATATTCCACATATGTCGTTGTCCTTAGTTGGCATTTGAAGCTAAAAATTTATCCTCACAATAAAACCGTGATGGGCGCGGGAAAGAAAGTCATCATCTCTAGTCATGCCAAAACCCGGATATGGCGGAAAGAAAGCCAAGTTTGAGAAATATATAATTATTTTTTATTATTCAATTAAAAGTAGTCCTTAAAAATACTTGTCCAAGTCGACAATTAAGAACTCAATGATGGCCCGTCTAACGGATGGATATGGGAGATGCCAATCACAGCGCAACGGTCTATCGTGATTAGCATTCCTCAACCAGTGGCTGTCCTTTAAATAAATAAAATAAATAAATAAAGAGTGGATTTTTTGATGTGTGAATATCAAGAATCATTAGGCATGGCGTGAAGCAATATAGAGTGAGCAATGGTCTTACTTGCAATCGGGGATTAGTAATTGTAGGATTAGATATCCCGTTGGCAATTCAGTCCGATCAGGTAAGCTTATAGTCAACAAATTTATATCAACACTATGTAGTAAGGGTTGTACCATATGTTCATATGCAATGGCCCAATGTACATACCTTGGAATCCATTGATGGATGGCTCAGTAGTCGGAGGGCTGCAAATGAGTCGAACCGAGCCGAGCTTTGGAGTGTTCAAGTTTGGCTCAGTCAAAACATTATTTATTTATAAATGAGTTGAGCTTTAAACGGGCTTAATTTATTGTGCTCAAGCTCGGCTCAATAAGATTTAGAAAAGTTTAGACTCGGCTCGTTCAATTAAACAACCCGAGCTCGAGCTCGAATTTGAGCTTATGTTCAAGATTGGTTTGAGCTCATGAATGATGAATGTGAGTTTTAAACATAAAGAATTAAGATACTTCCATTCATAAATCATAATAATGTAAACCTCACTACAAAATAACATAAATCTGAAAATGCATTTGTTGAAAAAATGAATTTAAAGAAAGTCTAAAATCAAACTTTAAATAAAAAAAATTTAGTCCAATAATCCAAAAGACTATTACCCAAGTCTAGGATATTTATACAAGGCCCTTAATGAGTCTACTAATAAACTATTTCATGAGTCTATTTGCGAGCTTGTTCACAAGCTCTTAACAAACTTGTTCACAAATGTAAACGAGCCGAGCTATGGTCTGCTCAAGCTTGGACTCGTTTATTGAACGAACCTAGTATTTAAGCTCAGGCTTGGCTTATTTATTAATTGAACAAGTTCGAACGAATTTTTATCGAGCTTATTCACGAATTGTTCACAAACGGCTCAGTTCATTTGCAGCCCTATGCACAAGGTATAACTTCAAATGCAAAAACTAATATAATTTAGGGAAAATTAGAGAAAAGTCCACTTTAATGAACTTATGGAGGCATAAGTCTATTGAAAAAACTTATGCGGCCATAAGTTCCTTTTAAGTGAAACAGTTGTATATTTGTTTAAGTTTTAAGTGTATAAAGTCAAATATACCTTTAAGTTGTTATTTTTTGTTTTCAAACTTTAAAATAACATAATTTTCAATCTATCCATCGGTTTCAATAAATTTTATATTTTTAGAAACTATTCGCCGAAACTTTTAAAATAAGATCCATGATGAATATAAAATTATGCAAAAAAATAAAAATAAAACAGTTACATTGACTGACTACATAAATCATAATTCCATCCAACTGTTTATATAAAAAAAAATTAAAAAAAAAAAAGATTTTTGAATATTTGCACAATCTGACTTCAATAGTCTATGAAAACTATTAAATCTAAGTATTTGTACCTAAATTTAATTTATTAAAACAATTAAATTTAAGTGATTATGACTAATTTTAATAATTTGAAGTAAATTTTGTTAAATAGTTACTGTTTTAAAAAATACGATTATATCTTACATATTTATATAATGTAACTATAATATTCTATAAAAAAAAAAAACAATTTAATCCAAGTGTTTGTAACTAAATTCAACTTATTAAAGTGTTAAATTTAAGTGATTGAGATAAAATTTAAATTTGTGAAACAATTACATGTAATTTTTTGTGATTAAATTTTCAATATTTTGTGTAATATGATTAAAATTTCTTATAAAAGTAGATGAATCTAAGTATTTGTGACTAAACCTAACTTATTAAAATATTTTGTAATTAAATTTAACTTATTAAAATGGTTTGATGTAGGGTTTTCTAAAACAGTTACATGTAATTGTTTTAAACTTACACGTAACTTGATGTTAATTCTATTAGAAATTGTAAAAGTTATAAATGTAGAGTAATTTTTAGACACTTAAGAATCTATCATAATTAGTTTCTACATCTTCTAGCTCCACAATAAAGATATCGCCATCCCTCAAGTTGCTAACAGGTTGCGATAGGTAGCTTATAGCATATTGGTTGTATAAGCTTCATGGTCTCGGTCAACAAATAACTCTAGAGTAGAAAGATTAGTGGTTCTCCATCTTATCTTAACCCTCAACTGCCATCAATGTTTTATGAAATTGTCATTACGTGCTTAAATCATTCCTCAAGATTCAGGTGTTCAAAAATTTGGTTCAAACTTAGAGCGCTTAGTAACGACGATGAGCCACCACATTATCAAACCTAATGATTAAGCACCTCATTCGTAAGGAAAAACGAAGATTTCTTCTCTACACACCACTTGCTTTGTCAAAAAAAAAAAAAAAATTTTGAGTGATGACTTTGGATCTAGAAGTCTCTATCTCTTGAATAGCAGATTGCAGATCTGATCGACTTCACACAGTAAAAAAATGAGGGTTTCTTGGGTTAGCAACTACCTCGTCGGCCACTATGGTTTTTGGCATCACAAGCTTTGATGCAGTGAAAAAAAAAAAAAAAACAAAACTTGCAGACATAAAGATAGAGAAAGGGAAAGGTTAGGGAGAGAGAAAAGGAGAGAGGCAGGGTGAAAAAGAGTGAATGATATTTTTACTGAGAGTGTGAATATAGTTCATAGGAGGGTATTTTAGTCATAAGGATTGCTTGGTAGACTTAGAGCTGCACAAGAATTTCCAAGGGACTGATGCCCGTATAAGTCCTAAAATTTGGACTTGTGGCCAAAGCCCCCTATAATTTATAGCAAAACATGTTCATCTAATCATCATCTTAGATATATCTATATCTATATTACCTATGGAAAGGTAAATGTGAGAAAAACTTTTGATTGACTAATATACCATTATTTTAAATTTTAAATACACAACTACCCTTTTGTACCCTTTTAATCTTACTGTAGTTGAATAAATGACAACTATTATTCTAGTAAAGTTTATATAGGAGACATATATACTAGGGGTGTTAATGGTTTTGGTTAAAACCGAGAACCAAACCGAAACCAGGCGGTTTGGTTTGGCTTTTTTGTCATTAGATTTGGTTATGGTTTTAATTTTAGAAAACTGAACTAAATTGGTTTGGTTTTGGTTTTCAGTCTTAAAAAACCAAACCAAACCGAAAAAACCGAAAAATATAATATATATATATATATATATATATATAAACTTAAAGTTTGACAAATTGATATATGTCAATATGTTTCTATTTTGATACTTAAAGTTTTACATATTGATATATGTCAATATGTTTCTATTTTGATATAATATTTAATGGGTTTTTTTGTTGCTAATGTAATGCTTTTATTAAAAATGTTTTTATTTGGAGTTTGACATGTCATTTTTTTCATTTTTAATTATTTGTTGCTACTTGATAGGTTAAAACCAAAACTGAACCGAACCGAACCGAAATTTTTCGGTTCGGTTCGGTTTGGTTTTTTTATAGTATGGTTTGGTTTTGGTTTGATAGGAATAAGACCGAAGTATAATGGTTTGGTTTGCAATCTCCCCTAAAACCGAACCAAATCGAACCATTAACACCCCTAATATATACTCTTGTAATTAACTTATATAAAAAACATTTCTCTTTGTATTTCATTAAAGTTCTATGCAAGGTCATTATCTTCAATAATGATTAATTTTTTTAATTTAAATTTTCATTTCAAATTGTTGAAGTTTTTTGATTTATCAATATAATATTGTGTTACCATATATTATTGGGAATTATTATATTCTAAATTTATTTGTGACTAACTTAAAATTTTTCAAATTAGTTATATTATTCACTATAAGTTTCATTAGAAGTAAAAATCTAACCAAACTTATATTAATATCTAATCTTTTAAAAATTATTCTTTTATTTATATTTCATATTATTAAAAAATAACTACGTGCAAAACACATGTGCCTACATCTAGTATATGTGTGTGTATATATATATATATATATATATATATATATATACACATACGAACACATATATGTATGATTTTTAGAATCAAATAATTGGAAACAAGGAAGCAAAGTATAAAAAATGATAAAAATGTAGAAATGAGTCAAACGCTTGTATTTTTATGAGGCAGCACAAGGGTCCCCATTATGGTCACGAAGGAAGCATAATATCTCTAAGAATCTTATAAGGCCCATTTTATAATTGAAGGGGCCGGGGTCCTACTAACATGATGAAGAATCACAATAAAGGTTATAAATGGTTAAAAAGTATATTTAAACGATAGATTTTGGAAAAACTTTCTTCTGCAAAGTTGTTCAAAATGATGTTTTCTAATGGACATCACAGCCGGTTTTCATAAAAACTTTTTATATTTTGTATAAAACCTTAAAAACCTAAAGGATATGGGGTGGGCTTATAGGAATGGGGGGTTGCAATAGCCGTTCCCGAATCAAATGGACTTGTTGAAGCCAACTTGTCAGTGGGATCACCTTGTAAAGTACATGGACAAAAGAGATTCTCAAGTACAAAAAAATTTCATCCATTTTCTGTTTTACCAAACTTCACAGTTTCGTTCTTGTACATTTTGCTTACACCAAAAAAAAAAAAAAAAAAAAAAAAAAAAAAAAAGGAGGCATGCGTGACGAGGGCCCATAAACTCTAATACAACATTGTAGAATAAACAAATGCAATCGTCGGGTTCCTAAGATGGCTAATAGTGCGGCCCATGAGTTTGTCTGTTGGGCTGTTTTTTGTAATACCTTTGGTTCCATCCCCATCCTCATCACCTCACTACCTGATGCTGTTTTATTTGCAGGCAGGGGTGAAAGAGCTTGAAGCTTTAGTCCGTTTGATTAATATATAGTCTTGTTTATCAAAAAAAAAAGACTCAAAATGAAAACATTAAAATTTCAGTGTGCATCGACTTTTCTGTGGCCCAAAAATTTCTTGTGCAATGACTCAAAATGAAAATGGGTATTAATAACGACTCAAAATTTCATATGCATGTTTACAACTAAGTGGATTGTTTGACAAACCTAAAAACTTGATCAGTTGAAGATAAGTTTAACTAGTTCACCCTATTTTGTAAGTCACTTTTTCTTGCTAATTTGTTTAGCTTTTTACTGAAAATAAAACGTCAACACAATTTTTTTTATACCAAATGTAAGCTCATATATTTAGAAACCAAATAACAGTTAGGGCAATTTTTGTCCCAACCAAGTCCTAAATTTTTATCAGAATATGGGGAAAACTATATCTTTTGTGATTAGTGAGGATCTTTAATAAGTAAAAATTTTGTTCTGAAAACCTAATAAGATACTTTTTCCATTGAAAATATAAAATTTCCATTAGTCTATTCCAGTATGAACTGCTAAAGGGGTTTCCTTTTTTCCTAATAAATTTAATCTCGAACCCCTTTATCACATTGGACGACAGGACTTATAAAACTCATGTGAGTATACACATTTTGTCGTACCAATGGCATAATAGCCCTTAATAAATCTCTTCACTTGTTGAGTGAACAATGTCAAGTTCAAGCTTATAGCATTAATACCCATTTGTTGATATTGTAAGAGTTATGGGTAAAGGTAAATTCTTTTAAGTAGTTCAAAAAAAAAAAAAAAAAAAAGAAAAAAAAAAGAGACTGCCGTAGATGTATAGTATCAATTCCCAACACATCTAGGCATACCAACGAACCGAAAGGCCATCAAAGACGAGTTCAGTGGCAATTTGAATCAGTTTCGGTTCATCAGTTTATTGCCATAAACTTTGAGCATAAAACCATTGAATCTTGATCAGGCATGTCAAATATTGGCTTGAGCCCACAGCATGCACTAGATATCTGGGTAAAACGTAAATCTTGTTTCATTCCATACTAAATCACATTATAAAAACAAAACAAATAAATAAATAGATAGATATCTCATTACCAGTTTAGTCAGTACTGCAATGTAAACACAGAAAAACAAACAAATTTTTATAATGTCATGGTGAGAATAATATAAAACATATAATCCGGAAACATTAAATCAAGTAATCTTCAAATAAACACAAAGTACTAACCGAGCCCTATACTCAAACATTACATTAAGCATGCAATTTGCAAATGAGGCGATATTGCCCAGTGACATACCCCTCTCCTCTGACAATAGTGGTGGCAAACCCACAAGTATTTTAATTTAATGAGGTTTTGTGCAAATAGGTTTTCCATGATTGTGCAGGATTAAGATTGATGATGATACCAAAGGTTATTGTGCCGGCACAGACTGATGTCCATCGCTTTTGTTGTCAGATGCATCTGGGAAACTCCTTAGTGCCTGATGATGATGATGGTGATTATGAAGGTGTGATGACGATAATAATATAAGGTCATCAAATCATTAAAGTCCTTTATATTACAGAAGATGAAGATATTGGTCCTCATTTACCTGATATAGATACCAGGAAACAAAAGCATCTGTGGCAGCATATTGTAGTTGTGCCTCTGTTAAAACATCAGCCTCCCAGTTTCCCAGTCGAATTTCCTGGAGCTTCTGAAGCTGCAATGTTCAAATACCTTTGGTTAGATCACCCAGCAAAAATGCTAACTTCTATTCGCAAGGCATATTACAGCCTTAAACCTGAACGATATAGCCGAAGTGAATCAAGAGGCATTTAGATACCATTATCCAATAAAATGTAAGCCAATCATAAATATGTCCTTGCAAGATCAAGAGAATGAAATGGAATATTCCAATATTTGAAGTTTCTTGTACAAAAAAAACTTTGTTTGTCAAGTAAAGATCGTTAAGAACAGGGGTTAGAACTAACACAAACAAGAAGATGCCACCAGCCACCTAGCCTAGGTAGTAAAACCTCATCAGAGGGGTACCACCGAGGTCTGGGTTCAAAACCCATCTTCATGATAACTCGCTAACATCTAATCATTAACCAGCAAGAAAAAAATAGGCAACACCTACACCCCCACCATCACGCACCCACACAGATTGGGGAAAGAGATGTTGAATGAAGAAATGAAATGAAATAGATTTCCCATGTGTTATATGCAATAACTAAAACCACCCTTGCAGTAGAAGCTAATTGACACTACAGGACTGCTTGGGACCAGGCTGGGTCCACTCCCTCAATGCTAATTATGCTATCTAGTCTTTAAATAAAAACGAACTCACAATTGGTTTATAAAAAACAACAAAACAAAATAAAAACAAAAAACTGTGTTTATGCATTGTTTTTCTGCACAAGACTGAACGGTCTTACAGAAAATGAAGACTTACCAAAAAGTGATAAAATCAAAAGCAATCAGAATCATCTTCAACTGGCCAGGATATATGTTTCCCGAATGACTACTAAACTTTGCAGTGAAGCAAAAGCATCACCATGTCCAGCCTAGAACTTAGAAAACATCAATTAGAACTACTTCAATGAACTGATATACAGACTGTATTCTAACTTCAGCAATGCACCTAGCAATGCATTTTGTTTCTTATGAGTCCAATTATGTAATCTCCTCCAAAAAACATAAAATACCTCATAGTGGACATTCAACTCTTTCTGTAAGTGCTCTCATGTATCTTTGCTTGATTGCCTCCATTTCCTTCAAGAGAATAGCTAGAGGAGCATTACTCAAAAGCCATTTTATTATTTAATAATGGTGAAACTTGCACAGTGGCCCATTATCTCACTGTGCATATTTTTCCATTCAGTTTTTATAATTTATTGCAGGACGCTTTCTTATCGCTAGACTACCCTACTTCTCAGTGTCCGGTAATAAAATTTCATGCACCTATATGAACTAGGGGCAGCACCAGTCTACAAAGACCAAGGGATAGAAAATAATGCAGCTTTTAATAGACTTTTGTTAATTTACAAACAGAAAGGAAACTTTGGATTAAAAAGAACTGACAACAATAGAGCCTGAGGGATTTGAAAAAAGGAAAGACGGGAGGGGGGGGGTGTTTGACCAAAAAAAAAGAGAAAAAAAGAAAAGGTCTTATTTGTATACATGTGACGGCAAACCATCCACTAAAATGATGAAAAACTATAGAAACAAAGTAGCAAGGGACAAAAACTAAGAAATGAATGCTAATAATATGTTATGACCATATAAACATCCAAGCAAGTGTAGCAAGCAAACCACCACAGAGATTAGCCACTGAATAATAAACCTCCAATGTCCACAGATGCATGCTTATAATATGTTATGACCACATAACCGTCCAAGCAAGTGCAGCAAGCAAACCACCACAGAGATTAGCCACTGAATAGTAAACCTCCAATATCCACAGATGGAATGGTTACCCCAAGATGGCTGTCCACCCACCATAGCAAACCAATTTGTCTGATCATCCACCGCCGTTAATTTCTGAAGAACCACTCTACTCAACCTACTCGCTCTCAAGGCTTCAAATTCACCGCTGCAAAAGAATAAAGCCTTGTGCAAACCAAGAGGAAAACCTTCACCTTCACCTGCAACACCTTCATCTATGCCGACTGAATGAGGACCCAAGACACACGGTCTTCCTCACAAGCCTCCAAAATGCACCAACAGCGATTGATAGCATGTCTGAATCATAGGTGTTCTTCCAAATAAAACCTGATGGGCTGAGACTCTGACTCCACTCTTATCCAGCACCTTTAACCACCAGTTCTTCCTTGACCTTCCTGAACACACCCCCCCCCCCCCCCTGGCCAAAAAAAAAAAAAAATCTCCCTTAATGAACTCCTTCAATAACCTTGCAAATTTCTCCCAACCCACACCTTCAATTCCAGACGGAATCATATTAAAATGTTTTCTTCCTTTCCCCCATATCTGAGAAACTGACATCACTCTACCCCTCCTATTCTTCAAAATCTCCACCCAAGTGAAACAATTATGGGCTCTAAATTTCCAATAAAAAAAAATGCTATTATCTTTCCATTCTGTAGCATCATTCATCACCCTCATCAACCAGTCTGTTGAAACCAAATCCACAAATAAAGAAACCCTAAAACCCCTTCCATTCCCTATAATCCTAATGGCCCCTATAAATGACCCTTCATCCAACACAACATCAAAAATGATTTGTTTTCAATACTCAAGAACTTCTTGAATTGGCTCAATTCAGCCATTGATTATGTTCCAAAAACATGTGACACATTATCATCCATAAAAATCTTATTTCAGGTATCAATTTATGAATATGCTGCTTCGTCATATAGGCAAATGTGACGAAAAAGCTAGATGTGGCCACGATGCCCAAGGGGGATCTATGGTGGACGCAAAGGGTGGAGAGCAAAATCCAGAGCTTGCCTCCATGCTTGTTACAATGGGAACAGGTTCAACTTAGAAGTGTAGAAGAAACTGATAAAAGAGAGTAGTGTAGAAGGGCAGCACTGGCAACCCATCAGTTGACTAATTTTTTGAGATATAAAAAGCAAAAGAAAACACTAGTGATCAGGAATATGAGATGGCAAGGAAAATTCTGAAAGAAATTTGGAGAACCCAATAATAACCTGTTTGCAAGCAACTGTTTCGGTTAGAGATCGAAGACTCCATTTCTTGGGATCTCCACCTAGCTTTTGTTTAGCTAGAATGGACAAATCTTCCAAATCTTTTATAGATACATTATGATCTTTAAAAACCTTAACAGAATCATTAGCAATTCCAACTCCAACCTGTGCATTTCAAGAAGCATATTAAATAATTATAAGTTTCTATAGAATCCAGAATTTAAGTACCTATAGTAGCAAAGACATAAAAAATTAAGTTTGAAGAGTTAATAACCTTTACAGATGTAGAATCCTCGAGAAGAGATCGCAGATTTTGAGGGATTCCGGAATGAAAAATATGCATCACATAACATTGACTAGTATCTCCACATATCTGCATAACCGCAGCCTTCCCAGGTGATGCGCCTGCAGAGTTCAGGTTTCTTTCAGTAATTATCCAGCGATAGAAGTTTAGATCAACCAGTAAACGTACTTAAAACTCTCAAATTACTATTTTTTGGTCCAAAAGAGGCCTTCTCATATTAAGTGTGTGCTAGTTAAATCTAACAAAAAGTTTGGTTCATAGGTCACTCAACAGAGTTTAGTTTTTAGAATCACAGGTCTATTCCATCTTAGTCACAGGATAACATTTTGGAGGACAGCAAAATGTAGGTATGTGCATACATGTCACAACTCACAAGAAAGTAGTTCTAAAACAATGTCAAATGGAACTCCCAGAGGAATCATTTTTTTAATGATACAATAATAATAAAATAGAAATGAGCTTACAAGTAAAAAGGAGGACCCCTCATAAATTATTGAAAAAAAAATGATGATCTTATCCTATGAGCATGGATACAGATAGGGGATACGAATACGATGCGATACAAATACGCCGATTCGGCAATTCTTAAAAAATGTAGGATACGATACGGTGGGGATACCGTTTTTTTTTTTATTTAATTTTTGAATAAAAGGTTTAAGACCTTTTATTTTATAAATTTAAAAAAAAAAAAAAAAAAAACACATGCAAATATCAATAATACGTTTATAAATAAATATATTAATATTATTATTTGGTCTAAAATATCAATAATAAACATAAAAAAAGTTTGAAACATCTACAAAATCAATTAATATGCAAGAATAAATGTACAAAGAACACATGCATAAGCTCCAACCATGTTCATCATTCATAGAAAAAAAACTAAAATGACATTAACATTATAAAATAGCCATTTATCTCTATTGCTCTACAATGTTTGCCCTAAGAGAGAGATAGTGGAAAGAGAACTAAGATGAGAGAACTAAAATGGGTTTATTGTTTCAATCAAAATATGGGTATTATGTATTTTCAAATTTACCCCCGTTTATTTTTAAAATAAATAATTACAAACTAATGCTAAAAGAATCCCAAGCGTATCTGAGGTGTATCCGACAAGTATCTGATGACGTGGCAATGCGTGTTACTGTTCCGATACGTATGGAGAGTATCACATACGTATCAAGGAGTATCCTAGGCGAATTGTATATGTTACGGATACAATACAGGTTTTATTGAGGGTTTTGAAGTATCCGTGCTCCATAGATCTTATCAATCAAAGGCTACATGGGAACATCCATAATGCAAAACATAACATTGAAACTGCTTTAATTAAACTATCCCACTGACAATGCCCAAGTAGTTGATCCTCTTTCGGCCAAAAAGTTCGCTTGTTGAAAGTAAAAATTTTCATCTTAAGCTGCAAAAAGGTAATTTAACACGAACCACTAAAAGGCTTTAAATCAACAAACATAGGAGCAAACCCAAACCCTTCCCTAGTCAACCTAACCTAAGCACAAAAAATATACTATGATCTAACAACATACACATACTAACAATAAAACTACTCCCACTATGTCCCATAATAATCCTCACCTAATATATATATATATATATATATATATAATAAAGTAACGCTTGCCCTACATTTCTCTCTCATCCGCATGGTGCTAAGGTGGGCGTGTTCTTTGAGCTTGGAGCTCATATAATGAGCCACGTATCATAGGGTGTTATTAAAAGAGAAAAAAAAAAACAAAAAAATGAAAAAACTCAACAGACATAACTTATAAGCATTGACTCACATAATTATAAACTTAATAAGTTATGCCACCATAACCGAAACATTGTAGGTTTCTTTAATTCTAATACCTCTTCAATTTCAACTTAAAAAATACTCCATACAAAAAGGAAAGAAGGAGAGGCAACTTCGGTAGATCTCCATTACTCAAGGCCAATTGTACATGGCTTTTGTAACAGTTGCATCCCTTACATTTGTAGTATTCAATAGTCATTGTAACCCCCCATGTACATTAATCACTTCTAAATTCCCTTTCTCTATATAAACCACACCCTCGCCAAAAACCCATCACACATCTCTCTCTCTCTCTCTCTCTCTCACATACGGTCATGGAACTTTTAAGCCATTTCTTCAATTGTAGTTTTACCATGGAAGATGGAATCCATGGCCATGGCACGACCTTTGTACCCCAAGTTGACTGGACTTTCGGCTCATTCACAATGGGATGACTTATCGAAGTGCTTTGGCTTCAAGCAAGGGGGCAGTGAGGTTATCTTATTCTTCCTCACTAGCTAGACTTACCTGCCTTCGGTAGTTGCCAAGCCATCCAGACCATTGAATACCAATGCTAACCCAGCATGCTTGGTTCACTTAGATTATGCTTCACAAGCTTTAATTAGTTAAATACGACCTCATGTAGGGTGTACTACAATTGTTGTTGTGTGCACCAAGCTTGCATTAATTAACTAGGTGTTAATTTCCGTTACTTAGATCAAGGTTTGTAAGGTTTGTAAGGTGTAATTAGAGTCAGTATATTGTTCTATGGTCATGGTTGCAAGTAATTGTTAATGAAAATTAGCAATCTTAATATGGTATAATTTGAATGCACCACAGTTTCCCATATATTTCTTAAATAGGCCCTATACAATAGATGTGATTGCTACACAAATACATGAGAATTTGAGGTCACAATGCTAAATTTCTTCAATTTACTGAAAAGTGGCCTCCTTCTAATTTTAGATGCCACAATCCTAGCCAAAGGCTTAATATAACATGATTGATGATCTCATGGACTTATTCCATTTAAGGGAGCAATAGACTATAATAAAGAACCAATAACAGGTACTATTGGGAAGCAATTATTTTCAAGAATTTCACAGTCCAATTCGGGGCTTCTATTCATGTATCTGAGTGAGGCCTTCTTAAAATATGAAATCATTTTATAGCTTCTTCTTCAATATGTTCTTCTTTTTTTCACATTTAATTTAAGGTGTATAATAAAATATCCCAAGAATTATTTTCCTTACTATATTCTCTATACAATTTTAACAATTTCCATTAAACCAAATCACTTATATCATAATTGTCCAGTGCATTGCACGGGCCAGCCAGTAGTTAGCTTTCATATTTTAGAATCCACACCAAACTGATGATTATTAATTTGCACAAACTATGACTCTCAATGCTTCTGATGCACAATTTGATCGCAGGACAATTCTTTAGTTTTTAAATCATTTAAATTCTTTTCAAAACACGGAGTGAAGAAGCTTTTTAATTTCTAAATCATTTAAATTTTCTCAAAATTGAAGTTCCATGTTATGTGAACAGACACAGAGGTCTAAAATTAAGGCATAACACAAAATACATAGGAAAAGCAAGCTGAAAGAAGTATTTTCCTTCAAAGGTCTGAAGCATAATTCAAAAAGAGCTTTGATATGGAAATTGCCAAGTGCACTTGTGTAGCTCCCAACTAGCTCCCCTAGGAATCTTTTTCCAAGTGTAACTCACAAGAATGTTTAATTAGACAAGAAACTATATATATATATATATATAAATTTAATGAGTAAGGCTATCATGAGGGTGTCCTCATGCCTTACCTACAGGCTCTCTCTATAAGCACACACTAATTATGGCACAGAAAGTGTCATTCACACCAAAGCATCAAGTTCATAACCTCTGGATGGCTCAACTGGTATTCTGGTACAAAATCAGCCCAAAAGACACCAGAATTTGGTCAGATTCTCTACTCAAAGTTTATTTACTGACATGAGCCAACGTAGTCAAGGGAGAGATAATTAAAATTTTGGCTAATGTGTGTCTGCTCTTTTTAATGAGTTTCATCATGAAATTCATGTTGGAGGGACCCTCAAAATCAATCCCTTATCCAATGATTGGGCATGTATATCAAGATTTGCACCAAATTTTACAAATATAGGGAGAGCTCATGGAAGCTCATATAACGGGTTCTCATAACAGCCTTTGCCACAATCAATTAAACTATAGAAAGCATAACTTCATATAAAATTTAAAAAGGTAAATTATCAAAATAAGAATTGTAAAAGAGAACCAAAACGATAAATAAATCCAATCGCATTATTTCTTAAAGAACTCTGTACACAAACGTTTTAAATCCCTAAATGTTACAACATAGCATTGAATTCAGATGCTACTGAACATAGCATACATGGATCTAGCCAACAGATAATAATAAAATAAAAATTTTGATAACACAACTGCATCAACTTCCAGAAATTACACTCAAGAAGCAAACTGAAATTATGCCAGAAAGAAATTTCAGCATGTTGTACCAACCTCTTCTAAATGTGGGTCTCCACTCAATGTCGAATCCAAGAATGGCCCGACCCATTTCCCTTTTCTTAGCTTCAACAAAATTCAAAAGCTCCGTTGCTGCTTTCTCTACCTCAACAACAGTCCTGCTATACATAATGTGGCCTCCAAATTTCATTACAGGGTACCTCATCTTTTCTGTATAGTAAACAAGATAAAGACTGCGATATTACAATTTTTTTTATTTACGAACTACAACTTTGGTTAACATTTATTATTAAAACATTATGGGTCCACAGATCATGTATTAGTTAAGATTCTGAGAGAAAGCATTGAAATTGATTCCAATGTGTTAGGAAACGAAATCATAGAACTCGGGTTCACAATTTCTCTGCAACCAAACATAGAAAAAGGGGAAGGACAAAAAAGATAAAGAGAAGAAAAGCTTCATTCTATAGTAATCCCGATTAGTTACGAAGAAAATGTAGGAAATCTCCAAACAGTGAAATAGAAAAGGAAAGGCCCCATTTGTAATAAACCCGTTTGGTTCGTGAGAAAATGTAGGAAAACAAAACATACTGAAAAGTCAGAAAATGAGATTCTTCGTCATTTGAAGTTTTGAACCCCAGAAAACAAAAACCTCGACCCATTAATGCCCTAATTGAACTATTAGCAGAGGTGAGTTTTAATTATTTTTTTAAAACGAAAAACATACTTCAATTTTTTTTGTCGTTTCCCAAATTTTCTCACCAACCAAACAGCGAAAAGAAAAGTTTTTTTTTTAAAAAAAGGGAGAAACAAAACAAACAAGTGTGAGAGAGACTGTGTGTGTTACCTTGAGGTCGATATTTAGGGCAAGGAAATAGAGAAAACAAACTTGAGCTCTGTATCAAACTTCCTTCACTGTCTAAATCTCTTCCGCGTCGATCACTGACAAATGCGGTCGACATAGGAATATCGACAATTGAACTGGGGCAATCGGCGGCGGGTTTTTACGCGAAGCTCGACGTTCACGTCGAAACTGCTCACGCGTCGTTTTGTCAATGGAGGTGCAGTTGCGGAGCGAATCGCGGCGTCGATTGCTTCGAGCTCTAGGTCTGAGAGGGGGTGATCCCAGTCTGGAATGGATGCGACTGTTTGTGATTGGTTGGTGTTTGGTTCAGGGTTCATTTTTGTGAATTTGATTGAAGGCGTCAAGGTGATGGGAGGGGAGTAGAAATTTGGAGCGATTTTAGGTATTGGAGTTGTGGGCTCCATTTTCTAAATGGGCGCGGGTGTTTAAACCTTTCTTTTTTGAAAACTCTTTCAAAAATGAAAGGGTAGAGTTATTGCTCGAAGTAAAATGTTTACTTTCAATTGCAGTAAAAAAATAAATAAATAAATAAATGATGCTTGCTTCCATGACTTTTGTTTTGAATGGATGAATTAGCCCTTGGAGAAGAATGAAAAGGAGGAGAAAGAGAAAAGGAAGGGAGAAAAGCTGAAAGAGCTAGAAGAGAGAAAAAAAAACATGAAAGAGAAACGGTGTTTTGATCTCATCTTCTTTCACAAAGCTTTCCGTTGGCGAACTGCAACTCCAATCGAAAGTAATAACAACCATCATCTCAACCCAAGGAGGGTTATGAGGAATAATCTACAACTCATCACCATCCCCAGTTATTTATTTATTTATTTATGTATTTGTTTTTGGTGGATCTCTAAGCCAAGCAACTAATTCATTAATCTAGGAGGGTGGTTTGGCGATGATGAGATCACTATGTTGTCGAATTGTCGATTTTCATCCCATGGGGTGTGTCGTTGCCATCATCTGATCATACATCTGCACGCATAGGAAGGTTTGCTAGAATTGACTTTGGCTTTAAACTAGTAGCAAGTGGAGTAGAAGGGTTCAATTGGCTCAAAAAACATGGGACAACTACAAAAATTGTTCTTTTTCTTTTTGAACATTTTGCATAGGGGCGCTCACGGATCCGCTCGGCTTGCGAAAACCGCCCAATCCGACCCTACCCAAAGGCATTGGGTGGATTCAACCGATGGGGTGGGTGGATAGTGGTTTAGGATTTTATTTTTTTGTGGTTTCGTGGGTGGTTCGTAGTTTTGAAAGAAATAAACCGATTCAAACCCACCCACCCGCATATTTTCATACTTATTAAATTATACATGTTACATGTGACAGTGTGTTAACCCAAGTGTAAAACCCTAGAGGGGGTGAATAGGGTTTACAGCCAATTAAAATAATTATGACAAACTAAAAATTTAGATTATTGCAAGCTAGAGAAAATTTAACAATAAGCAATAATGAGAAGAGTTAGAGAATGCAAACACAAGAATTTAATGAGGTTCGGCCTTCCCGCCTGCATCCTCGCCTCAAGAGCACCTCTTGAGGATTCCACAATCCACTATGACAATCTCCTTCAATGGTGGAGATCAAACCTTTTACAAAGAGAAGCTCTCTTCAAGACAAATCTTTCTTGTCTCACTAGGGTTCACACAACCCTTACAACACTTGAATTTAAAGTTGGTTTATTGTAAACAATCTCTCTAGAAGAAAATACAACTCTTGAAAGCTCAACAAACTTCTAATAATTGCTCAATTGAATGCTCTTTAAGAATTAGGGCTTGAAAGCTCTTTCACAAAGGATGGAATTGATTGCTCTTGTATAGGATGCTCATAAATGAGTTTGAATGCTAGTATATATACCCATTTGGCCTAAAATAGCCGTTGGAAACATTAAATGCCAGAAAAGAGCCATTTGGTGGCAATGAATGCACTATTTGGCTTTCAAAAAACTAACCGTTATAGCCCATTCGAGTGATATAGTCGACTATACCTTAGTGTGTAGTCGACTACACATTCCAGTAGCCAAAACTTGGAATTTTGCCTTGATGTAGTCGACTACATGAATCATGTAGTCGACTAAACCTTGTAAAAATGCAAGTTTAGCCTACTTTCAAGTGTGTATCAATATGTATACTTATATTTATCATTTTAGACCTCTTATGGATGATGAAATCAGTTCAATAAAGAGTCCTAAGGGTCTATCTAGGTCAATAGAGCAAAGTCATGAACGATTATTTACATTATGGAACCTAAAACCTCACTTGTAGCCTAAATGTGACTCTATCGACGATGTTTGCATGGCTTGAGGTGCTTATAGGTCCTTTGCTTGGTTTTTATGCTCTCATTGCATCATAGCTTGATTGTCCTTGATGTTTTGAACGCGAGCCTCGAGTTTCATGGCTTGGTTTTGCTTTTGAATCCATGTGCTTTAGTCATTTTATCCTTGAGCTTATGCTTGAGTTGATTTGATCTTGATTACCTATCTTTGATCATGTTCTTGACAAATAAATCATTAGCACTAACATCGATTGTTTACCCTCGATACAATTCACACACAAACTAAAATCAGTAAAATCTCCTCTCAAGAGAGTCCCATATTTTATTAACCTCTCTAATATTTCTCTAGGAATATATCCTAGTCTTTTATGCCACAAGGATTAAGGAATTTTCATTCATTAGACTACATTTAATACTAACAAAATGATGCAGAGTAAAAGGAGTTTCATAAAATTGATCATCAAACTTTAATTTATAAAAATCATCATTAAGAATACTGGAACCAACAATAGAGGAATTCCTGCACAAACTGAAACTTTTATTCCTAAATTTTAAAAGTAGCCATAAAGATCAAGTTTAGATAAAGAAACAAACTTTCTAAAAACATGATGAACATAAAATATCTGAGGTAAATCAAAATGATAACTAGTATTAAATATAAACAATAAGTCCCAATGGATTTAATAAGAACTTTAACCTAATTTCCCATGAATAAAACATTCTCATTTAGATTTATGGTTTGGGTCGTAAGAAATCACTACATCGTATTGGAAACATAAATAGTAGCCTTAAAGTCTTAAGTTAAGTAATCTAATTTTTCATTACAAGGATACGCTTATGTATCCCATGCAAACCATCAAAACGTCATGATGGTAAGCTTAACCATCAGTGTCCCCAAAAGAGACTACTTGTTAACAGTTCGGAAACGTTCTTTTACATTAGTAAAGAATTCTATAACATTATCATTTCTAGAAAGTATAGACTTAATGATATTCACTATAGTCATCCGTATAAACATACTACTTAGTTTGTTCAATATTTCCATACTTCATGAAAATCTTTATCTTCCACACTGCTTGTACTCATAAGAGCAGATGATTTCTCAAATTCAAGTGCTCTATCAAGATCCAGTACATTGAGGTGAAACTGAACCTATTCTTTCTAATCTGAGAAATTTATTTCATTCAATATTGAAGCAGACAAAGCATACAAATGTAGCGTAATAAGAATTGACACTGTCATAAAATTCATGATCACTACATTAATGCTTTAAGTTATCAATAATTGGACAATAATGCCAAAATAAAACACATGTTCAAACAGCAATAAATAGTGTTACCATGATTCTACCTTTGAGTTACTTTTATGGTAAACTATTAAAAATTATGGTGATTCCCTTTCACCTAATAGGACTAGTTGATAAGATATTCACAATTAAGTAGGTCTGTTACCTTTGGGTATCCTTTCCATCTCAACCGCGAATACCCACCAACTATCCTATTCCAATTCAATAATCAATTAAAAAGTGATGCACCTTTGGGCCAACCTAATTCTCGTGATTAAAGAATTGCGATTCGCAAGGTCATTATCATTAAAACTAGAGAATAGGTATGAAATTTCAATAATTTGATTTGATATCTATGTGTCATTTCGGTCGAGCCACTTTGGTGGTCATCGAACTGTATCATAATATAGATTCAAAATCAAAATGACCATGCACAAACATTAGTTCAACAAATATATATCAACAACAATCTCAAAATAATTGTTGAGATAAAGATTACACATAAGGATATAAGTATTCAATTATTAACCCACTAAGCTATACACTAGAATACACAAACGCAACTAAGTTAGAAAGGTATAAGATTGCCTTAATATAATAGTCTCAATTGTTGTCTTGCTCTGTATAACTCTTCTCCATTCACATCATCATGACTATTCTCACATAATAAGGTAGTATAAATTATTAGCCAATAGCATAACCATAAGTCCGTAATGCAACGCGGTATACAAATTAAGTAAAATCAAATATATATATATTTCAACGTCCATGGGTTCAAACAAATATATATATTGGCCGTATATATACATATATGGATGGATGTAAACGTAAGTGGTGAATTGAATTGAGAGCTACAATCATACTGTCCACAACAATAATGTGTTCATACAATTTATTCATTTATTTAATGGAAAATCATAATGGTTCTTATGATACTCTTTTGATACCACATGTAAGATTTCTTTATATTGTTAGATTATAAACAATCACATACAAGCCAAGATCTAGAACTATCATGATTCTCACAAATACATAAAGCATAAAAATAAATAAACGTAATAGATGCACGTATCCGAATCCATAATCGCTAACCTCACGTGTGTTGGGAGAAATTACCTTTCTCTACCACACACGCACTAGTGATTAACACGAAAGAAAGAAAGAATTAAAGAAGTAAGAACACAAAAATTTACGTGGTTCCCTCTAGTTGAGGTACATCCACGGCACACATACAATTCCACTATGCTTGAGACGAAAAAGAGAATACAATATACAAAGCCTTTTGACGGCCAAGCCCCTTATATATAACACTCGTAGTAATTAGGGTTAACATAGAACTATGGGAAAGTACCTAAAATACCCTTCCATAAAAGTACAAAAGTTGTATTGTAGGGTTGTGCCTTCAGCACGATGGGGGTCTTCGACCCCTCGGGGAGCTACGTCCCCCGAACCCCCTTAGGGGGCTCCGCCCCCCAAACCCCTTGGGCCAATCCTACTAATCAATATCATCAGACTCTACATACCACAACAACATGCGTGCGATCAATCTTCTTTTCTGAATAGCCATAGCCTTAGACTTGAAGGAAAAGGTTTCTCCCTCTTAACCTTCTTCTTACGTTATGCAGACAATTCATTGGTGGGGAAACAATAACGTCTTTTCTAGGTAGAGAGAGGACCAATTTCCTAGGGTTACTATGATTCCACTTACCCATCAAAGTATGAGTAATATTAGGAAACAACTTCTCTATTGACCAATCACATAATAGGTATATTTAAGGATACAATTAAACCTAAAACACTTTACCATATGTGCCAAAATCATATGAGCCACTTAATGATTTAATTAAAATTCAAATTAAATCTTACAAGTAGAAGTAACTACAGTGGAGAGAAAGGAAGGCTTCATTCTGCATGATCCGAAGTGGGAAACTTGGGAGTTATGAAAATAGAAGAAATTTTTTTTAAAACAAAAACTAAAAGAAAGGCTTTGAAGATGCTAGGCATTGGCACTTACCCTAGGCAATGCCGATGACAACTTTCACAAGCAAGTTTTGACCCTAATCAAACTTGAAACCCTAAAATTTAAGAAAGTTTTTCCGATCTTCCTACAATCATCCACAACACCACGAAAAACAAAACAAATCAGCTTTTGCCAAATCAAATCTAAGATCTTTCACTTCTTGGACATTAATCCAACAAAATTATCCCAACCCTTGGGATTAAAAATATAACGGCTAAACTTTGAAGGCACTCTCCATTTGTGATCCTAAGATAAATCCCATGTTATTTTTGCACCAGCCTAATTTCCAACCAAAAAACATGCACGTTAATATTTAAGAACATTTATCTACAAAATTTAAAACTCAAGTCTGGTAATTTGTTATTTGCGCAATAAGAGTTTTGGTAAGTGGTAACATCACCAAAAGAACATATGCAATTAAAGAAGAACTCTTGACATCACTCACAGAACATTATGTAAGAAATAACAAATCCTAGATTTATAGAGGCAAAGTTCAATCTATAAAGCGTTCTTGTTAGGTTAGTAGGTTACATGTCTACAAAATATGTATCCACCGCAGGGGAAGCCAAAAAAAAAAAAAGAAGTCTGTTAATTTCAACCTGTTCTATTAGCTTCTAAGATGAAAATTGACACAAAATATACATTGTTAGTGTATCTGTTAAGAGTTTGTGTTGAAAAGCCATCAAGCAGTACACCTAGGTATTGGACACAGAACTAAGCATTTCATGACATGAAAGAAGGAATCCTTGTTGAAATTCCAGCACACAAAATATGGAATATAATCACAAATTTGAACTGAAGAAATATAAACACCAAAGCACAGAAGAAATCAAAATCACCAAAGTACAAAACTTATCACCAATTAATTATCCCAAATTCAAACCCAATCGTAAATTAATTTTCCTAAACCCATCAAAGAATGGATTTTTTAAAAGCTCGTGTCTTTCGCGATTACCATTGTCAAAGATGGAGTTTATCAGCTAAGAAGTAAACTGAAGAATGCATACATGATCAAAGGAAAAAGAAAGATAATCCAAATACAGAGTTTCATAATTAGAGGCAAAAGAAGGGAAAACCGTAAGATAAAATTAAAAAAAATAAAAAAAACACAGAGAATAAAAAATATAAACGATAAAATCAGCACACAGTGGAGCAAAAAATAGGAAAAAATGAACGCACCTACGTTGGAATGGTAGAACAGCTCACTTCGACAGTCCGTCTCTTTATCACACCGTACGTGCATGTACAATATATTCACACGTAATTTACACGTACATTATATTGTGCTTATAGATGATAAGAACTTTGATAGGTTAGGTATGTGGAGCCTAATTGTAATGGTACTGCACTTCAAAATTACCCCCTGAAGCCTAATTAGGTTTAAAAGCCTAATCAAGAACTTTGATAGGTTCAATATTGTCATCTTTTGCTCTAGATATGATGTTAAATGCGAGCCTTCATGAAAATTCATTTGTTACTATATTTTTGGCTTTTACATGCATTCTTGGGGTTGTTTGATAAACCTGAAAACCTGATCAATTTAAGATAAGTTGAATCCCCACATCTTCCTAAAAAGAGATCGAGATGTCAAGAACTACTTGACAAGTCTTAATAGCCCTTCCATTACAAACTAGCTAGTTGATTTGATAGCTAGACAGGGAGAAAGAAGGTTTCGTAACCTTGACGCTGAGCCCAAGTCAAAATCTATTGTTTAGGTAGACTTTTCGCTCATTTTTTAGTATACTTTCTATAAAAATGAAATAGTTACTGTAAATGGCAAAAATATACACTTAAACAATAGATTTTGAAAAACCTTTCTTCTACAAAATTGTTCAAAATGAAGTTTTTTAATGGATAATGTGGTTAGTTTTCATGAAAATCTTCTATATATATTTTTCATAAATCCTTGAAAATTGTAAACTAAGTGATAACTGTATGCGGAGCTATAAATTGTAAAGTAAAAGTCGTTTCTACACTTAAATTCAATTCAATGCGACTCTTAAGAAATCATATGCCCATGCACATCAGAATTTCTCTTTGAACCACCCATAAGGCCATAATACCCAAACTACCACCAAACCGAAGGCCCTTTCTCTCTCTTTGTCCACCATTGGTGACAATTATGAGTACCAAGTCTTAACACACGGACTTGGGAGTATGCAATTAATTCTAAAGACTAGCACAAACAGGAGTCATCACTTGGTTTTGTGGAAATAAAACCAACTTGACCCATAGCGAGGTCTAAATATTTGTCAGAATATAAAATTTTCATGGTTTGGAAGTTACGGTACACAATTGGGAAGGTGTTAGATATCCAACGATCTCCGATTAAAAACCGGCCCCATACTTATTTATTAGATATAATTAAAATGATACTCAAATAAGTTCCATTTTCGAGTTTAGTATAGAAAAGAAAAGAAAGGAAAATATTAGTTAGGAGAGAAGAGGAAAAAAAATGTAAAAAAGAAAAGAACTGATAAGGGACAATGTTATTAATGACATTATTAGTATTCCTATATATTCCTGTTGTGGAAATGGAAGACAAATTCTGTTGGGGTTACTTGGAATTTTACAGTTAAATCGGCTACTTGACATGAAGGTCTCTTTGGATTTTGCCCTTTTTGTGGCTCAGACATTCAGGACCTTAATCATATTTTTGTTTTACATTGTCAAAAACCCAATCCTAGTCATATTCTTGCCGTGCCTGCTTCTTATTTTAAAGGTCTTAATAATGAATGGCCTAATATTATTCGTGATCAAAATAATTTTCTTAGCTTGGATAGAAATGTTTCCTTTTGTAGGTCTATTAATATCGTGTGGGAGAGTCCGCCACGGTCACAGATAAAATTAAATTTTGATGGATCAAGAAGGCACAAGAAGAAGAAGACTACAGGCCGGCGACTTTGTAGTGTGAGATGATAGAGGAGTTGTCAAGACTGTTGTTTCTTTCAACCAAGAAACTGCTTCAGTTCTCATGGCTGAATATACTGCCCTTAGGGATGGTTAAATTGCGGCTCTTCATAAAGGTATCAAATGGCTCCAGATAGAAGCTAAGGAGACTCCAGTTGGTTATTAATGCGGTCTACGAAACCTTCAATCACCATTATAGTATTAGCACTCTTATTCAGGATATTTGATGGTTCACCACATCTCTAGATATGAAAAAATTGTTATTCGGCATGTTATAAGCAAGCTAATAAAGTGGCTAACTGTATATTCAATTTAGGGTATTATTACGATGGTGTACGTCAAAATATAGAAGAATAGTTTTCATAGAAAGTTGTGGGAGGTCATTGTTGAAGATTACCATGGTGTGGCTTTGGCTAGATGTAATTAACTTTGTTTTTTTATTTAATTTTATTATTCAAAAAAAAAAATGATAGGGGTTTTCCTTCCTAAAGTTTAGGAGGAAAAAGAAAGTGAACTATTTTTCCCCTTATTTGAGAGTTATAAGTCTTTTTTTTATAAATAATTTCAAAAAAAAAAAGGAAAGGAAAATATCAATTTACTAATATTCCCTCCTTTGTTGGGAGTTGGAATCAAATGTCAGGTCAAATTTCTTTTGTACTTAACAATGGACAAAACAAATACTCCCTCCGTTTCATAATAAGTGTTTTACTTTTCTTTTTGGGATGTTTCAAAATAAGTGTCTAATTTCAAAAGTCAATAGACCTTTTTTACTCATTTCCTAAAATACCCTTAAAAAAGTTTTCTTTTTTTTCTAATGTTTTACAAACTTGAGGGCAAAATTGAAATTTCAAAATATATGCATTAATGTAAAAGCATTTAAAAGGATTTTATTAAAAAACGTGTTTTTTCAAAAGGGACACTTATTAAATTTCAAGATATATGCATTGATGTAAAAGCATTTAAAAGGATTTTAATAAAAAACGTGTTTTTCCAAAAGGGACACTAATTATGAAACAAAGGAGTATTCTAAAAGTTTCATTAAACTACTCTCCCTTTCCCATTTTTTTTCCTCAATTATGGTATTCCCATTGATGAAAGAAAAGTGGGCCTTAGAGGGGCCTATGGACGCCTTCCATTCCTCGTTTTTTCAGAGGGTGGCTATTGCAACCCCTCAACTTTATTTATACACCACATTTGTTTTAAACTTTTCAAAGTTTTATGAAAACAAAAAAAAAAAAAAAAAAAAAAAAAAATGGTTTTCGTGAAAAATGGACGTGTAGTTTGCTAGAAAAAATTATTTTGAACAAATTTGTAAAAGAAATTTTTTTCGAAATTTTGTCATTTAAGTGGATTTTTTTTACCATTTATAATGTTCCTTTATGTAAAAAATCAAATATGGACGGTAAATGGCAAAAAAATGGTATTAAATGACATATTTTGGAAATTTTTTTTTTGTTTGCAAAGTTTTTCAATATTATGTTTTCTACTAGACAACGCAAACAGTTCTCATAGAAACCTTTTATATTTTTCATAAAATCTTGAAAAGTGAAAAATTTACAGATAAAGTTGAGGGGTTGCAATAGCCGCCCTCTTTCTTCTCTCATTAAAATCAGGGCACAAAATGGATCGAGTTTGGATTTGGTCCAGGTTTAAATTTGGGTTGAGTATTGATCCATGCTAGCCTTGGATATTATTGTTGTGATTCGCAGGTTGGTTGCGGGTTGGTTTTGGCTATGCATAGTAACTGTGTTAGGTTATGTCTAACCCATTAATAGCATAAATTAGGGTCTAAACATTGCAACCCCTTCAAGTGATCTCCCCACCCCACTAATTTTAAAATTTTAAATTTTTAGAAAAATATAAAAGATTTTTATGAAAAGTGGCCATATAGTCCACTATAAAACATCATTTTGAACAACTTTGCAGAAGAAAGTTTTTCCAAAACCTATTATTTAAGTAGGACTTTTTAGCCATTTATAGTCTCTATTTCATTTTTGGCCAAAAAGTTCACTTAAATTATAGATTTTGGAAAAACTTTCTTCTGCAAAGTTGTTCAAAATGACGTTTTCTAATTGACCACGCATGCACTTTTCATAAAAACCTTTTATATTTTTCTAAAAATTTAAAAAAATTAAAATTAGTGGGGTTGGAAG
Source organism: Liquidambar formosana (assembly GCA_039720395.1). Lineage (NCBI taxonomy): Eukaryota > Viridiplantae > Streptophyta > Magnoliopsida > Saxifragales > Altingiaceae > Liquidambar > Liquidambar formosana. The sequence continues at coordinate 27,024,634 of CM077822.1, forward strand.
ATCACTTGAAGGTTGCAATATCCAGACTCCACAAATTATATAACTCATTGTGTGGGATGTTTACGAAGGGCAAATGAAACGGCGACACGTGTATGATCTCGGTAGTAAGCTCGGTCTACCCCGTTCCATCGGGCCAGCGCGTCCTCGGACCATCCGAGACCTCGGTCTTAACTGCTCTCGGGTCAATGATCCCTCGGGCCTTAATGCCCTCGATTTTTATCAACCTCGGGCAGGTTCTCTCTCGGTCCACTGAACCCCTTTCGGGCCGCATGAGCACGCGCACCCCACGTGCTTCGAATTTGTCTTACTCCCCAGATCCGACAGAGGAAATCAGACCGGGAGCAGAGCACGCTCCTGGAAAACGAACCAGGGGAACGGCTGTCAGTGGCCAGGTCTGTAGCTCCGAAGGATCCGCGATCTGGTCTGAAACCCCTATCTAACCATGGTTAGCTCGGAATCCTAATCTGACCACGGTCAGGTCAGAGCATTCGACCAATCCGAAACCTAACGTCCGCATATAAAAGGAACACTATTCATGATGAGAAAGGTAAGTTCCTCTAGCACAAAAACCTAGAAATTCCTCTCTCTCTCTCTCTCTCTCAGAGACTGACTTGACCGTCGGAGGGTTTTAGACCGGGAAACCCCCGGTCTCCCCTGACGATCCTCTTTGATTTCAGGTCCCCGTTCTAGGCGACGCCTAGCTCTCCTGTTCATCAAGGAGGTTCTATATCCTCGCACGACCACGAGCCATCTCAATCCATACAACCCAATCGGGCCATAGCTGCGCGGCGTTCCGAATCTCCGGACCACTCTTTCAAAGCGCTCCGCCGACTGTCCGGACTTTTCCCCGTACAGTTTGGCGCCGTCTGTGGGAAAACGAGCGAAAGGCCTTTGTGCTAGCCTTCGCTTGAGCTTGTGTTCCCTGTCCTACAAATGGCGGGGCGAACTAGGTCCGGAGCGACGTATGCTGGGCCAGAAATGAATGGAGCAAGCGTAGCGCTTCCACCACCACCGGCCGGGCGTCCCCCGGCGAGCGCTACCTTTATCGGGGAGACCAGTAGGCCCGTGGAGCAAATCCCGATGCAAGAAGTCCAGGCCGCGTATGAGCGAGCGGTTGCGGAGCACTCCAACCCGGAGGCGGTCACCGCTGTAGTCGCAATGCTCCAGGCACGGTTAGATGAGGCGAACCGCGAGAAGCTCGCCCTAGAGCAGGAGTATCTCAATCTCAAGGAGCGTAGCCGCCATCAAGCCTCCCCCCACCACGGCCGAATGTCAGCGGAGGATGGTGGCGACAAGCGAAGCTACACTACTTACCCCGTCGAATCCCGGCCACGACGGCGTAGGGTACTCGCCCAAGAGAGGCGGTTTGAAAGAGGCGAGGATCAAAGCTACAGGAAGCTGAAGAGTAAGGTGGAGCGCCAAAGAACCGATAGGGGACGGGTGCATGACTCTTTCTCCAAGGTCGTCACTGGAGCAAGTTCTAGTCGAGCTAGGCGGACCCCCCGCGAAGATAACCAAGGTCGGAGAGGAAGCGAGCGGCGTTCCGAGATGTCGGCTCCGAAGGCCAACCGGAGGGATAGAGAGCGTTACGAGGCAGCCGAGGGCTCGGCAGAGCCAAGCCGATATGGGAGAAGCTCTCGAGAGGAGAGGCGAAGGAGGGTTGGAGATTTAACCTCGGACGAATTCGCAAGGAAGATCCGAGAGGAGATCAAGATAATGAGGGAGCCGGTGCGACCGACACCGAACTATTTGCTAGTAGGAAAGTCTCCCTTCGCGAGCTGGATCCAAACCACGCTAACCCCAAAGAACTATAGTGCCGTCACCTTCACTCCCTACTCCCCTATAGCGGATCCCGACTACCATCTGACGTACTATGTTCAAAAGATGTCCCTATATATCGACAATGAAGGCTTTATGTGCAAAATCTTTCCGATGAGCCTTGGGGAGATTGCCCTCAGGTGGTGGGCGAAGATTCCAGAAAAATCGATCCGAAGGTGGGAAGATTTGGTCAAGCTCTTTCGGGATCGATTCATAACAAGCAAGAAGTACGCCAAAACCATGCAAAACCTGTACGAGATGAGGCAGGGGACGGAGGAGCCCCTGCGAGATTATTCCCAGAGATTCTGGGAGCTTTACACCGAGATCGAGGAACCAGATGAGCGAAGCGCTCTCGATATCTTCAGACGAGGGCTGATTCGATCCTCTCGGTTGTTCGAGCAGCTCACCCTCGACCCACCTTCCAACATCGGAAAGCTGCTTGATCGAGTACAGAGGTACATACGGCTCGACGATGCCTTTCGGATGGCTAAGCAAACCGAACAGGCGGATAAGAAGAAAGATAAGAATTCCCGAACGGACCGAGCAAGGGACGACCGAGCAAAACATGAGCCGACGAGAGACAAGGTACCAGCAAATCCAAATCAGGCGGTCCTCACTGTTTTCACTATGCCAATCTACAGACTCTTGCGAATCGTCGAAAGTAAAGATTTCTTCGAGAAACCGAGGCCGATGGGCGGAGACCCCGAAAGGAGGAACAAAAAATGGTTTTGCGAGTACCATAAAGATCACGGCCATAAGACTGAAGACTGCAAAACCTTAAAGCATAACCTGGAGACCTGGGCAAAAGCCGGACACCTGAGTGAGTTCATAGTTAAGAACGATGATCGGAAGAAGCCCGAGGACAAAAAGATCGAGAAACCAAGAACTGAGACTGAGGGGTATACCGTTTTGGGAGCCATCGACGTAATTAGTGGAGCATATGACAGGGCTGCGGTCTCTATAAACGCCCTTCGAGCGCAATATCAAAAAGCCTCCCACCTTCGGGAGGTGTTCGAAGTAAAATCAGAGCCAACGCTCGTGGCTGAAAGAGGGAAGGACGATCTGAGCTCCGCCCTATTCTTCGGGAGAGATTACCCGACCACGGAGACACACCATCCCCACAATGACGCCTTGATAGTCCGAATGATGATCGCGAACTACGACGTAGGGAAGGTCTATGTCGACAACGGAGCCTCGGTTAATGTCATGTTCAAAAAACTCTTCGACCAGTTAGGACTGAAAAAGGACGATCTCTCCCCGAGCAATTTGAGCTTGAAGGCATTTAACGGGAATCTTTCTTACCCCCTTGGGCAGGTCGCCCTAGCCGTCCGAACCGGCCCAGTCCAGACCATTCAGCACTTTGTCGTTCTAGAAGAGCGATCAGCATACAACGTGATAATGGGAAGGCCCTGGCTCCACGCCATCGAAGCGGTCCCCTCCACTTACCATCAGTCCGTCCGCTTCCCGGGACCCGAAGGCATAATGGAACTCCGCGGAAACCAAGCTGTAGCCCGAGAATGTTTTATGTATGAACTCACAGGTCACACTCCGTCGTCGGCGATTAAGAAGAAGGAAAAGAGCAACGCTCGGATCGAGATGATGGAGGACAATTCCGTCGAGCCAAAGAAGGTTAGGAGGACGTCGACCCGTTATAGCAATTAAAGCACGGCCGGCCCGGGGTTGAAGATACCTTACTCGAGCCCGACGACCGGACGGGTGAAGAGCTCCGTAAGATGATCATTGATGAGGAATGCCCCGAACGATACTTTCTTCTCGGGAGCTCTCTCTCGGAGGGAGAAGCTTCGGAGTTGTTTCAGTTCTTGAAGAAAAACGCTGATGTGTTTGCCTGGTCGCCACATGAGATGCCAGGAATCGATCCGAGCATAGTCCAACACAGGCTTAGAGTGAATCCGAGCTCCAAGCCCATCACTCAGAAGCAAAGGAGGTTGTCCGACGACCGAGCTCGGGCCGTAAACGAGGAAGTAAAAAAACTTTCAAAAGCCGGATTCATACGGGAAGTAATGTACCCGACATGGCTCGCCAATCCAGTCTGTGTAAGGAAGAAAAGTGGCGAATGGAGAATATGTGTTGATTTCACGGACCTAAACAAAGCCTGCCCGAAGGATAGTTTCCCATTACCGAAAATCGACCAAGTCGTAGATTCGATTGCCGGGTACGCTCGGTTAAGCATCTTCGACGCCTTTTCCGGGTACCATCAAGTGCCGATGGCAGAAGAGGACCAAGAGAAGACAGCATTTATCGCCCCCACCGGCACCTATTGTTACAAAGTGATGCCCTTCGGTCTCAAAAACGCCGGGGCGACATATCAACGACTTGTCTCTCGGATGTTCGAGGGGCTAATCGGGAAGAACCTGGAAGCCTACGTCGATGACACTATCGTAAAAAGCTCGGTTGAGTCCGATCACATAGCTGACCTTGCCGAGGCTTTTGGGAGATTGCGGCAATTCGGGATGAAACTCAATGCTAAGAAAAGCTCTTTCGGGGTGCGGTCAGGAAAGTTCCTCGGACACCTGGTTACTCGACGAGGGATTGAGGCAAATCCCACGAAGATAGAAGCGTTGCGATCACTCAAAGAACCGAGCACATACCGGGAGGTTCAACGGCTGAACGGAATGATCGCGGCACTAGGGCGCTTTATCTCATGATCCTCGGACAAGTGCCAGCCCTTCTTCCAGGCTTTAAAGAAGCAGAAAACAAAGCATGTTTGGACGGAGGAATGTCGAGTCGCCTTGAAAAATTTAATAAGACATTTGGAAAGCCCTCCTGTCTTGTCGAAACCAAGACACGGAGAACCGTTGTTCTTATACCTAGCGGTTTCCCAGCACGCTGTAAGCGCCGTCGCGATCCGAGAAGATGGAAAAGAACAAAAACCTGTGTATTATGTAAGCAAGACCTTACTTGATGCCGAAACACGGTACTTGCCCCTCGAAAAGATCGCCCTAGCACTCCGAACAGCTTCGAGAAAGCTCCGACACTATTTTCAAGCACACACCATCATCGTCCTGACGAACCAACCCCTAAAAGATGTACTTCGGAAGCCCGACCTTTCCGGAAGAATTTCTAAATGGGGAATCGAGCTAGCGGCATTTGATGTCCAGTTCAGACCGAGGACGGCAATAAAAGGGCAAATCTTGGCGGATTTCGTGGCTGAATTTACCGATTGTAACAGCGAACGAGATGAGGCAAACCAAAGTTCGCCCGAACAATCGGATACCTCTTCCTCGGCCGAACTCGGGGGCGAAGATAGTAAGAGATGGGAGCTGTATGTCGACGGGGCCTCGAACAATCGAGGGGCAGGAATCGGGATTGTCCTCCGATCTCCGACAGGCGAAGTTCTAGAAAGCGCAATCAGACTGCAGTTCTCCGCTTCAAACAACGAGGCCGAGTACGAGGCCACTCTAGCAGGACTGAGGCTTGCCCTGGCATTATCGGCAACCAAGCTAAATCTTTTCAGTGATTCTCAATTGGTGGTTCGACAGCTGAACGGTGAATATGAGGCTCGGGATGAAAGGATGAAAGCTTATGTCGAGCTCACAAAGAAGCTTGTTTCAAATTTCGAAAGCGTTTGCATCCAACAACTTGAAAGAGAACGGAACAAGCATGCAGACGCGCTAGCCTCTCTCGCGTCGGCACTGGAAACGGAACCCCGAAGAACAATTAATATCGAAACTATCCATGCCCCAAGCATAGAGCCAAGCCCGGAAGTCAACGAAATTGTCGAACTCGGACCAAGCTGGATGGACGAAATAATTGAATATCTCAAAAATGATGTCCTTCCTGAAGATCACCATCAGAAACACCGGATCAGAGTTAAATCGGTGCGATTCTGGCTCTCTCCAAAAGGCTTGCTATATAGGCGATCTTTCACCGGAGCGTATTTGAGATGCGTTCACCCGAACGAAGTAGAAGGAGTCCTGCAAGAACTGCATGATGGAAGTTGTGGAGGTCACGCCGGGGGACGCTCGCTGGCGCACCGAGCAATAACGCATGGCTACTGGTGGCCGTACATGCAAAAGGATGCCCTCAAGTACACCCGGAAATGTCCCAGTTGCCAATTCTTCTCGGATAAAATCCACCGACCAGCAGGAAACCTGCATCCGTTATCAAGCCCTTGGCCCTTTGCAAAATGGGGCCTTGATTTGGTCGGACCGCTCCCCCGAGCGAGCGGCAATAGGAGATACCTCGTTGTCGCAACCGACTACTTCACAAAGTGGGTAGAGGCCGCTGCCCTAGCCTCCATCAGGGACTCAGATATCATCAGTTTCCTTTGGGAAAACATCTTCACGAGATTCGGGGTTCCCCAAGCGTTCATCTCGGATAACGGTACTCAATTCGAGAGTCGAAGAACTCAAGAATTCTGCGCACAATTCGGAGCGAAGTTCTTCTACGCCAGTCCGAGTTATCCGCAATCAAATGGGCAAGCAGAGGCAACAAACAAAGTAATTGTGAAGGGAATCAAGAAAAGGCTGAAGAAAGCGAAAGGGAGGTGGCCCGAGGAGCTCCATGCGGTCCTGTGGGCATACAGGACGACCCCCCGAAGGTCCACGAACGAAACCCCTTTTGCTCTCGCTTTCGGGACGGAGGCAGTCATCCCAGCAGAAATGGAATACCCGACGCTAAGAACAGAAGAACCCAGTCAGGAGCAGGACGAAGAGAACATGGCGCGCGAGCTTGACCTAGCCGAAGAAAGAAGAGGCGAAGCACTGATCCGAATGGCGATCTATCAACAAGAACTCCGGAAGTACTATGAGAAGAAAATCAGCCCCCGAGAATTTAAAGTCGGTGATCTCGTCCTCAGAAAGGTAAACTCGGGAACTCGGGGCAACCTGGGAAGGCCCCTATGAGGTCATCGCTGTCGGAGAAAAAGGTTCTTATGATCTGAAGCACTGTGAAGACAATAGGGACCTACCAAGGTCGGTAAACGTGTCAAACCTTAGAATATTCCACAAATGAAGAAAGGTGATGTAATGTGAGCGTGGTCGGCAAAACACCAGCTCAGTCCGATCAATGAAGTCTTTTTATTCAATGAAAATGCTGTCATTACTAGAAACTCCTAGTCTTGTCATGATGACGAGGACCGATCACCCTAGCCTCACCATGACAACAAGGAAATGCATATAGAAAACCTTAGTCTCGTCAAGGTGGTGAGGGCCGATCACCCTAGCCCCACCTAGGCGACAAAGGGATATATTTGCTAAGGTCTCGGATTCCGAGCAGCAACGACTCGCAAACACAAAATGAAAAGCGCAAAAAAAAAAAGAGGAAAAACGTACGAAGAAAAATAAATTCTAACGCCCAGAACATAAACACAAAATGAAAGGCCTGTCGGGCCAGAAACAAGCATATATTCATCAGAGCAGATCAATCATACAACGAAAGCCCATCGGGCCAGAAAGAAGCATATAAATTTAAACAAAGCATAAAATGGGAGCCCATCGGGCCAAAGATGGAAGTATCATATATTCACAAATGGGAATTTTTACAAGTGTTTTAATACATACCAAGCCCCTCGGGCTACAAAAGGCTCAAAAAAAAAAAAAAAAAAAAAAGAGCTAAGTGGAAGGAGCTGGGTGCTCGGTGTCCTCGGTTGCCAGAGGATCCTCGGCTGATGAGTGCTCGGTATTCTCGATCACCGGAGGGTCCTCGGCTGCTGGATGATCGGTTTGAATGGCGGCTGGCTCCTCGGTGTCCTCGGGCACACCGTTCTGATGCACGGCTGCTTCAGCATCCTCGGGTGGAGTCTCCCCGTCCTCGGCGTTACCCTCTTCTTCCTCACCCTCATCATCAGAGATGGGCAATGCTACCCTCTCAAAGGGAATCTTCTCCAAGTCCACCTCAGGGTAGGCCTCCTTCACCCGAGAGCCGAGAGTATCCCAACCGAGCCTGTAATTTTTCTCCAGATATGGCTCCATTCGGTCGACATACTCGTCGGCAGCCTTGTCCTCCGCCTGCTTAATCAGAGAGGCCCGAGACTCGACCTCGGTCTGCCATTGATCATACCATTCATCGGCTTGCTTCTTCCAGTGAGAAGCATCACCTCGGGACTGATCAAGTTTGGACCTTAAGTCCTCGGTGAGGGCCTGAGACTTGGCGAGCTCGTCTTGAGACAACCGAGCCGCCTCTCGGATGCTCTCCAGCTCCGATTGCACCTTGGCCAGCTCCTCCCTTAGCTGGCTCCCCTCGGCCTTGAGGTCCGACCTCTCGGTGGACCACTCAACCACCTCCTTCTTGTACCTGTCCTCGGTTTTGAGGAGGCACTCGGTAAGAAGCATCGATTGTTGAGCGGCCTGCGTTAACCGAGCACAGTTAGATAAGATAACAAACTCAAAGAAATTTTTCTAAGTGTTGGGAGAACCAAAGCTTACCAGGAGTTGGTGGATGAGGGTCTCGTAGCCCAAGTCCACCGACCTATGCTTCTTGTGGCTGGCCATGTCCGAGGGGAACTTCAGTAAGTTCCCAATGGAGTGGTAGGTGAACTCGGGGTCGGTCAGAACCGAGAGGCTCCGGTCGGTTGGAAGGGGGAACTGAGGCAGGTCCCTCATAATCTCCCGTCGGCCTCGGTCTATTGTAAGGGGCTGATAGTCTGAGGAGGGGAAGGGGAAATCCATCTCCACCCGTTGCTTCTTCTTGGCTTGCTCGGGGGAGTGGTCCTCGATCACGATGGCCTTCTCGGCCCTCCCCGAGGACCCCACCTCCCGAGAAGTAATTGCCTCAGAAGCCCGAGGAATTTCCGGAGCTGCCCTCTTCTCCGGTATCTTCGGGGTCGGCTCCCTCGGGGCAGTCTTCTCGGGCAGAGTGGCTAGAGGCGTTTTCCCCTGCTGCTGCCTCCGGCGCATCGCCTCTTTGAGGGGGTCAGACCCCTTCTGCTTGCTCGGGCCTGCGCCTTTCTTTTTTGGCGCAGGGACTCTCATGGAGATGCCTCGGTCGGCCATCTCGTCGGGCGACCACGCTTGAGGGGAGTTTGAACCCTCTCCTTCAGCTCGGCCTTGCTGCGTACCGAGAGCGACCACTACGCTCGGTTCTTGCACTGGCTTCTTCTTCTTCGCCTGACCAAAGGTAGGGTACCCTCGGGGAACGCTCGTGGTCTGGAAGCTTCGGTACCGAGGGGGGTATTTGAGAAGAACGTGGGCTGCCCGACCAAAGCCGTCCTCTCCTCGGTAGCTCAAGACTCTCTGAATCTCTTCCTCCCTGACTTCAAGAGGAAGCTCAAAGGCAGCTTCAGCTGTAAAAAGAAAAGAAAAAAAAAGAGAGGAGGAACAAGTCATGAACCGAGAAAGTAGAAAAACAGAGAAACTAAGTGATACCGAGTCTGAGATAAACTTACGAGGCTCCCCGAGCTCCCGAGGGACTCTTCGCCCTTCTCTCCCGAGCAGGGGAGGCTCAAAGTCGCCATAAACGAACACTATGTCCGATTGATACCCCTGGCTACTGTCGGGGATGTGAGTTACGAGCACCCGCTCGGGATCTCGGGATCTGAGATAGAACCCGCTCGGTGACCGAGACAGCTGGTAGCAGCTGAATATCTCTTCAACTCCTAGATTGGTCCCGAGAATTCTGTTGAGCTCTACAACCCCGAGCACTACTTTATATGTGTTCGGTTTTAACTGGATGGGTGCCAGATTGATGAAGTTGAGGAAGTCCACTAGGAGGTCAGGGAACGGGACCCGAACACCACCCTCGAAGAAGTTGATGTTGTGTATTGGTACTCCCCCTCGGTTGTCGGTGGAACCGATATCTTCACCAACCTCGGCAGACCGAAACGTTATCTCGGTCCCAAAACTGAACTTCTCCCCGAAGTCCCTCTCCTTGTTCGGGTTCCCTCGAATTTGATGAGTCATCTGTTAAGTACAGAGCTCGGTAAGGATAAGATGCCCTAGGACGCATGAAACAAATAAAAATCCTATCTTAAGGGAATCCCCGAACAGTCCTAGGTAAGTTAGTTTCCCAGTTTAAAGCCTAGTCTTATCCGAGCACATATGTTGTGCTCGGTTCAAACACATTGCAGGGGAACCGAGCACATGTGACGTGCTCGGTTCGGACATTTCACGAACAACCGAGCACACAATTTGGTTTTTACGAACGGATTGAAAAAAGGAGATCACTAACAAATGCATGAAGAAAATGAAGAACACCAAGAACAGTGAAGAACTTACCGGAAAATTCAAGGCAGGCGATTTCCGGCGAGCTTTTTACGGTCGGATTCTTCTCTCCGGCGAAATCTCTTCGGTCGGCAAGGCTCTGGCTCTGGGAGTGAAAGTGGGAGAATGAGGGAGCCAAAAACCCTTATATACCTAGCTTCTCGAGGCTGACGTCACACCCTCGTGATTTGTGCCCAAAGGCTGCCTCGGGCATACGAAACGGCGCTTGACTGAAAGGCAGTACCACCATGTTAGAACCATCACATCCTCGGTAACCGAGTGACCGAGGGCGTGATGGCTCGGGGGAAGTTGTGTGGGATGTTTACGAAGGGCAAATGAAACGGCGACACGTGTATGATCTCGGTAGTAAGCTCGGTCTACCCCGTTCCATCGGGCCAGCGCGTCCTCGGACCATCCGAGACCTCGGTCTTAACTGCTCTCGGGTCAATGATCCCTCGGGCCTTAATGCCCTCGATTTTTATCAACCTCGGGCAGGTTCTCTCTCGGTCCACTGAACCCCTTTCGGGCCGCATGAGCACGCGCACCCCACGTGCTTCGAATTTGTCTTACTCCCCAGATCCGACAGAGGAAATCAGACCGGGAGCAGAGCACGCTCCTGGAAAACGAACCAGGGGAACGGCTGTCAGTGGCCAGGTCTGTAGCTCCGAAGGATCCGCGATCTGGTCTGAAACCCCTATCTAACCATGGTTAGCTCGGAATCCTAATCTGACCACGGTCAGGTCAGAGCATTCGACCAATCCGAAACCTAACGTCCGCATATAAAAGGAACACTATTCATGATGAGAAAGGTAAGTTCCTCTAGCACAAAAACCTAGAAATTCCTCTCTCTCTCTCTCTCTCAGAGACTGACTTGACCGTCGGAGGGTTTTAGACCGGGAAACCCCCGGTCTCCCCTGACGATCCTCTTTAATTTCAGGTCCCCGTTCTAGGCGACGCCTAGCTCTCCTGTTCATCAAGGAGGTTCTATATCCTCGCACGACCACGAGCCATCTCAGTCCATACAACCCAATCGGGCCATAGCTGCGCGGCGTTCCGAATCTCCGGACCACTCTTTCAAAGCGCTCCGCCGACTGTCCGGACTTTTCCCCGTACACTCATTAATAACCCAATCCAACCCATTTATGACTCAACCCAAATCCACCCAACCCACACAGATTGCCAGCCCTTATTTATAAGAAATAAAAAATAAAATGGATTTTTGGCCATAGCCCCATACTATAAGATACCTTTTACAACAGAACCCAAAACAAATTTGTTAACTTAGAAACCCCATTGGATTCTAAATAAACCAAAATACCCTTTATATACACCTAACCTATCGTTCTCCCTCACTCTTACCCTACGCTATCTCTCTTTCTCTTCCATGGTTACCATCGACAATCGAATTTTGACCACCTACCGACCATTGTTGGACTTCCAACGAACCTATCACTAACCTTCCCCATCTTTGGCAACCTCTATAAGATTCGTGACTCTCCTTTGCCTTCATCTCAACAAAAAGCAAGCCCTAGCCTATCACACCAGTTAGATCATCATCTTCTTTATTCATCTTCTCCTCTTCTTCTTCTTCTTCTTTAAAACTCGTTCCTATTTAGAATGGAGAAAAAATGGCATAATATAAAACATTATTTACAAAAATTTGCAGAATTCATCTGAAACCGTCACGTTTTACTATTTCGTGCTATTAAAATTTCTATAGCAAATAGTAACAGTTTACTATGTTGGCTAAAAAAACAGCATTTTTCGTGCTATTAAAATTTTTACAACAAATAGTAACAGTTTACTATTTTGGCTATAAAAAATAACATTTTTCGTGCTATTAAAATTTCTACAGCAAATAGTAACAATTTATTATTTTGGCTATAAAAAAAAAAAAAACAGCATTTCTTGTGTTACTAAAAATTTTACAGCAGATAGCCATGGTTGAACCAAAAAAAAAAACAAAGAAAAGGGGGAGAAGATAGTCATGATTAAACTTCAGCCAAATCTAGTGGGACAAAGGAAAAAAAATGAAATGAAGAAGAAGAAGAAACAGAAGACAACTATGGCTAGCTAGTAACTGATCTGGTTTTCAGATTTCAGATCTGGTGAAGGAAGTAGGAGAGAGAGAGAGAGAAGAAAACGATAGGTGGTGGAAGTGAAGATGGTGATCGCCCGTTGGAAAAGAAGCGCTGTTTGGCCATCGAGATGTGGGAACTATAGGAGAGCGGTAGCCATCATCAGAGAAGAACCGTCGCTGGTGGGAGTTGTTGCCGGTTGCAGTGTTTTAAAACCCAGACTTGATTGGCCGGTTCAACCGGTTGAACCGTCGACCAGTCTAGGTTCTGGTTTGGTTAACCCCCTTAAACCGTTCTAGTTCAAAAACCGTGTTATTTTTTAAAATTTGTTCAAACCAGGCGGTTCAACCGTAATTCGTTCAACCCGTTAACGGCTGCACAGTGAACCAGACGGTTTTTATACAAGTGAACCTGACATGAAAATGGTTTAAAAAATCCCCAAATTCAAAGCCTCAAATAACAAATTCGACCCTCTCTTTAGCCTCAGCCTTAGGGTTTTCTCGCCTTTATCACTCTCAGACAGGCACACTCACGTAGCTCGATCTATCACTATCAACCTCTCAGATATCTTTTTCTTCTTCTTCCCTCTTCTGATATTCTCCCTTCCCTCATCCCTCTTCTCTATTCTGATATTTTCCTTCTTCTAGATTCTCACAGTCTCGATTTTTAAAAAAAAAATTTCCCAGATCCCTCTCCTGTTATTTTTTCAAATCTACTCTTCTCTGTCAGCTTAGTGCTGCCTTTTTTTCTTTTTGCTTTTATTTATTTATTGGGTTTTTTCTTTGTAATCCAAGCTTCTTACTTCTCATGGTAAGGATCTCATGCACTCAAGTTCTCGTTCTTCTCTCTCTATTAAGATTTCGTGGAATGTAATCTCAGACCAAAAACAAACTTATCGTTATTTTATTTTTTTTTCCCCTCAATTAGTTTATTGAGTGTTGATTTTATTGCTTTGTTGGTTTTTTTTTTTTCTCAAGCCAAGGTTCTGTTCACTTTATTGCTATGTTGATTATTTTTTTCTCTGATCAACATAAAATGTATACATGCAATGAAGTTCCATTTTCTCAATTATGGTTCTATGATCCTATGTATACAATAGAGAAATTATTTTTTTTCATATTGTTGGCAATTTTCTATTTATAGAATTAATAATTAAATATTTATGACGTCATAGTTCAATTCCGGTTTGACCCGACAGTTGAACCAATAACCCATCACCTACTAATTTTTCCGGTCTGAGCTTTAAAACATTAGCTGATAGAACCATGTGAGAGAAGACTAACCCAAGACTAACCCAATCACCTACTAATTTTTCCAGTGAGCTTTAAAACATTAGCCGATAGAGCCATGTGAGAGAAGACTAACCCAAGACTAACCCAAAACTAAATGATAAACAAATTTGATAAATAAAAAAGGTTAAAACAAGATTTTCTAAAAAATGCTTTTCCTCGTACCGAAAGAATTCCTAAAAAATTGGGTTATGGAATTAAAAATTCTTATACTGGTTATTGTTAAAAGTAATCCTTATTAGGAGTAATTTCTCCAAAATAAAAAATAATAATTTGCCACAACAATAACTTCTCCGATCTCCATAAGAATGAAGGACAGCAGTTTCCCACGACAATGGATCCATTATTGTAAAGGCCCAAAAAAGACAGGTGATCCACAATCCCGTCATTCATGCACGGCCATCTGTCTCTCTCTCTCAAATTGTCGGCAACCTGCCTTTCAGACTCTTCCATGGTTTCCTCATGTAATACTACAACACGTAATGGCGCAATAGCGGCTTTCCCACGTGATACATTGACCAAGAATAGTAAGATGGTGACAAATTACATGTCCCACATACGCACGCGCCCTTTTAATATTGAACAACACACTCCACATTTTTTTGGAAGAAATCTACATTATTATTATAGAAATGAAAAATTTTAATGGGTGTCACTCTATTTTTTTTTATATATTAGACTTATAAAGATGGCTTTTTAATTGAAAAAATAAAATAAAATTTCTAACATCTTTTTGAGACAAATTAGTAAATTCAAATACAAAATATGCGTTGATATGATAATTACTCTCTTTTTTATAATCATTCATTCCGTGTTTTTCAATCTTCTTATGCTCCTCTCTCATAATCATATTTTTAAATTCAATTTTTTTTAAAAAAAATATTATGTGTTAGCATTTTCTTATTCTATAAACTATTTTATACGTATATACTTTTGTACGGGCGCATTATGCACATGTGGCTTGAAATTTAATACAAAAAGAAATTGAATTAAAGATGATTTTTTTGTTAAATTAGAACATCTTCAATGAGTTAGTCATCCAACCTTCTTAACTATTTTAAAGAGTAAAACCATTATATTTCTTCTCCAGTGAACTATCTATTTCAAGTTGACTATTTTATATATTGGCCGGCTATATGGCTGACTACAAATAATTAGTGGATATCAACTAGCTACATATTTTTTAATTCATTTTCTCACAATTTCTTCTAGGCTTCCTGCCCTATTTTTTCTCTCAACATCTGAATGTTGATCGAAGTAAAGAAAAAATAAGAGAGCCTTATAGAAATACTCTCTTGAAAATAATTGATTATTTTAGAAAATCTCTCCCCCCTTTTTTTTTGAAAAAAAAAAAAAATTGATAGTAGCAAAAGGGTATGCATTATTGGTCCGTACTTTGTACTTCCAACTCATCCAACCCTTAAAAAAAAAAAAAAAAAACTAAAAAAATTAAAAAAATTGAAGGTCCAATCTCTTAACATGGTTATAGTTTTTACATTTTGCTTGCAAGAATTGTCCAACAAAACAATATAGGGTAATTTTCTGGTGAAGGCGGTGTACCGTATCAGTGATCACTCCATATGCGTAAGCGTATGGGCATGCACTGTGTACGTTGACACAGGAGGGTGCATGTGTGACTCACTGATTTACATCATTTGCATGCACAGACTCTGTGCGTTCTGCCTCCTTCGAGTCGATTTCAATTTTCGAAAACTTAGAGTCAGAAAAATAAGGGAAAAATACGGGAAATTCTATGCATGCTATCTTAGCTAGGGTAATCCTAGGTCACATTTGATTATCACAAATGTAACCTAAGATTACTATAAATATGATCACTTATCAGTACATGAAATATGATGCCCTAATTTTTTGTGTAGATACCATAGAATTCCATAAATAAAAAAAAAACATATATAGTTGCAGGTAAGGATATATATCTCAGAATTTTGGGTACCATGACCCTGGCTTCTTGGCTATATAGTTGCACCCTGATTAATATGATAATATGTAAAATAAAATAAAAATCAAGAATTTTGGACTTATTCTACACTAGAATACTATAGAATTCAAGCACTAGTGGAAAATATCTAAAATAATTTGCAGAAAGTGATGGATGAAATTTGAGTGTGACAAGTGGCAAAACTATAATGTTGACTTGGACTAAATTAGAAATTTAGGAATAATTTTGGAGTACTACGTAAAATTTTGTGATTAACATGTATTTGTTCAATTCCTAAGCTGGATAAAAAATGAAATAAAAAATTACTATTTCATGCAATCCAGCTTGTTTGGATAATTAGAAGCTGGATTGTACATGTAATGTGCGTAGGTGTCCATGTGACTAGGTGAGAAACATATTACTTCGTTTAAACCAGTGTATGCAAGATTGTAATTAATGAAAAAAGTGAATGGCCACATCAGTCGGTCAATGCATCGAAATGGGTATGGCAGCAACTAGGCTTTCTTTGTCAAATCATCTACATAGATCAATCAATTTAGTCTTTTTTTTCTTTTTTGTCTTTTTTTTTTTCAGAGGAGAGAGAGAGAGAGAAATCACTATCAATGAGACAACATGCAGCCACAGTCCCAAGCACATGGAGAGGTTCATGACCTGCATCTTTCCTTCAGATTGAAATGGGAAAGAAACATGAGCCTCACAAGTATGGGTTCTGAATCCAAAAATATGGTACCTGTTTTACGGTGGAAAACCTCTAGAACTCGATGAAACCATTATGACGTACACATGATTGTGCAGGATTAAGATTGATGATGATACCAAAGGTTATTGTGCCGGCAAAGACCGATGTCCATCGCTTTTGTTGTCAGATGCATCTGGGAAACTCTTTAGTGCCTGATGATGACGATGATGATTATGAAGGTGTGATGACAATAATAATATAAGGTCGTCAAATCATTAAAGTCCTTTATATTACAGAAGATGAAGATAGTGGTCCTTATTTACCTGATATAGATACCAAGAAACAAAAGCATCTGTGGCAGCATATTGTAGTTGTGCCTCTGTTAAAACATCAGCCTCCCAGTTTCCCAGTTGAATTTTCCGGAGCTTCTGAAGCTGCAATGTTCAAATACCTTTGGTTAGATCACCCAGCAAAAATGCTAACTTCTATTTGCAAGGCATATTACAGCCTTAAACCTGAACGATAGAGCCGAAGTAAATCAAGAGGCATTTAGATACCATTATCCAATAAAATGTAAGCCAATCATAAATATGTCCTTCCAAGATCAAGAGAATGAAATGGAATATCCAATATTTGAAGTTTCTTGTACAAAAAAAACTTTGTTTGTCAAGTAAAGATCGTTAAGAACAGGGGATAGAACTAACAATAACAAGAAGATGCCACCAGCCACCTAGCCTAGGTAGTAAAACCTCATCAGCGGGGTACCGCCAAGGTATGGGTTCAAAACCCATCTTCATGATAACTCGCTAACATCTAACCAATAACCAGCAAGAAAAAATAGGCAACACACACACGCCACACCTACACCCCCACCACCATGCACCCACACAGATTGGGGAAAGAGAAGTTGAACGAAGAAATGAAATAGATTTCCCATATGTGTTATATGCAATAACTAAAAACACCCTCGCAGTAGAAGGTAATTGACACTGCAGGACTGCTTAGGACCAGGCTGGGTCCACTCCCTCAATGCTAATTATGCTATTTAGTTTTTAAATAAACGAATCACAATTGGTTTATAAAAAACAACAAACAAAATAATAACAAAAAACTGTGTTTATGCATTGTTTTTCTGCACAAGACTGAACAGTCTTACATAAAATGAAGACTTACCAAAAAGTGATGTAATCAAAACCAATCAGAATCATCTTCAACTGGCCAGGGTATATGTTTCCCAAATGACTACTAAACTTTGCAGTGAAGCAAAAACATCACCGTGTCCAGCCTAGAACTTAGAAAACATCAATTAGAACTACTTCAATGAACTGATATACAGACTGTATTCGAACTTCAGCAATGCACCTAGCAACGCATTTGTTTCTTATGAGTCCAACTATGTAATCTCCTCCAAAAAACATAAATAGCTCATAGTTGACATTCCACTCTTTCTGTAAGTGCTCTCATGTATCTTTGCTTGATTGCCTCCATTTCCTTCAAGAGAATAGCTAGAGGAGCATTACTCAAAAGCCATTTTATTATTTCATAACGGTGAAACTTGCAGTGGCCACAACCATTGTCTCCAAAAAGTTTCTTCTTGTGGCAACTTGCACAATAGCCATAACATACTAATATTAAGAGAGTGAGAATAATCTCACTGTGCATATTTTGCCATTCAGTTTTTATAATTTATTGCAGATTTGCAGGATGCTTTCTTATCGCTAGACTACCCTACTTCTCAGTTTCCGGTAATAAAATTTCATGCAACTATATGAACTAGAGGCAGCACCTCTACTAAGACTAAGGGATAGAAAATAATGCAGCTTTTAATAGACTTTTGTTAAAATTTACAAACAGAAAGGAAACTTTGGATTAAAAAGAACTGACAACAACAGAGACAAGGGATTTGAAAAAAAAAAAGAGAGGGGGGGGGGGGGGGGGGGGGGGGGGGAGGGGGACCAAATTAATAAGAAAAAAAAGAAAAGAGAAGTGTTGTAACATTAAATACTATAAGAACTTAGAACAAGTTGTGATATTAAAGAGGATAAAAACTTAATAAGCATTGTTTAGAGAAATAAGCTTCTCCTTCTCCTCATTCATTTCTCATTCATCTCTACTCATCTACATTTTTCTCCAACCAAAGCCTTCTTTATATAGGCTTACATTCACCTAACAGTGGGAAAAGAAAGTGGTGGCCATCCACCATTAACCAAGTGGTAGTCATCCACCATTTATTTACAACAAAAAGGGTCTTTATTCGTATACATGTGACAGCAAACCATCCACTAAAATGATGAAAAACTATAGAAACTATAGAAACTAAGTAGCAAGGGACAAAAACTAAGAAATGAATGCCAATAATATGTTATGACCACATAAACATCCAAGCAAGTGTAGCAAGCAAAAAACCACAGAGATTAGCCACTGAATAATAAACCTCCGATGTCCACAGATGCATGCTTATAATAAGTATGACCACATAACCATCCAAACAAGTGAAGCAAGCAAACCACCACAGAGATTAGCCACTGAATAGTAACGCTCCGATATGCAAAGATGGAATGGTTACCCCAATATGGCTGTCCATCCACCATAGCAAACCAATTTGTCTGATCGTCCACCACTGTTAATTTCTGAAAAACCACTCTACTCAACCTGCTCACTCTCAAGGCTTCAAATTCACATCTGCAAAAGAATAAAGCCTTGTGCAAACCAAGAGGAAAACTTTCACCTTCACCTACAACACCTTGATCAATGCAAACTGAATGAGGACCCAAGACACACAATCTTCCTCACAAGCTTCCAAAATGCACCAACAGCAATCGATAGCATGTCTGAATCATAGGCGTTCTTCCAAATAAAACCTGATGGGCTGAGACTCTGACTCCAGTCTTACCAGCACCTTTAACCACCAGTTCTTCCTTGACCTTCCTGAACACCCCCCCCCCCCCCCCCCCCCCCCCCCAAAAAAAAAAAAAACCTCCCTTTATGAACTCCTTCAATAACCCTGAAAATTTCTCCCAACCCACACCTTCGATTCCAGACGGAATCATATTGAAATGTTTTCTTCCTTTCCACCATATCTGAGAAACTGACATCACTCTACCCCTCCTATTCTTCAAAATCTCCACCCAAGTGACACAATTATGGGCTCTAAATTTCCAATAAAAAAAACCCCATTATCTTTTCATTCTGTAGCATCCTTCATCACCCTCATCAACCAGTCTGTTGAAACCAAATCCACAAATAAAGAAACCCTAAAACCCCTTCCATTCCCTATAATCCTAATGGCCCCTCCGAATGAGCCTTCATCCAACACAACATCAAATTATTTATTATCAATACTCAAGAACTTCTTGAATCGGCTCGATTCAACCATTGATTACGTTCTTAAAACATGAGACAAACTATCATCCATAAAAATCTTATTTCAGCTATCAAATTATGAATATGTTGCTTTGTAATATAGGCAAATGTGATGAAAAAGCTAGATGTGGCTACGATGCCCAAGAGGGATCTATGGTGGATGCAAAAGGTGGAGAGCAAAATCCAGAGCTTGCCTCCATGCTTGTTACAACGGGAACAGGTCCAACTTAAAAGTGTAGAAGAAACTGATAAAAGATAGTGTAGAAGGGCAGCACTGGCAACCCATCAGTTAACTAATTTTTTGAGATTTAAAAAGCAAAAGAAAACACTAGTAATCAGGAATATGAGATGGCAAGGAAAATTCCGAAAGAAATTTGGAGAACCCAATAATAACCTGTTTGCAAGCAACCGTTTCGGTTAGAGATCGAAGACTCCATTTCTTGGGATCTCCACCTAGCTTTTGTTTAGCTAGAATGGACAAATCTTCCAAATCTTTTATAGATACATTATGATCTTTAAAAACCTTAACAGAATCATTAGCAATTCCAACTCCAACCTGTGAATGTCAAGAAGCATATTAAATAATTATAAGTTTCTATAGAATCCAGAATTTAAGTACCAATAGTAGCAAAGACATAAAAAATTAAGTTTGAAGAGTTAATAACCTTTACAGATGTAGAATCCTCGAGAAGAGATCGAAGATTTTGAGAGATTCCAGAATGAAAAATATGCATCACATAACATTGACTAGTATCTCCACATATCTGCATAACTGCAGCCTTCCCAGGTGATGCACCTGCAGAGTTCAGTTCAGGTTTCTTTCAGTAATTATCCAGCGAAAGAAGTCTAGATCAACCAGTAAATGTACTTAAAAATCTCAAAGTACTATTTTTTTGTCCAAAAGAGGCCTTCTCATATTTAACTGTAAGTTAAATCTAACAAAAACTTTGGTTCATAGGTCACTCAAGAGAGTTTAATTGTTAGAATTACGGGTCTATTCCATCTTAGTCACAAATAACATTTTGGAGGACAGTAAAATGTAGGTATGTGCATACATGTCACAACTCACAAGAAAGGAGTTCTAAAACAATGTCAAATGGAACTCCCAGAGAAATCATTTTTTAATGAAACAATAATAATAAAATAGAAATGAGCTTACAAGTAAAAAAGGAGGACACCTCATAAATTATAGAAAAAAAAAAATGAGGATATTATCAATCAAAGGCTACATGGGAACATCCATAATGCAAAACATAACATTGAAACTGCTTTAATTAAACTATCCCACTAACGATGCCCAAGTACTTGATCCTCTTTTGGCCAAAAGTTCACTTATTGAAAGTAAAATTTTTCATCTTAAGCTACAGTTGGAAATATATCATAAGTTCATAACCCACATTGATTAAATATCAAATTTTACACGTCTTCATATACCTGCTTGGCCCTCCACTTATAAGCTTAGGCTTATAAGTTGGAAACTTAACATGGTACCAAAGCATGTCGTTCTTGGGCCTATTAACCCGTATTTGTTTTCCACGTGACAGGCCATTTGAATCTTGTTAGGCCTGCACATGAGGGGAAGTGTTGGAAATATACCACATCCCACATCGATTAAATATCGAATTAAAAATGTCTTCATATACCTGTTTGGGCCCTCCACTTACAAGCTTAGGCTTTTAGGTTGGAAACTGTTAAGTTGGAAACTGTTAAGTTTCCAACCTAAAAGCCTAAGCTTTTAGGTGGAGGGCCCAAACAGGTATATTAAGTCATGTCAACATTTTATATTTAAATGATGTGGGATGTAGGACTTCCCAACACTCCCCCTCACGTGCAGGCCTAAGAAGACAACAATAAGCCTATCACGTGGACAACAACGGGCTCATGAACGAAATAGGCCCAACAACAACAATAACGGGCTCACAAATGAAACGGCCCAAGAACAACATGCTTTGATACCATGTTAAGTTTCCAACCTAAAAGCCTAAGCTTTTAGGTGGAGGGCCCAAACAGGTATATTAAGTCATGTCAACATTTTATATTTAAATGATGTGGGATGTAGGACTTCCCAACAGAAACTTAGCATGGTATTAGAACATGTCATTCTTGGACCCGTTTCGCTCGTGAGCCCATCTTTGTTGTCCACGTCACAAGCCCGTTAATGTCTTATTAGGCCTACATGTGAGGGGGGGTGTTGGAAATATACCACATCTCACATCGATTAAATATCGAGTTTAACTTGTCTTCATATACCTATTTGGGCCCTCCACTTATAAGCTTAGGCTTTTAGATTGGAAACTTAACAGATGCAAAAGGTAATTTAACACGAACCACTAAAAGGCTTTAAATCAACAAACAAAGGATCGAACCCAAACCCATCCCTAATCTACCTAACCAAAGCACAAAAAATATATTATGATGTAACAACATACATATACTAACAAATAAAACTACTCCCACTACATTACAATGTCCCAGAATAATCCTCATCTAATCTATATATATATATATACTACTATATAAAGCCAATTCTCCTTGTGGTTGGACTGCACCTGAAAATACTAAAATACCCTTATAAGTTAATAAAGTTAAGAGATAATTTGGTAATTTTACCAACTTTAAAAAACCCACTACAACTTGTTTCCTCTTAATTCTCTCCCACACATACACATGCAGTTTAAAAAACTTGGAAACTGACATAGCAGTTTCACTAATGGAGTGGAAACTTGAAAAGATGTGCTGTACACGCATTACATGTGCTCGATTACTAGTATATATATATAATAAATTAGCGTTCGCCTACATTTCTCTCTCCTCCACATGGCACTGAGGTGGACGTGTTCTTTGAGCTAGGAGCTCATATATTGAGCCACATGTCATAGGGTGTTATTAAAATTTAAAAGAAAAAAAATAACAGAAAAATTAAAAAACTCAAGAGACATAACTTATAAGCATTGACTCACATAATTCATAAACTTAATAAGTTATGCCCCCATAACTACGTTGTAGGTTTCTTTAATTCAATACCTCTTCAATTTCAACTTAAAAAATACTCCATATAAAAAGGGAAGAAAGGAGAGGCGACTTCGGTAGATTTCCATTACTCAAGGCCAATTGTACATGGCTTTTGTAACAGTTGCACCCCTTACATTTGTAGTATTCAATAGACATTCAATAGTCATTGTAACCCCCATGCACATTATCACTTCCAAATTCCCTTTATCTATATAAACCACACCCTCACCAAAAACCCATCACACATCTCTCTCTCTCTCTCTCTCTCTCTCTCTCTCTCTCTCTCATTGTAACCCCCATGCACATTATCACTTATATAAACCACACCCTCACCAAAAACCCATCACACATCCCTCCCTCCCTCTCTCTCTCTCTCTCTCTCTCTCTCTCTCTCTGAGTCATGGAACTTTTAATCCATTCCCTCAAATGTAGTTTTACCATGGAAGATGGAATCCACGGCCATGGCAAGACCTTTGTACCCCAAGTTGACAGGCCTTGCGGCTTATTCACAATGGGATGACTTATCGAAGTGCTTTCACTTCAAGCATGGAGTAGTAAGGTTATCTTATTCTTCCTCACTGGCTAGACTTACCTGCCTTCAGTGTCGCCAAGCCATCCAGACCATTGAATACCAATGCTAGCCTAGCATGCTTGGTTCACTTAGATTATGCTTCACAAGCATTAATTAGTTAAATACGACTTCATGTTTGTTGTTGTGTGCACCAGGTTTGCATTAATTAACTAGGTGTCAATTTCCGTTACTTAGATCAAGTTTTGTAAGGTTTGTAAAGTGTAATTAGAGTCAGTATATTGTTCTATGGTCATGATTGCAAGTAATTGTTAATGAAAATTAGCAATCTTAATATGGTATAATTTGAATGCACCATAGTTTCCCATATATTTCTTAAGTAGGCCCTATACAATAGATGTGATTGCTACACGAAGCTTCTATTCATGTATCTGAGTGAGGCCTTCTTAAAATATCAAATTATTTTATAGTTTCTTCAATATTTTCTTCTTCTTTTTTCACATTTAATTAAAGGTGTATAATAAAATATCCCAAGAATTTTTTTCCTTACTATTTTCTCTATACAATTTTAACAATTTTCCATTAAACCAAATCACTTATATCATAATTGTCCCGTGCTTTGCACGGGCCAGCAACTAGTTAGCTCTCATATTTTAGAATCCGCACCAAACTGATGATTATTAATTTGCACAAAATATGACTCTCAATGCTTCTGATGCACAATTTGATCGCAGGACAATTCTTTAGTTTTTAAATCATTTAAATTCTTTTCAAAACATGGAGTGAAGAAGCTCTTTAATTTCTAAATCACTTAAATTTTTTCAGAATTGAAGTTCCATGTTATGTGAACAGACAGAGGTCTAAAATTAAGGCATAACGCAAAATACATAGGAAAAGCAAGCTGAAAGAAGTATTTTCCTTCAAAGGTCTGAAACATAATTCAGAAAGAGCTTTGATATGGAAATTGCAAGTGCACTTGTGTAGCTCCCAAGTCCCAACTAGTTCCCCTAGGAATCTTTTTCCAATGCTGTGTTTGGTTGGAGGGATGGAAAGGGGAAAGGAAAGGAAAGGGGAAAGGAATGGAAAACCCTTCCCTAGGGAAAGGAAATCTTCTTTCCTTCCTGTTGTTTGGTAGGAAGGATGGAAAGGGGTTTTCTTTCCTCCCTCTTTGTTTGGTAAGAAGGAAGATGAAGAGGAAGGGAAAGGGGTTAAAAGATGTATTTTACCATATTACCCTCACAGAGGAAATAATTTTTTTTTGGATAGTTGGGTTTTTTTTTTCATTTTTTTTTTAAATTATTTAATTCTCAAACAAATGGATGCAATTTTTATAGGGAGACATATTGCCAAAGAGTGGATTGTTGCTTCCACAGCACCATCACGTTATACATCATTTGTTATGGACTAAGTTGCAAGCGAGGAGTAGAAAGAGAAAATATATATGGAGTAAAAAAAACGAAAAGAAAGGGAAAGGGTGCAGATGGAAAAGGGTTCTTCAGCCAAAAACGGCTGTCGGTGGCTCGTCGGAAAAAATAGAGAGATGAGAAGGGAGGAGGGAAAAAGGGGATCGTGATGGGCATGGCTAAAATGGGTGCCGGTGAATTTTGCTTTGGCCTCCTCAGCCATTCAAAGGCCATCGGCCACACCATTTTTTCCGGCGATGAAGTCAAAAAAAAAAAAAAACACAGCAACCACATCTGCCATTTTTTCCTGCGAAGAAGACGAAGCAGTAGCAGCAGCAGCCGCCGACGCCACGACTGCCATGGGTTTGACAAAACCCCCATCCCACCCTCCCTCTGCACTCACGATAGCCGGCGAGATGAAGAAGTCCTCCATTTTTTCCGGCGAATCACCGCTGAAGCACCCCCATAGCCACTGCTATGGCCGAAGAAGATGAAGTAGCAGCAACAGCAGCCGCCGACGCCACGACTGCCATGGGTTTGACCAAACCCCCATCCCACCCTCCCTCTGCACCCTCTACAGCCGGCGAGATGAAACAATCCTCCATTTTTTCCGGCGAATCACCCCCATAGCCACTCAAGGGTATTTTGGTCACTTCTGTTTATTGGCTGCCTTTCCATCCACTTTTCCGCCCGTTTTTGGGCGGATTGAAAATGGTGGGCGGGGACGGAAAGGCTGTCCTCCCTGTTTTCCTTTCCCTCCTGTTTTCCCTCCCAACCAAACAAGGGATTTTGAATCCTTCCCTCCCCTTTTCCCTCCCCACCTTTCCTTCCCTCCCCTTCTCCACCCAACCAAACACGGGGCAAGTGTAAGGCTATCATGAGGGTGTCCTCATGCCTTACCTACAGGCTCTCTTTTTAAGCACACACTAATTATGGCACAGAAAGTGCCATTCACACTAAAGCATCAAGAATAACCTCTTCAATTGGTATTCTGGTACAAAATCAGCCCAAAAGACACCAGAATTTGGTCAGATTCTCTACTCAAAGTTTATTTATTGACATGAGCCAACATAGTCAAGGGAGACATAATTAAATTTTGGCTAATGTGTGTGTGCTCTTTTTAATGAGTCTCGTCATGAAATTCATGTTGGAGGACCCTCAAAATCAATCCCTTATCCAATGATTGGGCATGTATATCAAGATTTGCACCAAATTTTACAAATATAGGGAGAGCTCATGGAAGCTCATAGTAACGGGTTCTCATAACAGCCTTTGCCACAATCAATTAAAATATAGAAAGCATAACTTCATACAAAAAATTAAAAAAAGATGAATTATCAAAATAAGAATTGTAAAAGAGAACCAAAACGATAAATAAATCAAATTGCATTATTTCTTAAAGAACTCTGTACACAAACATTTTAATTCCCTAAACATTACAACATAGCATTGAATTCAGATGCCACTGAACAGAGAATTATTTCTTAAAGAACACTGTACACAAACATTTTAAATCCCTAAACATTACAACATAGCATTGAATTCAGATGCCACTGAACAGAGAATACATGGATCTAGCCAACAGATAATAATAAAATAAAAATTTTAATAACATAACTGCATCAACTTCCAGAAATTACACTCGAGAAGCAAACTGAAATTATGCCAGAAAGAAATTTCAGCATGTTGTACCAACCTTTTATAAATGTGGGTCTCCACTCAATATCGAATCCAAGAATGGCCTGACCCATTTCCCTTTTCTTAGCTTCAACAAAATTCAAAAGCTCTGTTGCTGCTTTCTCTACCTCAATAACAGTTCTGCTATACATAATGTGGCCTCCAAATTTCATTACAGGGAACCTCATCTTTTCTGTATAGTAAACACGATAAGGACTGCGATATTACAATTTTTTTATTTACGAACAACGACTTTGATTCACATTTATTATTAAAACACTATGGGTCTACAGATCATGTACTAGTTAAAATTCTGAAAGAAAACATTGAAATTGATTCCAATGTGTTAGGAAACAAAATCATAGAATTTGGGTTCACAATTTCTCCGCAACCAAACATAGAAAAAAGAGAAGGAAAAAAAAGATAAAAGAAAAGAAAAGCTTCATTCTATAGCAATCCCGATTGGTTACGAAGAAAATGTAGGAAATCTCCAAACAGTGAAATAGGAAAGGAAAGGCCCCATTTAAAAAACTCGTTTGGTTCGTGAGAAAATTTAGGAAAACAAAACATAATGAAAGTCAGAAAATGAGATTCTTCATCATTTGAAGTTTTGACCCCTAGAAAACAAAAACCTCCACCCATTAATGCCCTAATTCAACTATTAGCAGAGGCGAGTTTTAATTATTTTTTTTTAAAACGAAAAACAGACTTCAATTTTTTTGTCGTTTCCCAAATTTTCTCACCAAGCAAATAGCGAAAAGAAAAGAAAAGAAAAGAGGGAGAAACAAAACAAACAAGTGTGAGAGAGACTGTGTGTGTGTGTTACCTTGAGGTCGATATTTAGGGCAAGGACATAGAGAAAACAAACTTGAACTCTGTATCAAACTTCTTCGACTGTCTAAATCTCTTCTGCGTCGATCACTGAGAAATGCGGTCGACGTAGGAATACCGACAATGGAATGGGGCAATCGGCGACGGGCTTTTTCACGATCCTCGACGTTCACGTCGAAACTGCTCACGCGTCGTTTTGTCAATGGAGGTGCAGTTGCGGAGCGAATCGCGGCCTCGATTGCTTCGAGCTCTAGGTCTGAGAGGGGGTGATCCCAGTCTGGAATGGATGTGACTGTATGTGATGGGTTGGTGTTTGGCTCAGAGTTCATTTTTGAAAATTTGATTAAAGGCCATGGAGAGAGTAGACATTTTGGTGGGAGATTGGCACATTGTTTGTGAGAACTTAAGAGGTCTTTTGAATGATAGAAGTGAGAGGAAGGCTATTGTTACCATGTAAAATATTAAAAGCCGTCTTTGTTTATATTTTTTAAGATTTTATGAAAATCATAAAAGGTTTTTAGAATAGTTAACCGCGATGTTTAGTGAAAAATATTATTCTAAACAACTTTATAAAAACAAGTGTTTTCAAAATATATCATTTAGGCAGATTTTTGACCATTTATAATATTTATTTTATTTTCTATAAAAAATAGTCAAAGAGTTTATTTAAATGATAGATTTTGAAAAAATTGTATTTTACAAATTTGTCCATAATGATTTTTTCTAATAAAGTTACATGTCTAGTTTTCATAAATTTTTTTATATTTTTTATAAAACCTTAAAAAATGTAAACTAAATGAGAGATTTAGAATATTTTACGTGGTGGCAATAGCTTGGGTCCTAAAATTTATTTTCATCATTATACAAGCATTTGGTGAGCCACTTAAACCACCTTTTATTAAAAGTCATTTACTCCAAAAGTCAGTTTAGCAAAATTTACTAAGCATAGTTTTTTGAAATGACGTTTACGAAAAGGTAAAAAAGTGTACACAATAAAACTAAAAAATCTTACGGAGTAACATTTATCCATTTTTTACACAACAATACTTTAAAAATATATGTTAAAAAAAATATCCATTTTCTTCTAAATGCTTTTTCAAAAAATGACTTTTTGAAAACGCATTTTTCCAAAAAGTTTTTTTATTTTGAAACGGTGCCCCAAACGCACACTTGAAGGGATTGTATGACAAATGGGTGTGGGTATTTACCCCTTTTTTTTTCCCTCTTCACACAACATTTAATGAACATTTTTTATTATTATCCTATTCTTAAGTAAAATATATTGGCCTATACTGCAAGAGTTGCAGGGCTATGGTCAGAATCATGCCGATTGAAACTACTTGAACTATAGTATTTGGCTGCTTCACTACCTTTTAAAAAATTTGAGGGTGCCTCTTTTAATGTTGGTTTTAGGTGAAATGGTTAGCACTCGGTTCTATAATTGGTATCAAAACAAAGTCAAGGGTTCGAGTTCCCAAGAGGGCACAACATGTGCTAGGGGTGATTATTGGCTTAGATTATAGGGATTGCAGGGTTAGGATCAACATCATGCTGATTGAGACTACTCGAACTGTGATGCTTGACTGTTGCACTTCCTTTTAAAAGATTTGAGGGTACCTCTCTGTGAACCATAGGTTTCGATCGGGGAAACCCTTCTTTTAAAAAGGCTTTTAGATATTTAAATGAATAAAAATCTAGTTTTTGAAAGGTTCACAAAAACATAACAAACAAGGTGTCGCCATCTTATTTTTTAAGGAAAAAAGGAAAACTATGAAAATAGTTTTAAAAGGAAACCTTTGAAAACCAAACACATGACTCTGATCAAAGAAAAGCAGGTCTTAATAAAATAAGAGAGGATTCGGAGACTAAGTTACGATGTGGGAAAGTTCTAAGAAACATCCTATAGGCACCCACATCGCCCCAAAATAGGTCTCTGAATTTATATGGGCTATTTCAATCACTTCCTAATTAGTCACCGCGCATATGTAAAGAATCATCCATAAACCATTCATATTCATTCATGTACATCCATAAAGCATATAAACATCTGCAAAGCATGTAAACATCCATGAACAAATAGGAGAGATATGGAAAGCATATAAGAGAGATATGAGAATAAGAAACAAATCCATCCTACTCCTCTAGCAATCATATGTGATGGATAAATGAATAAGCATGAGTCCATCCTACTCCTCTAGCAAATATGTAATGGATAAAAGAATAAAAGGAAAAGAAAAACTTAGGATACTTAGTATCTTAGGGCGAACTTGAACATTAAATGAGCGCCTACGTACTTTATATACAAAGATGTAAGGATCAAAATCCACGTAGTTCGATTGAGAAGGGGTTACTCCCTTTACAATGAACTATAAACCCTAAGTTTCCATTAAAAGAAAAGAAGAGTTTTGAGAAAAGAAGAACTTCCAAGAAAGGAATTTGAGAAAAGATAGAATTTGAAGAGAAATAGAACTCTTATTCAAAAAGGAGTTTTAGAAAAGTTGGAAACTTAAGAGTTATAATTCAAAGCAAAGAGAATAACCCAAAGGAGGGAGAAAAGAATAATTCATAACAAAACTTACCATGAACCAAACTTACCGTATGCCGAACAATCCCAAAACATTGGGAAATTACTAATCAATCACCCCATATATACTATAGGGCAATTATCAAGCTCAAACCAACCATATTCATGCTCAAATCTTCATTAGAAAGACTAATTCAAATCTGGACAGAATACTAAACATGCATATAATAACCTAATGCTCATGCAAAGAACAAAGAAAAACAAAAACAAAACCCTAATATGCTCCTATATGCCCGATGTAAGCGCCGCGGGCTCGTGCGGCCCTTTAGGACGTATAATGCTATTGCGAAGCACTAGTGTATCAGGAGTCGCCACCCAAGTCAGCCTTGGGAACTAATCATACCATTCTGGGTAATTCAATCTCAAATTCAACGAATTCGAACCAGAGATCCAGAGTTCGGAGCTAAGGTACACTGTTGGGAAGGTGTTAAGCACCCGACAATGCCCGATAAAAAAATCGGCCTCCGTAAACGATTGTTGGCTATATTTAATCCAGAAAATTTAGTTGAATTTCATCCATAAGCACACAATATATGAAATATCATGCCAATCATATGAAAAATGATGTGAGTAAAGTGAGAAAGAGGCTATAATACATAGCAAAACAGGATATACAGAAAATTAGATATACAGGTTACCATTTGATGAAATAATATATACAAGTTAACATTTAATGAACTAGCCAAAACCAGAGTAAATCATCAGAAATATTTAATATTAAAAAGAGACATGATAATAATTGAAGTTAATGAAAGAGTGGTGACAGGTGCGTACGCAATATAGGATAATGAGTACGCATGGTGCGTACGCAACAATAACTAATGCACACGCACACACGTGCGTACGCAACATACCATAATGCGTACGCATGAGTGTACTATGTTCTTTCCTCTACCCTGGGCACGGGCTGAAAGTATCCACGTCAATTTTCATTTTGTCAGAGACCAACTTCTTTCTAGCTTATCTCAATCATTTCTTAACCATATTCAATAATTCAAAACCTAGATTACAGTTCCCATAGTATACTACCAGCATGCATAACTTATTTACACAGATATTTACATAATCATGGTCATATTTGAGTTCAAAGTCTGGGATTTCCATCCCGGCGACTATCCGGTCCGTACAAAGTAACAAAATAATTAGTGATACCTATCTACTGGGTATATAATAGCTAATCCTCAATGTATTCTCTAGTGTTAAAAGCAAGAATAATAGACATTAGAATGAGAATAACTTACCCTCAGGTTTGAGTGCCTCCGATATCGACGCAACAATTCCCGCCTTATCGCCTAAGATTGCAGCTGTAGATTCCCTTGGTTTATTTCTGGTTTTCTAGTGTTTGGGTATTTGTTTGATGGATGATTTCATTTCTTTTTCTCCCTAAATTTCTGACTGGTTTTTTCTCATTGATTTCTCAATCTTTCAATGTTATTCACTCGGATGATTTTTCTCCACCCCTTTTCTGTTCAGCAGAGTCTTTATTTATAGACTGCGGTAAGTCAGTTCTCCTCACTAAAAACCAAAATCATACCTGTGCGACCCAGGAAATCAGCAACCGGCTGGTTCCCTTGTTTTGTTCCCCATACATTTCAAATTCAAGCGGCCCCCGAAACTTTTTCCCTCTACCCCATGCCGATCAGTCTTGGGTGAAAACATTGGTGCTGGAATAAGGGGAAGTGACATTTGTGCGTACGCATATGTGGCTGTTGCGTACGCATGGTGCGTACGCATACATAGTATATGCGTACGTAAGAGGTAATCACACAGGCTTTCAAGCTGCAATCTAAGCGTTTCGTTAGGAATTGCTTTGTCAATTTCTCGGGACACACAATAAACCTCATCATCGGGATTCCAACTTGGGTGATCTCACATCTGATTGGGCGGTACAAAATGGGGTGTCTACAGTTGCCCCTCTTTCGATTATACTCGCTCGCGAGTAATATCGGAAGACTTCATAGACCTGTCCATTTTTACCGACTGACCAAATCGAAATCAAAGTATAAGCAATGCAATGGGTCGAGTCAGGAATCACCCAACTACCTACGTACCCTATGGAAGGGATCAGACCCGCCATAGTTCGTGCAAATAAAATAAAAGCTCACCTGGGCAGTGATGTGGGGTATAAGTGTATGAGTTAACGAGAATAGCCATCTCGGGCTTATGAGGAATTGTCCTTGACAAAGGGCAATAAGGCGTTATCGAACCCTATAGCGAGGGTTGACCTCAACAGAGGCCCACATAAGTGATTTCTGATGATGTCGGACCCTATAAAGAGGGCTGACCTCAACGGAGGCCCAAGTCGGTCATATCGGACCCTACAAATAGGGCTGACCTCAACAGAGGCCCAAGTCGGAGGATGTCGGACCCTATAAAGGGTTGACCTCAACAGAGGCCCAAGTCGGATGATGTCGGACCCTATAAAGGGTTGACCTCAACAGAGGCCCAAGTCGGATGATGTCGGACCCTATAAAGGGTTGACCTCAACAGAGGCCCAAGTCGGATGATGTCGGACCCTATAAAGGGTTGACCTCAACAGAGGCCCAAGTCGGATGATTTTGAAGAACGGTCGTGATTTTCGGACCTTAACGAAGGTCGGATATTTAAATTTCGACCCTTACAAAGGTCTGGTATCAAGTCGAGACTTAACTACAAATTATGTGTCAATATTGTCGCTGGTTTATAGTCAAGCAAAATCATGCAAATGCGTACGCACAAGTCATCATTGCGTGCGCACACTACGTGCGCAAGGACAACCTATGCGTACGCAACAGTGTTTTAATTTTTCCCACAATAACCGCGACGGCGTCGTTTTCTTTACCATCATCTTTCAAGCTTACAACCCTTCGTCTCCGGCGAAGGCTTTCCATATTACCCAAACCTCTCACAGTCTTTCTGCCTCTCCCTAACAGCTTTGCATCCGAAACCCTTCCTCCTCCTCAGATTCTCCACTTCTCCATTTCCCTTCTCCTCTACCTAAACTCCCTCCTAATCTTCGTTCCCTGAAACTTCATTGCCAACATACCCGAAGCTTCCATCGACAGAAATGGCGCCCAAGCGAGTCCGTGGAGATGATGATGGCTTCGTCATCAACAGGTGGGATCCTCAGCTTCCTCCGAACGCCATACCGGAGATTCTACACCGGCCTACGGAGCACCGTTCTCAGATCGCACGTCAGCAGAGGGTATGTGATCAAAATCGATTTTTTTTCTTTAAAGCTTTGATTTTTATCGATGCATGTTAAAAAAAATTCGGACTTTGTTGAAGCAACGATGATTAATGGACCCAGAATAATAAAATAATAATAAAATAAAAAAAAACTGTGAACTCTGATTAATAACTCGATGAAGAAGATATGACAATGGCGGGACAAAAACAGGGGCTACTGGTGCACTGAAAGTGGGTGTCCGTTATGCGTACGCAAGGCCACCTGTTGCGTACACAATACTGATACTCAAGTTCTTTCCAGCAGACCTCGAAAACCAAACCTATGCTACCTATGACCTAGACTTAATTATGGTGTATGTTACACTGGGGGAGAAAAAAGAAAAAATAAAAAATAAATAAATAAATAAATAAATAAGAAGAAGAAGGAGTGATACCCGATCCAGTGGGATGATGTTGCCAATGATGCGTACGCATCGACAACAATTGCGTACGCATCATATGCGAAGAATTCCGAGGTTCAGAGCTTTGGGACTTAGGCTCGAGAGGAACCCATGCTAATTCGGATTGATACGAATATCGGGTCTGCATAGATCAATCATGCATATGTAATGATATTATTTTAACAACGTGCGTACGTAACCCTACTGTAGCGTACGTAACATCACCAAACCTTTGAGTCAGCCCCTAGGACTTTGATGAATAGACCTAATGATGACATGGTGTGGGTGGTGGGGAGTGGGCTGTCAAATGCGTATGCGGCATATTGTGGTGCGTACGCAAGGCACTGTTGCGTACGCAATGCTATATGTTGCGTATGCACTGGTGAAAATTATGGATTGCTTGAATGCGTACGCATCTGATGGGGTTGAGTACGCATTTTTCCTGAATTCTATTACATATAATTGCCTAATATACATACCTGTTTTTATACTCACCTGACTTTAAATCTTTGCAGATTCCGAAGAAGAAGTATGGACGCGGTAGCATGGATAGCCTGACTAGCTGGTGGGGTCGGCTTACCGAGGAGACCCGGCAGCTGGTCATAGACGCGGGCTTCGGGAAGCTTGCCACTGACACCATCACGCGCCGTCCTGGCCCTACCCTTGTGCTTGCCTTGGCCGAGAGGTGGTGGGACACCACCCACACCTTCCATATAGCTGGACGGGAGTACACCATGACCCCGTATGACTTTTACCGCCTGACTGGGTTGAGGATGAGGGGACGGCGGTTTACTTTTGAGCTGACGGAGGCCGATCGCAAGGCCTTGACCTTGCGCTTGTTGGGAGTCCCTTGCCCATCTGCTACGCTGAAGTACCCAGCTCTGCTTGCTGCGTACTCTCAGAGAGGCCAGGATACCGCGGAGGATCGCACGCAGATGGCGCGAGCCTTCATTCTATACCTCCTTGGCGCCTTTCTGGTCGCCAACTCTGCACAGACGGTGGAGCCTGGATGGCTGCTGGCTCTGGATGATTTGACCACTGCGAGAGAGTATGGCTGGGGGAGTGCGGTGCTCTCTCATCTGTATGCCACTATGGATTCTCTGAGTCGGCTAGTGTCTGATCCCACCGGATGTTGGCGCTTGTGGGGGGTAAGATGCTTTCTTTCCTTTCTTCCTTTTCTGTACTTTTCTCTTTCATTTTTTGACTGTAAATGGTAACATCTGAACTGTACAGTTGTGGGCTCGTGAGTATCTCACCCTGGAGCCGCTGATGGATGGTGATGAGGCTTCCCATATCGTGGTCAGGGAGTTTTTGGATAGACTGGATAGGGTAAATGCCCTTCTGCACTCTTTTTTTTCTTTTTATTTTTTTATTTTTTTTTTATTTTTTTTTTTTAACTGTACTAACTTCCTCTTTTTTGCAGGTAAATGCCCGACCATGGGTGGGTGCTCCGGAGCTGGGTCCTCAGGACTGGGAGGAGGATGCACGGGAGATGGCTGAGATCTCCTGTCTGCTGTCTTATCCCCGGGCACGCGCCTTCTATTTTGCTGAGAGGGTGGTGCCCCAGCTCACCATCGACCCGGAGCTGCGCCAGAGGGTTCCTTATGATCCGCCCTCCTTTTCCTTGATCCCCTATTCGATGAGCACAGCGGATGTGGAGGAGTGGCGAGAGGGTATACATTACCTTTCCAGACTGCTAGGACCCTCGGAGAGCTACTCCACTTTCGCTCGCGAGCGGCTCATGCCCCGCCTCGTCGGACACCAGGTCTTCTGATTGTTTCTGTGTTTCTTTTACCTGTTTTTGATCTTTGATGCTCACTTTATCTTCTCCTTTTCTGTCAGGTTCCTTTTGCTGGCGCGCCTGGCGAGGGATTTCCACCTGTATTTCCTTCCTGGTCTGTCCCACTCTTCCGCCGCAGCGGCCGGGTTCGCGAGGTGCGCATTCAGCGGGATATGACGGCCTATCCCTGTCCTATTCCCCCTGGTACACGCCAGGTATGTTTTCTCTATTTCTGCAAAAATATGGTTATCATGTGATGTATGCATGTCCTAATTGTTTTTCCCATTTTTCCCTGTTAGCTTACGCTCCCCGAGACTGAGTTCGTCTATCAGATGATAGGCGGACTCAAGCAGCTATGCATTGATCAGTCACAGACTATCCTAGAGCTGCGGGGAGGCGCGGGACGAGGTGGTGGTGGTGATACAGACAGTGACGATGATGATGATGATGGGGATGGTGATGAGGAGAGTGTGATGCAGCCCCCTCGTGGTCGCGGTGGTGCCAGTTCATCCAGTGCCCAGAGGCGATAGATTTTTTTTTTTTTTTTTTTTTTTTTTTTTTTTTTTTTTTTTTTTTTTGTTCACTTACCCCTTCTTTCTCAGAACAGTTTCTGTATTGATTTTTTTGGGATGTGTATTTAAACATTTCTGCCATAACCTTTATTTCAGTTTTTATTTTTATTAGCAATCGCATGTTTATATGAAAATATGCCTTTTTCAAAACGCGAATCTGATATTTTATTGAAAACCATCCACCACGATTTGATCGAACCAAACAACCACTATCTTTCGGACTTGGTATCTGTCGTGAAAATCCGCTGGCAGAAATCCACACAAAGGTGTACGCAAAACAACCTGATGCACATGCATGTTGCGTACGCAACATGTGAGTGTGCGTACGCAAGTTGCGTACGCAATGTAGAACTGAGCATACGTAGGATAATGCTTTATGGGCCCCACACAGCTGCATAAATATCTTTTTCTCTTTACTCCACCGCCTTCTTTCAAAAGTTCTCGGTAATGACAAATCCTTCTGAACGCCTTAAATCATTCCCTTTATCTCACCGCCTGTCTTCAGAGATTCTTGGTAATGGCAACTCTTTCTGATTGGATTAAATCCTTTAATCGTCAGTTTCGCGAGGAGCTGAATACACAATTTCACTTAGCTTCCTTACTTGATTACTCCAAAGTGCGGATCGATCAGAACTTTCTTCAATTTGCTGCAGGATTTTGGGATCCTTCCCGTCATGTGTTTCGCTTCAACAATTCAGAGATGTGTCCTACCATGGAGGAGTTTGGCGCTATTCTCGGGCGTTCCGACTTTACTCATGTCCTGCTACCCTCAATTGCCCAAGCTAAAGCTGAGGATTTAGTTCCCATATTTGGTATCTCCTTTAGAATTGCTTGTGACTTGTTTTCAGATTCTCGAATAAATTTGCAGGCTTTGATCTCATATTTCCGTCAACTTCCCACTGCGGACACAGAAAACCAACCTCAGTATCAATTAAATGCCGCTTGTTTTTGTATCTTGGCAAAATACTTATTCATGGATGATTCTGATTCTGCTGACGCAACTCTGCTGCGAGTCCTTCCTATCTTAAAGGTTCAAAATCCTTGCATGATGATTTTAGCTGGTACTCTCAACGCTTTGAGCAAATTTGTGAGAGGTGAGGTTTCCTTCATAGGCGGTAGTCCCCTTTTGCTGCAGGTGAGTTTACTGCCTCCTCTCTTTTTTTTTTCAGTTCTGCTGCCTCCTTATTGCGTACGCATCATGAGATGCGGCGAACGCAACTTGCGTACGCATGGTTTTACATTGCGTACGTTATATGTTGCGTACGCAATACCGTATTGCGCGTGCGCACGTGGCGTACGCATCTTTTTATAATGCGTACGTATGAATGCTTTGTCCTTTCTCCAGATTTGGCTTTTCGAGCGTCTTCAGCTTGTGTCAGAACCTCAGTCGAGTCCTTGGACATACCAGCCGCAATCGTATCGCCGTAGGCCTTTGATCAAACCTTTTCCCGACATGGATAATCTTCAAGTGATGGTTTCTAACCTTTCTTGCCATAATGTCCGGTGGTTCTGCCCCTGGTGGAGAATATCTGACATGACTTCAAGTTTGATCCTTTCTTACGGCGTGATGTTGGTTGGTCTGAAAGAAATATCCTACTGCCCGGTGCCCCGTATTCAGCGTCAATTTGGAGAATCCCAGAGAGCTCTGAATAAAGACCATATGGGATACGTCTGTCCTCTTGTGGGTCGCATTATTGAGCGCATTCGGGAAGCATGGCCCCAAAGAGCCCGGACATATTCCATCACCGCTCCAATGTTAATCAGCCCTTCAACGTCTTACTATGCTTGGCTCGCTTCTGATATTGAGGAATCCAAGAAAGCAAATGACCAGCACAAGCGGAAGATCATTGGGCAAAGTAGTTGTGATCGAAAAAAGACGAGGAAATGATTTGCTAATTCGAAATAAACCTTGTCAATCGTATTGTATTTCATGTCCTTTCCCCTTTTTTAGTACAAGCAATCAACAAGATGTAACGGTTACTTAAATAAACAAAGCTATCTTAATTAAATTTTGCACTGATTCCAACCCATTGTTCACACAAAATTGAGTCCACTTTATATGTAGTATTTCCGGAGTCGGTCCAGATTGGTGGGCTGTGTGAACTCATTCCCTTCTTCGTCCATTAGCTTGGCTGCTCCTCCTGGCAGTATGGTTTTGATGATGTATGGGCCCACCCAGTTGGGTCTGAACTTGCCCCTAGGATCTGATACCCGAGTTAGCATCTCCTTGAGCACTAAATCTCCTTCCTTTAAGTTCCTTGGCTTCACTCTTTTGTTAAATGCTCTGGCGACTCTTCTCTGATACCCTTGCACATGGTATAATGCTTTGAGCCTTGTTTCATCTAACAGCGCCAATTGTTCATAGCGGCTTCTTTTCCATTCGGCTTCAGGGATTTTTCCTTCTACCATGACCCTTACCGATTGGACTTCCAGTTCCACTGGTAACACTGCTTCCATTCCATAGACCAGTGAATAAGGGGTTGCCCCAGTAGATGACCTTATTGATGTTCGATACCCCCACAATGCACTCGGTAACTTTTCTGCCCAATCCTTGTAAGTTTCTGCTGACTTTTCGAGGATGTGCTTGACATTTTTATTAGCCGCTTCTACTGCTCCGTTGGTCTGAGGTCGATAAGGAGAGGATTTGTGATGTTTAATACTGTATTTCTCGAATACATCTTGGACTTCCCCCTGAAAGTGTAGTCCATTGTCCGAAATGACCTCGTGCGGCACTCCATACCTGCAGATAATATGAGTCTCAATAAATTTAGCCACATGCTTAGCTTTCAACACCGTATAGGCTTCTGCTTCCACCCATTTGGTGAAGTAATCGATTGCCACGAGTATATATTCATACCCTCCTGTAGCCTTAGGGGCGATCTTTCCCATAATGTCTATGCCCCAAGCAGAAAATGGCCACGGTGACGTCAACTGGTGCAATTCAACTGGAGGCGTGTATTGCATGTTGGAGTAAACCTGGCATTGATGACATTTTCGTACATAATTCCCGCAATCTGCTTCCATGGTAGTCCAATAGTATCCCAGCCGAATGATCTTCTTTGCTAGCATCCTCCCATTCATGTGAGGGCCACATTCCCCTTCATGCACTTCACTGATTAATACTTTGGCTGCCTTTTCATTAATGCATAATAAGTGAATACCATTGGGAGACCTTTTGAACAGACTTCCTCCACACAAAATGTATTGCATTGCTAGCAACCTCAACGCTCTACGATCTTTCTTATCTGCTTCTTCTGGGTATTTGCCACGTTCCAGAAAATTCAGGATATCGAAGTACCAGGGCTCCCCATCATCAATTTCTCCTTCCATAACCATAATGGTGGTTTCATGGGCTGGTTGGGATTTCTGTTGTATGGTCAATGGTTGTAATCGGGCTCCTTCTGGAATATGAATTAAAGAGGCTAACGTGGCTAGGGCGTCGGCAAACTGGTTTTGAGATCTGGGTAAGGGGGTGAAGGTTATTTTTCGAAATTTATGGGCCAGTCTTTCGAGGTGGTTTTGATAGGGTTTCAGGTGTTCTTCCTTGGTCTTCCAAATGTTCTGGACTTGAGCAATTACTAGTGCGGAGTCCCCGAAAACCTCTACTTCTTCCGCTTGTAGTGTTAACAATGCTTCTAACCCTGCAATGCAAGCCTCATACTCCGCCGTGTTGTTTGAATTCTGGAAGTTTAGTTTAACCGACAGGAGTATGTGTGATCCTTCTGGTGTAATCAAAATGACCCCGATCCCATCTCCATACTGATTCGATGCTCCGTCGAAATACATCTTCCATGTCTTCAAACAATCGACGTTCAAGAGGTTTTCATCGGGGAAATCATCGTTAAGGGCTTCCCCTAGCACCGGATGTTTTCCACAATAATCTGATACTGCCCCTCCTTTTATCGCCTTCTGCGTGACATAAACCAACTCGAATCCGGCAAGTAAAAACAGCCATCGCGATAATCGCCCGTTGAGTGTTTGCTTCTCAAATAGGTATTTGAGCGGATCCATCCGGCATATTACTTGGACTTCATAATTCATCAAGATGTGCCTTAACTTTTGAACAGCCCACACTAATGCAAAGCACGATTTCTCTACCACCGTGTATCTTGTTTCATAGTCATGCAACTTCTTGCTTAAGTAGTAGATGGCGTGTTCACATCCCTGATCATCCCGTTGTGCCAACATGCTCCCCAAAGCTTCCTCAAAGACGGATAAATACAACATCAATGGTTTTCCAGGACGAGGTGGAACCAGGATTGGTGGGTTTAACAAGTATTCTTTTATAGCTTCGAATGCTTGTTGGCATTGATTATTCCATTCTTTAGGCTCCCCTTTTCTTAGCAGCTTAAAAATGGGCTCACAAGTTGAAGTGAGTTTTGCTATAAATCTGCTGATGTACTGTAACCTTCCTAAAAATCCACGTATTTCTTTTTCCGTCTTTGGCGGTGGCATTTCTAAGATAGCTTTGACCTTGGTGGAGTCCACCTCTATCCCCCTGTTTGTTACCAAGAACCCCAGCAATTTTCCTGATGTTACTCCGAAAGTGCATTTCTGTGGATTCAACCTCAGCTTATATTTCCTGATTCTTTTGAAGAATTTCCTCAAATTCTGTAAGTGACCCTCCCTAGTCTCTGACTTTACGATCATATCGTCTACGTATACTTCCACTTCTCGATGCATCATGTCATGCAATAATGTGGTAGCCATCCGTTGATAAGTTGCGCCTGCATTCTTCAATCCAAATGGCATAACTGTATAACAGTATGTGCCCCATCCAGTAGTAAAGGTGGTTTTGGCCATGTCCTCTGGTGCCATCCGTATTTGATTGTACCCAGAAAATCCATCCATAAATGACATTAATGCACTGCCTGCTGTGTTATCCACCAAAACATCAATGTGTGGGAGAGGGAAATCATCTTTTGGGCAAGCTTTATTGAGATCTCGGTAGTCTACACACACCCGTACCCGCCCGTCTTTCTTTGGTACTGGCACTATGTTAGCAATCCAATCAGCTTGACTCACTGCCTGTATGAAACCCACTTTTAATAGCTTGGACACTTCTTCTTTCACCTTAATTTGCCATTCGGGTTGCATCCTTCTTAGACGCTGCTTTACTGGTCTAAACCCTTCTTTGATGTCAATGCGATGCTGCACAATCTCGGGGTCTATACCAGGCATATCTTCATAAGACCATGCAAACACATCTTGGAATTCCTCCAATAAGGTGCTGAAATCAGATTGCTCTTGTACAGATAGAGTGGACCCAATTTGTATTTCCTTAGGATTTTCATTAGTGCCTAAGTTAATCATGATGGTTTCATTCTTTACAGGTTCGAGATTTCTCTCGTGTTCATCATTAATTGCTTTGTTTAAGTCAGGGTCTTTGGACATTTGTACAATATATTCGTCAAGGGACATATCAACATAAGCAAAATCAGGGCTCATTTCATTAGTAAAAGGAGTGATTACATCAAGGATTTTCTTAACGGCCTCTTTACCAAGCACAGCCTGAGCGCCACTTTCAATAGTCTCTGCTCCCTTCTCCCAGCTCCAAGTACTAGTTCCCCCATTAGCATCCTTAATCAATTTTGACAAGTCCCCCGCAACTGCCTCTTCAGTCAAGGCCAGTATGTACATGTCACGATCAAATAGTAGCAAGTTCCATGCTCCCTGTTCCAGATTGTCGGCCCAGTCGACTTCTGGTATTTCTATCTTGGTTGGTTCCTTCAAAACAAACTCCATTCTCAGCTCTTCTGTGAAGAATACTTCCAGTCCAGGTAATCTCTTCCCGCTCCTTTTATCTATCCAGGGTTCAGGGAAACCACAATAGGGAAAGTTTTCTCCTTCTTTAACAAAATTCCCATTGAGCGTGTTCTTATTCTGTGGGAACCCTTCTTTTCCCTCATAACCTAGCCCTTTACGGTTCTTCTGTGCTCGAAAATCTGGGAATTCGGTGATTCCTTGGCTATTTCTCCCCATGCCCATGCCTGGCATATATCCCATCTTCTTCATGATGTGTGCCACCATGTGGCTTACTCCTTCTGCAAAGTCTGGGCAAACTTTTTCCTTCTCTGTATCCTTCCTTTCCAGCATTTGTACCAACTCAAACCCTCTCCATCCCAGGTTTTCTTCTCCTTCTTTGATTCCCAAAACCTGACCAGTTATCTCTCCATCTCCATGAATCACTAGAACACCTCCTTCCCACGGTAATTTGATTTTCTGATGTACC
Source organism: Liquidambar formosana (assembly GCA_039720395.1). NCBI lineage: Eukaryota > Viridiplantae > Streptophyta > Magnoliopsida > Saxifragales > Altingiaceae > Liquidambar > Liquidambar formosana. The sequence goes on from CM077822.1 coordinate 27,066,208, forward strand.
GTGGATGGAACAGCTTCTAACGGATGGAGCCAAGTTCTCCCCAGAAGTAGATTATAGTTTGCAGGTATGTCCATTACACAAAATTCAACTGTTGACTCAGTAGGTCCAACCTTGCAAGTAGTTGTAAATGTTCCAAGCACACTTCTTGAGCTATTATCATACCCTCTTACTGTCATGGCAGATGGTGCGAGTTCTTCCTTGCAGATTCCCAGTCTGGTGGCTGTGCGCAAAGGACACACATTTAGTGCTGACCCATTGTCTATCAGAACTACTGGGATTCTCAAATCTTTGCATTCCACGGTAACATATAAAGGCTTTGCATGCTCTGTACCTTCAGTTGGGAGATCTTCTTTTGAGAAAGCTAACACAGCCCTACTGGTAGACCCAACTCCCATGATTGACAGTACCTGTTGTGGTGTTGTTTCTACAGATACCTCATGCCTTGCTAGTGCATCCAAGAGCGTTTGTCTGTGGTTTTTGGAAGCCACTAGTAAACCCCATAGGCTGATGTTTGCTTGTGTTCTTTTCAGTTGCTTTAAGACCCTGTCTTCCTCTTCTTCTTTCCCCACATCTGCAATTTTCTGTCTCAGTTCTTCTATATCAACTTCTTGATTTGCCTCTCTTCCTGGGTGATCACCCTCCAAAAAGGGTGGTTTAAAATGTCTCCCCGTGCGTGTAAGATGCATAGTATCTTCTCTTTCAGTCCCTTCTCTGATTTCTTCCCAAAACTTTATTCCCCGTGTCTCCTCTTCTTCATCACTGTCATCCCAGGGCACACATACGGCTATTAGTGCTGATGGGTCCCAATTCTTGCTTCCTTCCTCGATCACGTTGGCATATGGTGGAGGTGTATTCTTATGATTGGGTATGGGGTTTTGATGTACATTGGGCTTTTTCTCTGGCCCAGGAGGTGGTAGCTTTCCTGAATCTATCATATCCTGGATTTCATGCTTCAAACGGGTGCAATTATCGATCTTGTGCCCAATCCGTTGATGGAATTCACAAAACTCGTTCTGCCTCCAATTGGACGGGATGGGACTCGGGAGTGCTCTTGGTTCCAATGCTTGTAGGTACCCCCGTTTCGATAGGTTAGCAAAAGCTTTAGACAAGGGAACCCCTAGATCATGGAATACTCTCGGCTTCTTCTCAGTTGGCTGAATGGTACTGACTGCTGCTTGTGTAGCCCCACCGGCTCTAACTCCGCTATTTGGAACATTGCTGCTTGCCCCAAATACTCTTTTGGGTTTGCCTTCTATCTGTCCTTTATGGATTGCATCTTCTATCCTTGTCCCACACTGATACAATTGTTGAAAGTCCATAACAGATGAGGTCAGCATTTTATCGAAGTAAACGGATGTGAGATTTTTCAGCACCATGTTGACCTGGTCTATCTCAGCTGGCCTGTTGGTCAATTTTACCGCTTTTGCCCTCCATCTGCCGATAAACTCAGAGAAGGGTTCATCAGACCTCTGCCTTGTCATCTCCAAATCTCGCAGTGTTACGTCCAGCATAGTATTGTAGTTGTACTTATTTGTGAATTCTTGGGCTAAAGCCTCCCAAGATCCAACTATCTTCTCTTCCAACCCATAATACCATTTTGATGCATCCCCTGATAATGACAAAGGGAAAGCATGCAAGATCTGATCTGAATTTAGTCCCCTCATTCGCGTAATGCTCATGTACTGGCGGAGGTGCTGCTTCGGATCGCCAGTCCCATCAAATTTCTCATAATCTGCCATTTTGAATTTAGAGGGTAATTGGGCTTTAGCTATGGACTCAGCATTGGGCATGGAGAACATATAGTCATCCATTCCTTGGGATTTGCGCCATGCGGCCTTCATCTGGCCCATTTGCTCTCTCATTTCTTGATTCTCAGCCTCTAGTTTGTCCACCCGAGAGTCTTCTACTTTGCCCTTTCCTTTGGCGTTTTTCTTGAGTGTGTAGTCAGCATAGTCTTCATCATCCCAGGCATTCTCATTTTCATCTGTCTTTCGGGCGCCGCTTTTTTCTCCAGTTTTTTCTTCCTCACCTTCAGAATACTTTTGCTCTTTTTCTTCTTTGGGCTTGCTTTCTCCTGTCTCTAGGTTATCCATCCTTTGCACCAATGCAGCGACCATTTTTTTCATCTCAGCTTTTTCTTGTTGCATCAGAGCCATAAGATCGGCTAGGGTTGGTTCTGCCATCTGTTCTGTTCTTCTCAATCGATTGGATGTAGGTGAACGCGTCCAAACACGACCTGAATGCTCAATATTTTACTGAAATTTGGCCAAAGCAAATGTTTAAGTTCACATCCTTTTACCAAGTGAGAAACTTATTCTGTATGACTTTACCCAATTCCCTTTTTATCATACTTTGGGCCTCATCATGTTTACTAAATCTTTTGAATGCTCCAAAGTTTGATAAATGTACAAAATTGGTCATTTCTTTAAACATAAGCCCATTTACAATTCTCTCACCTCATCAGCATCTTTTGGGCCTAAGTCCAAATTTCTTTTTTTTTTTTTCAAGCTTGGACCCAATTTTCAAAGCTGCTCATCATCTCTCATATACTGGGCTTTAGGCTTAAAGAATAATCAATTTGGCCTTTAATTTGTTTGGATTTGTTTGCTTCTTGCATCTGATTTAGTCCTAACATTCACTAGGCCCACATAATTTGTTATCTGTTTCAAGTTAAGTCCAATGGTGTTTAGGTGACCAAACTTCCAGGCCCAGAACTCGTGGATTGCTATCTCATTCAGCTACTCGAAAGCTCTTGGCCTCCGGCCGACGCTAACGCTATGATTGACAGCCTAAGTGTCGGTTTGTCAAAAAAAACGGCAACGGCATGCTGATAACCCAAGGCTCGAGGGATTAATTAATCCCCTACCTTCACTAGCGTATGGCTTTATGATAGCATGTCGGCCCTCCTGACAATGCATTAACTCTCATATCCTCTCACTCTTGAGCTTCTTCATAAACGGAGATTAAGCATTAGCAATCTCACAATTATTTGAAAACTCAAACCCCCATCTCCCTTATTTTTCTTAATTTTCATCCCAGACTCAATGGCTTCTTCTTCTTCCTCTCACAGCCGTCCTGACTTAAATGCTGCACCAGATATGCAGCCAGACACTTGGCACCCAATGTTCATAACTTATGACCAGCCCATCACAGTTAATGATACTGTGATACACAACCATACAAATGCTGTAGCGGTAGCCGCAGGGCTCCTTACTCCTCGTGACGAAAGGATACTAAATGCAAGGTCCGACATGGACCTAATGAGGGATGCCATGGCCCTAAGTGTTCGGGCCACTACAGTCACTTCCAGCATGGCCCGGCGCCTGCATACTAGGAGTGGGGAAGTCCAAAGGCTTAACAATCAAACTCTCAATCTTCAACGAAAGATTCAGCGGTTCAGTCGGACAATAAGGACCCTGAAAGAGGAGAACAGGACTCTGAAGGAGATGGTGGATGCTTATGCCAGGGGGGTTACACCTAGAGTTGTAGCTCTAGAAGGGCTCGAGGATCAAGTTCGGGAGCAACTGGGAAAGCTCCAAAACGAAGTTCAAATTCACTCTTCTGGTCCTTCCAGCCCTCCCCAGGATGTTGCTATGGAGTAGTACCTTTTCTCTCTTTTTTTTTTTTTCTTTTTCTTTATGTTTCTCTCTTCTCTCTTTTCTTTCTTTTTGAATCTAATGAACACTCCCCTCTTTTTTTTTCTCTCAGAGTATAGAAGAAGAGTAAACAAACATAAAAGGATATTATATTTCACAAGCTAAAACCAGATTACATATTCTGCACTACTGGCTACCATAAGCCAAAATACAAAATACATTTTTAACTCTCAAAATGATACATAAAAACGAGCAGGAGCGCGATGAGTGCCAGAAATGGAATAATCCTTCGGAATGGAATCTTTACACATGCACAATAGAAGGCCATCTGGAGTGAGAGTATGGTGAACAGAATAGTGAAGATGAAGAAATCCCAAGAAAACATGGTGAGGGAGGAGGCTCTGATAGGGGAACAATGATGAGTGTTTATAAGAAGAAATCTCAGGGGCTAAAAATGGCAAACCCCCCTTATCGATTTGCAGGTAGTGGCCACTTATAGAAGGGACATCAGCTTTCTAGTGATCACGTGGAGGGGACCCCTAATGACTACCAGCATTGAACCTTTTGAGGAATAATGATTCCTCCCCTAAATAGCAAAATCCCACTTTCTCTCCCATATTGGGCATGACTTGAAATAATAAATAATTAATGTGGACCACGCCCCGCACCCGTGATAAACATCTAATCATGGATGCAATTATGACACACAAAATGACATGCATTTATGCAGGGTTATGCAAAAGTAGGAATTTTCCATGTGTGGCTGGTCAGCGGGGTACTTCTCCTTCAAGGGTCACCCAGGCTAGGATGCTCAATGAGCAATCCGTTAACGTACTCACAAGCTTATTACAGGCTAGTGGCACAGACCGTGGGTTGATGATGCCAACTCCCAGTAACCATAGGCGCGAATGGGGCCCGGTACTTTTCGTCAGACTGTCATCGAGGGTATAAGGGTAATCGTGCCCGTGTGTGCAATTATTTAGTTCTATTCAATTATATTTCCCATTTTAAATAAAGCCAACAATCATTCACATGGAGTCTAGCTCTTTAGCACAGTTCAGGTCCCCAGCAGAGTCGCCACTGTAAGCGCCGCGGGCTCGTGCGGCCCTTTAGGACGTATAATGCTATTGCGAAGCACTAGTGTATCAGGAGTCGCCACCCAAGTCAGCCTTGGGAACTAATCATACCATTCTGGGTAATTCAATCTCAAATTCAACGAATTCGAACCAGAGATCCAGAGTTCGGAGCTAAGGTACACTGTTGGGAAGGTGTTAAGCACCCGACAATGCCCGATAAAAAAATCGGCCTCCGTAAACGATTGTTGGCTATATTTAATCCAGAAAATTTAGTTGAATTTCATCCATAAGCACACAATATATGAAATATCATGCCAATCATATGAAAAATGATGTGAGTAAAGTGAGAAAGAGGCTATAATACATAGCAAAACAGGATATACAGAAAATTAGATATACAGGTTACCATTTGATGAAATAATATATACAAGTTAACATTTAATGAACTAGCCAAAACCAGAGTAAATCATCAGAAATATTTAATATTAAAAAGAGACATGATAATAATTGAAGTTAATGAAAGAGTGGTGACAGGTGCGTACGCAATATAGGATAATGAGTACGCATGGTGCGTACGCAACAATAACTAATGCACACGCACACACGTGCGTACGCAACATACCATAATGCGTACGCATGAGTGTACTATGTTCTTTCCTCTACCCTGGGCACGGGCTGAAAGTATCCACGTCAATTTTCATTTTGTCAGAGACCAACTTCTTTCTAGCTTATCTCAATCATTTCTTAACCATATTCAATAATTCAAAACCTAGATTACAGTTCCCATAGTATACTACCAGCATGCATAACTTATTTACACAGATATTTACATAATCATGGTCATATTTGAGTTCAAAGTCTGGGATTTCCATCCCGGCGACTATCCGGTCCGTACAAAGTAACAAAATAATTAGTGATACCTATCTACTGGGTATATAATAGCTAATCCTCAATGTATTCTCTAGTGTTAAAAGCAAGAATAATAGACATTAGAATGAGAATAACTTACCCTCAGGTTTGAGTGCCTCCGATATCGACGCAACAATTCCCGCCTTATCGCCTAAGATTGCAGCTGTAGATTCCCTTGGTTTATTTCTGGTTTTCTAGTGTTTGGGTATTTGTTTGATGGATGATTTCATTTCTTTTTCTCCCTAAATTTCTGACTGGTTTTTTCTCATTGATTTCTCAATCTTTCAATGTTATTCACTCGGATGATTTTTCTCCACCCCTTTTCTGTTCAGCAGAGTCTTTATTTATAGACTGCGGTAAGTCAGTTCTCCTCACTAAAAACCAAAATCATACCTGTGCGACCCAGGAAATCAGCAACCGGCTGGTTCCCTTGTTTTGTTCCCCATACATTTCAAATTCAAGCGGCCCCCGAAACTTTTTCCCTCTACCCCATGCCGATCAGTCTTGGGTGAAAACATTGGTGCTGGAATAAGGGGAAGTGACATTTGTGCGTACGCATATGTGGCTGTTGCGTACGCATGGTGCGTACGCATACATAGTATATGCGTACGTAAGAGGTAATCACACAGGCTTTCAAGCTGCAATCTAAGCGTTTCGTTAGGAATTGCTTTGTCAATTTCTCGGGACACACAATAAACCTCATCATCGGGATTCCAACTTGGGTGATCTCACATCTGATTGGGCGGTACAAAATGGGGTGTCTACAGTTGCCCCTCTTTCGATTATACTCGCTCGCGAGTAATATCGGAAGACTTCATAGACCTGTCCATTTTTACCGACTGACCAAATCGAAATCAAAGTATAAGCAATGCAATGGGTCGAGTCAGGAATCACCCAACTACCTACGTACCCTATGGAAGGGATCAGACCCGCCATAGTTCGTGCAAATAAAATAAAAGCTCACCTGGGCAGTGATGTGGGGTATAAGTGTATGAGTTAACGAGAATAGCCATCTCGGGCTTATGAGGAATTGTCCTTGACAAAGGGCAATAAGGCGTTATCGAACCCTATAGCGAGGGTTGACCTCAACAGAGGCCCACATAAGTGATTTCTGATGATGTCGGACCCTATAAAGAGGGCTGACCTCAACGGAGGCCCAAGTCGGTCATATCGGACCCTACAAATAGGGCTGACCTCAACAGAGGCCCAAGTCGGAGGATGTCGGACCCTATAAAGGGTTGACCTCAACAGAGGCCCAAGTCGGATGATGTCGGACCCTATAAAGGGTTGACCTCAACAGAGGCCCAAGTCGGATGATGTCGGACCCTATAAAGGGTTGACCTCAACAGAGGCCCAAGTCGGATGATGTCGGACCCTATAAAGGGTTGACCTCAACAGAGGCCCAAGTCGGATGATTTTGAAGAACGGTCGTGATTTTCGGACCTTAACGAAGGTCGGATATTTAAATTTCGACCCTTACAAAGGTCTGGTATCAAGTCGAGACTTAACTACAAATTATGTGTCAATATTGTCGCTGGTTTATAGTCAAGCAAAATCATGCAAATGCGTACGCACAAGTCATCATTGCGTGCGCACACTACGTGCGCAAGGACAACCTATGCGTACGCAACAGTGTTTTAATTTTTCCCACAATAACCGCGACGGCGTCGTTTTCTTTACCATCATCTTTCAAGCTTACAACCCTTCGTCTCCGGCGAAGGCTTTCCATATTACCCAAACCTCTCACAGTCTTTCTGCCTCTCCCTAACAGCTTTGCATCCGAAACCCTTCCTCCTCCTCAGATTCTCCACTTCTCCATTTCCCTTCTCCTCTACCTAAACTCCCTCCTAATCTTCGTTCCCTGAAACTTCATTGCCAACATACCCGAAGCTTCCATCGACAGAAATGGCGCCCAAGCGAGTCCGTGGAGATGATGATGGCTTCGTCATCAACAGGTGGGATCCTCAGCTTCCTCCGAACGCCATACCGGAGATTCTACACCGGCCTACGGAGCACCGTTCTCAGATCGCACGTCAGCAGAGGGTATGTGATCAAAATCGATTTTTTTTCTTTAAAGCTTTGATTTTTATCGATGCATGTTAAAAAAAATTCGGACTTTGTTGAAGCAACGATGATTAATGGACCCAGAATAATAAAATAATAATAAAATAAAAAAAAACTGTGAACTCTGATTAATAACTCGATGAAGAAGATATGACAATGGCGGGACAAAAACAGGGGCTACTGGTGCACTGAAAGTGGGTGTCCGTTATGCGTACGCAAGGCCACCTGTTGCGTACACAATACTGATACTCAAGTTCTTTCCAGCAGACCTCGAAAACCAAACCTATGCTACCTATGACCTAGACTTAATTATGGTGTATGTTACACTGGGGGAGAAAAAAGAAAAAATAAATAAATAAATAAATAAATAAATAAATAAATAAATAAATAAATAAATAAGAAGAAGAAGGAGTGATACCCGATCCAGTGGGATGATGTTGCCAATGATGCGTACGCATCGACAACAATTGCGTACGCATCATATGCGAAGAATTCCGAGGTTCAGAGCTTTGGGACTTAGGCTCGAGAGGAACCCATGCTAATTCGGATTGATACGAATATCGGGTCTGCATAGATCAATCATGCATATGTAATGATATTATTTTAACAACGTGCGTACGTAACCCTACTGTAGCGTACGTAACATCACCAAACCTTTGAGTCAGCCCCTAGGACTTTGATGAATAGACCTAATGATGACATGGTGTGGGTGGTGGGGAGTGGGCTGTCAAATGCGTATGCGGCATATTGTGGTGCGTACGCAAGGCACTGTTGCGTACGCAATGCTATATGTTGCGTATGCACTGGTGAAAATTATGGATTGCTTGAATGCGTACGCATCTGATGGGGTTGAGTACGCATTTTTCCTGAATTCTATTACATATAATTGCCTAATATACATACCTGTTTTTATACTCACCTGACTTTAAATCTTTGCAGATTCCGAAGAAGAAGTATGGACGCGGTAGCATGGATAGCCTGACTAGCTGGTGGGGTCGGCTTACCGAGGAGACCCGGCAGCTGGTCATAGACGCGGGCTTCGGGAAGCTTGCCACTGACACCATCACGCGCCGTCCTGGCCCTACCCTTGTGCTTGCCTTGGCCGAGAGGTGGTGGGACACCACCCACACCTTCCATATAGCTGGACGGGAGTACACCATGACCCCGTATGACTTTTACCGCCTGACTGGGTTGAGGATGAGGGGACGGCGGTTTACTTTTGAGCTGACGGAGGCCGATCGCAAGGCCTTGACCTTGCGCTTGTTGGGAGTCCCTTGCCCATCTGCTACGCTGAAGTACCCAGCTCTGCTTGCTGCGTACTCTCAGAGAGGCCAGGATACCGCGGAGGATCGCACGCAGATGGCGCGAGCCTTCATTCTATACCTCCTTGGCGCCTTTCTGGTCGCCAACTCTGCACAGACGGTGGAGCCTGGATGGCTGCTGGCTCTGGATGATTTGACCACTGCGAGAGAGTATGGCTGGGGGAGTGCGGTGCTCTCTCATCTGTATGCCACTATGGATTCTCTGAGTCGGCTAGTGTCTGATCCCACCGGATGTTGGCGCTTGTGGGGGGTAAGATGCTTTCTTTCCTTTCTTCCTTTTCTGTACTTTTCTCTTTCATTTTTTGACTGTAAATGGTAACATCTGAACTGTACAGTTGTGGGCTCGTGAGTATCTCACCCTGGAGCCGCTGATGGATGGTGATGAGGCTTCCCATATCGTGGTCAGGGAGTTTTTGGATAGACTGGATAGGGTAAATGCCCTTCTGCACTCTTTTTTTTCTTTTTATTTTTTTATTTTTTTTTATTTTTTTTTTTTAACTGTACTAACTTCCTCTTTTTTGCAGGTAAATGCCCGACCATGGGTGGGTGCTCCGGAGCTGGGTCCTCAGGACTGGGAGGAGGATGCACGGGAGATGGCTGAGATCTCCTGTCTGCTGTCTTATCCCCGGGCACGCGCCTTCTATTTTGCTGAGAGGGTGGTGCCCCAGCTCACCATCGACCCGGAGCTGCGCCAGAGGGTTCCTTATGATCCGCCCTCCTTTTCCTTGATCCCCTATTCGATGAGCACAGCGGATGTGGAGGAGTGGCGAGAGGGTATACATTACCTTTCCAGACTGCTAGGACCCTCGGAGAGCTACTCCACTTTCGCTCGCGAGCGGCTCATGCCCCGCCTCGTCGGACACCAGGTCTTCTGATTGTTTCTGTGTTTCTTTTACCTGTTTTTGATCTTTGATGCTCACTTTATCTTCTCCTTTTCTGTCAGGTTCCTTTTGCTGGCGCGCCTGGCGAGGGATTTCCACCTGTATTTCCTTCCTGGTCTGTCCCACTCTTCCGCCGCAGCGGCCGGGTTCGCGAGGTGCGCATTCAGCGGGATATGACGGCCTATCCCTGTCCTATTCCCCCTGGTACACGCCAGGTATGTTTTCTCTATTTCTGCAAAAATATGGTTATCATGTGATGTATGCATGTCCTAATTGTTTTTCCCATTTTTCCCTGTTAGCTTACGCTCCCCGAGACTGAGTTCGTCTATCAGATGATAGGCGGACTCAAGCAGCTATGCATTGATCAGTCACAGACTATCCTAGAGCTGCGGGGAGGCGCGGGACGAGGTGGTGGTGGTGATACAGACAGTGACGATGATGATGATGATGGGGATGGTGATGAGGAGAGTGTGATGCAGCCCCCTCGTGGTCGCGGTGGTGCCAGTTCATCCAGTGCCCAGAGGCGATAGATTTTTTTTTTTTTTTTTTTTTTTTTTTTTTTTTTTTTTTTTTTTTTTTGTTCACTTACCCCTTCTTTCTCAGAACAGTTTCTGTATTGATTTTTTTGGGATGTGTATTTAAACATTTCTGCCATAACCTTTATTTCAGTTTTTATTTTTATTAGCAATCGCATGTTTATATGAAAATATGCCTTTTTCAAAACGCGAATCTGATATTTTATTGAAAACCATCCACCACGATTTGATCGAACCAAACAACCACTATCTTTCGGACTTGGTATCTGTCGTGAAAATCCGCTGGCAGAAATCCACACAAAGGTGTACGCAAAACAACCTGATGCACATGCATGTTGCGTACGCAACATGTGAGTGTGCGTACGCAAGTTGCGTACGCAATGTAGAACTGAGCATACGTAGGATAATGCTTTATGGGCCCCACACAGCTGCATAAATATCTTTTTCTCTTTACTCCACCGCCTTCTTTCAAAAGTTCTCGGTAATGACAAATCCTTCTGAACGCCTTAAATCATTCCCTTTATCTCACCGCCTGTCTTCAGAGATTCTTGGTAATGGCAACTCTTTCTGATTGGATTAAATCCTTTAATCGTCAGTTTCGCGAGGAGCTGAATACACAATTTCACTTAGCTTCCTTACTTGATTACTCCAAAGTGCGGATCGATCAGAACTTTCTTCAATTTGCTGCAGGATTTTGGGATCCTTCCCGTCATGTGTTTCGCTTCAACAATTCAGAGATGTGTCCTACCATGGAGGAGTTTGGCGCTATTCTCGGGCGTTCCGACTTTACTCATGTCCTGCTACCCTCAATTGCCCAAGCTAAAGCTGAGGATTTAGTTCCCATATTTGGTATCTCCTTTAGAATTGCTTGTGACTTGTTTTCAGATTCTCGAATAAATTTGCAGGCTTTGATCTCATATTTCCGTCAACTTCCCACTGCGGACACAGAAAACCAACCTCAGTATCAATTAAATGCCGCTTGTTTTTGTATCTTGGCAAAATACTTATTCATGGATGATTCTGATTCTGCTGACGCAACTCTGCTGCGAGTCCTTCCTATCTTAAAGGTTCAAAATCCTTGCATGATGATTTTAGCTGGTACTCTCAACGCTTTGAGCAAATTTGTGAGAGGTGAGGTTTCCTTCATAGGCGGTAGTCCCCTTTTGCTGCAGGTGAGTTTACTGCCTCCTCTCTTTTTTTTTTCAGTTCTGCTGCCTCCTTATTGCGTACGCATCATGAGATGCGGCGAACGCAACTTGCGTACGCATGGTTTTACATTGCGTACGTTATATGTTGCGTACGCAATACCGTATTGCGCGTGCGCACGTGGCGTACGCATCTTTTTATAATGCGTACGTATGAATGCTTTGTCCTTTCTCCAGATTTGGCTTTTCGAGCGTCTTCAGCTTGTGTCAGAACCTCAGTCGAGTCCTTGGACATACCAGCCGCAATCGTATCGCCGTAGGCCTTTGATCAAACCTTTTCCCGACATGGATAATCTTCAAGTGATGGTTTCTAACCTTTCTTGCCATAATGTCCGGTGGTTCTGCCCCTGGTGGAGAATATCTGACATGACTTCAAGTTTGATCCTTTCTTACGGCGTGATGTTGGTTGGTCTGAAAGAAATATCCTACTGCCCGGTGCCCCGTATTCAGCGTCAATTTGGAGAATCCCAGAGAGCTCTGAATAAAGACCATATGGGATACGTCTGTCCTCTTGTGGGTCGCATTATTGAGCGCATTCGGGAAGCATGGCCCCAAAGAGCCCGGACATATTCCATCACCGCTCCAATGTTAATCAGCCCTTCAACGTCTTACTATGCTTGGCTCGCTTCTGATATTGAGGAATCCAAGAAAGCAAATGACCAGCACAAGCGGAAGATCATTGGGCAAAGTAGTTGTGATCGAAAAAAGACGAGGAAATGATTTGCTAATTCGAAATAAACCTTGTCAATCGTATTGTATTTCATGTCCTTTCCCCTTTTTTAGTACAAGCAATCAACAAGATGTAACGGTTACTTAAATAAACAAAGCTATCTTAATTAAATTTTGCACTGATTCCAACCCATTGTTCACACAAAATTGAGTCCACTTTATATGTAGTATTTCCGGAGTCGGTCCAGATTGGTGGGCTGTGTGAACTCATTCCCTTCTTCGTCCATTAGCTTGGCTGCTCCTCCTGGCAGTATGGTTTTGATGATGTATGGGCCCACCCAGTTGGGTCTGAACTTGCCCCTAGGATCTGATACCCGAGTTAGCATCTCCTTGAGCACTAAATCTCCTTCCTTTAAGTTCCTTGGCTTCACTCTTTTGTTAAATGCTCTGGCGACTCTTCTCTGATACCCTTGCACATGGTATAATGCTTTGAGCCTTGTTTCATCTAACAGCGCCAATTGTTCATAGCGGCTTCTTTTCCATTCGGCTTCAGGGATTTTTCCTTCTACCATGACCCTTACCGATTGGACTTCCAGTTCCACTGGTAACACTGCTTCCATTCCATAGACCAGTGAATAAGGGGTTGCCCCAGTAGATGACCTTATTGATGTTCGATACCCCCACAATGCACTCGGTAACTTTTCTGCCCAATCCTTGTAAGTTTCTGCTGACTTTTCGAGGATGTGCTTGACATTTTTATTAGCCGCTTCTACTGCTCCGTTGGTCTGAGGTCGATAAGGAGAGGATTTGTGATGTTTAATACTGTATTTCTCGAATACATCTTGGACTTCCCCCTGAAAGTGTAGTCCATTGTCCGAAATGACCTCGTGCGGCACTCCATACCTGCAGATAATATGAGTCTCAATAAATTTAGCCACATGCTTAGCTTTCAACACCGTATAGGCTTCTGCTTCCACCCATTTGGTGAAGTAATCGATTGCCACGAGTATATATTCATACCCTCCTGTAGCCTTAGGGGCGATCTTTCCCATAATGTCTATGCCCCAAGCAGAAAATGGCCACGGTGACGTCAACTGGTGCAATTCAACTGGAGGCGTGTATTGCATGTTGGAGTAAACCTGGCATTGATGACATTTTCGTACATAATTCCCGCAATCTGCTTCCATGGTAGTCCAATAGTATCCCAGCCGAATGATCTTCTTTGCTAGCATCCTCCCATTCATGTGAGGGCCACATTCCCCTTCATGCACTTCACTGATTAATACTTTGGCTGCCTTTTCATTAATGCATAATAAGTGAATACCATTGGGAGACCTTTTGAACAGACTTCCTCCACACAAAATGTATTGCATTGCTAGCAACCTCAACGCTCTACGATCTTTCTTATCTGCTTCTTCTGGGTATTTGCCACGTTCCAGAAAATTCAGGATATCGAAGTACCAGGGCTCCCCATCATCAATTTCTCCTTCCATAACCATAATGGTGGTTTCATGGGCTGGTTGGGATTTCTGTTGTATGGTCAATGGTTGTAATCGGGCTCCTTCTGGAATATGAATTAAAGAGGCTAACGTGGCTAGGGCGTCGGCAAACTGGTTTTGAGATCTGGGTAAGGGGGTGAAGGTTATTTTTCGAAATTTATGGGCCAGTCTTTCGAGGTGGTTTTGATAGGGTTTCAGGTGTTCTTCCTTGGTCTTCCAAATGTTCTGGACTTGAGCAATTACTAGTGCGGAGTCCCCGAAAACCTCTACTTCTTCCGCTTGTAGTGTTAACAATGCTTCTAACCCTGCAATGCAAGCCTCATACTCCGCCGTGTTGTTTGAATTCTGGAAGTTTAGTTTAACCGACAGGAGTATGTGTGATCCTTCTGGTGTAATCAAAATGACCCCGATCCCATCTCCATACTGATTCGATGCTCCGTCGAAATACATCTTCCATGTCTTCAAACAATCGACGTTCAAGAGGTTTTCATCGGGGAAATCATCGTTAAGGGCTTCCCCTAGCACCGGATGTTTTCCACAATAATCTGATACTGCCCCTCCTTTTATCGCCTTCTGCGTGACATAAACCAACTCGAATCCGGCAAGTAAAAACAGCCATCGCGATAATCGCCCGTTGAGTGTTTGCTTCTCAAATAGGTATTTGAGCGGATCCATCCGGCATATTACTTGGACTTCATAATTCATCAAGATGTGCCTTAACTTTTGAACAGCCCACACTAATGCAAAGCACGATTTCTCTACCACCGTGTATCTTGTTTCATAGTCATGCAACTTCTTGCTTAAGTAGTAGATGGCGTGTTCACATCCCTGATCATCCCGTTGTGCCAACATGCTCCCCAAAGCTTCCTCAAAGACGGATAAATACAACATCAATGGTTTTCCAGGACGAGGTGGAACCAGGATTGGTGGGTTTAACAAGTATTCTTTTATAGCTTCGAATGCTTGTTGGCATTGATTATTCCATTCTTTAGGCTCCCCTTTTCTTAGCAGCTTAAAAATGGGCTCACAAGTTGAAGTGAGTTTTGCTATAAATCTGCTGATGTACTGTAACCTTCCTAAAAATCCACGTATTTCTTTTTCCGTCTTTGGCGGTGGCATTTCTAAGATAGCTTTGACCTTGGTGGAGTCCACCTCTATCCCCCTGTTTGTTACCAAGAACCCCAGCAATTTTCCTGATGTTACTCCGAAAGTGCATTTCTGTGGATTCAACCTCAGCTTATATTTCCTGATTCTTTTGAAGAATTTCCTCAAATTCTGTAAGTGACCCTCCCTAGTCTCTGACTTTACGATCATATCGTCTACGTATACTTCCACTTCTCGATGCATCATGTCATGCAATAATGTGGTAGCCATCCGTTGATAAGTTGCGCCTGCATTCTTCAATCCAAATGGCATAACTGTATAACAGTATGTGCCCCATCCAGTAGTAAAGGTGGTTTTGGCCATGTCCTCTGGTGCCATCCGTATTTGATTGTACCCAGAAAATCCATCCATAAATGACATTAATGCACTGCCTGCTGTGTTATCCACCAAAACATCAATGTGTGGGAGAGGGAAATCATCTTTTGGGCAAGCTTTATTGAGATCTCGGTAGTCTACACACACCCGTACCCGCCCGTCTTTCTTTGGTACTGGCACTATGTTAGCAATCCAATCAGCTTGACTCACTGCCTGTATGAAACCCACTTTTAATAGCTTGGACACTTCTTCTTTCACCTTAATTTGCCATTCGGGTTGCATCCTTCTTAGACGCTGCTTTACTGGTCTAAACCCTTCTTTGATGTCAATGCGATGCTGCACAATCTCGGGGTCTATACCAGGCATATCTTCATAAGACCATGCAAACACATCTTGGAATTCCTCCAATAAGGTGCTGAAATCAGATTGCTCTTGTACAGATAGAGTGGACCCAATTTGTATTTCCTTAGGATTTTCATTAGTGCCTAAGTTAATCATGATGGTTTCATTCTTTACAGGTTCGAGATTTCTCTCGTGTTCATCATTAATTGCTTTGTTTAAGTCAGGGTCTTTGGACATTTGTACAATATATTCGTCAAGGGACATATCAACATAAGCAAAATCAGGGCTCATTTCATTAGTAAAAGGAGTGATTACATCAAGGATTTTCTTAACGGCCTCTTTACCAAGCACAGCCTGAGCGCCACTTTCAATAGTCTCTGCTCCCTTCTCCCAGCTCCAAGTACTAGTTCCCCCATTAGCATCCTTAATCAATTTTGACAAGTCCCCCGCAACTGCCTCTTCAGTCAAGGCCAGTATGTACATGTCACGATCAAATAGTAGCAAGTTCCATGCTCCCTGTTCCAGATTGTCGGCCCAGTCGACTTCTGGTATTTCTATCTTGGTTGGTTCCTTCAAAACAAACTCCATTCTCAGCTCTTCTGTGAAGAATACTTCCAGTCCAGGTAATCTCTTCCCGCTCCTTTTATCTATCCAGGGTTCAGGGAAACCACAATAGGGAAAGTTTTCTCCTTCTTTAACAAAATTCCCATTGAGCGTGTTCTTATTCTGTGGGAACCCTTCTTTTCCCTCATAACCTAGCCCTTTACGGTTCTTCTGTGCTCGAAAATCTGGGAATTCGGTGATTCCTTGGCTATTTCTCCCCATGCCCATGCCTGGCATATATCCCATCTTCTTCATGATGTGTGCCACCATGTGGCTTACTCCTTCTGCAAAGTCTGGGCAAACTTTTTCCTTCTCTGTATCCTTCCTTTCCAGCATTTGTACCAACTCAAACCCTCTCCATCCCAGGTTTTCTTCTCCTTCTTTGATTCCCAAAACCTGACCAGTTATCTCTCCATCTCCATGAATCACTAGAACACCTCCTTCCCACGGTAATTTGATTTTCTGATGTACCGTGGATGGAACAGCTTCTAACGGATGGAGCCAAGTTCTCCCCAGAAGTAGATTATAGTTTGCAGGTATGTCCATTACACAAAATTCAACTGTTGACTCAGTAGGTCCAACCTTGCAAGTAGTTGTAAATGTTCCAAGCACACTTCTTGAGCTATTATCATACCCTCTTACTGTCATGGCAGATGGTGCGAGTTCTTCCTTGCAGATTCCCAGTCTGGTGGCTGTGCGCAAAGGACACACATTTAGTGCTGACCCATTGTCTATCAGAACTACTGGGATTCTCAAATCTTTGCATTCCACGGTAACATATAAAGGCTTTGCATGCTCTGTACCTTCAGTTGGGAGATCTTCTTTTGAGAAAGCTAACACAGCCCTACTGGTAGACCCAACTCCCATGATTGACAGTACCTGTTGTGGTGTTGTTTCTACAGATACCTCATGCCTTGCTAGTGCATCCAAGAGCGTTTGTCTGTGGTTTTTGGAAGCCACTAGTAAACCCCATAGGCTGATGTTTGCTTGTGTTCTTTTCAGTTGCTTTAAGACCCTGTCTTCCTCTTCTTCTTTCCCCACATCTGCAATTTTCTGTCTCAGTTCTTCTATATCAACTTCTTGATTTGCCTCTCTTCCTGGGTGATCACCCTCCAAAAAGGGTGGTTTAAAATGTCTCCCCGTGCGTGTAAGATGCATAGTATCTTCTCTTTCAGTCCCTTCTCTGATTTCTTCCCAAAACTTTATTCCCCGTGTCTCCTCTTCTTCATCACTGTCATCCCAGGGCACACATACGGCTATTAGTGCTGATGGGTCCCAATTCTTGCTTCCTTCCTCGATCACGTTGGCATATGGTGGAGGTGTATTCTTATGATTGGGTATGGGGTTTTGATGTACATTGGGCTTTTTCTCTGGCCCAGGAGGTGGTAGCTTTCCTGAATCTATCATATCCTGGATTTCATGCTTCAAACGGGTGCAATTATCGATCTTGTGCCCAATCCGTTGATGGAATTCACAAAACTCGTTCTGCCTCCAATTGGACGGGATGGGACTCGGGAGTGCTCTTGGTTCCAATGCTTGTAGGTACCCCCGTTTCGATAGGTTAGCAAAAGCTTTAGACAAGGGAACCCCTAGATCATGGAATACTCTCGGCTTCTTCTCAGTTGGCTGAATGGTACTGACTGCTGCTTGTGTAGCCCCACCGGCTCTAACTCCGCTATTTGGAACATTGCTGCTTGCCCCAAATACTCTTTTGGGTTTGCCTTCTATCTGTCCTTTATGGATTGCATCTTCTATCCTTGTCCCACACTGATACAATTGTTGAAAGTCCATAACAGATGAGGTCAGCATTTTATCGAAGTAAACGGATGTGAGATTTTTCAGCACCATGTTGACCTGGTCTATCTCAGCTGGCCTGTTGGTCAATTTTACCGCTTTTGCCCTCCATCTGCCGATAAACTCAGAGAAGGGTTCATCAGACCTCTGCCTTGTCATCTCCAAATCTCGCAGTGTTACGTCCAGCATAGTATTGTAGTTGTACTTATTTGTGAATTCTTGGGCTAAAGCCTCCCAAGATCCAACTATCTTCTCTTCCAACCCATAATACCATTTTGATGCATCCCCTGATAATGACAAAGGAAAAGCATGCAAGATCTGATCTGAATTTAGTCCCCTCATTCGCGTAATGCTCATGTACTGGCGGAGGTGCTGCTTCGGATCGCCAGTCCCATCAAATTTCTCATAATCTGCCATTTTGAATTTAGAGGGTAATTGGGCTTTAGCTATGGACTCAGCATTGGGCATGGAGAACATATAGTCATCCATTCCTTGGGATTTGCGCCATGCGGCCTTCATCTGGCCCATTTGCTCTCTCATTTCTTGATTCTCAGCCTCTAGTTTGTCCACCCGAGAGTCTTCTACTTTGCCCTTTCCTTTGGCGTTTTTCTTGAGTGTGTAGTCAGCATAGTCTTCATCATCCCAGGCATTCTCATTTTCATCTGTCTTTCGGGCGCCGCTTTTTTCTCCAGTTTTTTCTTCCTCACCTTCAGAATACTTTTGCTCTTTTTCTTCTTTGGGCTTGCTTTCTCCTGTCTCTAGGTTATCCATCCTTTGCACCAATGCAGCGACCATTTTTTTCATCTCAGCTTTTTCTTGTTGCATCAGAGCCATAAGATCGGCTAGGGTTGGTTCTGCCATCTGTTCTGTTCTTCTCAATCGATTGGATGTAGGTGAACGCGTCCAAACACGACCTGAATGCTCAATATTTTACTGAAATTTGGCCAAAGCAAATGTTTAAGTTCACATCCTTTTACCAAGTGAGAAACTTATTCTGTATGACTTTACCCAATTCCCTTTTTATCATACTTTGGGCCTCATCATGTTTACTAAATCTTTTGAATGCTCCAAAGTTTGATAAATGTACAAAATTGGTCATTTCTTTAAACATAAGCCCATTTACAATTCTCTCACCTCATCAGCATCTTTTGGGCCTAAGTCCAAATTTCTTCTTTTTTTTTTTCAAGCTTGGACCCAATTTTCAAAGCTGCTCATCATCTCTCATATACTGGGCTTTAGGCTTAAAGAATAATCAATTTGGCCTTTAATTTGTTTGGATTTGTTTGCTTCTTGCATCTGATTTAGTCCTAACATTCACTAGGCCCACATAATTTGTTATCTGTTTCAAGTTAAGTCCAATGGTGTTTAGGTGACCAAACTTCCAGGCCCAGAACTCGTGGATTGCTATCTCATTCAGCTACTCGAAAGCTCTTGGCCTCCGGCCGACGCTAACGCTATGATTGACAGCCTAAGTGTCGGTTTGTCAAAAAAAACGGCAACGGCATGCTGATAACCCAAGGCTCGAGGGATTAATTAATCCCCTACCTTCACTAGCGTATGGCTTTATGATAGCATGTCGGCCCTCCTGACAATGCATTAACTCTCATATCCTCTCACTCTTGAGCTTCTTCATAAACGGAGATTAAGCATTAGCAATCTCACAATTATTTGAAAACTCAAACCCCCATCTCCCTTATTTTTCTTAATTTTCATCCCAGACTCAATGGCTTCTTCTTCTTCCTCTCACAGCCGTCCTGACTTAAATGCTGCACCAGATATGCAGCCAGACACTTGGCACCCAATGTTCATAACTTATGACCAGCCCATCACAGTTAATGATACTGTGATACACAACCATACAAATGCTGTAGCGGTAGCCGCAGGGCTCCTTACTCCTCGTGACGAAAGGATACTAAATGCAAGGTCCGACATGGACCTAATGAGGGATGCCATGGCCCTAAGTGTTCGGGCCACTACAGTCACTTCCAGCATGGCCCGGCGCCTGCATACTAGGAGTGGGGAAGTCCAAAGGCTTAACAATCAAACTCTCAATCTTCAACGAAAGATTCAGCGGTTCAGTCGGACAATAAGGACCCTGAAAGAGGAGAACAGGACTCTGAAGGAGATGGTGGATGCTTATGCCAGGGGGGTTACACCTAGAGTTGTAGCTCTAGAAGGGCTCGAGGATCAAGTTCGGGAGCAACTGGGAAAGCTCCAAAACGAAGTTCAAATTCACTCTTCTGGTCCTTCCAGCCCTCCCCAGGATGTTGCTATGGAGTAGTACCTTTTCTCTCTTTTTTTTTTTTTTCTTTTTCTTTATGTTTCTCTCTTCTCTCTTTTCTTTCTTTTTGAATCTAATGAACACTCCCCTCTTTTTTTTTCTCTCAGAGTATAGAAGAAGAGTAAACAAACATAAAAGGATATTATATTTCACAAGCTAAAACCAGATTACATATTCTGCACTACTGGCTACCATAAGCCAAAATACAAAATACATTTTTAACTCTCAAAATGATACATAAAAACGAGCAGGAGCGCGATGAGTGCCAGAAATGGAATAATCCTTCGGAATGGAATCTTTACACATGCACAATAGAAGGCCATCTGGAGTGAGAGTATGGTGAACAGAATAGTGAAGATGAAGAAATCCCAAGAAAACATGGTGAGGGAGGAGGCTCTGATAGGGGAACAATGATGAGTGTTTATAAGAAGAAATCTCAGGGGCTAAAAATGGCAAACCCCCCTTATCGATTTGCAGGTAGTGGCCACTTATAGAAGGGACATCAGCTTTCTAGTGATCACGTGGAGGGGACCCCTAATGACTACCAGCATTGAACCTTTTGAGGAATAATGATTCCTCCCCTAAATAGCAAAATCCCACTTTCTCTCCCATATTGGGCATGACTTGAAATAATAAATAATTAATGTGGACCACGCCCCGCACCCGTGATAAACATCTAATCATGGATGCAATTATGACACACAAAATGACATGCATTTATGCAGGGTTATGCAAAAGTAGGAATTTTCCATGTGTGGCTGGTCAGCGGGGTACTTCTCCTTCAAGGGTCACCCAGGCTAGGATGCTCAATGAGCAATCCGTTAACGTACTCACAAGCTTATTACAGGCTAGTGGCACAGACCGTGGGTTGATGATGCCAACTCCCAGTAACCATAGGCGCGAATGGGGCCCGGTACTTTTCGTCAGACTGTCATCGAGGGTATAAGGGTAATCGTGCCCGTGTGTGCAATTATTTAGTTCTATTCAATTATATTTCCCATTTTAAATAAAGCCAACAATCATTCACATGGAGTCTAGCTCTTTAGCACAGTTCAGGTCCCCAGCAGAGTCGCCACTGTAAGCGCCGCGGGCTCGTGCGGCCCTTTAGGACGTATAATGCTATTGCGAAGCACTAGTGTATCAGGAGTCGCCACCCAAGTCAGCCTTGGGAACTAATCATACCATTCTGGGTAATTCAATCTCAAATTCAACGAATTCGAACCAGAGATCCAGAGTTCGGAGCTAAGGTACACTGTTGGGAAGGTGTTAAGCACCCGACAATGCCCGATAAAAAAATCGGCCTCCGTAAACGATTGTTGGCTATATTTAATCCAGAAAATTTAGTTGAATTTCATCCATAAGCACACAATATATGAAATATCATGCCAATCATATGAAAAATGATGTGAGTAAAGTGAGAAAGAGGCTATAATACATAGCAAAACAGGATATACAGAAAATTAGATATACAGGTTACCATTTGATGAAATAATATATACAAGTTAACATTTAATGAACTAGCCAAAACCAGAGTAAATCATCAGAAATATTTAATATTAAAAAGAGACATGATAATAATTGAAGTTAATGAAAGAGTGGTGACAGGTGCGTACGCAATATAGGATAATGAGTACGCATGGTGCGTACGCAACAATAACTAATGCACACGCACACACGTGCGTACGCAACATACCATAATGCGTACGCATGAGTGTACTATGTTCTTTCCTCTACCCTGGGCACGGGCTGAAAGTATCCACGTCAATTTTCATTTTGTCAGAGACCAACTTCTTTCTAGCTTATCTCAATCATTTCTTAACCATATTCAATAATTCAAAACCTAGATTACAGTTCCCATAGTATACTACCAGCATGCATAACTTATTTACACAGATATTTACATAATCATGGTCATATTTGAGTTCAAAGTCTGGGATTTCCATCCCGGCGACTATCCGGTCCGTACAAAGTAACAAAATAATTAGTGATACCTATCTACTGGGTATATAATAGCTAATCCTCAATGTATTCTCTAGTGTTAAAAGCAAGAATAATAGACATTAGAATGAGAATAACTTACCCTCAGGTTTGAGTGCCTCCGATATCGACGCAACAATTCCCGCCTTATCGCCTAAGATTGCAGCTGTAGATTCCCTTGGTTTATTTCTGGTTTTCTAGTGTTTGGGTATTTGTTTGATGGATGATTTCATTTCTTTTTCTCCCTAAATTTCTGACTGGTTTTTTCTCATTGATTTCTCAATCTTTCAATGTTATTCACTCGGATGATTTTTCTCCACCCCTTTTCTGTTCAGCAGAGTCTTTATTTATAGACTGCGGTAAGTCAGTTCTCCTCACTAAAAACCAAAATCATACCTGTGCGACCCAGGAAATCAGCAACCGGCTGGTTCCCTTGTTTTGTTCCCCATACATTTCAAATTCAAGCGGCCCCCGAAACTTTTTCCCTCTACCCCATGCCGATCAGTCTTGGGTGAAAACATTGGTGCTGGAATAAGGGGAAGTGACATTTGTGCGTACGCATATGTGGCTGTTGCGTACGCATGGTGCGTACGCATACATAGTATATGCGTACGTAAGAGGTAATCACACAGGCTTTCAAGCTGCAATCTAAGCGTTTCGTTAGGAATTGCTTTGTCAATTTCTCGGGACACACAATAAACCTCATCATCGGGATTCCAACTTGGGTGATCTCACATCTGATTGGGCGGTACAAAATGGGGTGTCTACACCCGAAACACCCTAACATGCATAAAACTATCAAAAACATGCCAAATATGAATTATCATAATGAGAATATCATATAACAATCCAAAACATAAAGAGAAAATAATAACTAAAGCCTTAGATAAACACTTTATGTAAGCATGTGAATTAATCGTTCTTACGGTGAGCTTTCTTAAGAACTATCCTAAGATAATTCTACGTAGAAATCACTCCATATGAATGATTTCTTCACATATCCTATGTAAAATATATGTCTAAGAATGCAAAGGACTCAATCATGCACTTAAACACATTACAGAAACCCCCATGTATAGCCTCACTTTCTAAAGACGATAATTATCCTCTAAAAGAATAATCATCCATACACCTATGAAAACGAGGTCTCTACAACAAGTGTCCTATATTAAAGATACCCCAAATCATGCATATAATTGAACAATGAAGAGAAAACAAACCAAACAAACCATCAAAATTTTAGTGCAAAGTGCGCCCCAATCCTAGAGAGAAACTAATCTAACAATAAGCAATTCACAATTCTTACTCCACTAGCATGCTTTTCAATCATATGAATTATAAATTAAAGAGCCTACATGCTTCCTAACTCAATAACTAATCATGACTATGCAAAGAAGGTAGTAGAAGAAGAGATAAAAGTAGAAAAATGAGAATAAGGATGTATAGAAAACTTACCTTCAAAGAGAGAACCTTGCTACGTTCCTCCTCCCCTTTAGATTTGATTACCTTCTAGTTCTTCTTCAAAATTGCAGTAGAATACTCTCTCAAAGTAGTAGGAGTGTGAAAAACTCGTTCTCCTTCTCTCTCTAGTGAATATGAAGTATCAAAAGTCCCCTAAGCTGATGAATGAGCCTTTATTTATAACCAACCAACCATATAAACCAATAGTTGAGATTAATTCACCATAAAACTAATCTAAGGCTATTATTAAATCCCCTAGATGTTGGACAACTCAAAACCACATCCCAATAGGTTTAAAACACTTTTGGAAGGCTGAAATTTGGAATAGAAGAGTCCTAATCCGTCAAAACTTCAAAACAGGACAAACAAAGCAGAATGCCTCGGGTCACCAGTTGGGGTGAACTGGTTGGACCGGTTGGACCAGTTGGGGTGAACTGGTCACCCAAGAAAAAAATCAGGTTTCCAAGTTTTTGAGGATTTTTGACCCGTTTTGGACTCCTAACTTCAAATGGACACAAATTCTTCAAATTAACTCCGATTTAAGTGATTCAAAAGCCAAAATTTCAAGGATTCAATGTAGAATAAGTCTAGAATATTTTTGAACCAAAAATCCCTTACCACAGTTAAGTGGCTGGGTTTTCATGAGGCGGTTAACCGAAAAATGGTCAATTAACCATAGGGTAATATGGTGAATCAATCCAAAACCTATTCAATAATTAAATTGTCACTTCAATTAGGCTCATTTCATCATTCTAAGATCAATGGAACAATTCGAAACAAGTTTTGAAGTCAATTGGAAAATATATGAAGTAAAAAACGAAATTGCCCTTCAAGTCGCAAAAGTTCTAATTAACTACCCAAACCTATCTGGAATTGAACCAAATTTGACACACATATTCAAAATAATCTTAGAAACTAAATGCAAGTGATGGGACTCAACAAAGAAACAAAAATACGCATGCAATGATGACCTATTCTCCAAAGGCTTAAAAGGGCAAAAGTGTCCTTTAAGACTTAGGGACTCCCAAATGCTTCTAAACCTAACCAAATGCTATCATGAACTTATGGGGGTGAAAATGGGGTGTCTACAGATGCCCCTCATTGGTGGAGTTTGCTTCGCAAACGACACCAATGTCCGAAAAGACAGCCTATTTTCACAAGAAAAATGGCAAAGAACCAAAGATTGAATTTCATCAACAACTACTGGGGAAATTCATAACCGCTATAATGTATATTCACCTGCCAGGTGAGAACACAAAATAAGGGGTGTGTGTGACTACAAGAGCCATTTAAACACACGGTGCTATCATATGCCTATTGCTTCTAACAGGGACACATATGCTTCTATAATGTACGTTCATTCCTTCTAATGAGGATACACACAAGATAGGGGGCGTGTGTGATTACAAGAGTCATTGAAACACACTATACTATCATATGCCTATTTCTTCTAACAGGGACACATATGCTTCTATAATATACGCTCATTCCTTCTAATGAGGGCACATACAAGATAGGGAGTGTGTGTGACTACAAGAGTCATTTAAACACACTGTACTCATCAAACAAAATCATGAAGCTTTAATTTTAACAACTTTGTTAAAATTAAGCAAGGGCAACCAAATCACTATACTATAATTTCTTCAAGAAATTAAATAGCAATCCAAAACAAATCATGTATGTGACTCAAAAAGTTATTTAAACATACTATCACAATCAATTCCATCCAAATAGTCATAGGCCTTATTTTAACAACTTTGTTAAAATCAAGCTAAGCAAAGCAAATATTCCAATGGCACTATAATTTCCTCAAGAAATTAATAGCAATGCAAAACAATTCATGTATGTGACTCAAAGAGTCATTTAAACATACTTCCAAAACCAATTCCAATTAAGCATTCATAGGCTTTATTTTAATAAATTTGTTAAAATTAAGCCAGGCAATCAATCCAATTGTGCTATAATTTCCTCAAGAAATTAATAGCAATGTCAATCTACCATAAAGAATCAAGAAATAACAATTTCATGATCTTTACGAAGCATCACAAGCACTCAACAAATCATCATCCAATCAACTAAGCTTTAATTTAACCCTTTAATTTAACCCTAGGGTTCAAAATAAGCAAGAACACCTAATCAATTTCATTGTGCTATAATTTCCTCAATAAATAAATAGCAGTAGCAATCCGTCATAAAAATCAAGGAATATAAAATTCCATGGTTCCAAACAAATACCATAAGCATCATCTTTCCATCATCCAAAGATAAGCTCTTTTAACAAAGCAAATTTTAAAGTAAGCTTGCAAATATCACCAAGAGTCAACTAATAATTCAATTATTGACCAAATCAACATCATTTCATGCATTTCAATTTATTCATATCATTTTCTAGGCATTTTAATATGAATTTCATCAAAAAAAGCAAGCAAAAAAGGGCCTGAATAAGTGAGAATGTGCAAAAAATGCACAAAACAAAAGTGGGCTAAGGGGATCGATTGGACTGAACCGGTTGGACCAGTTGGTGAACTAGTTGGACCTGTTGGGGCCAACCGGTCACCTGAGGGTGGCTTTTTTCTGCATTTTGTGTGGTGTTTTGGCTATAAAGCCTTGCACCATCCTCACTTATTCATCCTTCTTTTGCTTGTTTTTTAGAGCTTCTCTCTCTAGAAACCCAACATCCAACATTCCCAACATTCAAAATACCAAAACTTTGACATTAAACTTGAATCATTGTGGGGAATTAACACCAACAACATCATTTCCAAAGAATCAAAACAACCTTTGATTCATCAATCATCCTTCCCAACTTACTTTTTTTTTCAAATCAAACCCATTTTCTCATGAACACCCAACATGAGCAATTCTTCAACAAACAAGTATTCAAATGCCAAGTACCCACATCATTTCCTCAAGAAGACATACAAAACTCCTCAATATGAAGATCAACCGGATAGTTTGCTCTTGGAACACAACCATCATATTTCCTACATCCATTCCATGAATGAGGTAAGATAATTTCCAACTTCTTCAAGTTCATCCTTATTCTTTCATTGCATTGTTTCATTTCAAGTATTTGTTATTCTTGTGAATGTAATGCATTGAGTTCTTGCTATTTTGACAACTTTTGGGAGTTTTCCATGTACAAAAACCTTATTTTCCAATATAGGCATAACCATGCCCACCAAGTGTTTGATAAAATTCGCAAGAGAATAAAACCATTCTTTTTGCTCTCAAATAGTCAAGATAATCAAAAGTGAACTCAAGAGCATTCCCTAGAATGCTAACCCATGAAATTTGAAGTTCTTTTCTTTACAAAAAACCTTGTCGGCATAACCATGCCTACCAAGTGTTTGATAAAATTCCCAAGAGAATAAAATCATTCTTTTTGTTTTCAAATGCTCAAAGTTCTTAAACAAAATATCAAGGTGTGGATGCCGGAAATCGACTCAGGGGAAAATCGAGTTTCTCTTTCCACTTTTAAAAGGGGTTTTCAAAAAGCAAAGGAGTCGCCACCTCATTTTTAGGGTACAAGGAAAGCACTAAAAGATTTGTTTTTAAAGAAAACAAATTTGATTCTATGAATGGAAAATAGGCAAGTCTTGAACCAAAAACAAGCGTTCGGGGGATAGGTTACGAAATGGGAAGGTTCTGAGCCACGGCCCATGGGCACCCATTTCGCTCAATAAATCGATCTCATTTATTAATTGGGCTTAATTAATTTCAACCATGCAATAATTAAAAATTATGAAAATTAAAAGATAAAAACTAAACTAAGTTGGACTTGGGCTCAAGTGAGCAGCCTACGTACTTCTGACGAAGATCAAAGTCCACGTAGTTATGAACCCCGGAAATCGGGCCCACAGGGTTGGGAAGGAGATAAGATTTGGTTTTGAAAGAAAAGAAAAGGAGTCGCCACCTTATTTTTTAAAGGAAACAAGGAAAACCCTAAAAATAGTTTGTTTTAAGAAAAGAATTTGAATGACTCCATGTTTAAAAAGGAAAGGCAAAAACAAGTCTTTTGGAAACCAATGAAATCAGGGATTCGAAGGCTAAGTTATGACATGGGAAGGTTTTAGGCAAAGCCTATAGGCACCCATGTCACCCTTTCGGTCTCTCAGTTCATTTGGGCTAAATTAAGATCTTTCCATACAAAAATCAGTAAGTATATCATCAGAAGAATTGCATGCATATCATATATTTTATTCATTCATCCATGCATAAGAGGCACATAAAACAAAAAAGAAAGAAAAGAAAAGAAAGAAAAGAAATAAACCTAGGATGCTTGGATCCTAGGACGGACTTGAGCCTCACGAAGAGCGCCTACGTGCCATGCAACGAAATACATGGATCAAAGTCCATGTAGTTCGATTAGAAATAGGGTTAAGACTTAATACAAACCTATGGTTAAAACCTAGGTTTCCTTATTTGATAAAAAGAGTTGAATAAACAAAGTTTGATTTTGAAAAGAATTCCACAATATGGAAACTTTAATAAAAACCAGAATTTATTATTGAAGGAAACCCTTGATTAAATCATAGACTTGTATTAAAAATTAACCCTAGGAGGGAGAAGAGAGAGAGTTAAGAAGAAAGGTGAATTGGGGCACCTTCACACCCACTTACCTAAGCGCAATAACTCCAAGCATTAGCCATTTCAAGCATTGGCAGCCCTATTTGCCATAGGACAATTACCACACCTATTTGCACCTTTACACGTGCTCAAAACCATGCAAACACACTAACATGCAGATCTGGACAGAATAGTACTAAGGCCTAAAATCATCCACTAAACATGCCAACAGCAAAAACAGCAAACTTTCATAAGCCCTAACACAATCCTAGAACCATATCACGCATAAAAAACCCTAGAATGAACTAGCATGCATGCAAAAATATCATATTTACTCCATATGTAAAACATATACAGCAACTATGAAGAAAAAACAATGAAAAAGTCTAAACTAACATGCTGTATGAAAACTAACATAAAACAGGGACACTAAAACCCTAAACTCACAAATATGCTTAAAAACACACAAAACCAACTCTAATCATGCTAAAATAAACCTAAATAGAACCTAAATCATGCATATTAACTAACTAAAACAATAAAACATGACAAAAATCCTAATTCTAGCATGCGATAACATTATCCTAGCACAAAGACAACAGGAGCACAAGAATCACACCTATGCATTAAGACCTATGAACTAACTCTAAAGCATGCAAAACCCATCATGAACATCATTATTATCACATGTATTAACTAATAGAAAACTCAATCCATGGTAAAAATCATAAGCATTACATGCAATAGAGCTATCCTATATGATACCCTAGTTTAAGCTTGAATAGAGAAAGAGAATACCTTTAGGAAGCCTTTCTTGTTGCTGTATGGACTCTTTCTTGCTCTTGTAGATGACTTGAATCAATGTTCTCAAAGGCTACAGCAGGTCCTTTAGCTCTCCTTCAAGTCTCTCTCTCTTAAACACTCAAGTATTAATGCATAAAGTGGCTCCCCTTGTGTTGAAGCATAGGGGGTATTTATAGAGTTCAATTAGGATTAACCAATGGCTGGGATTAAAACCCTAAAATTTAATCCAAGGGCTATTAGAGACCCCCTTGGGGCTTAAGTAACTCAGAAGTTACCAAAAATTAGAAGGAGACTTGTCCAAAAGAGTCCAAATACGTCAAAATAGGCAAGAGTCTGCTTCAACAAGGAATCATAGGGGAAATAGGAAAGTGGCCTCGGGTGACCACCCAAGGTTGGGCGGCTAGCCACCTAGGCCCAGGCGGCTAGCCGCCCAGGCTTGGGTGGTCACCCGAGCCCACATCAGCTTTTTGCTTTTTTTGGACTCCTTTACCTTCTAGGAGTGTTTCAGAGGGCAAATGAACTCCGATTTTGATGAAACAAAAGCCAAAACGACTGTGTTTCGATGAGGAATATGTTTTTGAACATTTTGGGGTGAAAACCACTAACCATGGGGGCATGGTTAGGTTTGAACAAGGCGGTTAACCGCTATGCTCTACCTTCGCTAAGCATAGGCATGCACATAGGGTCAAACCAAATGCTTTCCATATCAAAATTAACCTTTCTAAAACACTTTTAGGGATAAAATGATGATTAATGAAAGTTAATTTGAAAAGATTTGATTGGTAATTGTGAGTCAATTAGAGCTAACCCAAAGAAGGGTCAATTAACCAACTTGGACTGTATTGAGCCATTTTAATCCCGAGCCATTAATTTATAAAATTGAACCTAGAAATACCTCATATGCATCCATATGAACTCCAATTGACAATTTGGAGATCATTCCAAGGTCAAATGAAAAGTTTGGGACTTAAAAGACGATTATGCCCCTTAAGTCACAAAAGCTCTTATTATCCCTCAAGATCAACTCCGAATTGAACCAAAATTCACATCTATTGTCCTTGTGACTCTAGAAAACTAATGCAAGTGACTAGACTCAAAAACAAACAAAAACATGCATGAAATGATGAGCCCTAGTAAGGTGGTGCAAAAATGGGGTGTAACAGTAGTTCGAACAAACATGTTTGGGGGAAGAGTTTCAGTCCTCATAGGGCTCTATTAGAATCCAATCCATAATCAAACACTTGTTTTTGAAAATAACTCGATTTGAAACAAACAACTTTAGTTTAGAAACTTGTTTGATTTAGGATCAAAACTCTAATAAAATCCTATGAATAATAAAACTCATGGGAGCATGTATTATCACATAAACAATTACATCATAGCAACGGAGTTTAGAGATTATACCTGACAGAACTGAGGCAAAGTTATGTTTGCAACCTTGGGGTTTTTGAGTTGAAAATTAGGTAGAGCTTCGATGCTTTCCAAGCTTTAAGATGGCCTCAAGGGAGGGAGTTGCAAGTCGGGCAGAGCTTCCGCGCCTTCAAGTTCTAGAATGGGTCGTAAGCTAGAAGGTACTAATAAGAACGTTTCCCACTAACTCTTGGGCCAAGCTCTTCTTTAGAATGAGTCTCAAGTGAAGGGATACTAACAGGAATGTTCACCCACACTCAAGAACTCAAGCTCTTCAGTTGCTTAGGAAAACTCTACTAAGACTTCGTAGAGAATGAATGAAGGGAGGACCCTTATTTATAGTGAAAAGTGGGTGGAATGAATGGTCAAGATTGGATCTAGCTAGGGATGATCCAAGGCCTCTCAAACACTCTCAAGAGCTGGTTGCTATCTCAAACTCTTCAAAAATCCAGAGGAAATTCGAATTGGAGCAAGAGAAGGAGTCTAAAAGGCTCAAATTAGGGTAAAACCCAATCAAAGGCCAACGGGCACCCTTGGTCGCCGTTTGGCCCCCTTGGGTGGCTGTTTGGCCCTTTTAGGTGCCCATACGGCCACCAGAAGCTTATTTAGTGCTTTTTTGTACCATTTTGTGCATCTTATCCCTTATTTGCTATGTACTTGGTCCATTCTAAGTCAAAATTCATTGATTTTGGTCTTAAAACGACCATGACTCAATTCTCTACTCAAAATCCGTTTTAAAAAATTCTAATTGAGCCACACTTGGTCAATTAATCAAGGTTTAATCCCATATGGCTCATAGAGATCAATTAAGGCTTATCGAGATGACATTAGGGTTTGCACCCTAATGGAGTCCTAGATGCAATCAAACTCTCCCAAAAATAATTTCAAGCATTCATACACTTTAATTAAGACTCAATGGACATTAATGGAGCATTAATTGAACTCAATTGGATCAAATTAAGAAGCAATTATAAGAAGGGTCGATGAATGGAGTCAAACCGAGCCTACTTGGACCATCCTTAAGTAAATCATCTCCAAACTTAACCAAATTTTAAACCAAGCCTATTCATGATATCCTAAGGCCATTGGGATCATACTAGGATAAATTTGATGAGAATTGGATGTCAAATAAGAATTATGCAAGTGAAATGACATAAATGCCCTCCAAGTCGCAAAAGTTCTTATTAGCTATCAAGACTTAACCAAATTGAACCCTGGAAGATACCATGGATTCTTTGGGATGTATAGAGGTTAACTAAAAAGATTTGGTGTCCAAATGATGCATTTTCCTATGTGTGATAATGCTCCTAAGGTAGAAAGATCAAATGTTAGGGGATGAAAATGGGGTGTCTACACAAGGGTATACTCTAAGAGGTTTACCTATGAGTTTTAAAACATTTTTCTTTACAAAAACTATGTAGGCATAACCATGCTTAATAAGTGTTTGATAAAATTCCCAAGAGAATAAAGTCATCCTTTTTTCTTTCAAATGCTCAAAGTTCTTAAACAAAATATCAAGGGTATTCTCTAAGAGGTTTACCCATGAATTTTAAAACACTTTTCTTTTACAAGAAAAAAACCTTGTAGGCATAACCATGCCTACCAAGTGTTTAATAAAATTCTCAAGAGAATAAAATCATTCTTTTTTCTTTCAAATGCTCAAAGTTCTTAAACAAAATATCAAGGGTATTCTCTAAGAGGTTTACCCATGAGTTTTAAAACACTTTTCTTTTACAAAAAAAACCTTGTAGGCATAACCATGCCTACCAAGTGTTTGATAAAATTCCCAAGAGAATAAAATCATTCTTTTTTCTTTCAAATACTTTGGAAAATCAAAGGAAAACTTAAGGGCATTCCCTAGAATGTTAACCTATGATTTTTGAAATACTTTCTCTATAAAGAACTTTCATTTCCCATGTGTAAACTTTTGAAAACTTGGAAAACCATGAATTTAAGCATTCTTGAGTCATTCACTAAGCATAGAAAATATTTAAAATAACAATTTCCATGATTTCCTTCATTCTTTGTAGCCAAATTTTGAAGATAGAACAAGATATGCCCTTGGAGGAGCCATCGAATGGTGGCGCCAGATGGCTACATGGCAACCCAAAACTCAAAAGATCATAAATAATGCGGGTTTCGGAGATTTCTTGAATGCCCTATGGGTGGAACCAAGAGATAGGCAAGCTTTGCTAGCTCTTACCGAGTTGTAGTGGGACACAACTAACACTTTCCATTTCAGTTTTGGGGAAATGACTCTTACCTCAACAGATTTCACAGTTATTCCAGGACTTCGTCTGGGCAGGAGGAGATTATCTTACTATGAAAATGCATTTAGTGATCCTTACTATCTCCTAGAACAACTTGGGGCCATTGTACCAGTTCAAAGCTGTGGGGTACGCAGAACTTGGTTAAAGGACACTTTCTGCCACCTAAGAGAAAGCAATAGAGCCAATCCCTCATGCCTCACACGAGCTTTCATGCTTTATATGCTATCTAGCATATTCTTTGCTAGCTCTGGTGGTGTTGCTCTTTTAGAACATCTTGCTTGTATGGAGGATGTTTGGAAAATTGGTGAATATAATTGGGGCAACGCTGCTCTTGTCGTTCTATACAGGTCAATGAGTGACAAATCCTGTAGAATGAGCACAAACCATTGTGGGATGTCATTCATTTGGGAGGTAAATCAATTTGTAAGCTTCCTTAAAATCATTACATCATTTTTCTTTTTCTTTTTCTTTTTTAAAAAAATTCGTTTTCTTGAAAACAGATTTTGTACTACGAGTACTTAGGATTTGAGCGTCCCACTCTTATTGACAACGATCCCTCACGGCCTATTATATCAAACTACCACATTAATAACAGATGTGACTCTGTGGACAATAAACATGATTATGCTCACGTTAGAGCATTCCTGGCTCGCATTATTACTGACAAGGTAAACTCTAAGACTTTTATCTTTTGAGTTAAATTCTTTTCAATTCTTTTCCTTGATGCAAGTTCATGAATCAGCTGGATTGGGACCCATGGGCACAGTGGAAATATGCCCTTGAAGAGCAATGCCACATGTGTATCGACATGAATGAGAAACGGATCCTTCTAGAAGGTCAAATGGACCGCTACTGGTACCTTGGTAAGAGAATGTGGCGCCAAGTGAAAGGCGACATCAATGTAGCCATGGTTCCTATGCCACCTCCTATAGGAATGAGACATGCAAATTCTCTGGAGTGACGTGAGCTAATCAAGTCCATAAGAGGCAAGGATGCCAGTGACCTCATAGTCCCAAATGGGGACTACGAGAGCTTCTGCAGGAGTATCTGATGCCCCTTAGGGTTATCCATCTGTGGGGGTAAGTACATATCTAAACATGCACATACTCATAGGTGTTCCATAACTGACTGTGTGCAACTCTTCTGACGGTGAGCTCGTAGTCACCATTCCACAGTGGGTTCAACCTCAGGTGTATCAGGGGTATAAGTGGGTAGTGGTGATGAGGGTGAGGATAGGAATGCAATCCCTCCCCTGCCTTAGCCTAGGTGGACCATTGACTTGTGCTAAGTAGGCGACATCGTGCCTACGATCATAGCACCTCCTGTGATGGACGAGGTTCTACAGATAGATTCTTGATATGAGATTGTAAGTTTCAAGATTGACTTGATTTTTTTAATCCCCAAATATTCATTAGACACTCATTACCCAATTTCTCTTCATAGACACCCGCCGAGTATACACAAGAATGGATCAATCTCAACGCTAGCTTGAGAAGGGATATGATGAGGATGAGCCTACGCCTATCAAGGCAAGAGGTGTATAAAGCGGGCGAGCACTTACACCCAGTAAGAATAGCTCAAATCAAAAACTTTTGAAAATCTTTGGTTTTTTTTTCTTTAAAAAGTAGTACTCAAATCATTTATTTTCTTGGAAACTTGCAGATTGATTCCTTCCCTTAGTACAACCCAGTTGCAGCTCCACCGCCTCTTCCACCAATAGGGCCAAGCAAGAGAAGGAAACCACCAAGAAAGCGTTAAAGAGACTTATCTTAAGTTTTAGGAACTCAATTTAAGCATCTAGAAAGTCTTAAATTGTGAAATCCTTGTATTAAACCTTCAGGGGCACTTATGTCAACTTTTAAATTCTTTCTTTTACAACCAAGTTCATGCGCTTCTCATCTTTAAACTATGATATAATTCTATGTTGGTTCAATTTTATGACTCTTGGTGTAAGTTGGCCCCGATTTGAGGCCAAGGTCGGACATCCGCAATAAGTGTGAATCAAAAGGGGTCAAAATAAGAAGTAGGCGTTAATTGTTTCTCAAGTGCTTTTATGGCTAAGTCAATGAACAATTCCAAAAAGAAAAAAAAATATAAAACCATAAATGAAACACTACCACCTTTTTTCAATCCAATCCTATGCAAATCTAATGCAGTCATAAAGCTATTCTTTTTCAAAACATATTTTTCAAAGAACACTTTTTAAATCAATAATGGGGACATGCCTTCTTAGAAAATAATGCATTTTAAGAAGTCTTAATCAAACCTGTAGTTCTTTTTTTTCAAAGTGCGAGGATAGAGTGAATTCCTTTCTTTTCTTTTCTTTTTTTTTCAAGAATCTTAACTCTTGCCTAGGCTGGTTTTCAGGTTTTCAACCTAGCGGGTTGCCCTAACTTTTGCCTAGGTCGACCTTTTAGGTTTTCGTCCTAGTGGGCTTCACTTTCTTTTTTATTTTCTTTTTCTTTTTCTTTTTCTTTCTCCTCGTATTTCTTGAATTTTTCAACTACTCCAATGACGAAGTCCCATGCCCCTTCTATTCATGTAAATAAATCTACCCCCAAGTTCACAGAGTGTCATGCCTATTCTTCTTTATCAAATTCAACTTATTCTTCAACCAATCAAGACAATTAAATCATTCCATAGGTTATGGAGTCTCATGCCCGTTTCATCTTAAAACTTGTAAACTACCTCAACCATAGCGAATTCAGCCCCATAAATCTCACAACCCATTTCTTCACTAGATAAATCAGATGATTCCATAATAAATACTGCTACCCCTTTTCCATCATTAAATCTATGATAAGAACCTAAGTTAAGGATGGAACTAAACACAATAGACCACAGAAATAAGGAATGCCTAACAATCATTCTCAACGACGTGGTCAATGACCACTAAAGCCACAAAATAAAAGGGAAAAAAGAAAGGAAACAATAGCTAACAAAGGAAAATAGGTAGAGAAAAACAAAACGAAACAAGAACAAATTGGGAAGACGAAGGGAAACACAAAGCAAAGGGGAAAAAGAAAGGAAACAAGAACAAACAAAGGAAAATAGGGAGAATAAACAAGACGAAACAAGAACAAATTGGGAAAATGAAGAGAGAGAATAATTATATTACTCTCTTAGTGGCATGTAGTATTTTAAGCTCATAATTTAATGAATAAAACTACTTCTTCTTAACTTAGTCACAAAGAATTGCTTTCAATGATTGGTTATGTGCCAAAACCTCTTTCTTTTCCTCTATCTTTCTTCTTCTTCTTTTTTTTTTTGTTTTTTTTTTTTATTAGACCGCACCCAAGGTGACTTTATGGGCTACCTACATATCTCCACTTTAATCTCATGTGAACAAATAATATTTTCTTTTAGTGGAAAATCAAGCCTTCGTAGTTCAAAACATTAGTCATTCATTTTCAAAGCCCTAACTTTTGCCTAGGTGGCCTTTTCAGGTTTTCGACCTAGCGGGCTTAAGCTTTACACATAACCACATAGGGACCACCCCAACTTGGTTTGAACTCTTCTTTGCATTCCTCGAACGGATGATGTAGTCTTCTTGATCATAAGGTCTTCTTTTGATTGCACTTGATCTTCTTTGGTACTCTTGAATGTATGTTGATCTATCCCCTCTCTTTCTTCTTTAATTTTTTTTTCTTTTTTTTTAATTAGAAAGAGAGGTAAATCATCTCTAGGAATTGAGCTTTGCAATCAAGTTCTTCTTTCGTTCTTCAAAATTCATCTTTACAAGACTTCAGAACTTCCTTCAATGGCTTCCTTCATGTGGTGGAGCGGGAGAGTGGTCCTCGTGTTTACCATTTTAGGCTTTTCATTGTTTCTAATTTAATTAGTTACAGTTCATTCATTACTCGTTGTGCATGCCCCTTGCTTATTGAGCGTAGGAAGAGCTTATCTAGAAATATTTTCATGCCACCTTAATTGTCAATTGATTAATAGGAAGGATGAGATAGAAAAAACAACACTTTATTGAATGAAGAACTAAATTAAAAGCCAAACTAACAATGATAAGAGATAACAGACTCAAAGAACCTACCAACACATGAGACCCAAAAGACAAAAGCAACTAGAAAGCAAAAAGGACAAATCCCAAATCCATACTACGCCTAAACTCTTAAACACAAATAGTCATGACGGAACCAGTGTAATAGCAAACATTGAATAGAACCATAAGAATTGTCTCCTTCCTTTAGTTGAAGCCTTTGTTGGGAGCTTTAGGCTTGGCAATAATTCCCTTATCAATAAGGTCTTGAATCTCATGCTTTAACCTCATACAACTGTTAGTTCGATGCCTTCTGCTTTAGTGGAATTTACAAAATTGATACTCATTGTACCAACGAGGTAAAGGATTGAGTGGTGGCTTTGGGGCGAGAGGCTTTAAGATATCATTGGCTCTCAAATTGTAGAAGGCTTGGTCTAAGGGCATATAAAGATTGTCTAGTTGGCGACGCACCTTAGCAGACCGTGGGGATTGTTCAGGACTCATACCAATTATTACCCTCTTAATAGTGGACTCATGGTTGTCATCAACTTCTGTAGTGGGATTTTGGAAAGTGGTTTGGGCTTGAGAGAATGGGTTTATGGTGGCTAAGAAAGGGTTCATGGAAGGCCTTTGAAGAACACTTGGATTGGTGGTTGGTTTGGGGAAAGTAATCACCCCGCGGTCAATGAGGTCTTGAATCTCATGACTCAACCTTACATGACGGTCAGTGCAATGTCCTCTACTTTGATGGAAATCACAATATTCATTTTCTCTAAACCAGTGAGGCAAAGGATTAGGTACAGGTATTGGGTCAAGTGGTGACAATAAACCCAAAATCTCCATTCTTTGAAAAGCATGGCTCAAAGGCATGTGGAGTTCAGTGAATTGGCGAGGCTTCTTCTTAACAGTTTGGGCTTTCAAATTGGCTTGGCATCTCTTGAACTTGGGAATTCTTGCAACCTTTGATTGGGCTTGATGAATAACTTGGACAATCACATACGACATCCCTTTAACATCTTCCAATGTTGTGTTACTAATTCCAGTCATAGTGGTGACAATGGGTTCCATTCTAAACTTAACCTTTTTTAAAAAGATACCACAGGTTCAGTTAATCTTCTTCAAATAGCAAATTTTTTAACTAGGCATAGTCTAAAACAATTTTATCTTATGACTGCATTAAATTTGACAGAATTTGACTTTAAAAACATGCCCCTGGTTCAAATATATATATACCTTTTTGGAAAAAGGGTTCAAAATTGCTATGCCCCTAGTTAGACAATTCAACCTTAAATGGACTTTTGGGTCCAAGGATGAAATGACATACTAAAGGTATAGAGAATTAACACTTGACTTTAACCATTAAACAAAATCAAAACAATTAAGCACTCACATTTCCTAAGACTATGACAACATGGTGATGCAACCACTAATGGTGGACAAAAGAATTAGGCTCAAACTAAAAATACCCCTAGTTGGACACTCTATCCTTAAGGTTGCCCCTTGGGGCAAGGAATAAAGTGACATACTAAGGGTATGTAGGCCTATTGATTTTAGAGTCATGTTACCCATTAGAATTAACCACCCACATAGCATTCATTCATATCTCCAATTGCGTTCAAGAGCAAAAATCCAGATCACTGTATTGAAGGCTTTGTTTCACCTTCCCAAAGAATCATGACATGAATTGCATTGCCATTCATTCCATTCACATTCATTCCCACAACACAGATTCATGCCACACATGTATTCGTTCCACACACACACACACACACATACATACATACCATACATACATTCTCTCCATACATGCATTCATTCCATAAGCATAGTGACTTTAAACTAGACGACTCCATGTGTCCTAAAAAGTCCACTATATGTATTAAAAGGGTAGGATAGTGTCCCCTACTTGCTTGAACCAACCATATACCTATCACATGTGGCATAAGGGATGCTGCGTGAGTCAAGTGGTACGTGTTGATCCATTTAATATACCCAAAGGTAAAACCCAAGGGTACGTGGCAATAGGAGTTGATGGCTTTGCAAACATGACACCCGAGAACGTAGGGAACCGGGGTCGAGGCTAGGCCAATAAAAAAAGGCAAGGATACATCGACTTATCATTCAAATGCAATTGCGCACACAATGTAATAAAGTAAGCACACATTCGAGCATATGTAAATGATTGATTTTAAATTAAGTAATTAAATTAGCCCATATAAATTACTTAAGTCTAGTCCATTAATCTCCAGTGGAGTCACCAGACTGTGAACCATGGGTTTCGATCGGGGAAAACCTTTCTTTTAAAAAGACTTGTAGATATTTAAATGAATAAAAATTTGGTTTTTAAAAAGTTCACAAAAACATAACAAACAAGGAGTCGCCACCTTATTTTTTAAAGAAAAAAGGAAAACCATGAAAATAGTTTTAAAAGGAAACCTTTGAAAACCAAACACATGACTCCGATCAAGGAAAAGCAAGTCTTAAAAAAACAAGAGAGGATTCAGAGACTAAGTTACGATGTGGGAAGGTTTTAGGAAACATCCTATAGGCACCCACATCGCCTCAAAATGGGTCTCTGAATTTATATGGGTTATTTCAATCACTTCCTAATTAGTCACTATATATATGTAAAGAATCATCTATAAACCATTCATATTCATTTATGAACATCCATAAAGTATATAAACATCCACAAAGCATGTAAACATCCATGAACAAATAGGAGAGATATGGAAAGCATATAAGAGAGATATGAGAATAAGAAACAGATCCATCTTACTCCTCTAGCAATCATATGTGATGGATAAATGAATAAGCATGAGTCCATTCTACTTCTCTAGCAAATATGTGATGGATAAAATAATAAAAGGAAAAGAAAAACCTAGGATACTTAGTATCCTAGGGCAGACTTGAACATCAAATGAGTGCCTACGTACCTTATATACAAAGATGTAAGGATCAAAGTCGATGTAGTTCAATTGAGAAGGGGTATTCCCTTTGCAATGAATTATAAACCCTAAGTTTCCATTAAAAGAAAAGAAGAGTTTTAAGAAAATAAGAACTTCCAAGAAATGAATTTGAGAAAGGATAGAATTTGAGAGAAGATAGAACTTTTATTTAAAAAGGAGTTTTAGAAAAGTTGGAAACTTAAGAGTTATAATTCATAGTAAAGAGAATAACCCAAAGGAGGGAGAAGAGAACAATTCATAACAAAACTTACCATGAACCAAACTTACCGTATGCTGAACAATCCCAAAACATTGGGAAATCACCATTTTAATCACCCCATATATACTATAGGGCAATTATCAAGCTCAAACCAATCATATTCATGCTCAAATCATCATTAGAAAGACTAATTCAAATCTGAACAGAATACTAAACATGCACATAATGACCTAATACTCACGCAAAGAACAAAGAACAAAAGAGAAACAAAACCCTAATATGCTCCTATATGCCCTAAACACCCTAACATGCATAAAACTATCAAAAACATGCCAAATATGAATTATCATGATGAGAATATCATATAACAATCCAAAACATAAAGAGAAAATAATAACTAAAGCTTTAGATAAACACTTTATGTAAGCATGTGAATTAATCGTTCTTACAGCGAGCTTTCTTAAGAACTATCCTAAGATAATTCTACATAGAAATCACTCCATATGAATGATTTCTTCACATATCCTACGTAAAATATATGTCTAAGAATGCAAAGGACTCAATCATGCACTTAAACACATTACAGAAACCCCCCAATGTATAGCCTCACCTTCTAAGGACGATAATGATCCTTTAAAAGAATAATCATCCATACACCTATGAAGATGAGGTTTCTACAGCAAGTGTCCTATATTAAAGATACCTCAAACCATGCATATAATTGAACCATGAAGAGAAAACAAACCAAACAAACCATCAAAATTTCAGTGCAAAGGGCACCCCCTATCTTAAAGAGAACTAATCTAACAACAAGCAATTCACAATTCTTACTCCGCTAGCATGCTTTTCAATTATATAAATCATAAATTAAAGAGCCTACATGCTTCCTAACTCAATAACTAACCATGACTATGTAAAGAAGGGAGTAGAAGAAGAGATAAAAGTAGAACAAGGAGAATAAGGATGTTTAGAAAGCTAGTTTACCTTCAAAGCGAGAACCTTGCTGCGTTCCTCCTCCTCTTTAGACTTGATTGTCTTCTAGTTCTTCTTCAAAATTGTAGTAGAATACTCTCTCAAAGTAGTAGGAGTGTGTGCAAAACTCGTTTTCCCTTTCTCTCTAGTGAATATGAAGTATCAAAAGTCTCCTATGCTGATGAATGAGCCTCTATTTATAGCCAACCAACCATATGAACCAATGGTTGAAATTAATTCACCATAAAACTAATCTAACACTACTATTAAATTCCCTAGATATTGGACAACTCAAAACCACATCCCAATAGGTTTAAAACACTTTTGGAAGGCTGAAATTCGGAGTAGAAGAGTCCTAATTCGTTAAAACTTCAAAATAGGACAAACAAAGCAGAATGCCTCAGGTCACCGGTTGGGGTGAACCGGTTGGACCGGTTGGGGTGAACCAATCACCCGAGAGAAAAATCAGGTTTCCAAGTTTTTGAGGATTTCTGACCCGTTTTGGACTCCTAACTTTAAATGGACACAAATTCTTCAAATTAACTATGATTTGAGTGATTCAAGAGTCAAAATTTCAAGAATTCAATCTAGAATAATTCTAGAATATTTTTGAACCAAAAATTCTTGACCACGATCAAGTGGCTGGGTTTTCATGAGGCGGTTAACCGAAAAATAGTCACATAGGGTAATATGGTGAATCAATCTAAAACCTATTCAATAATTAAATTGGCATTTCAATTAGGCTCATTTTATCATTTTAAGATCAATGGAACAATCCGGAACAAGTTTTGGGGTCAATTGGAAAATATACGAAAGTAAAAGACGAAATTGCCCTTCAAGTCGCAAAAGTTCTAATTAACTATCCAAACCTATCTGGAATTGAACCAAATTCGACAAATATATTCAAAATGATCCTAGAAACTAAATGCAAGTGATGGGACTCAACAAAGAAACAAAAATACGCATGCAATGATGACCTATTCTCCTAAGGCTTAAAAGGGCAAAAGTGTCCTTTAAGGCTTAGGGACTCCCAAATACTTTTAAACCTAACCAAATGCTATCATGAACTTATGGGGGTGAAAATGGGGTGTTTACACTCTCGTAAGGCCAGTTGATTTTAGGTGAAAAGGTTAGTGCTCGGTTTAACAAAATGACTATTAGAGACAAAATAATTTGAATACAAAAACAAATTTATTTTCCACACCCACTAAACAAGTACTTACAAGTCATAGCTATGAAAACTCTGTCACAAACCCTAAAAAAAAATCGATAATTAATGTCTCTTAGACCTTAATGCTTCTTACGTGTTTTTTTAGACAATGGATGAGCAAATTGGTATTTAGAATGCTTCTAACAATGAAAAAGTGCATTTTTTTCCCTTTAAAAATTATTGAGTTTCAATTTATAATGTTTGTGAATCACGTTTTGTTCAAACCTGATATGCTAAACAAAACTTTACTGTCCAAATTATTTCAACTGAACATTTTAACTTTATTCGAGACATACTAACTGAATATACTTTAAGGGGCAGGCTATTGCCACCACTCAAAATACTTTAAGCCCCCCACTAATTAAATCCCCTCAAATTTTACTGAAAGCACCCCCTATCTTCCTAAAATACCCTTAATAAAAAATTCTCTAAACATTTTTCCACCCCACCCCCAAACTGTTCAGTTACTCAAAACCAAACATCTCTTACTTGTTCAAACCTATTAGTAAGAACAAAGTATATATGTTCGGATCTATTAATAAAAACAAAATATATATGTTCGGCTTTATAGAAAAGAACAATATAAAAATGTTCGGACCTTTAAAACCGAACATTTTTTATTTGTTTTGACTTATAAACATGAATATTCAAAATCCATTCACAGTTACATAAACGAACAATTCTCAATTATTGTATAGTTAAGTTGTTCAGTGTTTTAAAACGGAATAACACAAGTTTGTTTAGACTCCTATAGGTGAACAATATCCATTTGTTCAGAGTTACAT
This sequence comes from Liquidambar formosana, assembly GCA_039720395.1. Lineage (NCBI taxonomy): Eukaryota > Viridiplantae > Streptophyta > Magnoliopsida > Saxifragales > Altingiaceae > Liquidambar > Liquidambar formosana. The sequence goes on from CM077822.1 coordinate 27,109,081, forward strand.
AACTAAATAATATCCATTTGTTCGGAGTTGGGAAGCGGAATCAAATAACTTTGTTTGGACTTAGAAGTCGGAACGCATTAAAAGAGTTCGGTGTTATAGAAATGAACATTGTAAACATGTTCGGAGTTGAGAAACCGAACAAAACGAAATTTAGCATACGCAAAACTTAAGTTAAATTCAATAAAAAGTTTATAAATACTTACCTTTTAGTTACTAATATCATCTCTATCAATGTTTTTCTTATCCATTATTCAATATAATATGAGAAACACTAATTTTTTTATGAAAATATGGATTTAGTGTCAAGGTTATTAGGGTTTGTGAGAGTATGAAGTCTATAGATAGTGTAATGTTTTTGGAGTTGGGGGTGGAGTAGGGTGGGGATAGGAAATTTTTTAAGTTTTTAAGTAGACATGTCCTTATTGGTAAATTTACATTTAGATGTAAAGAATTTAACAAATTATTTTAAATAATGGGGGGCTCAGATTATTTTGAGTGGTGGCAATAGCTTAGCCCTTAATTTAATTGAATTGTTTAGGTACAATATATTGAACAAATAACAAATATTCAGCTCATATGTATTAAACATATTCTAGTTGTTTGAATGTTTCGTATCGAATAAAAGGATAAAAGGAGAGGAAGGGAGATAGAGTTAAGGGCTTCAGTTCATAAGGGAGTCGAAGGGAGATACATCAATGATAATTTTGCCGATCTATTCATTGGGGCTTTACCATAGTCAACATTTGAGAAATTGGTATATGACATTAGAATGCTTCAGGTTTGCGATTAGTTAAGTTGATACTTATCTTTTTATTAGGGGAAGTAGTATTTACCCAAAGAAGATCTACTATATAAGGATATTTTTAGACAAATGCACGTTGTACTTTTTTTCATTCGCTTAGGTTTTGTCCCACTGTTTTCCTGGCAAGGTTTTAATAAAGCATTTTCTTTAGTGCATCCAATACGACTCTAAGGGGCTGTTTGGCGAACCTGAAAACCTAGCCAGTTAAAGATAAGCCTGGCTAGTTTTGATTTCATACTGTTTGGTAAGTCTACTTTTCCTACTAAACAGTTCAACTTGTTCTGAAAATAAAGCATAAATATAGTTTTTTTCAAACCAACTGTGAGTTGGTTTATTTAAAAACCAGATAACATTTATGAATTAGACCTAGTCTGATTTAGTTTTTGACGTTCCCAAATAGGCCCTGAGATTCACAGAAATGTTGTACTATTTTCCCTTCGTTAGTTTTTTCCCACATAGTTTTTCTAGCAATGTTTTAACGAGACACATTATCTTAACATGGTGAACATCCAAGGGAAAATGTTGTAAATGTAAGAGTTAATGATGGATGCTACCTCTCTTTCAACTAGCATTCTTTCAACTGTCAAATGAATGCAATCAATTTGTTTCTCATTCTCTAGGAAAGTAAGCCTAAAAAAAAGCTCTGTTGGATGAATAAAATACGAATGAAAAAGAATTCCCTCCCAATTTATTTACTACTTAATATTTTCACGACACAAAAGTAAATAATTTTGGTCCACTCAAGATTTATTTTAATTTTTTAATTTTGGTAAGTACCCTCAAGATTTCAGACATATTAAGAGCAGACCCATCCTCCCCGCCCTTTCAAACTTGTACTGACTACCTCAGCCCTCAGGTCCTCAGCTATTTTGCACTCGTGTCTTTCCGGCCTCAAACTTCAGGCAGCATTTCATGCATCCATCGTCTTCTCAGAGTCCACACTCTTAGAAAAAAACAAGAGCAGTAAAGATGAGCACAGTGGACAAGATGCTGATAAAGGGAATCCGGAGTTTCGACCCGGAGAACAAGCATGTCATCACCTTCTTCAAGCCCTTAACCCTAATCGTTGGCCCCAATGGCGCTGGCAAAACCGTATTCCACCCTTACCCATCTCTCTCTCTCTCTCTCTCTATATATATATATATGTGTCTGTATCTTTCATGTGTTGAAGAGTCATTGATTGATTTGCAGACCATTATCGAGTGCTTGAAGCTTTCCTGCACCGGAGAGTTGCCTCCCAACGCAAGGTCTGGTCACAGTTTCATCCATGACCCCAAGGTCTATTTCTTTATTTAATTCTCTTTCTTTCCCCCTTTGTCTATTTTTTTCTTCTTTGAGTTTCGGGTTACTATGATTTCATTTTCCTTAAACCCTTTGTTTGGTTTCCGAGAAAAGCGAGGAAGCGGAATACAATTTTTGAATGTTGAGTCTTGTGTTGTTTCGGTTTCGAAGGTGTTGTATTAAGCTAAGTTGACTAGGGGATTTTTTGTGGGGGTCCCAAGCAATGGAAAATCAAAGAAAAATTTTATTTTACTGTATCTTCTCCGCAACCAAACAGAGCAAATTTTATTTTTCTACATGTGCCTATAATATATATATATATATATATATATATATATACACACACATATATATACATATTTGTGAAGGTATAAAGGGGTTAATTTAGTGGGTGTAGCCGTGTAGGTTGCAGGGGAAACTGAGACAAAGGGACAGATAAAGCTGAGATTCAAGACGGCTGCGGGGAAGGATGTGGTGTGTATAAGGTCATTTCAGCTGACGCAAAAGGCGTCGAAGATGGAGTACAAGGCAATTGAGAGTGTGCTTCAGACAATTAATCCTCACACTGGAGAGGTATGAACAATTTTGACGTGGTTGGGTAGAGTTTTTTTTTACCAGAATAAGGTCATGTTGATGATATATGTACATATATTTTCCCTCATTGCCCTGTTATACTAATTAAAGTCAGAATTATAAGTTGGGTTAGCATTATTAGTCATTTTGTGTTGTGTGAAACTTGTTTGTGGAGCTTTTTAGTAATTGGTGACCATTGGGCTGGCTTGCCATGTCTGGGATTATTGGTTGGTCTTATGCAAAATTTACAAGTGGGGTTCAATTGGAGTTCAGAATGTGAGCATTGCACTTTTTGTTAATTAGTGACACAAGGATGGTGCTTACAGATTGAATGACAACATTGAAACAGTATGGTGGGCCATTGAGGATTGAGAAAAATGTTCAAATGTACCCAATGATGGATGTGTGGGATGAGTTTGGATTGGAAAATGGATCACACAGTGAAGAGAAATGGATAAAAGTCATTTTGGTGGCATCTTTTATACAATGCTGACGAAAAGAACATAGTTCTCTAGTTTGTCCAAAATAAATAAAGGGTGGGTGGGGAAGAGAACATAAGTTCTATAATTCTTCAAGCGCATTGGTAATTCATTTTTTGGAAAATATATACCCCTTTCAGTTACTAGGTGTGATCATAGGCTTCTAAATGCGGATTTCATTAGTGATCCTTTCGGGGCCCTGGCTTGTCACTAGAGTCTGAGCAAGAAAAATAGAATTAGGGAGACTCATAAAACAAAATTTGAAAATATTAAATGATTGAGATTACTTTTTTTTTTAGTTTCTTATAAAAATACCTCTTGCTTTAGTCTGTACTTTCTTGTCATTCTTTGATAATATTTATTGTTTCCTTTCAAAAAAAAAAAAAAGGAATTCTTTTTGCTCGAGTTTGAGAGGTTGTATACTGGATTTTTCATTCTTTAATTCATCTAAGTCCACCATTTTATGGATGGTTTGGTGGCTGTATATATAGATGCACAAACCTCGACATCTTCTTCTTCAAAACATTCTTTCTGCAAGGGTTAGTTTTGAACTTTTAATAATTGTGTTCCTTGGACAGCACACCTTCATAATCTTATAATTTTTTGGATTTATTATAATTTCATCCACTTCAAACATGTGATTTGACAGAAGACATGGCACTACATAGAGCAGGATGGGGAAAACGGATTAGTGGAGCCCGCCTATAGTGGTTGGGATATACGGCTTCATTGAATTATGTTAAATTTCATATTCAAACATCTGCCTTGAGGATTTTATTTATTTATTTTTTTGTAAATAAAAGAATGGAAACCATTTGTAACTACCTTGAAGCAAAATATTTACAAGAACTTTTTTATTGAGAGATTTAATTAAAGATTAAAGGCAATGTTAAAAACATTTGAGTAATTCAATCATTAATCAATGATCGAGTTGTGTCAACTATCTTAGCGATAAATATATGTAAATGAAATTAAGAAATGTGTGCTTTATATAATTTGAAATGATTATAACAATTCCTCATTGTTGGAAAAAAATCATGCTTTTAAACAAGAAAACTAATTAAACAGAATGGTGTTTAGGATTTGAATTTAGAAAGGAATTCTATCAGTCGTAGAACATAAGTTCTGCTGTTGGACAGAATTCTCTCATTTGTAGATCAATTTTCTAAACTTGACCCAGTTTTGAAAAAAGTGATGGAGAAAAATTAGATTTTTTCTAGATCGTTTGTGGGGAGGGGTCTCTTAAGGCTATTTTTCCTTCTTTCTATGATATGTAAAAAATTGTGAGGCACTTGTTGCAGAGTGCAATTTGCAAGGACTGGATCCTACTCTTGGTAAAGGCCTTTTAGAAATTTTTTTTGAGATGTCATCGATGTTTTGGATCTTCTTTTGCTATTTTCTATTCTACATGTGGGTTACGAGGATATGGTGTGATGGTTATTTGGATCTAAAGGTTCTGAGCTTGTTCTGCTTGGCTATTCACAATTCATTGGTGGTTTCATCCCTACCACTTGAGTGTTGCAGAAAAAGTGAAATGCTAGATTCTTTGAGGGGAGGGTGATGATGTCCTTAAAGTAGAGGAGAGAAATAAGTACCTTCTTTTTGGGTCAACTTTCTTCTTGGGATTTCTTCTGTTTTTTTTTTTGTTTTTGTTTTTTTTTTTGTTTTTGTGTGTGTGTGCCTTCAGCCCTTTTGATTTAAGTGCGTTGCAAGGTGCTTAAATCCTTGTTTCCTGAATAAAAGTTACTATAATTATAAAAATTTATCTGACTTTTTCTGTTACATAATCACTAGCACATTTTGACCAAGTTCTTGGAGCATTTTGAAGTAACTCTATTAACTTTATAGGAAGTGCCACATTCTGCATTCATATACAGTTCATTAGGGATCAAATTATTGGTGTTACATGTCTTTGAGAATCTGTTGGTGACTCAATTCAATCTGAAACTTTTTTCACCAACATTTATATGGTGTCTTTTGTTGTTAATTATATATATATATATATATATATATATATTTTAGATAACCATTGCTTTCATAGTTACTCAAAGCAACTTTTTCTTCTGATGGAACCTTATATTTGAAACACAGCTTTTGATTAGGTTCTATTCAGTAACCTATTAGCTTGTGTTGGAAATAGTCTATTAGCTTCTCATAGAACTTGCAATTACATCTATAGGAACTAGGAAGCAAACACTACTATAAAAGGATGGTAGCATTTACTCTTTGGGAAGTATTAGATTGAACTGAAATTGAGTTTGTTCACTATTGTCACTAGTACTCTCTCTCTCTCTCTCTCTCTCATATCTTCTCCCTCTTATTTATTTCTTTAATTTCTTCTTCAAGAAATTTCTTTCATTTCCTCTCTCTCACTAAATCCTTCAAATTCAGTCTTCTCGTTATTATCTAAATTTAAATACCAATCAAATTGGGTTTTTTTAACTATTTTTTGCATTCCTATTCTTCTTTCTCAAAAGGGGACTCCAAAAAAAAAGTAAAGGATTATTTCGTTCTTGATAGTTATTTCTTTAATTGGTGGATAGGAGCATACTCTGGATCGGAATCATGGGAAGTACTGCCCAATCATTTCTACTAACTTTAAGCCTCTCAGATTTTGTTTCCTTAATGACATAAGAAAATCCAAATTAATACATAACTAATCAGTATTGATTCTTTATTTCTTTTCAATAAGAACCGTTCTAACAGGAACTATGAGTATATGTCCCCCTTTGGTCCTTTCCACTGAATTTTACACAACTCTCACACTTTCCTTTGCAAGAAACCCCTTATCCCCAAGGTTCTGAGGTTAGATAGTGCATGTGTAAATTTTAGAAGCTTGACAATAGTTATGATGGGTGATGATTGAGTTTCAACAATTATTCATGGTTTAAGATGTTTAAGTTGAGAGTGCTTTGTCTATTATAGATTGAAATAAAAAAAGCCCCTTTTGTCAGATGATTGTTCAGAACGAGGCAACGAGCTTCTTGTGGAGTCTTTTAATCCGCCTGGATAATTTGTACTTTTTGGTCTTATTGGAGAATATGTTCATTTTTTAGTTACATGAGTTGAATCAATGTGTTTATGGCTATTACTACACTCATTTGCTTTTTAAAAATCTTATTATTTGTGTTGAGAGCTGAGTTGGTTCATTCTATTTATATTTTCTTCTTGGGTGTTGTATCTTGTTGAATTTATATCTTTATGTTGTAATTGTATGATTGTGTGAAAAAAATTAAGCATCTACTTTGCTATAAGTTTTCTTGTTTGTTGCTAAATTGCAGAAAGTTTGCCTTAGCTATAGATGTGCTGACATGGATCGGGAAATACCTGCTTTAATGGGTGTCTCCAAGGCTATTCTAGAAAATGTTATATTTGCACACCAAGATGATTCGAACTGGCCATTGCAAGATCCTTCCACACTAAAGAAGAAGTTTGACGATATCTTTTCTGCTACTCGGTATTTGTCTATATTTTCTGAGCATGTTTTTGAGTTGAGATCTATTTAAATAGTTATCAATCATTATCTATGTTTTCAATTGTCTTTAAAATTTGTGTTTCCATGGCTGGTATAAAGAAGAAGCTGTAGACCTTGGCCATTGTTAAATAGGTTTTATGTAGAAGTTTATTTTTGTAATTTTATGTTGTATGTCTATAGTATAGATATGGAATATACGGTTGCCAAGAGATTATTCAATTCTCTCACACAATTCCTAGGTCTGTACGTTTGTATGTTATTAGACCACACCAATCCAATTGAGCCATCACCAATTGATCTTTTTCTCATAGCTGGTCATACTCCTCATAGTTGTCAGTTGCCTCTTGTGATATCATAGTTGCCACTCGAGCCGTGTCATTGGCGGTAGTTTTCAACTTTTCACTCATTGATTGCTGTGGTTTGTCTGGTGAAGATAAGGGTTTTTAGTGAAGATAATTGTTGTACCAGCATTGTTGTCGAGGCTCTTGGTTCTTCATCTGATCAAAGCCTGTCACCAACCATTGACAAAGCCATCTCAAATCACCTTTGTCGTAAGTTATCGGAAGTCCATCCCCATTGTTGATCACGGTCTTCATTTCCAATTGTTCTCGTCGCCTCTGGACTAGCTCTGTGTCGTAGCATTAGCCATGTGGTCGTTTGCCAGTTGTCACCGGTGATTCCAACCCTCACCGATCAAGCCTCTTATCATCACTGGTCACAATCTTCTCAATTGCTATTGCCAGAAGCTTAATTCTTTTGAGTTGGATCTTAATTTCTTTGATGTCCTTTACTTGTCATGGTTTCCATTTTCCATTTGTGTCTTCTCTTCCTCTACAGTGTATACTCGTCAAAGAAGGAAGGCGACTACGTCCATGCCACCATTGAACCTCTCTTCATCTGCAAATGCACCTCCTTCTGTCACTAGTTCTGACTTCTGAAGAGTTGCCCGTCGTTTGTGCAAAGATACTCATTCAGTCATTTTTGTGTCGTCAAACATCCTAATTCTAACTTTGTTCCCTATGTTATCTCCTTCTTTGTATGGGGAAATTTTTATTTTATTTTTTTTGGGGGGGTGGGGGTGGGGGTGGGGTGGGCTGTCTAAATGTGGTTTATTGGATTGATTTATTTTATTAACATTAGATTCTTGTTCTATTTTTTAGCAACAAATTATATACTTATATCATCTTTTATTATTGTTATTATTATTTTATCTTGTCAGGTACATGAATCATTGACTTGTGAATCAGTGGCCTTTAATTGATTGTTAAAAAGAGATTCTGTGAATGATATTCTGTATGCCAACATATCATTTATGCTCTCAGAAATTACCCCTATAACTATGTTCACTTATTGCATAAAGTTTCTTTTCTGTTTCTTTGAGTACAAGGATCTATTAATGTTAAAAGTTTAAAGTTCTGGTGAAATTTGAAGGGTTTAGTAGAGTTGGGAAGAAGAGATTAGCAATCTTTTTGTCCGCCTAGCAATCAAATCCGGACTGGGAAACGGTGACCCGGGCCTGTGTCCAGTTTGGTTTAACACGCGGATCGTTTATGCAAGAGAACCGGTGAAAACCGGAATGACCCACTCAAACCAGCTGGATTATTAGTGAACGGGCATCAAACCAGTCCGGTTGAACTGGTTTTTAACACATTGGATAGCACAACACATCATGTCAATTAAAAACCAAGAACAATATGTTGATTGTAGGAATCGAACCTGGCAACAACAATATACAGAGAACCCTTTGTACCTCTAGGCCACATGATTGCTTGTTAACTTACATGCTACTTTTATTATTAATTAGTGTAACAATGCATACACCAAAAGTGGCCAAACATTTAAATAAAATTATAAAATTCAAATATTATTAAAATAATATATGATATATAGTAAATGGTTCCAATAAATTTACAGTAATATTAGATAATAATAAATTTTATACATATTTTTTTCTTTTTAGTAAAGTTTTATTTTTTAATAATTATTTCACGTTTTTATGAATTTTTAATCATAACACCAGTCCGACTGGTGATCTGATAGTTGAACTACTGACCCAGTGACAAGGCCTCTCGACTGGGTTTAATAACTATGCTGCCTGAACTATGTGGCTTTTGACAAGTAGGATGGAATACAATTTTGTTTCTAGTCACAAGTGGTTGGATATGTTAGGGCATTAATTATTATTTCTTATTTCTTGTTGATATTAATAATATGGAGCTACTAAAACACTGCCAGTCAGTCCTTTTCTGTACAAATGACTTTTATTCATTCAGCACAAAATTTGTATATAGAAACATTTACAGAAATACAATTGTTGATCATATTAGATATTTCATTTAATAGTTTAACAGCTTTTGTAGAACATGTGAAATTCATTTTTCTAAAAATTATAATCTGGTTTAAAAGATATTTGAAAACTTTTTTTGGTAATCTTTCGAGTGCCCCAAGCAGAGTAGTTTAGGTCTTGGGGTATCCGAAGCCTTTTGGAAATAACCTCCTTTTATGCTAATTTTATTTGTCTTTGCACTGCTGCTCTTTTCATTGAGACTTGGTGCTTACTGTAACTAATTTTTCTAAAGACATGCTGTTAATGATTTTTGACATTAATTGTTTGTACATGGCCATCTTCTTCTAATCAGATACACAAAGGCGTTGGAGGTCATCAAAAAGCTTCACAAGGATCAGGCTCAAGAAATAAAGACATATAAGCTGAAGTTGGAGAATCTTCAAACCTTGAAAGATGCTGCATATAAGGTTCCTTCTTCTCCTTTCTCCTTTTGTCCATAGATAATTCTATTTACAATATTTGCAGATTGTCTTTTTTACTACTTTTCTCATTTTAATAAGATTATAAGTTTCTATGGACAAATTTATGAGGCATGTAATAGTTAGTGTTGTGGCTTTTATTTTTACGTGAGTGGGCTGCTCCTTGTTTTAAGGGAACTTCAGGGGGTGCAAATCACATAATTTCTTCCTTGACCGCGATAGTCTTTTTTTCGTTCTCCCCTGTATTTATCCTTGCTACTTGATAGATTTTGGGTTCTTGACCATGATGGGTGACTGTTCTATTGACAACTTGCTCATTAAGGTTTTAAAGTACTATAATTTTTAATTTTTATCTTTTGTGCTGGTAAAAGCTTAGGTGGCATTTGAGTTTAGTAGTTGAGTAGCTTCCTTTGACACTCAGAATGCCGAAATGGAGGTGGGAAATTTGTTCATAGCTAGAAATAATTGGTGTTCCTGTCTTTATTATTTCTCCAAGGGGGTTTCTTGATGCATTTAGTCAGGTTTAGGTGTGAAGATCTTTTGCTTCCTCTTTTTTTATTCTTTATATTTTAAATATTTTTTTGGGTTATTTAATTAATTATTTTTTTTTTTAAACAAATCTGAAATCTGACCAGATTCTCTGAATTTTTATTTTGTTCTTTGTTTTTTTGTTTTGTTTTTGTTTCTTTGCTGTCGCATAGGCTTTGACCAAGTTTGTAAGGATGCTAGAATAGCCTCTAGAGATATCGCAGTCCTTGGAAATTAATTTCTTAGAGGTATGGGGATTTTTCTTGCAGTTGTTGGAGACAGGTCCAAGATTAGATTTTGGGAAGATCTTTGGTGGGGTGAGAAACATTCTATGGAGTCCTACCTATTCTGTTTTTCTTTCTTGTTTTCAAGGGGCTACCATTTGCATTGTAGTGTCTCATTCTGATAATTCCTCTTGCATTCACGAGTGTGTGGAGTGTGGGCTCAAGTCTTCAAAGCAGGCATCTGAGGGTGGTTTACGAGCTAAATATAGACAAGGTGCATGACCGTGTTAATTGGGACTTCCTTTTCACCTTTTGTATACCCTTGGGTGGATGGGGTTTTGGGGTGAAGTGGATAAATTCATGGGCGTATTTTTTCATGACTAATTTTGGGTGTAAAGTGGGGAGGCTTCCTCCTAACCTTGGGTTGCATTTGGGGAGCTCTTTTGGAGCTATGGTGGTGTGGCATGTACAAAATGCCTTAATTTCTTCATGAGAAAGAGCGAGTCAGCCTGAAGGGTTATAAGGACCCCCTAAGGTGGATGAAGAGTCCACATAAGTAGAAATACTAGTGTCCACAGCAGCAGTAGAATGATATGGTCTAAAATATCCTTGAGTATGGCCTCCTCTTGAATTGTTATTGATTGTAGCTCTAGGTCTTCCATGAAGCTTCCAACAAGTTTCTTGCGTGTTATGGTTATTATTATGATAATCACAATTCAAACTTATCTTTCTCATAACCCTAAGGATCTTTAGTAGGGGTCTTACTACCACCCTTCAACTCACACTGACAGGCAAGACTAGACTCCCCTAGAAGTGTATTCTTAAGCATAACCTGCCTACATGGGTGATCACCTTGGCGCTTAAACAGTGAGGATGATGAGACAATAATCTTGACACTAAGAAAGTGAGCAAGATAGATATTTTGTCGGCGCTTACAGCAAACAAAATATAATTTTTGGAAATGTTGCCTTAGTTGAGCTAAGATGAAACTTATTAGAGTCAAACATGAAGTGATTTGACAACTTCATGAAGCTTGAATTGAGCTGAATGTGAGATCTTAGACAGGCGCTTAATGAGTGACTGAGCTAAGGAGCTCAAGTTAGACACTTGTATGGTGACTAGACTAAGATTTGTATGGCATTTGAGTGTAACAGGCCCAAATCTAGTGGGAGCTCCGCCGTAGCATACATATTATACTGTATGTGCTATAGATGACCATTTAAGGGAATTGCTACATAAATCGCTGCTCCAGCATTGTGTGAGCCCTAATAGATCAAACCTTGATCTATACTATGCCCATGAACTTGGGACTATGCCATGAAATAAGGACTCGATATCTCTACTTTAGCATAATATCCAAGGTTCACGAAAAGTTACGGTCCAGCGAACATGTTTAGGAAAGCGATCAAATCTAAATAGATTGGCATGAGTAGCTAGGGAAGATTGTTTGATATTACACCCTCATCTCGTAGCTCATAGTCTCGCGGATATGTTAAATATGTTTTGATATAATCATGAGGACAAGTACATTGCTTGATGTTGAGCATTACTTTTGGGATTATAACTGTGAGGGGTAAAAATATGCTTAATTTGGTGTGATAGAAATATAGAATAGTTTGGGGCATAGACGAGATATTTTGAGTGCTGTGCTATGTTACTTGGATGGTGATTTAATATGGCATTCCTACTTTATACCTTCTCGTCAAGTTGCACGCTTCATTTTCTATATGAGAAGAGGATTGGAAACAAGATAGAGAAGAGATCGTTTCGTGGGCATGTCGCCCAAAGTGGACGAGTGGGTGATGTTAGTATTTGGATCGGGTTTTGGAGTGTCCACATGGGCTAATTGGAATTAAAGGGTTGTGTCCGTTGGAAATAGACATTAGGCATAGCCATATATATGAGTCTGTTTCGGAAACAGATGTAATGATTCTTCCTAGTTTGTTGATTCTTCTTCTTCTCTCTGTTTCATCTCTCTAAGGCAACCATCACCATAACCATTGAACTTGGAGTGTGGATGATATAAGGGAGACTCTAGTACATGGTTCAAAGTCTCTTCCGAGATGGACGAGATCTCGCTAGGTTAACCTGGTCTCATTCAGGGGTGAGACGATATCTGAGAATGAATCAAGTATTTAGTAGGAATTTATTTTGAAAAAAATGAAATCTTAATGAATGCCCATTGATCAAAACGTATACTTGATCATTGATATGTTATATTTATTTGTGTTATTTGGGGTGTTATTTTAGGTATATAAAACCCAATTATAGACTTTATAGTGTATTTTCAAGTTCGCACTGGGCCTGTTTTGATATTTTTGACCATATTATGTGTCCCAAGTTATTTGTTTTTGCTTATTTAATGGTTCCAATATGATTTTCCTATTTTTTTTTTTTTTTTTGATTTTTCCATAATTTTTTTGAATTTTTTAAAACATTCTTTAATGCGTAAAGTCACGTCTTGCCCGAAATGCGACAAGATGGACGAGATCCAGACAACCGAGACCGAAACGCGACGACGACCGAGACCAAGACTTTGAATTATGCTCTAGTAGCCTTCTCCATTGATGCATGGGTGCATTGTCAAAGTTCGTGATCTCATGGGGTTTGTAATCCAAGGACAAAGATCCGATTCGTTTCCCTTGAGGTATTCCATATACCCATATTCTTATAGTATAAGTGTATAACAATCTTCTACCAAATTTTCTGTGGTGATAAATAGGAAATCAGAGAATTCATTTAGAGCTACAAGAGGTTTGAGATAGGGTGATCCTCTAGGGGGAATGGAGTTCTTGTTTCCATGTGCAATTCGCAAATGATACTCTGTCTTTTTCCTTGGGGGATGAAGCTAAGTTTTTGAATTTGCAATCCATTTTACAAATATTTGAAGTGCTTTCTGGATTGAAAGTGTATACGAATAAGTCTTCTATTGTAGGTATTAATTGTGATGAGGAGAAGTTGCAAAGATTAGCAGACTCCCTTGGTTGCTCATTAAGGGTTTGGCCTTTGAAGCATTTAGGGCTTCCTTTAGGGGTTAGACCTTTGTCTAAATCTTTTTGGAGTCTAGTCATTGATAGGGTGGGCAAAGGATTGGACAGGTGGAAGAAGGCTTTAATGTCTAAGGGAGGGAGATTAGTCTTAATTCAGTCTGTGTTGTCTAGTGTTCTCACCTATTTTATGTTCCTCTTTAAGATGCCGGTTAGTGTTGCTAATAAATTAGAATAGATGATGAGCGATTTTTTATGGGAAGGAAGTGGAGGGAAAGAAGGATCATTTGGTTAAGTACTTAAGTGGAATGTGGTGTCTAGACCTAGGATAAAAGGGGGCTTAGCCTTTGGAAATATTGTGGAGAGAAATGTTGCCTTAGCTGGTAAATGGTTGTGGAGATTTTCTCTTGATCCTAATTCTTTATGGCATGTTGTCATTAGAAGTAAATATGGATTACAAGTTAATGGGTGGGATGCTTAGACAGGTTATAGAATTTCATCCAGATGTCCTTGGAGATTTATTTCTTAGTGCTTTCCTCGATTTTATGACTTTATTTCTTTGGTTGTTGGGAAGGGGGATAGGATCCAATTTTGGGAAGATAGTTGGTGTGGGGATGTGCCCTTTTCTTCATTGTATCCTCGATTGTATAATTTATCTTTGATTCATAATGCTCCTATTATGTCATTAGTCTCTTCATATTCTTCTTCTATTAGTTGGGATTTTAAATAATTCCGTATCTTAATGATAGGGAAACTTCTGAGTTCTCTTCTTTAATTTCTTTGGTGGATGGTGTTTGTTTGAGGCCTTCACTTCTGGATTGGAGAAGGTGGGGTGCCCATTCTTTGGGTAGTTTCTCTTGTAAATCCTTTTTTGAGAAATTGATTGAGAATACAAGTATTCCCATTTTTAATCCATCTTTAATGATTTGGAAAGTAAAGGTATCCCTTTAAATTCAAGTGTTTCCTTGGTGTATTGCACATTTGCACATATGAGGATTAATACCTATGAGTCTATGACTTGATTCAAACACGAAGGCCTTCTATTTGCCTAAAGCTTTGATGGTGCATTTTGTGTAAGAATGTAGAGGAGAGCATTGATAATTTATTTTTGCCTTGTCCATTGGCCAGTTGGTTGTGGCAAAAGTTGTCTCAGATAGCAAATGACTGTTGGGTGGTTCTGGAATCAGCCATATCTATGTTTGAGTCTCATTTTTATGGATTTGGTTCAGGTTGCAAGGCTGTCACTCTTTGGAATTGTGCATTGTTGAACAATGAAAATTTCATTGGGAATAAATACCATTCAATTAAAAAAAAAAAATTGGCCACTAATGTTGATATGTACAGCAAAGGGAATGGTGGCATTGCCTTATTGGCACAAACAAATAGGAGAACACGATTAACCAAGAAGCAGGGAGGAATTTTCCCCTTTATTAACCAGTCCCTCTTTCCCCTGTCTGATTCTTTCTCTCACACATGGGAAAGGAGATGGTTAGGCAACCACCATGTAACTTGTGATAAGTCCCAAAAGTGGTTACATGTTTGACTATAAAAAGGGCAACAAATTCTAAAAAAAATAGATTGCATTTTGAAAGGAGGAAAGACAGTTTACATAAAAAGAAGAAAAGGAAGGAAGATCATAGAAAGATTATTACCAGTAGCATATGCTCAGTTGGTGATTCAGGTATACTTCCTTTGTTTATTTTCTTCTTTTTAAGTCATTTTTCTTTCATGTCTAACAAATTTGCAAGCTTTCAGAGGAAAGCTTATTAATAAAATAAGTTTTATTCAAAGCAAGGAACTTGATCTTCGGACGAATGATGTTCAAGAACATCAACTGACATGTCTCATGGTAATTCCTTAACCGTGCCGGACAATGTTCATGAACATTGTGAGAGGTGTGGTATAAATCTGATGTTCAAGAACATCACTTAGAACAAATTGCATTGGTGCGAAATGATGTTCATGAACATCGTATAAGCACGGTAAAAAAATTCCAGAAAATTCTGTTTTTCTTTTAAGGAAAACCCGTAGAATCTGAAGTTCAAGAACATCAGAGAAATACAGTGATTTTATTAAAAATCCAATTTGACAATTTGTTGTTGTCCAAGGGGCATTGTTAAAATTAAGTCATTTGTAACGATGTTCTTGAACATCGTAAAACGCGGCTGTCAAATATATATATTGATGATCAAGATCATCACAGTTGAATGAAGCATGATTCAAATATACACACTGATTTTTAGAGAATCACAGACCGAATTCATGATGTCCAAAAACATCAATTTATATTTTGTGTCCTATGAAGTCTTGAAAAACAGATACTTCGATGTTCATGAACATCGTAATTAACATGGTTTGACTCTGTGATACTCAAGAAAATCAGAAATTTATGTCGGACTCCATGAATTTCAAGCCATGCGAGCTGAAGAAATATTCTTTAAGTTACCTTGTATGTAAGCATTGAAGGTTGTCCGTGGGGGAGTATCGACGTGGAGTCAATAGGGCCCACATGGGTCGTAGTCCATGGAGGTTGGCCATGCGAAGTGGCTAGATAGCTGTTGGAATCATAGTGGGCTACCCCGGAGGGGGTCATCGACATAGGACCCCTTGGAAGGGATCATTGGTGGGTCGACACAAAGGAAGACTATTGATAATAGGAAGTTCTCCGGAGAAGAACTTCGTCCTTAACTGTGTAAAGTGAGGGGATGGTTGGAGTGACCAAGTCGGAGGAGAGAGAGAAGCAGCCTGATAGCAGTGTGAGGAAATGAGAGGGCAGTGAGGTCCACGACCTCGAGGCGTGATTGCAGCCGGCGGGTTCTAGTCCAATAGAACCTTGGAGATATATTTTAGGAGAAGGCAAGGAAGTGGGGTCGACCCGCCTTCCTCCCTTGATGGCGATCCAATCCCGTTATGGGGTTTTAGATGTCATGGTGGTATGTTGGATGGTATTGATGATGGTGGTGATGTTGGATAAGTGATGGTGGTTAAGGTGGAGTGTTGGAATGTTAGTATGTTAGAAGGTTGAGGCAGAAGGCCTTAGTGGTGGGTTGCCGAGTTAGTGTGTTGGCTCACCAAGTCTTGCTTGGTCTCGTCCCCTTATCCCTCTCTTGGTCTCATCCGAGAATGGGGGCAAAGATGGCCTTTTATAGTGGTGGAGTCTAAGGTAGCCTAATAGGGTGAGTAGGGTAGGGAGGTAGGGTAATGGGGCAGCAGGTCTAGGCTCAAAATAGGCCTGCTGCGGCGGTTCGGTGTGCATGGTCGCCCATACCGTGTCAGGCCAGGCGACCATGCCGTGTCAGGCGGTGATGTGACCGGTCGCGTTCCCTCAACTGCCATCAGACTGACTAAGGCAGGTTCGCTGATTCCCAATACCATTGGAGCGACCCGTACCTTAGAGAACCTTCTCTCTAGCCACCAAACCAAGATCCTCCAACCATCCCAATGAGAACTCGGGTCAAGGTCGACGACTTTGCCCAAACACCAAGCTCAAGATTGAGCTCCTCAGGTACTGCCCGACCTGGGTAGGCATGGCGCTAGGGTGTAGTGCCACTGTGACACTCCAAGTGGACCGTGTCAGGCCGACAACTTGGCTCCTGTTGCGCGATGCAGCAGGCATCCGACCCGAAGGGGGGCACAAGGACCCACCCCGAGATAGCTCGGGCAACCCGTCAAAGGAGGCATCCATCCAGAGATGGGCAGCCTCGATGAGTTGTGACGTACTCATCGAGGGTACTTAGGCCGAAGAAGGCACTAAGCAAGAGCTATGCCGAAGGCCACTGGCGACTTATGGTTGGCGAGCAATGCCATAGGCTAATAGCCACTTAAAATGGCGAGTTAAGCATCCTTCCGGAGAAGGGCATCTCCGACAAGGGAAGTAACCATCCGGAGATGGGTGAGATATGCCATAGGCTGATAACGACTTAAGATGGCGATATCGGAGTGGACCTTGGTACCATCGTGAGGCGAGGTAAAGGTAACGAGCAATATCGGTGACCTCGTAGGGCGAGATCGGCGACCTTCTGAGAGGTATGTGAGATATAGTGCCTTAGAATATTAGGAATGAGGCCACGTCACTAGAGTAGTGGGCACGTGTCAAGTGCGGCATCAGGCCATGTGGCGACCTTCCATTGGATTGGAAGGTCACGTGGCAGCTTATCATCGATCTGACGTGGTTAATGCGATCTATGTATAAACAAAGGTCAGACTTCTCTGCAAAAATATGGAAGCAAAACAAAGCATTGCAATCATAAACTTCCAATTTTACATTAGACCCATGTCCGTGTAAATTTCCAATGCTATGTTGGAGCCAATGTTGGACTATCATGGGACATTTAAAACCACTATCAAATTTTATAAAATCTTGAAGTAAAATTGACAAAATTCCTTCTACATGGTTTTTCCCAATAAGTTCCATATAAATAAAAGGTCCAGATTGAATGGAATGGATGCTTATATCAATTCCTATGTGAATATCACATATATGGAAATCTATTTCTCAAGCCAATTCATCCACCCCTATGAATCTCTACTACCTATTGTCAAATGTATTTATTGTGGTGTTTCAGGTAACACCATAATATGATGCACCCATTTTTTAATTAGTCTCCTAGCAGGACCTATTAAGTTTTTGGGATTAAAAAATAGGCAACTTATAATGTCACGTGGGGAATTTCATACATGCAAACTTCCAATTTTACATTGGACCTATGTCCATGTAAATTTCCAATGCTATGTTGGATTCAATGTTGGGCTAAGTCATTTTCCCATGTAAAATTAAGGGAATACCTCACACTAGAAATAATAATTTATTTGGGTCTTCTTAAATTGAATTAACTCATCTTTATTTCTTTGTGGAATGTAGAACCTTGATGATTTCTCATAAATTTTCATTATCATTTAGGCTTTATTATTTGTAGCCTAAAACAACTTTAAATGTAAGCAATGGTTTTATTAAATTGGCGGGACATTCGGTTTGATCCCACTTTGGGTACGTAGGCAATCTAGAAGCCACACTAGATGCAACCACAAATCCAACCAAATTTAAATGAACATTTAAGTTCACCTAATTCAAACTCATTCAAGGCTCTTATGATGAGTCAATTACCTTTACAATTTAAATCAATGAGTCATCAACTCGTACTATTCGAATATGTTTATTGGGTCATTAATCCATTAAATATTCCCACCACTAATCAATGAACTACGAAGTGGCTTGATCCTTGCCATGGGTATGTAGGCAGCTTGGAGCATTTTTCTAACCGCAGCTACAATTTTAAATAAACAATCTTTCCTCCCATATTTGTTGGCAAACCTTGATTAATTCATAATTGCAATTAAAGGGTATTCCCTTGTAACAAGGGATTGTAATTAATAGATATATTATCTAGAATGGGTCTTACCCAAAATAATAAAAACTTATGTTCTTAATTGAATATAATTATATAAGTGAAATTGTGTTTAGTAATATTTTTGCTTAACATGCATCACTTGCGATTCTTTGGGTTGTATGGTTGGAGAAGAATGATAAGATTTTTGAAGGCAAAGAATCATCTGCATCTGAGTTGTGGGATCGTATTCAGTTTTTAGCGTTGTTTTGGACCTCATCTTCTAAGTAGTTTGCAGGGATACCCTTTGTTTGTTATCAAATCTGATTGTTCCACTGTTTGTATTTAGTATTGGATTGTTTTTTGTTGTTTTTTTGTGTGTTTATTTTTGCGTTAGGTCCCTAGGTGGACTGCTGGTGCTCCTTTGTACCCCTTTTATTATTATTTTCATTATTTTCGTTAATCTTTGTTGTTGTTGATTAAAAAAAAAATTAAAAAAAAAGAAAGAGGGGAAGGGGGGAGGAATACTAGAAGTGTGGGAAGGCCAGTTCCTTTTGATTTTTTTTGAACGAAAAATCCTTTTAAGAATCTTCAGGTTTTCAAAGATGTGAGGGATCCTTATTAGTTTTATTTATTTATTTTTTATAAGTAAAAAAGAAAGAGTGAAGGCTCCTGTACAATAGATGTATATGTTGCTCAGGACAGTGCTAGTATTTACACCATATCTAAACATATCGTTATCACTTATTTTATATATATATAGAGAGTAAAATGAGATATTTGGGATCAGCAAAATGCCAAAATGAATCCTTGGTTAAAAGCCATTGCTATTTAGGTCATGACTGGTTTGTTAATTTTAATGCTGCAAGGTCGGTTATACTTTCCCTTAGCAACATTCTATTTAAACTTACTTATTTGAACTTTAAGTTTGCATAACAAAAATATTAGAGCTCCTGACAGTTCACTTGTATTTGGGGCTGAGTCCTGCTGAAAAAAATATTCAGAGCTCCAGACAGTTCACTTGTATTGGGGTTGAGTCCTGCTGTTGCTCCCCCTCTCCTTTTCTCTCCTTTTTCTTACTTTTCCAGGAGCCTGGTTTAAATTTCTGCCGCTTGTTGTTGTCATCTGTGCTTTTAACATTTGTGTCTGCCTCTCTCTCTTCCCGTCTCTTTGAAGATATATTGAAGAAACAAGAAAAAAAAGGTTGATTGTAGTTTCCAAAGCTTGCTTTGTGCTGCAACCTGTCCGATATAATTCATTGCCTGTTGAATTCTGCATTTGTTCTGCAACCTTTTCTTCCCTGCTGATGTACTCATTTATCTCTTGTATTGCTTGTCCATGTATCCCATTAGGCTGCATTTTGCAATTAACAATGAGATGTCGGGGCTATTGTTTCAGTTGGTCATTTCTTTGGTTGCTATAGAGCTTAATGGCTGTTTCACTTAGACTTATGATTAGAATTTAGTGTCAAGTTTCTACTTAATATCTACTTTAAGGTTGTGTTTCCATTGATCTGAGTTTGTGCTCTTACAGCTTCGGGAAAGCATTGCTCAAGATCAAGAGAAAACAGAATCTTTAAAAGGTCAAATGCAGGAGTTGGAACAAAGCATTCAAAATGTGGATGCTAAGATACATCATACTGAAGCTACACTGAAAGATTTGCGGAAACTTCAGGACCAGATATCAACCAAGACTGCGGAAAGAAGCACTTTGTTTAAGGAGCAGCAGAAACAATATGCAGCTCTTGCTGAAGAGAATGAAGGTCTGTCATTGCATAGCAGAAGCAGCATTAAATTTGTCTCAGTTATTTTGTTTCATTCCCTCAGCGTGTCCTTTTTAATTTTGCTGTTGCTTATTATTATGTCTGCACTTTTGTCTCTATAGGGCACTATGTAGATGCTGCATTTATGAGACCTCGTGCATTTGTTAATCTTTAGCAGTTACTTTTTTTGTATTTCAGATACTGATGAAGAATTGAAGGAATGGAAAACCAAGTTTGAAGAAAGGATTGCGCTTTTGGAATCTAAAATTAGCAAGTTGGGGCGGGAAATGACTGACACAGATACAAAAAGTTCTATCCTTAAGCAGACAATTAATGAATGTATCAGGGAGATTAGCAAGCTTCAAACTGAAGCTGAAGTAATGTCAACGAATCTATTCTTATTTTGATATATTCTAAAAGTCATCCAATGAGTGGAGTTTGGTATTAAACGAATCATTTATTTCTGATTTTAGGCTCATATGTCCTTGAAGAATGAAAGAGATTCAACTATTCAAAAGCTTTTTGCAAGGCATAATTTAGGGTCTCTTCCAAGTACCCCCTTCAGCAATGAAGTTGCTTTGAACCTCACAAATCGAATAAAATCAAGGTCAATGGATATGGAGAAAGACTTGCAAGATAAGAAGGTGGCTTTCTCTGTTTTTATGCTAGATGTTTTCCCCTCATTTTTTAATGCTTAATATCCAATTCCGGGAATTAAATTTTAGATATCAGGATGGTTCTCACTTCATCTCATAAATGATGTTATTCTTTATAAAACTACTTTTCCCTTTTTTTTTTTCCTTTTTTTTTGTTTTTTTTGTTTTTTGTTTTTTTTGTTTTTTTGTTTTCTTTTGTTGATTTTTAATGAATGCATTGGTTCATTGCATGCCCATATTATTGTTATTTTTCATTATTGTTACTTTGAATAGTTTATGCACTCATCTTTATTCAAAAAATATTTAAGCCTTGCCATTAATGTGAGTTTAATCATTATGCAACTTAATTGTTTGGATTGTCTACAAAATTAGTGCTACAACGAGTTTAGAAACCATATGTGGTAAGCCCTCTAATAACAAATAATCTTTGCGGAACCATATTGTAGTATGCATTTTTGAATATTTCCTAGTAGTCAAATGTACATTGTCCTTTACACTGTGGGTATGCATGTATTAAAATTCTATATTGAACCCTAGAAACACTCCCACACCCTTAATAATTCCCAAGATTAAGGAGAAAAATGAAATTAGAAAATTGGAATATATATTGATAAGCTCAAGCAAACTAGCATGCTAATGATGCTTGTAAGTTTGCAAAAAGTGATTAAATATTCATTATACAAAGTGGTATATTTATACAAGGCCAACCCTAAGATAGAAAAGACTAAACTATCCTAATAACTAAACATATACATCTCACACCCCTCCTCAAACTCAGGATGCGAACCCAGACAGCACCGAGAGTTTGCTAAGGAGAAAATGAAAACGAGCGGACATATGAGTCTTAGTGAAGAAATCAGCAATCTGGGCAGTGGAGGAAACAAATGGCAGATCAATAGTGCCAAGCTGAAGATGTTGACGAATAAAGTGGCAGTCGATCTCAATGTGCTTGGTACGTTCATGAAATACAGAGTTGTGAGCAATCTGAATGGCACTTTTATTGTCACATTAAAGAGGAGTCGGAGATGAAATGGTAATGCCCAAATCAGATAGAAGCCAACGAAGCCAAACAATTTCTGCAGTAGCGTGGGCCATAGAACGATATTCAGCCTTAGTGGTAGAGCGAGCAACCACGGTTTGTTTCTTGCTTTTCCAAGAGAGAAGAGAATCACCAAGAAAAACACAAAATCCACTAGTAGACTTACGATCATTAATATCACCAGCCCAATCAGCATCAGCATAAGCCCTTAAGGTCAAAGTAGAAGTAGAGGATAGTAATAAACTCTGGAAGATTGTACTTCTAACATAGCGCAAAATACGCAGCAAAGCAGCCCAATGAGTAGTACGAGGGGCAGAGACAAACTGACTAACAACATGAACAGCATATGCAATATCAGGACGGGTGACAATGAGATAAACCAAACAACCAACAAGCTCACGATAGAGTGTAGGATCATCTAATGGAACGCCATCAGAAGCTGAGAATTTGGCATGCAATTCGATAGGGGTATCCACAACTTTATCATATGTAAGCCGAGCGCGATGGATAAGCTCATTTGCATACTTCGACTGTGTTAAAAGATAACCCTTAGGTGAAGAGGCAACCTCAATACCCAAAAAATACCGCAAAGGCCCCAAATCCTTCATTTCAAACTCCAAGAAAAGATGTTCCTTTACCTCATCAATAGCAAAAGAGTCAGAACCAGTAATAATCATGTCATCCACATATAAAAGAATAATAACCAAACCTTGGGAGGTAGTGTGAAGAAAGAGAGCAGAGTCATGAGCACTAGAGCGAAAACCAATCTGAGTAATAGCCAACTGAAAGCGCTCATACCAGGCATGAGGAGACTGCTTTAAACCATAAAGAGCATGACGTAAACGACAAACATGGCCAGGAGGATGAGTAAGACCTGGTGGGGGACGCATGTAAACTTCTTCATGGAGATGGCCATTGAGAAAGGCATTTTTAACATCAAGCTGAAACAGTGGCCACTGACGAACTGCAGCCACAGAAATCAAAGTACGAACAGTAGTCATTTTAGCAACAGGGGCAAATGTCTCTTCATAGTCAACCCCATATTCCTGAGAAAACCCTTTGGCAACAAGCCAAGCTTTGTAGCGTTCAAGAGATCCATTTGAGTTGGTCTTCACTTTATAAACCCATTTGCAGCCAATAAGATTCTTTCCTGCAACCAACTCCTAAGTACCATTTTTATCAAGAGCAAGTAATTCATCATGCATTGCATCAATCCAATGGGGATCAGTACAGGCTTCTTTATAAGAATGAGGTTCAAAATAAGAATGAATAGAAGAAAGAAAAGAAACAATAAGAAGAAGAAAAACAAATATTAGAGAAACGAAGTCTTATTGAAGGAGTACGAGCATGCAAAGGATAGCGACGTTCAGGAAGAGGCACATCCGAAGATTCAGTAGCGGGAATGTCAGAGATGGTGCATATGGGCTGAGGAGGCTGTGTCATCCTGCGAGAGTAAACTAAAGGAAAAGAAGAAAATTGAGAAGGGTTAGACTCAGAAGAAACAGTATCAGGAAGAGGAAGAGAAGGGACATCAAGATCAGAAACAAATTCCTCTGAGGACTCATCAACAAGAAAAGGATCAAGGTAGACCAAGTCCTCTTTGGAGACAGGTGCAACTCTAGAAGGAATAGTAAAATAAGAAATACGTTCAAGAAAGACAACGTGACGAGACACGTACAACTTTTTAGACACAGGATCATAACACCTATACCCTTTCTGATGAAGACCATACCCCAAAAAGACACACAAAGCAGAGCGAGCGCTAAGCTTATTACATTCCCTTTTGGGAAGAAGAACGAAACAAGCAGAACCAAAAACTCGCAAAAGAGAATAATTAGGTGTCTAACCAAACAACTTTTCATAAGGACAAACCCCATATAGAAGAGGGGTTGGCATGCGATTTAGAACGTAAACAGCAGTAAGGACAGCTTCACCCCAGAAAACAGAAGGAACTGACGAAGAAAGAAGAAGAGCTCGAGTAGTCTCAAGAATGTGCCTATGTTTCCTTTTAGCAACACCATTCAGTTCAGGAGTACCTGAACAAGAAGACTGATGGAGAGTACCATTGGCATTCAAGAACTCAGTGAACTCTGTCAAATAATACTCACCACCCAAATCAGAACGTAGAACTTTAATGGTTGTAGAAAATTGAGTTTGAATCATGGAATGAAAATTACGATAGATACGAAAGAAATCTGATTTGTATGTCATGAGATACAGCCAACAAAAACGACTGTAATCATCAATAAAAGAAACATAATAGAGAGAGCCACCTTTGGTAGCAATGGGAGAAGGTCCCCATACATCAGTATGCACAAGAGAAAAGGGAGAAAGAGAAACAGACAAACTTTTATTAAATGGTAAGGCAGACATCTTGGCAAGTTTACAGCCACTATAATTTGATATGACACTCAAAGAAACATTTCCCAATAGCCAAACGAAACAAGACCTTTCAATCTGTCACTCGATAAATGACCTAATCTAGAATGCCAAAGATAAAAAGGGGAAGACTATTGATCTAAGCAAAAGGAAGACAATGCTAACGAACTATTCTCCACACAGGAACTTGCAAGCTCTCCAAGACATACAAGTCACCAACTCTACGCCCGGTCCCAATCTGAGGAGGAAAAGAGAACATCAAAGCCAGAATCAGAGAGTTGACTAATAGACAATAAACTAAGAGACAAGGTAGGAACATAAAATACATAAGAGATAGATAAAGATGAAGATGATGAAGGAAGGACAGAGCTTATTGAGACAACATGCATAGGAGAACCATTGGTAGTAACAATAGTAATAGGAGAAGAAGGAGAAACACAGTTACTCAAGAAAGACAAATGAGGGGTCATGTGATGGGAAGAGCCAGAATCAAATATCTAAGAGGTGGGAGAAATACCTGAGGAAGAAGAACCATGCAAACCTAAGTAAACAGTGGACATAGCAGAGGCGTGAGACTGATTCCCAGAAGAAGATGCAATAATAGACTGGAGTTGCTCAATCATAGATTGTAAAGTGGTAGGTGATACACTGCTAGATGCAGGTGCTGCAAATGCTGTTGGTGGGTGAACTGAGGACTGTGAAGGTGCTCGAGAAGTAGATTGAGGAGTAGATCGTCTATTCTGGGCCGCAAGTTTAGGACACGTGTACTTGTAGTGTCCTTTTTGGCGACAAAAGCTGCATTCATCAACACCAACACGAGGTTTGGTCTTGCCAGTGAGCTGAGTGAGATGCACAGAAGGAGTAGGCAATAGTGGAGGTTGAGCAGAGGAGGCAGTAAACACTGACTGAGAAGGTGGAGTAGGATGAGCAATCTTAAAGCGGGTTTCCTCAGTTATAAGTTCTCGGACAGCTGCATCAACTTTGGGTGAGGGAACATGATGAAGAATTGCTCCACGAAGGGGTTCAAACTGATCATGAAGTGCCATAAGAAATTGGGTCAACCGTTGCCTTTCCCGATAATTAATATAAACATCCAAATGTTGCAATTCAACGGGTTCCATAAGTGCCAACTGATCCCAATAAGTAGTCATTTCATTATAAAATTCCTGTATTGATTTCTCCTTTTGGAAGGTCCCTCGAATAGACATCTCCAATTCATACTGTTTGGCAAAGTTCGACTCCAAATACATACCCTGTAAGTAGTCCCAAACTTTTTTGGCTGTGTCATATTTAGAAAAATTTTGACCAATACTGGGTTCCACAGAGTTGTGTAGCCAAGTCAGAATTTGTGCATTTTCCATGTCCCATTTTGCAACAGTTTTATCAAAGCCATCAACCTTAGGATCAGAGGGTCGAGTTTCAGATCCCATAACATAACCCAGCGGCCTTTACCAATCAGAAAATTTTTCATTACATTGGACCAATAAGAGTAATTATCACCATTCAATCTAAATACTGATTGCTTGCATCTTATCATCAGCCATAAGGAAATAAATTCAACAAAGTAATTGTAATAAATCAAATATCAACAACACAACCAAGAATATCCAACCAATCAGAAAGGGCTGCTCAAACCAAGGCTTCACGTTTGGTGCAATACAAGAGGATTGTTTGATGGAGGGATTCACTGATTAGAAAAGAGGGGTTTGACAAAAATGGACCTGCTGCTGCAACAAGGGGCTCGACTAGTTCTGAGATTTCCCAAACGAAGCTTCAATTGAGAAAGAGAGAGATGGTGCGACTGAAGGATTCAAAGATCCTGAGTGGTGCGACTGCTGCAACGGAGAAGAAATCTGGTTGTGGATGGCTTCACGGCTGCTGCGAAGAAGATGCAATGGGGAGGGAGAAGCTGTGGTAGTGGCAATAGTGGTGCGACAAGGCTGGAGAAAAAAAAAAAAAAAAATCTAATGCAATGACGGCTTCACGGCTGCTGCTGCGAAGATGCAATGGGGAGGGAGAAGGTGCGGCAGCCCCTTGGGCTCTGATACCATGTAAGTTTGCAAAAAGTGATTAAATATTCATTATACAAAGTGGTATATTTATACAAGGCCAACCCTAAGATAGAAAAGACTAAACTACCCTAATAACTAAATATATACATCTCACAATGCTAACTTGAGCTTTAAAACTTTCAAACATATAGACATATATTTTCAAATCATGAGTCCTTATCAGGAAAAAATAAAATAAAAATATGACAGCATTTGGGTTGATATAACATGGATTTTCGTATTTGGTTGACTGTGTACAGCCATGTGAACACTATTTTGAAATTTCCCATTCACTAGGTTGTGAGACCTCTTTGAAATTGTGACAGGACAATTCTATCGTTTTAACAACTGGTGAAGCTCAATGAATCTGCAAGATCTAGTACATAAAATGAAGATAAAGAGTTCCTAGAAAATGCAGAAATTAAATCCTGATATTTGTTTTATCAAAATGAAAACGTTCCTTTTTATTGCATGCAAACTGAGTAGTAAAGACAAAAGTTACCTTTCTGATTAATTGATTGGCGAAAGTTAATATGATAGTGACTATGTTTTGGATCTGTTAGGCAATAATGTCACGAGTTAAAAGATTAACTATAATCTCAAGTTTTCTGAACAAAGGTGCTTTGCTTAATCATTTCTGTTGTAAACTGTTACAGAACTGAGCATGATCCAAACTTCTTCTTTTTGTATTTCATTCTTGAAGATAAAAATGTTATGACTTATCTTCTCTATTGTGTGATGAGCATTAAGTGGGAAAGATGTTATTTCAGAAATCAAACGAGGTAGAACTTAAGGTGGCATGGGATCGCTATATGGATGCAAATGACCGTTGGAAAGATATTGAGGCTCAAAAGCAGGCTAAAGTAGAGATCAAGGTGTTTGTTTGAGGATGCACGCTATGCATCTCTTCCAGCATTTTCTTTTCTCTTCATGTAGGATTTCTTAATTTGTCATTCCATGCAGAGTGGTATTTTGAAACGCATTGAAGATAAGGAAAATGAGCGTGATTCATTTGAACTCCAAATTTCTAATGTTGATTTGTCTCACATAGATGAGAGAGAAAAGAATATGGTGAGGATAATCCTGTTTATTGGTCTTGCCTGGGTTTCACTACCTTGGTCTTTGCCTACAATATTAAAGTCATGTAAGCAATGCTTCTGTTTAACTTTGCAGCAAATTGAGGTTGAGAGAAAGACAAACCAGCTTGTTGAAAGAGAATTTGAATCAAACATACGTCAAAAGCAGAGTGAGCTATATAGCGTAGAACAAAAAATAAAAGCTCTTAATCGAGAGAAAGACATCATGGCTGGTGATTCTGAGGACAGAGTAAAACTGTCTTTGAAGAAGGCAGAGTTGGAAAACCATAAGAAGAAACATGCAAAAATGCAAGTGAAATCTCAACACCCCCCTCCCCCCTCCTTTTTGCTTCTACTGTTTAATGTGCCTGCATTACTCTGTCTGTTATATTGTTATCATCCAGTATTTATTTATTTATTTTTTTTGGTTTTGAAGCTAATGTTTTCCATTTTGTTTCAGAATGGAAGAGTACAAGGATAGGATCAGAGGAGTGCTAAGAGGGAGGCTTCCGCTTGACAAGGATTTGAAAAAAGAAATTATGCAATCCCTTAGGTTGTTCTAACCTATTTACTTTTCGGTATTCGATGAGATCTCCGCAATAGTCCTTATTGATGTAAATGTGACCTTGTGGATTTATTTGCAAGACAAGTGTCAATGAAATTCCAACATATAATTGCTGTCTTGAGTATAATTTTTATCTAATTGTACTGATCTCTTGTTATCAGTATCATTTTCCAAACATCTTTTAATTCTAGGATGTTGGCATATTTTGAAAGATCATTTTGGTTTTTTCTTCTTTACAATGGATAGACATGTTAGTTATTTTTATATTTCCTTACGTTTAAATTAAAGTTTAGGACTGGAAGACTAATTGTCTGGTACCAAGTGTAATTACTCGGATGCTCTTTATTTCATGCAAGTTGCACTGAATTCTGTCAAGTGAAGGTTGATGGAAAACCTAGGGTCTCTATGTCTTTGCCTGAGCTGTGGATCGAGAATAGTTATGTAAGGATATTTCTGTTATGATCAGTTACTTGATGCTCTTCAGTTAGTTGGGGAATGTGTTCGTGTGGAACTTTAAGAAAGAGTAATTTAGAACAATTTAGGGGTTTACCTTTCAGTTTTATTTGTATCAGCTTTGAAGTTGTAGAGTTTTCTGACTGTTTTTATTTGGTGTCCCTTTTAAAATAGGAGATCTTTATAAATTTCTGACTTTCTTCTCGTAACTGTGGTTTTTCTCTTATTTTCTGATGAGGATTAACTCATTCAATTGAAATTTCCTACTTGGGAAAGATTGCATGCAAATAGTTGGGTTATCTTTTGTTTTTTATTCCATGCTGCAAGGCACTGGACTGGTGCACTAATGAGTTGCAATCATCCAAATGTCATTTGCATTTATATATTCAACTGAGCTCTGCTAGTCAGCTCTATGCCAACTATTTGGTGTACTAAACAAAGCTTGTTTTGTTGTCCACACCAGTCAAAGTATCGGTAGCATTTTATTTAGATGGTTGCTTTTCTCAACATGTGGGGGTAGTTCAGTATGAACACATGTTCTCACCTTTTTGGTCTTCCTTAATGGACTTAGACACAATGATGTAGGAAAGCCCTTAAAGTAGAGAATAAGTTTGTCTAGAATCAAGTGTAGGTGGGTTAGAACCTTATTTTCTCTAGGTTCTGTGAAAGGGATAGTTGTCTTTGGGTTTGTAGATGGATTAAGGGGTTAGTTTGGTGATTGGTTTGAGGAAGAATGTGCTGAGAAATCAAGAGAAAATCTTGCTGGAAATTTTGAACAGAATGAATATTTTTAGATATTTCAATGTTAGCATTAGGGTTTATGGGGAAGGTATGGGTTATCGGGTTGAAAGTAAGGTTAAAGAATGGTTGGTTGTGGTTTATCAAAGTGTACAGCAGCGTTTTAAATTAAAATAAAGGTGAAGAAGAAGAAGAAGAAAAATTTTGGAGTCTGACAACGGGTTTCTAGGAGTCTCCTGTCTCCCCTTGAAGAAAATCAATAGAATCTCACCATTACTTGAATGCAAAACTTGCAGAAAATTCTCATTAATTAATTGTTGTAATTGTGTCCACAAGCCTTGCTTATATAGAGAGAACTGTAAGGCATTGACACCAAACAAATGCAAATTTTTAAAATTAGTAAAATACCCCTAGACCCAAAATTTTTATACTTCTCAAAATTTAAGGAGGCTTGAACCATGTAGGTTCAACTATACCCCTGCCAAATATACTCCTTTTCACGTGGAACCTATGGTGGGGTGATTGTTGCATCATCAGTAAGAGAATAATGTAGGTTCAACTATACCCCACCAAAATTTTCATACTTAACTCTAAATTTTGTCTTCATCACACAGTTCTTTGGAAATGGAGATAAGGCTGTAAGAGAATCAGGTCGACCTGGCTAGAATTCCAATATGATCTTTAGTTGTGGCTGGCTTAGTTTTCTGTCTAATGATTAGATTTAGGTCCAGGCCTTGGGGCCTGGTCACCATTTCGGTAAGTCCTAAATTTAAACTCTCTTTCTGAAGTCTTGAGCCTGCCCCTTACACCTGTGCTTTAACATGCTAATTGGTAAAGTATTGTTTGAAAGGCCTGCTTACTTGATTCCAAATGTTAAGCAAACCCTTCAGCTTCCATAGCAACTTTTGCATAGTCCCATTGGACCTCTGGCATCTAGTTATACTCCTTGTAATTGTATGTTTCTGATTTCAATTTTTGTTTGTTGATCAGTTGTTTAGGATATAATTCTAAATTATTATTATTATTTTTCTTTCGAGTTCTCTCCTTAGATGATGGATCTTCATGTAGATGCTTGGCAAGATGGGTATATGTAACTGTGGTTTGGGTCTGCACTTTCCTCAATATGCATTATGATTTTGTACTTGAGTTTATATGCTTGTTCATATGCTTGTTCCTGGTGCAGGGCTCTTGGAATGGAGTTTGATGATTTGAACTCAAAATCCCGAGAAGCTGAGAAGGAGGTGAATATGTTGCAGATGAAAATACAAGAAGTTAATAACAGTCTGTCCAAACTTCACAAGGATATGGATTGTAAGTCTAGTTTCATAGCTTTAATTATTTATTTATTGTGTGGATGTATCTTGTCTCATACTTTTGGGGTACTATCACTTCTATTCTTCCAATTTTTTTTTTCTTCTAATGACGAGGACACCCTTCGGACAAACCCCAGGCCCATATAAGATCCCACAACCTATATGGACCAGTTAAGTCCAAGGCTCATAAGAACCGTGAAACCTTGTATGGGTGGCCCTGAGGGGTTTAGCAAGAGTCGGACTCAGGATCTCTGCTGCCTAAGGCATAGTCCCTTGCCAACTGAGCTACCCCTTGGGGTTATTTATACTTCCAATTTTGTTATATTGAAGAATCTGATAGGGTACGAAGCTTATCTAGTAACCAGGAAAAATAAAAAAGAGCATATTTTTGGATAAGTAGGTTGAATAATTTTTATCCTCATTTCCTCACATGTCTTGGTCAAGTGTTTATCTATAAATGAAATTGTGATTCTTTTTAAAGTCTTCATTCAAGTATTACCTTTTTACTTAGTATGTAATATATTATTTATTTGTTTAATTTTTTTTTTTTATGAAGATAGTATGTAAATGCATTATTACTGGTATACTTGTTACTAATTATAAATTTCTAAGAAATTTTTGTTTCTAATGGAAATGTCTGAAAGAAATTTATAATGAAAAAACCTACCTTTAGGGTCTGATTGCAACATGGAATTGGAATTAGAGTAAAGAATTGCGATTGTAATTCCAATTGGAATTGGAATTGGAATTGAAATTAGAGGTGGAATTTGGTGAAATCATAATTCCGTTAGTTGGATGACCAAAAGAATTGCTATGGAAAAAAATTTAAGAAACAAAGAAATCCCAATGAATATCCACCATTAGGATATTCACCATTCAACCCAAAAAAAGAATATCCACCATTGTTGATATCCAAGGCCATCTTCCCTGTCAGGGCATCACTAGGATATTCACATTCAACCAAAAAAATACATATATATATATATAACCACCATTGTTGATAAAGAACAAAACCATCTTCATATATATATATAACCACCATTGTTGATAAAGAACAAAACCATCTTCCCCACCTTTCTCAAAACCCACATCCCCACTTAACATCCAGAACACCACCCCCCCCCCCAAAAAAAAAAAAAAAAAAAAACCACCTTAATAGATGAAGATGGTGGGTTAGATCTGGGTTGTAGGTTAGATTTGGTGGTGGGGGACATCTAGATGTTTGGCTCGCTTGTGTTTCACCTGATTAGAGGTGGCTCTCAATGCCCTAAATCCATTTCCTCCAACAAGCTCATTGCATCTGCTACTACTTTCAGATCTAAACCAGATATCAATCCCAAAAGAAAAAAAATAATAATAATAAATGGATTACAATTTCAGCCTTTTGACTTGAAAAGGGCTCCTCACAAAGATAAATATACTTGGG
Source organism: Liquidambar formosana (assembly GCA_039720395.1). Taxonomy (NCBI): domain Eukaryota; kingdom Viridiplantae; phylum Streptophyta; class Magnoliopsida; order Saxifragales; family Altingiaceae; genus Liquidambar; species Liquidambar formosana. The sequence goes on from CM077822.1 coordinate 27,140,978, forward strand.
AAAGAGATGAGAGGAGTAAAGAATTGCGATTGTAATTCCAATTGGAATTAGAGGTGGAATTTGGTGAAATCATACTTCCGTTAGTTGGATGACCAAAAGAATTGCTATGGAAAAAAATTTAAGAAACAAAAAAATCCCAATGAATATCCACCATTAGGATATTCACCATTCAATCCAAAAAAGGAATATCCACCATTGTTGATATCCAAGGCCATCTTCCCTGTTGGTGCATCACTTGGATATTCACATTCAACCAAAAAATACACACACACATATATATATATAACCACCATTGTTGATAAAGAACAAAACCATCTTCCCCACCTTTCTCAAGACCCACAACCCCACTTAACATCCAGACACCCCCCCCCCCCCCCCAAAAAAAAAACAAAAAAAAAAAAAAACGACCTTAATAGATGAAGATGGTGGGTTAGATCTGGTTTGTAGGTTAGATTTGGTGGTGGGGGACCTCTAGATGTTTGGCTCGCTCGTGTTTCACCTGATTAGAGGTGGCTCTCAATGCTCTAAACCCATTTCCTCCAACAAACTCATTGCATCTGCTGCTACTTTCAGATCTAAACTAGATATCATCCCAAAAGAAAAAAATAAATAAATAAACGGATTACAATTTCAGCCTTTGAACTGAAAAAGGGCTCCTCACAGTGATAAAGATACTTGGGAAAGAGATGAGAGAAGGTGTATAGATCTCTAAACTCATCGTCGTCTTCCATGGTGAGAAAAGAAGGCGTATAGATCTCTGAACTCGTCATCGTCGTCTTCCATAGCAGATGGTGAAGTAGAGCAATGAGAGATACACAAGAGATGGAGCAACGCAAGAGAGCAGCAACAAATCCATTATTGTTGTTTTCCATAGACAATGGCGAATTGGAAGTTCAAGAATTCTTGTAGCTTATGTCGAGAATTGGACTTGGGAAGTGGGCTTCCTTACATTTCCAGCCTTTAGAATCACAATTACTATCCCAAACCCAAAGAATCGGCATACCTGTGTAATAGCTGAAAAGTGAATTCCTCGAAACTGGACCAGAATTGTACTTCCGATTCCAATTGACCATCCAAACGTTAGAATTCGAATTAGTGGCCTCAATTGCAATTCCTACCCTTAATTCTGGGTTCCTATCGGTCCCTTAGTAGAGAACTAGAGATTATCTTTCAACCTGTGAGAACAGAACATGAAGGATAAAACCATTAATTTCAAAATCAATCATCAGGTTGTAAAATCCAATGAGTAAAAATAAATTCATATGTGATGTTAGTCAAGTTAGAACAAGTAAGGCGTTAGAATTTATCATACATTTTCTAAAACACCAATAATCCATTTTCAAGTCGAAGCTAACACTGAAGAGAGAGAGAGAGAGAGAGAGAGAGAGAGAGAGAGAGAGAGAGATGTTGAGTGTTATAGAATATAGGAAGAGAGAAAAGGCTGCTTAACCTAGAATAGTTAGACCAGCCTATTATATATTATATCATATGGTGAAAGTAAAGAAATACCCCTGCTAATACTCTTAACACTCCCCCTCAAGCTGGAGCATAGATATCTATCATGCCCAGCTTGTTACAAGGATCATAAAACAACCCTTTACCCACAGCTTTATTAAATAGATCTCCTAATTGAGCACTTGACCGTATAAAGGACATAGCAATCTTCTTCTGCATTACCAAATCTCGAACAAAATGACAATCAACTTCAACGTGTTTAGTTCTTTCATGAAACATTGGATTACTGGCAATATACATAGCTGCTTGATTATCATAAAACATGGTCATAGGCTGGTCATTAGAAAAACCCATCTCTTCTAAAAGAGATTTTACCCATAACATCTCACAAGCAGTATGAGCCATGGATCTATACTCAGCTTCAGCACTAGATCTGGCCACCACAGTTTGCTTCTTACTTTTCCATGTAACAAGATTACCACCCACAAAGGTACAATATCCGGACACTGACCTCCTATCTAATTGATCGTCTGCCCAGCTAGCATCTAAAAAACTAACTATCTCCAAATTATTTGAGGGCCTTAAAAATAAACCTTTTCCAGGAGCATTCTTCAAATATCTCAAAATTCTACATACAACTTCCCAATGGTGTTGTTTAGGATCTTACATAAACTGACTCACCACACCCACGGCAAAGGTAATATCTGGGCACGTAACTTTCAAATAGATTAACTTCCCCACAAGTCTTTTATATCGACCCAGATCATCAAATGATTCACCATCCTCTCTACTAAACTGAGTATTGGAATCCATAGGTCTAGTTCCCATGATACCAGTCTCACTCAAAAGATCAAGTACATATTTCCTTTAAGACAAAGAGATTCCCTCCTTGGATCTAGCCACTTCAATGCCCAAGAAATAACGGAGTTGTCTCAAGTCTTTCATATGAAAATGCTTACTCAGGTGGTATTTCAAAGACTGGATATCCTAAGAATCATTGCTAGTAATCACTATGTCATCTACGTAAACTGCAAGAATGATACTACCCTGCACACTGTGTTTCACAAACATTGAATGATTAGACACCACATGTTTTAATCCATAATTACTAGCTACTTGACTAAATTTGTCAAACCACGCCCTTGGGGACTACTTAAGCCCATAAATTGCTTTCTTGAACTTGCATACTTTATGTGACTCCCGCTGAACAACATACCCCGAAGGTTGCTCCATGTACTCTTCCTCTTGAAGATCACTATGAAGAAAAGCATTTTTTATGTCAAGTTGATAAAGCAACTAGCCCTTGATAACTACAACGGTTAATAGCACACGAACGGAAGCAAAGCGATCTACAGGTGAGAATGTCTCAAAGTAATCGACACCAAATGTCTGAGTGTACCCTTTAGCAACTAATCGAGCTTTCAAACGTTCAAAAGTATCTGGATGATATTTAACCACATTAACCTATTAACACCCCACAACATGTTTCTGTAGAGGCAGGTCAATTAACTCCCATGTACCATTGTGATGTAAGGCGGACATCTCTTCATCCATAGCACTCTTCCAATCAGGAGAAGGTAATGCCTGAGTGTAAAAGCGAGGAACAATAACAGAAGACAGCGAACTTGCAAACACATGATAGTTAGGAAAGAGATGAGAAAAAGAAACAACTTTCTCAATAGGATGTTGAGTACATGTTCGAATACCTTTTCGTAAAGCAATGGGAAGGTCAGAATCGGATAGGAATCGGATGGGGCACTGGATGAGGGAGGAACCACAGGTGAAGGATATTACGGCGGAGGTAAAGCAGGGGGGTCTTCATTCCTGGCAATTTGATTGCGATGACGGTACACCTACAAAGGCTTGGACACGGTGGATTCAGACACGGGTACACTAGAGGTAACAGGAGGAACTGGCAACGGAATAGATGATGACTCAACAACATTAAGACCTCAAGACGTTCCAGAAGGCGAAAAGAATGATGTACCTTCAAAGAAGGTAACGTTAGCACTAACAAGATGCCGATGAGACTGCGGGTTCTAACATTTATAACCTTTTTGAGTCCTAGAATAGCCAACAAACACACATTTAACTGCACAAGGATCTAACTTATCATGCCCTGGAGAGAGAATATGAGTAAAACAAACACATCCAAAAACATGTGGTGGTAAATTAAAGAAAGGTCTACCAGGATACAAGACAGAATATGGAAGGCCACCATGAAGAACAGAAGATGGCATACGATTAATAAGATAACATGCAGTTAAAACAGCATCCCCCAAAAATTTTTAGGAACATGCATTTGGATCATAAGAGTACGAGCAACTTCAAGAAGGTGTTGTTCTTACGTTCAGCAACTCCATTTTTTTTGGGGGGTATACCCACAAGAGGTTTGATGGATAGTCCCATTAGCATCACAATAAGACTGAAGTGAACCTTTAACATATTCCAAGGCATTATCAGATTGTAAAATACGAATAGCACAGCCAAATTGAGTAGTGATCTCTTATGAAACAATTGAAAAATAGATGAAATTTCAGAATGTTCTTTCATTAAAAATATCCAAGTCATTCTTGGATAATCATCTACAAAGGACACAAAATAAGAAAATCCCAATAGACTCTTATGACGAGACGGACCTCAAATGTCGAAATGCACCAACTCAAAAGGAGCAGATTGACGATTATTCTCTCTCAATGGAAAAGGAACCCTATGGTGCTTGCCCAATTGACAAGCTTCACACTCTAAACCAGACATAGACTTAAATAAAGGAAACAAAGACTGCAAAGACTTCAACGATGGATGACCAAGATGACAATGCCACTGATAAGGTGAAACACTCGCTTGCAATGTTGAAAATTTTTTGCTAGGAGAACTGGAAAGCAAGTAACAAAGGCCATCCTGTTCATGACCTCCACCAATCATCTTCTTCAAGCTGAGGTCCTGAAAGACACAATGAGAAGGAAAAAATTTTACTGAACAATTTAAGGGCTTTGGTCAATTTATTAATAGATAAAATATTGAAAGGAAATTTAGGAATATAATGCACAGAAGCTAGATTGAGACATAAAGTAGGATTGACTGTAGCACTTCCCATAATAGTACAAGAACGACCATCAGCTAAAACTACAGAGGACTTAGTGTTTGAACAAGTGAAGTTAGAAAACAAGTTGCTCTTACCAGTCATGTGTGCTGAAGCTCCGGAGTTTATGACCCACGGAGTATAGAGAGAAGAGAAATAGGCTATGTTACCTGAATGAGCAAACGCTGCTGTATCAGAAAGAGACATTTGTTGCTGACACTGGATTAAGGCATTATGCTCGTCCCTAGAAAGTGTGATGGAATCAGTAGTAGATGTAGTAGTAGGTGGAGCAGGAGAACTGACTTCTTGTGAGGGACCTGAACCATTCTTTGAAGAATACATAAGCTGATTAGAGGGGCTTAAACCATTATCCCAAGGTCTCCCATGCAGATCATAATAATGTTTTACTGTATGGTTTTTGCTTCCACAAAAAGTACATTTGCGAACACCATCTCTACCACGACGTTTGCCAAAGTTACGACCACGACCCCTATTGTTCTCAAATCCAAAATTCTGATTGCCTAAGCCACGACCACCAAAACCTCCACGAACTCCAAAATGACCATGACCTCACATACTACCACCAGAAAAATTACCTCTACTCGGAGAAGAAATTTGTTGTCCTCCAGAACTTACTAGAGTAGAGTTGTCCTTAGTAGCAATCTCAGTGGATGAAGAAGATCTAGTTGCAACCCATTGTACTCTAGCATACACATTTCCCAAAGAAGGAATACTTCCATCTCCTGCCAAAATTTGAGCTTTAACTATTTGAAGATGAGAATCAAGGCCAGATAGAAATTTTGAGACATAAAACTCTTCACGTTGTCTTTGAGTACTTCAATGTCACTTGTTAGAGGATGATACTGGTTCAATTCATCTAATAACCCCTTTGAAACTACTATAATACTCACTGACAGATTCAACTTAAACAAGTTTTCATAAGTATCATAAACACGAGACATATTCTTCTCCATTGAATACATCTCCTGAACTGCCTCTCAAATGTCTTTAGTAGTAGACAAAAACATAACACTGGAACTCACAGATGGTTCCATATTGTTCCACAACCACGACATAACAATATAATTGTTAACTTGCCACTCCTCATATTCTTTACTATCTGGAGCTGGAGGACTAGATGAAATGAACTTCAACTTCTATCTTGCACCTAGTGTGACCTTTATAGCTTGTGCCCACAATAAATAGTTAGCACCATTTAACTTGATAGTGGTAACTTGCATATTAACAACATCAGACGAGGGAACTGAAGTAACTTTCACGGAACTTGACTCAGCCATTAAACCAAATACATCAACCAACCAACACAACCATATTTCTAGTCCTCCAGAGAATACCACAGTAACAACACTGATGCACAAGACACCTTAACCAACAATTTCTAGCAATTAACACATCACACCACACGTCACTATCAGCCAACACCTCAAAACAGCCCAATAGCCCATAAACCCAAAAACTGTTGTGGAATCACAAGAATTCTTTCACAAAATCATGCAAAAAACTAGAACATTCAGACCTAGAAGCATTTTAATTGAACAATATAAGATTGAACCACATGTGAGATAGCTGAGATAACGTGAATGGCTTGATTATAGATCTGGACAGCAGTTGCAACTTGTGAGTATGGGCAGAGAAGGGCAAGACGAAGTCAAGACCCTTCCTAGTAAGTAAACAACAACGAGAAGGGGTTATGAAGTATATACGCTACTGATGTTTGGGTCTTGGACAAGTTTGATTGGATCTAAGTCATCGTATGTCTAAGTTGAAGACTACTAAGGCATGTTCGAAGCTTGGGGTTTGTTGGTGGAACCTCTAGAGGGAAGGCGAAGGGAAGTCGAAGCTTGTCGAGGCTTGTTGAGGCAGATCGAAGCTTGTCGAGGCTGATTGAGACCTTGTCGAGGCAAATCGAAGCTTGTTGAGGCTGATTGAGACCTTGTCGTGGCTGTCGAAGCCATGGTTCAAAGTCTCGTTTGTCTCGGACGAGATCTCTCCGAGACAGTTCGGTTTCGCCACTGGCTGGTACGAGAAATCTCACTGGTACAAATATATAGGGAGAAATATCCTTTTCGGACGAGATTATCGAGATCTCGAACGAACCGTGACGAGATAGGCGAGAAATTGGTGATTCGTTTGGATTCGAATGAGAAATCGTTCGAATCGTACGAGAATACGGCCTACCTCGATGATTGATAGCAATTCGAGCTTCCATTCTCTCTCATTCTCAGACAAATAGCTCTGGTGAGGATGGTCGAGGCACTCGAGGGTCAGACGAAGGGGTCTGGGTGATTCGAATCTAGATCTGGGCTTTTTTTGTCGCATCTGGTTATCTCCAGTGGCCGACAGCGGCATCGCTATCGTCTCAGGTGGGCATCTCGTCTCAAGCCCGCTGCAGACCTTGCTGGATCTGGTGGTAGGTGGCTCTGACAACCTCTCTTCATTCTCTATCTCTCTGAACTCTTAGTCTCTCAGTCTCGATTGGTTCGAGAGTCTAGACCCAACAGGGTAAAAGGGATGAGTTTTGGGGGAAATTTTAGATAAGTGGGGCTATGGGAAAATAATTGCAATTAGTAGTCGTTGTTAGTTAAGTTAGTAGTCTTATATTAGAAAGTTAATAGAAAATAACACTCAATTGTAATTATTTTCTATAGCCTGACTAATCTAAAATTCCCCCTATTTGTTTTTATTTTAATTTAATTTATTTTTGTTTCTTTTTTTCATTTTTTTAAAGTGTTGTTATGTTGGCTGCCATATATATCTATATATATATATATATATATATTTTTTATCATTTTTTTAAAGTGTTGTTATGTTGGCTGCCATATATATCTATATATATATATATATATATATATATATATATATATATTTAAATTGCAATTAAGAACTTATATGTTTATGGACCTACACTTTTTTAAAAAAACAAAAAACAAAAAATCATGAACTTATAAATATATATTATTTTTTATTTTTTATTTTATAAATGATAAATGATAATTTTTTTGTTAATTTTGAAAATACTGATTTTTTAAATTAGAAAATTGTTTAAATTTTTTTTAATCACCATGAACTTATAAATATGCATAAATAATTTAGAAAATTGTTTTTTGTTGATGCCTGTTTTTAAAGTCAAATTTTGTGGTTTTTTTTTAAAAAAAAAAAAAAAAACCAAAATTAAAAATAACAAAAAAGCATGATTAGTTGGACAACACAATGACACATATGCATAAATAATTTGGGATTATATTAGATATCTAAAACATAAAGATAGTGTTCTTTCATGATATATTAGCGCGCTAGTGCCTATTTTTATGTTTTTGACCATATTATGTGCCTTAAGTTGATTATTTTGCTTATTTGATGGTTCCAATGTAATCATCATATTTTTTACAAATTTTCTATGATTTTTTTGAATTTTTTCCAACATTTTTTCATGCGTAAAGTTGCATCTCCCCCAAGACGCGACGGGTTGGGCGAGACCGAGATGAACGAGACCGAAACGAGATGTGGACTGAGACTGAGACTTTGAACCATAGTCGAAGCTTGTCGAGACTAATTGAGGCTTATTGAGTTTGTGTAAGAATAGTTTTTGATGTTAATCACGATTAGGGTTTGTTAATTCTTGTTATATGGCTCTGATACCATGTTGAGTGTTATAGAATAGGAAGAGAAGAGAAGAGATTAAGAAGAGAGAAAAGGCTGCTTAACCTAGAATAGTTAGACCAGCCTACTATATATTATATCGTATGGAGAAAGTATAGAAATACCCTTACTAATACTCTTAACAAGAGAGAGAAGGAGAGAGAGAGAGAGAGAGAAAATGGACAATTAATACTATCTTTATAACACGTATGGCTAACCAATCTTCCATAAAGAAGTTATAGTACGACGTTAACCGTCCAGTGATTGTGACATCTAACAGAAGTATAGAATGAGATGATTGCCTTCTCCTTAAGTTAAGGTTTTGTTAGAAAGATGAAATTCATCATTTAGGTTTGGTGAGATAGCTTTGTATTTATTTTTCTTCCTTTTTATATCAATTGTAAAATTTCTAATTAAAGTTGGGTTAATATAGATGACAAGGTATATGTTAAGTTTCCAACCCAATAGCCTAAGCTATTAGGTGGAGGGCCTGAACAGGTATATAAAGCCATATCAAACTTAATATTTATAAGATGTGGGATGTGGAACTTCCCAACACTCCCCTTCACGTGCAGGCTTAACACAGAATGAACGGGCATGTCACGTGGACGACAACAACTGGCTCACAAACTAAAAATGGCCCAAGAACAACAACGACAACAATGGGCTCTAATACCATGTTAAGTTTCCAAAACAATAGCCTAAGCTATTAGGTGGAGGGTCCAAATAAGTATATGAAGCCATATCAAACTTAATATTTATATGATATGGGATATGGAACTTCCCAATAATATAATTGAATTAAAATCCTTCAATATGGGGAATCAATGTTGGGGTTTGCCATAAATTAGTGCAAGGGTGTTTCATAATTGGTAGAAGAGGGTTTTGGGATTTTAATTGGGGTTTTGAAGACTACGTTGATGGTTTGATATGTGGTTATTTTCTAAATGAAAAAACAATGTATATTCACAACCCATATCTTTGGGACAAAAAATGTTGCAAGAATGGCCTATTTTTGTGGGACAAAGGGAGTATATTTTGATAACGACGAAGCTGTTCGGGCAAACCCGGGGTCCATATAAAACCCTACAACCCATATCCAAGGCCCATGAGAACCATGAAATATATCGTAAATGGAGGATTCTTTCTCTTCAAAAATCTTAATATTTCTCTTTAACCACAGCCCAAAAAACCTCTAGTATTGCACATTTCCATAGGGTGGCAGCCTTACATCCTAAACCAAAACCATAAAAATGGTGCTCAAAGATAGCTTTAGCAAATTGGAGCTACCCAAGAGTCAAGACTCATTTGCCAAGTGGAACAACTTTTGCCACAACCAAACAGCCACACAGGACAATGTTTTGAGTGACAATAGTGAGCTCTGATAACTCACTATTGTCACTCAAAACTTTTTGGTGTAGATCATTTGACCAATTTCAGCCCTATAGTGAAAAATTAGTGTTAGGTTTTGCTATAAATTGTTGCAAGGGTGATTAGGGTTTGGTGGAATGTAGGATTGAGGTTTATGGAGCTGTTTGAGGGTTTAGTATTAGGTCATTATTTAAAACCTGAAAACAGTGGGCAAAGGGAGAATTGAGTGAAAAGAAGCAAAGAAGAAGAAGAAGAAGAAGAAGGAGAAGAATATAGAATGAGGACAAGAAAGGAGAGAAGGAAAAGGTCTAGGCACCATGGCCTCCTAAACAAAAGTTTGTAGGTGCAAATTCTCCATTCATTATTTACTCTCCAAAGGAAAAATGAAATGAAAAGAAAAGAAAATATTACAACTATTTTTTTAGATAGAAAACATTAATAATGATGAATCCCAGTCCTTGAATCAAACTAAGCCTAGCTATTAACGATGAATCCCATTCCTTGAATCAAACTAAGCCTAGCTATACATTAAAACCATAATTAAAAGAACTTAAAAAGACCAAAATACTCCCAATAGTTCACTGCTACAGTGTGAACTGGGCCATGCTACGGTAATGCAAATATTACCTTCTAGTGTAGCATCAATAGTACCATTACAGTAACATTGTCATAATTTCTCGCAAAAACCTAATTTACTTGCCTATAATTACTTAGTTAATAAATAACTATTAAACCCCGATTTGTTTTATAATAATTCCAATACAATGAATATCCCAAAGAACCCAATTTACCACTTTTTTATGAACATTTTTTGCATCACTTTTCTACTTACTATATGTGGGCACACGTGCGTTGCACGTGAATAATATTTAAATAGTAAAAGATATATAAAAATTCATAAATTATCAGATATGTATATATATAGAACATAGAAATATAATTATTTGCTACTTTTTGTTGAAAACATAAATCCCGTTTTAGAGACATGTACATATATTATGGTCTTAATATATATGTATCTCATTTAGGTCATTAGAATGGACGCTCAACACAATAGGTCAAATTTCCTTTCATGGTTAGGAGTCATGGTAGGAATAGGAAGTTGGCTAGGAGACATTCATAGTAATGGAGGTTGTGTAGAATTCATGAAGTAGACGTCATTATCTTTCTTTCTTCTTCTTTGTTGGATAATAAACATTATTAGTTGTTTAATTAAATATGGGGGGCAAATAAGTATTTAAAATTTAAAATAAGGGTGTAATGGTCAAGTAAAAGTTTTTCTGAGATACAGACTTTTATAGGTAGTATAGATAAATGTTCAATCAAAAGTTTTTTTGAGATACGAACTTTTATAGGTAGTATAGATATACACATGTGAATAAACGAAGAGCAAAAATTATTGGACTCAAAATAATGCAACCAAAGGACCGAAACAACTACCATGGACATTCTTCAAGACCAAAGAGGCCCTTTTTACCCTGTTAGGTACCTAGTGGGTTATGCTTAGGACTGTGAAGGATCTTTTCTTATGCTTAGGACTGTGAAGGATCTTTTCAAGTCTTCGTGGTTCTCAAATGGATGAAGAATTGTAAGATCATTTTAAAGGCCACCCTATCATGTCTTCTTTGGAGTGTTTTTTTTCTCTTTGGACTTTTCTTTTATGTATGTGAAAAGAGAGAAACAGAAGAATCTTTTAAATTGAGGAGATAAGTGTATCTAAGTTAAAGAGTGATTCTTGTGATTCCTTTTTATTTGTTGCTCCCACTTTTGTCTGATGGGAGGCAAAGTTTTTATTATTATTATTATTATTTTTTTTTTTACATTTTAGACGATTGCAATTTGTGTAGTATAGGTTGATTCTTGTATGCTTCACAAGTACTGGAACTTGTCCTAGTTTCAGTTATTTCATCAATACAATATAACCTTTATATCTGTCCAACCACTCAAGAGCTGTGACATTAATAATAGAATTGATAACTAATAACTATTGAGTATTTGCTCTAACATAATCAATTTTAATTCCAATGTCAATTCTTATTTAATACAAATCAAATATTAAATAATAAGGTGTATAATTTATCCCTACCAATATATTTAACACCCTCACCGTCTTTTTCTCTCCTCTGACTGATGGGAATGGGATTCTTCATTAGCTTTAATTTTTAAATAATTACAATTACTTGATGAGGTACGTCGGTTTTTGACTACTAACTAGTACTTTTAGATGTTGCTCCACTTGACAATAGTTGCCTACTCCAGAAATTTGAAAATTTATGAGCCTAGAATTAATAGAACCAAAAGAAGTTGGGCTTCTAAAAAATAAGAAATAAATCATAATGTATTTTCAAAATTTTATTTTATTTTATTTTTAAAAAGGCTACTTGGGCCTCCACATTTATTTTGTGCTTAGAAGTTAGAACACTTCACAAGAAACTACACTAGTTCACCATAAAGTGGAGTTTGGGTCTACATAGGCTTCATGAACAAGTAGGCCTTAGTGAACCTAAACACTTGAAAGTGGGCTTCCATGAAAGAGCATGTTGGGCTCATAGAGCAGTTTTAACCACCGCGGCTCTTCTTCTTCTTCTTACACCTGGACATAGGGAGTGCATTATTAGAATCTTAACTGATCTGTTGCAATTTCTCTTGCTGTGATGAATAGGCACTAACCTTTTCTCAACCCTAGGTAGTCAGGCCCGGCACTATGCCATCATTTTGGGAACACTTCTAAGCCCACTTTATCATACAGTTGCCAACTTTATTTATTTATTTCTTAGTATAAGGATTCTTGGAAGTATTGAGGGGTAAATTTTTTTGGGTTTAAGAGGGATAATTTGGAATACTTAAATTTAATGAAATTGAAGGGAGTGTTGTATTGGAATTTGGCATGTTATGATACAAAGCTTTGTTAATTTATTTCTTTTGATTGTAATGTAGCCAGGAAGAGATTCATTGAAACCAAACTCCAGTCCTTGGATCAGCAGTCCTTCAGCATCAATTCTTATCTTAAAGTCCTGGATTTGGCTAAGGAGAAAAGAGATGTTCAGAAAAGGTTCCTGGTTTCAGTTCATGGGCGACAGAAATCTGTACTTATAAAAACATATTATTATATCATTTTTTTGGTCGTGCTAATGTTTGTCTGATGGCATGCAGCAAATACAACATTGCGGATGGTATGCGGCAAATGTTTGATCCTTTTGAAAGAGTTGCTCGTGCTCATCATGTTTGCCCTTGCTGTGAGCGCCCTTTCTCCGCTGAAGAGGAAGACGAATTTGTTAAAAAGGTCGGTACATTTTGTCATTTATTTCTTTAAAAAGTTCATGCATTAGCTTACACACCTCTAAGGGCTTTCTCTCTTTTTTAGCCTTTCTTTACCTATATTTCTTTCTGAAATGGATGATATTTTCTTGTATGTTACAGCAAAGAGTGAAGGCCGCTAGTTCTGCAGAGCATATGAAAGTGTTAGCTGTGGAGTCTTCCACTGCTGATTCATATTTCCAGCAGTTGGACAAGCTTCGTATGGTGTATGAAGAATGTGCTAAAATCAGCAAAGAAACAATCCCTCTTGCAGAAAAAAATTTGAATGATCTTACTGAAGAGTTGGATAAAAAATCTCAGGCCCTTGATGATGTAATTATCCATTCTGCTCCATTTTGCTTTAAAAAAACAAATAAAATAAAGGTTCTGCTGCAACAAACTTTTTATGTTCAAGCTGTTGTTTATATTTCCTTTCCTCCTTTGATTACAAATAAGGATTCATAGTTGTGCCATGCTGACTACATTTCCTATTTTCAGGAAATCATGTAACCTCTATTTCATATGCTATAATTGAACCTTAAAATTGCATATTGACTCTGATTCTTGTCCTAATTAGAAGCTTAAAAAGGTTATTTGAATACATTGTACTTTTTCTCTTTTCTTAAACTCTTTTTCTCTACTTTTTGTAACTTTATTGCTTCATGAATTAAGGTTTCTGTTGAGTTTCCAACCTAAAAGCCTAAGCTTATAGGTGGAGGGCCCAAACAGGTATATTAAGCCATATCAACTTTTTTATATTTAAATGATGTGGGATGTGGGACTTCCCAACACTCCCCCTCACGTGCAAGCCTAACAAGACAATAACGGGCCTGTCACGTGGACAACAACAACGGGCTCACAAATGAAATAGGCCCAACAACAACAATAATAATAATAGGCTTACAAATGAAACGGCCCAAGAACGATATGCTTTCCAGCCTAAAAGCCTAAGCTTTTAGGTGGAGGGCCCAAACAGGTATATTAAGCCATATCAACTTTTTTATATTTAAACGATGTGGGAATGTGGGACTTCCCAACAGTTTCCATACGTTGCATTTGATAATATTTTGTTGATATAATTTATTTGACTTATTTTTTATTATGTATGATGATTGTTTAGCTCTGACTTCTCACAATTGAAGGATCTTTTTGCTTGTAGGTGTTGGGTGTTTTAGCACAAATAAAGGCTGATAAGGATTCCGTTAAGGATTTAGTGCAACCTGTAGAAACTGCTGACAGGCTCTTCCAAGAAATTCAGACTTGGCAAAAGCAAGTTGATGATTTTGAGTATAAGCTCGATTTCCGAGGGCAAGGTGTTAGATCTATGGAAGAAATTCAGTTGGAGCTGAATACTTTGCAAAGGACAAAGTATATAATCTTGAACTACATTGATCCGTAATATGAGATTAACTTTTTAGCTTACTTGATTATCAAGTGATAAGTAAGCACATAGATCTTGTGAACTATGTGACTTCAACCTTATCTATTTTTTTTTATTATAAAAGAATTGTTATTTGTTTCCACTAAATAGCTTTACAATTGGATGTTTTACTATTGAAATCCGTTGATATTTATCAATAATACTTTTATTCAATCTGGTTTTGATTCTCTTTTTCCCTTTTCATTGTACTATCTTTGTCATGGCAACCAGGGATAGTTCGCATAATGATCTGGAGAAGTTAAGGGATGAACAAAGGTACATGGAAAATGATTTATCAAATATTCAAATACGGTGGCACACTTTGAGGGAGGAGAAAGCTAAAGCAGCTAATTCATTGCGTGATGTTAAAAAGGCCGAAGAGGAATTAGATCATCTGGCTGAGGAAAAAGCGCAACTAGATCTTGATGAGAAGGTTGTCTGAATTGTCATTTATTTTATGTTGTATTTGTATACTTTACATGCCTATGTTAATTGTGAAGCAATACTGTAACTTACCACTGGGTTACTAGCTTATGTAAGTTCTCATAATTGATGTATATGACTCATTTACGAGGGTTTTGGCCTTTTCTTTTTTTCATTCAATTCATACCTTTACCTTGTCAAAAAACCTCCTAATTGATAATTTAATCTAGCAGACATGCATTAGATTGTTTATGTCTGGCAATGTAGCTTGGTGAGTATTTACATATAGAGAGTACATTTTTGTGAAACACTACATAAACTGTCACTTTTACTGCCTCTTAGAAGGTACCGCCTCTCTCAGTAGAAGTGGGTCCTACAAGGGAGTGGGTCCTACAAGGGAGGTGGTTAGGGGAGGCTATAAGAGTGGTGGTGTATCTAGTAAAGCTCTTATTGTTCTTCATATACATACCATCAGAATAAATAAAAAATAGTAATGAGCAAACTCTAGGGACAAAACTCAAAATTGTTCATAAGATGTGGGGTTGGCTCCAATATGTAAATTGATTGTGGTGGCCCCATCTTGAAATCAAACCGATTTCCAGAATATATATCAATGAAGCGTGATTTTTATTGGCCTTTCCAGGTTTGCATCATTCCTAGCTTTACCTTGTTAATACCATTCTCATTTACTTTGTGCGATTTTCATTAGAATAATTTCTTATTGCAATGATATTGTAATGCATTGTGCCTTGATGTCCGTTGCTTTTTCAGCACTTGGCAGAGGCTCTTGGCCCCTTATCTAAGGAGAGAGAGAAATTATTAAGTGACTACAACAATTTGAAAGTTAAACTTGGTTGCGAGTATGAGGAGCAGGCTGAAGAAAAAAGAAATTACCAACAAGAAGTTGATACACTTGCTAAAGTTACTTCTAAGATTAAAGAGTATGTTTAGTGAACCTGAGGTTCTATGAGGTTCAATTTGAAAGTTAACAAAATATACTCTTTACTTCTAAGATTAAAGAGTATATTTTGATTTAATTTTTTCCTTTGTCCAACCAGGTATTATGATTCAAAGAAAGGGGAGAGGTTGAAGGAATTGCAAGAAAAGCAATCTCTATCAGAGTCTCAACTGCAAAGTTGTGATACCAGGAAGCAGGAAATTTTAGCTGAACAGAACAAAAGTAAAGATTTGATGCGGAATCAAGATCAATTAAGACGAAATATTGAGGATAATTTAAATTACAGGAAAACAAAGGCAGAAGTAGATGAGCTTGCTCATGAGATTGAATTGCTGGAAGACAGAATATTGAAGATTGGTGGGGTTTCCACATTTGAAGCTGATCTTCGAAAGCTTGCGCAAGAAAGAGAGAGACTTCTTTCAGAGGTATCTATGAATACGACATACATCTTTGGGTCCACTGTTCCAGTTTTTCAGATTTCGGTTCTGATTTTTTTTCTTTTTTCTTTTATCTTTTGTGGTTGATTTTAATATATATATATATATATATATGTTATGAAGCAAAATTTTTATTAATTAATGAAGGGGAAAATCCCTGTACACGCACGGTGTACAAAGCAAGGAACAAACGGAAAAGACCTACTAAAAATGCATGCATCTACAAAAGACTAAAAAGGTGCCTGAGAGATAAAACCCATCGGGTTGCCCCACTCAAAATGTAAGTCCAAAAAGAATTTCCTCAGTTGCCATAATGACCACTCCTCCCCATCGAACCTTCTCCTGTTTCTTTCCTTCATATATCAACCAAAAAATGGCGTGGGGAGCCATTTGAAGAAGCTATGATAACTGGACATTGTCACTGGTGCTGTGCTTTGATACAGACACGGGGTGTTGGACATGGAACTTCCCCAAATCTGGCCATGGGAACACAGTTGTGTTGGTGCGCACACTAATTTTTATGTGTTTGTGTGCATGCATAAGAACTAGAGTAAACATGATGAAAGTGATAACTTCATAACTATTTTCTTAACAAAAAGGCATAATGCCCTTGTACTTCTGCACATTTTTAAGTATAAAGGTGGGCTCTAGAAAAAGTGTCCAAACTAGAGCAAGACACTCTTGGACATAGGTTTGTGTCGCTAATAGTCAATAGGGAGAAGTGTTCAACATATTATGGAATAAAAATATGAGAGAGAGAGAGAGAGAGAGAGAGAGAGAGAGAGATAGAGTTGAAACGGTTCTTTATGAATTGTGGAAACTATTTATATTTCTGTCTGGTTTTCTTGGATTATACCTTTCAAAACTAATATTTTAATGTATTGTGCGGAAAAGAGGAACTGGGGAATAACCCATCCATTTTATAACATTCTAGTCATTTTGCCAACTGTGCAAAAGTAGCTGTGGATGTGCCCTCCATTATCTATTTAGACAGTGTTTTGCTGAATTTTACTGATGTTTAGATTTAAGTCAAGGGGGTAATCATGTAATTTTAGAAAACAATTGATATGAGGTCCTAAAATTGAATAAAAACAATTTGATCAACTACGCTTTTTTGCGATCTGCCTTCTTATTTTTCTGTGCTTTATTGTGTGAAATCTTTGTTTACAAAGCACCATTTCCATTACATGCAAGAAACTAATCAAATATAATATTTTACAGTTAAACAGGTTCCATGGAACAATGTCTGTTTATCAGAGCAATATCTCGAAGCATAAAATTGAACTTAAACAAACACAATACAATGACATTGACAAACGGTACTTTGATCAGCTAATCCAGCTGAAGGTGCGACATATTCCTAATTGCTTGTATTTCTCCTCTATACTTGTTCAATTGTGTTAACTTAATTTTTTTTTCAGACAACTGAGATGGCAAACAAGGATCTGGACAGATACTACAATGCGCTTGACAAGTATGCTCTTCAAAGAAGTTATAATATTTCATTGTATTCAATATATCACTTATTTTAATTTATTTAGGTTTAACTTCTTCAACTTGCTCTTTGTTTGCTATAAGTAATAATTCTTGGACTAAATTATTGGGTAACTTATTCAAACATATTTTTATTTTTGGCTACTCAACTAAACTTGACAACGATTTAAGCACCTACTTGGGGTCAGCTAGGGCTCCAAATGAGGTGATCTGAGTATTAGACCATTTAAACTCGGCTCATCAAATTGAGGGCGTGTTGAAGCTTGGCTCATGCTCAAAGTTTGTTCTCACCTCGTCACATTGAGGGTGTTGTCAAGCTGGACTCGATCTGGAATCAAGCTCAGCCAATGTTATTATTCAAGCTCGGCTCATCAAGGATGAAGCAAGCTCAGGCAACCAAACTCAGCTCAGGCTTGATATCAACATCAGTGTTTTGTCCAATTAATTTCAAGAGGGAAAATACAATAATAAAGGATGAAATAAGTAGAAACTACTGTGGTTCAAGAATTAATGTTGAGTTCACTTTTGATTTCGGAGTGGAATGCCATAAATTCAGGAACGGAAATTACTAGAACAGTTGGTTTTCTTAGTTTCCTGAGAAAAATTCTCAAAATCTGCAACATTAGAGGGCTTAGATTGTTTGGTTTTTCATTTCGGAAGTGCTAATTGCCTTGGATCTATGGGCAAATCTCTCTAGATCCATAGAGTTATGGAAGAAGATCTAAAATCCATGGCTATGTTTCAGCTAAAGGGGGGAAAACCTGTTTCAAGTTGAGTCGACCCCCTATTCCTCAGTGTGTCTCCTTTCTTCCTGACTGCTAGAACAATCACTGAGGAAAAAAGAAATCCCTGAATTACAAAATCTATTACTTACTTTGTGTGCGAGCTTAACGAGCTGAGCTTAGGGTAGTTCAAGAGCAAAGGTATTTGGATCTTCTTTTGGATAAGCCAGCAGATGGCCACTGAAACTATGTCTCGATTACTGCTTCACTATCAGTATCTTAGGGTTGTCGACTGATTTGGTCAAAAGAGGTTCAAAATCACTATCAGGCCAGTGTGCTCACATTTTCGCTCCTACCATATGCTGACTTACTATAAACAAATTCACTGTTCACCGAATCAATGAAAATTTCCATGCTAGTTTCTCTTTTGCTCTCTGGCTGCTAAGCAAGTTTTAGTCGTTCCCTGTCACTTTAATAGATATCAATTGTACATTCTGACTTTATGTCTTGATGTTCTTTTTTGATCCTATTCTTTTTAGAGCACTCATGCGTTTCCACACAATGAAAATGGAGGAAATAAATAAGATTATAAGGGAATTGTGGCAGCAAACATACAGGGGACAAGATATAGATTACATTAGTATACATTCGGATTCTGAAGGTGCTGGGACTCGTTCTTACAGCTACAGGGTATGGAAGAAGATTCTACTCTTTTTTTTTTTTTTTGTGGTAGTTTTCATTTTATTTTTTGACATTGTTATCAGTTTCCGTTGTATTTATTCTTATCAATTTCTGTTGTATTTATGCAGGTTCTCATGCAGACTGGGGATGCCGAGCTAGAAATGAGAGGAAGGTGTAGTGCTGGTCAGAAGGTATGTGATCATTCAAACACATTAATTTATCTAGTGTACCCTTTTATTTTTCAAAGAAAATATAGTACTTTTGGTCTGGTTTCAGGTCCTTGCCTCCCTTATCATACGGTTGGCATTAGCTGAAACCTTTTGCCTCAACTGTGGCATACTAGCACTTGATGAACCAACCACAAACTTAGATGGCCCAAATGCAGAGTCTCTTGCTGCAGCTCTCTTGAGGTATGGACATCTCATATTATCATTTGAGACTCTGTTGGAACCTAATGCCTCGCATTCACCATTCCCTTCTTGTCTCCTTATATTCATCAGAATTATGGAGGATAGAAAAGGCCAGGAGAATTTCCAACTGATAGTAATCACTCACGATGAGCGGTTTGCTCAGCTAATTGGTCAACGCCAGCATGCAGAAAAATACTATCGGGTCACTAAGGATGATCAGTAAGCCTGATTATCTCATCTTCTTGTCTCGCTCTGATCTTTCTCATCTTTCCTCTTTGATCCTCTTTTCTTCTATGTTCCATGTAATCACTTGTAACAATTTTTTTCTTTTTGCTAGATTTTAATGCTTGTGCATTTTTTTTCGGGGACAGCCTAACTTCTCTACATGTGTTTTTTTCAGTCAGCATAGTATAATTGAATCCCAAGAGATATTTGATTGAAGCTCTTCAAATGAGATTCATGAGCAAGTGGCCTTCATTTAGATGGAGCGGTACATAAATCTAAGGTTCCATTTGAGATCGACCGCCCAAGTCTTTGTTGTTATGTAGGCTCCTGCTGTAGATAATTAATTATGGTGCATTCTTATCACAAGCCAGAAGTCAGGGGTTGTTCTGTACGGATGGATGTTCTGCATGAAGTGGTCAGTTTGAAAACTCCTGCTGTTCTCTGGCCTACTGATATAATGATCTTTGAATGTTGAGATGGCCCTAAATTGCTCGGTGGAACTTGTCCTTTGATGTAGCAGAATTTGAGCTATTGAGCACAGTTGTCCGAATGTAGTGGCTTGAAATTTTCTTTCCCATGACTGATTGACTGGTGTCTCAAATATCATCATTTTGCAGCAAAAAATGTCATATTTTTATTTAAATTTACATAAACGGAATTATCTGCTGATGATGAATTAAGAAAATAACAAAAGTAAAACTGCGTGCATGACAGGTTAATGAATAGGAGGAAGAAAAATCACGAGTGCAACCTGGTCATATATTTCATATTATATATTTCCCAATGTAAGGGACCTGCTCCTCCTTTACTCTCAAACAACCTGATGGAAATACCTGTGTCCCTTCCAGCCCAGCAGCATTATTTTCAAGTGACCCACTGTGAGGTGAATTGATTGTATTGAACACGATGTAACCTAGATTGTTGTGTTGTACATTTGTACCCTAATTCATTCATAATTGTAAAATTATTGGAAAATATTAAGCTGGATAGATGTGAGTGCATTACGTCGGCACTCTTATAATAATGGTTGCAAGAGTGCGAGGACTGAGGAAGAATTAGCATTCAATCCATCTGTTGGAGGAACCTATTCTTGATAGATAAGGATATCTTAGTCTCTGTTTGGATCTCGAAAGTATGGCAGGGAAAATGTTTTAAAATGGTTATGAAGGGAATTTAGTTGTAAGCAATTTTCTGCTCTTTTCCTCGTGCTTGTTGAGATCCAAACATAGCCTTGGAGAAGAGAATTCATTTTATGTTTTTGAATATTTGGTCGTCTTCATATAGTGAGTGGCCAATCAGACTTAGCTATGTTGAATATGGTGGAGACTTAGAACCTGAAAAGTGGTTAGAAGCCATCCATAAACTCTTTTAGGAATATATATATCCATTTAGATGATTGTTGCTTAAATCCAAAGTCTCCAGCCTCGACATATTGCATATGGAAACTGTTATTGAATATCCATTTACATGATAGTTTCTTTTTTCATCAAATATCAATTTGAATATTGCATTCTAATTAAATATTTATTTGGGTCGAAAAACAACATACCCGTAATTTTAGAATGGGTAAATTGTACTTAATAGTCCAAAGTTTGGGTCAAGTTTCAATTTAAGGTTCAAAGTTTAAATTGCGTCAATTCAATACCTGAATTATTAATTGAGTTGCAATTTGTGGCTTGTCGTCAAAATTTTGCATTTTCCCTACTTTGCCCCTTTTATGGGTTTGAAAACTTTATTTTACCCCTATATCAACAACTAATAAATTTTTATATTTTAACCATATTTCAATTAGTCTTATCTTCTTTCTCTCTCTGTATTACCTCTATCAACATCTAATAAACATTTATATTTTTCATTTTCAGAACACAAATCTAACAGTAGAGTAATTCAGATCTAGTTAAAATATAAAAGGTTTATTAAGTATTGATAGGCGTAAAATAAGGTTTTGGGATAATACATAAAATTTTGAGGACAAAACCCAAATTGCAACTCAATCAATAATTCGGATACTGAATTGACACGATTTAAACTTTGTACCCTAAAGTGAAACTTGATTCAAATTTGAACCCTTAAGTGTAATTTACCCTTTTAGAATTTACTTATAAACACTGACCTTTCTAAAATTGATTGGCTACCCATAGCTATATCCTAATTACATATAGTTAAAGATTGGATTTAGAACAAGTGGCTCAAGATAGAGATTATGGAGCAAATGGATCGTCGAAACACTAAAATGGAAGGGGTTTTGAAATTGTGACGTGTACCTTCTGCTTATATCTAGCCTCAGATTAAAATCGAAAGAAATAAACTAGCAAGCTTATAAGAATTAATTTATCAAGATGTATTGTCTAACCAACCCTCACTTTGGAAAAAGTCTTTGTTTTTAGAAACGTTGTAAGAAGATTATGAGGATCTAGTTGGACAAATCAGCCGGGACTTACTAATCCTAACAAGCTTTCACAAAAATAAGAGATAAAGGAAAGTATGAGAAAATAACTACGCGGAATGTAAGAAAAAAAGCATCTTTATTGATAAAACCATGAATATCACAAGAGAGATGACGTTAGTAACTGCCTACATATACTACTTGTGAAGAAATAAAAAAAGAAAGAAAAGAAAACCTACATCTACAACTTGAAATGTAAACCATGTATGTTAAGCTAAAAGAGTAAAGCAACTTTGCATATCAAACCAAAAAGAGTCTCTGTCCCACAAAGATATAGGCCATTTTTGTAACTTTTTTTTTTTTGTCCCAAAATGTTTGTCCATTTTGAAAATTCAAATCATAAATTTTTTGAACTTCTTATTCTACCATTTGTTATTTCAATAATTTCCTTTAACACAAAACCCAATAAAAAGTAGGAGAGGGATACTTTTGTAAAAATCGAGTTTTAATAAATGACAAGTCAATGAAATGATGGTTTTTATTTATTTATTTAAAAATTGCGTGTTTTGTCAAATATGGCCTATCTTTGTGGGACGGAGAGAGTAAAAATATGTCAACTTTATATGCACCTTACTTTTATGAGGAGAATTAGATTTGGGAGAACAATCGGGTGAAAGAATTACCACTAAGCTTCCCCTTCGTAGGGTGCCTTAAGCAACGGAAGCTTAGCGAATATTCTTCATCCTTCTTTATCTCTAATGGGATGCAAGAAGATGTGCTTGAGCAAGAGTAAAAGTGTGGGGAGATTTGTTGGAGTTCCAAGAGATGTAGGGGTTGAGAATGGGAGGGATAGATTTGGAGTTGTGTAGGGAAAAGGATGGAAAGTAGACTTTCTAAGGGGAAAGATTACAAGAGAAGGTAGCAAGGTTTGAGGGAAGGCTCAATTCGGAGCTTTGAGGTCTGGTTTTGCAAGAGAGGGGGGGGGGGGGGGAGTGCAATTTATAGAGGGACAAAAACACTGTCTAGCGCTATTTTGAATAGTGCGAGATGGTGCAGGTTAAGTATTAATGCTCTTGTCCCCTTTTCATCATGACTTGTGACAAAAGGTGATTTGAGGGTGAAAAATCCATATTTTAGTGGGATTTGTGACAAGATATCTTCGTCAACAGTCACGATTCGTGTGGTCGAATATGAAGTCTTTTTTGCAAAACGGCACATCGATTGGGATTTTGGAGGGGTGACAAAGTCGATTTCTGATCCCGGGGCTTGCCAAGCAGGTCCTAGGACATATTAGGCGGGTCCCCACAAGTAGATACGGGAGTAGGCCAGAAGGCCTTTATGAGGTATTTTGAGTGTGGTGAGTTAAAAAGTGTAGTTCGTTTCTTAAAATGGCGCTTTGGTTTTGATGTGAATGCATGGGATGGTCAATTTTTAGGCCAGAGATTTGTTAGGCGGGTCCCAGCGAGCAGAGATAGGGTCAAGTCAAAAAGCCTTTTTAGGGTATTTTGGGTGTGGTGAGTCTAAAAGTGCAGTTTGTTTCTTAAAATAGCGCACCGATCATTCTGTGGATACATGGGGGGTCAATTCTTGGGCTGGGATCCATTAGGCGACTCCCCATGAATAGAGACCGGGGTCAGGCCGGAAGGCCTTTCTCGGGTATTTTGGGTGCCATGAGTCCAAAAATGCAATCTGTTTTGAGAAACGGTGCATCGATTGAGGTGTGGGTGCACGAGCCACGAACTAGGACTTCTAAGGGATTGGAAATATAAATGGGGTCCAAACCTAGGCTAAATTAGGCTAGGGTTGAATCTAAAGGTCTCTCAAAGGTATTTTGGGTGCTCTGAGTCCAAAAATGTAGTTCGTTTCATGAGACAGTGCGCTGATTTTTCTATGGTGATATAGGGGTGTAAAGGCGAGTTTTGAAAGCGGGACCTCGGGTCAAGTCCGAAAGTGTTTTTAGGGTATTTGAGGTGTTCTGAATCTAAAAATGTAGTATGTTTTGAGAAACGGTGCATCGATTAGAAGGAAATTGATGGATCTCGACGATTCCAGACTTGATTAGGGTCAAGTGAAATCGTACTGGGGTTGGGTCTGAAAGTCTGTTTAGGGTAAATCGAGTGCTCTAAGCTTAAAAACGCAGTCTGTTTCGGAGAATAGCGCACTGTTTACTCTATAGAAAAAATGGGTGGATTAATAGGTTGATGTCTACTTTAAAATAAATTATAGAGACATCAGGGGTCTCTTTGCCTAGCCTATGGGGTGTAGATGTAGGTGTTCTGTAAGTTCACTCCAACTCGGCTTTGGGTCGAGTGGAGGCGCTCTTTAAAGTGTTCTTTAAATCATGATATCTCCAACTTGGCTTTAAATCAAGTGGAGGCGTTCATGAAGTGGTGTCTAAACCATGATGCAGGGGTAAGAACCTTGTGGTGGTGTATAAACCATGATGTAGGTCTAAAAACCTTGAGATGGCTAAACCATGATGCGGGTGTGAGAACCTTGGAGCGGTGTCTAAACCATGATAATGGTGTGAGAATCTTAAGGTGGTGTCTAAACCATGATAGAGGTGTGAGAACCCTGGGGTGGTGTCTAAACCATGACGTGTATGTGAATACATATCAAGTAATGTATGAAGTACCCCTACAAAATTGGGGTGTCTACATCAACAGGTCAGTCAGCGCACTAGTTAGGCTTGTATATCTCGGCACATATATTAGTACTTGTGAGCGCTACGTCTGGACACTACACGGCTCGGGAGTACGCTACTAACTAGGAGGGTTAGCGTGGACAGGAGTCGTCACCCAATTTGACTTCGGGAATCGATTGACCCCCAACAAGGGTCTAACTGGTCATAACTAGAGAATTTTTTTGTTCGAAGTTAGGGTATATTATTGAAAAGGTGTAAAGCACCCAATAACACTCGGCTGAAGCCGGCCCCTACATGTACTTATTGGATTTAATTAAAAATGACTTAATTAGGCTCAACCATATTCAAGTAATTTTAATGATTTAATTCACTTGATGGCACACAATGACAAATAGATATGAAATCAAAGTAAATAGGTCAAACAAATATATATATATAGAACATAGTATTCGAAGGATTGAACTATTCTTACACTACCAACAAAATAGAAGTGTAAATCTGCCTAGGATATGTCATGCACATACGTGCATATGGCATACTCTGAAATTAGTATATAGAAAAGGTGTAAATTTGAACCTATAATGATAGTGCCATGTTTATGCAAGCCTACTGATGATTATGACATGCAAAGAAACTATCTAAAGATGCTTTAAAGCAATGAGAATGCCCTAGATCTATGTAACACCCGTAATTTTTAAGTAAAGTATTAAGGGTTTAATACTTTATTAGTACACGTATTATTAGATTTTGTCGGTTTGTATTCATGCATGGGCATGGCATGATATTGATTTTTATATGCATGGGCATGTTTATTTTATGTTTAAAAGTCATTTTAATGGGTTTGGGAAGGTTCCGGGTGATTCGGAAGCGTTTGGGTGAGTTTTGTTGAATGCTGACAAAAACTCGCAAACCATGAGGGTTCGGATCAATCGGGGTTCCGAGGCTAATCGATTGGAACCCCTCTAGAAATGGCTATTACGGACTGCCACCCCCTGATCGATCGGGGCTAGGGCCCAATCGATCGGACCTTTGCTGAAATGGTTTTTAAAGGCTAAAATGACGCATCTGCTCCTCCACTAACCTTATATACTCATATCTCAACTCTTAAAGACCAGATCTGGTTTTTTTGGGCTTATAGAGCTAGAGAGAGAGGAGAGATATAAGGGAAATAGGGCTTGTTTGGAGAGAGAAAAGTGCATTTTTCTATTGCATGTGTAGGTTTTTCTCTCTTTTACCTCACTTTGATGCTTAGGAATGCATTATTATGGCTGGATTCATCTTCTCTAACCTCTTGGTGGAGTTTAGAGCTTGCTCATCGTGGTTTGAGCTTGGATTTCATGGGTTTTGGCATGGATTTTCATCCTCATCAACTCCTTTTACATTTTAGAGGTATTTTCTCACATTTTAGAGCTAAGGTTTATAATTTATTTTGGATTATCATCTAATTCTTACATTTTTGGGTTTATTCATGCATATTGGGGAGTTTTGGTGGTGATTTGGAGTTGGTACCTCCATTATCTTCATCAAGCAAGTCATTTGGGAGCTAGGGTTTGGATTGGGAGTTTGCATGTTCATCCTAGGGCTTGGATTTCATACCCACAACATCAAAGGTTGCATTTTCTACACATTTCATGGAGATAGGTGCAATTTACATAGGTTTAAACTATGGACATGATAATATGGTATATATTATCATAGCATTTGTTATTCTTGGAATTTAGAATATGTGTACAGATGATTTATGGAATAAATCTCGAAATAGAACTTTGGGTATTTGATAACATAAATTGGAAATTATGTTTAATAAGCTTGGTTAATTTTATACATTCCATGGAGTATAGATGTATGGAATTTTATGGGTTTTTTTATATGGTAATTGATACTTTTGGCTTATGATTTTAAGGTTGTGATCATAAGTGGGTATTTATGTTGTTATCATAATTTGGTATAATTATGTGATTATTTTTCACTATGGTTTATGTGGTATATTTTGGAGATGATTTTGGTTAAAAATCATTTTATGGTTTATTGCATTTCATGTTAGGCATAATCATGCATGAAATGGACTTAATGAATACTTGGTAAAAGTGCATTAAAGGGGTCATTGGAATTGGACTACTTGCAATCAAAAGACTTTGTGGTGTTTTCCTTTCCTTTGGTCCTAGGTACTTTCTGGTTTTAGGTAGGAACCCTTGTGTTCCCAAATCTAGGCTACTGCAGTCCCAGGTAGGGATATCGTGCTGTGTTGTCCCGAAGAAGAGGCTACTTTCCATCCTTGCGAGGGTGTAGTGTTGTCTTCTTGGAGGTTGGGTTTAAATCCTCCCTTTCCGCGCGAAGACTCCTGCGGGAGTGGTTGGTAATTGATGGAATTAATATAAACTGGACATGAGTCAAATGCATTGGGTATTATGCGTTATTTAATTTAAGTTATGAATTATAACTTGATTTGGATTCTTTTTAATATACTCGGTTAGTATATTTTGAGTTAAATGATATAATTGGAATTTATTTATATCATTGCTTTAGTTTACTATATTAAATTGTATCTACTAAGTCGTCGGACTCACGCCTATTTGTTGTCCCAAATATATAACCCTAGAGGAGGGTGAATAGGGTTATTGGCCAAATTAAAAATTAATTGCAAACTCAAAATCAGATTATTGCACGTAAAGGTAAATACAAGAACAAGTAATAATAAAGAGATTAAGAGAAGAGAATGCAAACGATGTTAACGAGGTTCGGCCTTCCCGCCTACGTCCTCGTCTCAAGAGCTCGCTTGAGGATTCACCAATCCACTATCACTCTCCTTCAAGGTAGAGCAGCAAACCTTTACAACTCCAAGTGTTCTTCACTAACACTTGTTCAAGACACGCTCTTCAAGTGCTTAAAAATGGGGTTTCTCTCAACCCTTAAATACAAGATAATTTGAGTATGTTTTTGTGCTCAAGATACTTTCTCAAAAGAGTGGATACACAGAAATTAAAAGCTCACTTAGCTATTGATTGTACCTCAATAAATGCTTACAAGTGAAATTAGGGCTCATAAATGAATGATCTTATTGGTAACTCAATGAATACTCATAAATGAGTTTAACTCATGTATATATAGCCCAAGGGGTCCAAGTGACCATTCTGTAGCAATAAATGCCGGGAAAGATGGTTTGGTGGGCATTTAATGCTCAAAAGACCGTTTGAAAAACTAGCTGTTATTGGTCAGTCTCGAGAGATTCAAGTGTCTGAAATCGATTTAAGACTTCTGATTCTGTTTAAAACGTCTTAATCAGGCGTCTTAAAAAACCAGAGAACTAATTTCTATAGAAGTTTTTCAAGGTCACTATTTACGAGGATTCAGACGTCTTAAACACGTTTCAGACATCTTAAACCTCTTTAAGACGTCTTATTCTCACGTCTTAAAAAACCAGAGAGGATGCAATTTGAGGTCTGTTCATTTCAGACGTCTTAAATTACTTTCAGACGTCTAATTTAGACGTCTTAATAAACCAGAGAAGGTGTAAAATTGTCTTCACATATCAGACGTCTTAAGCATATTTCAGACGTCTTAAACCTGATTTCAGACGTCTTAAATAAATTTTCAAACGTCTTAATCAGTTTTCAGACATCTTAAATATCTTTAAGACATCTTAAAGCTCTGTAGTAAAAATTGAATTAAAGAGCTTAAGACCTAATTTATTAGGGGTTCATTTCCTTGAGTCAAAAGACTCTAAACATGATCAATTGGGTTCATTTTAGATATTTCCAAGATAGTGCATGAACCTAAAGCCCTTAATTTCACAAATGATCATTCAAGTGGATCAATCTTACATTGAATCCTATAAGTCTTCACTCGGTCTTCTTTTTGGTTTAGATATTGTCAATTCTTTTTTATGTCCATCAAGTGTCATGCCTTTGTTTGAGTTAGATGATTTGCTGTAGCTCAGATTTTAACCTGTCTTAAGCTTAATTCGAAATCATTAGTACTTAAGACCTTCGTATGCATTGTTATCATCAAAATCAATGGTATTGAAACCATTTGGGCCAACACTATTATTTTAAATGTTTTCCAGATAATCCAGGAATTGGTTTTTGCTATCATAGGCGGAAGATGCTCTTAATGGAAATTTCATTATGTTAATTATTAATGTATTTTTCATGGGAATTGAAGGAATATTTATTAATTTAGTTTTCATTCAGGCCAATGGCCAATTTACATGTAATGTAATTAAGGGTTATAATTTTAATTATTTATGATTGCGTATATGTGGGAATGCGATGCATGTGATGATACCACACTTATGGATGATATGGAAATTTTTATGGAATGGATTTTTCTAATAGGTTTTCATGATGGTATGTTCTATTTATGGATGGTTCTTGTCGAAATCTTTTGAAATGGTTGAGGTTTTGACACGTGTCATCTATGTTTTATCAAATGATTTATTGAATAAAGCTTGTTTTATTATTATTAATCACGGCTTAATTAATTTGGGTCGTGACAGTCTAGATGTCAAAAAATCATGAAATCAATGCCGGAACCAATGGATCGATTCATACAATGGCGTCATGGCATCATGTGCAAATGAACATGATGGTATTTAGAAGAATGATAAAAAAATGGATATGTGCTATTCTACTTATTTAAATGCTTTAGATATGCAGTAATCATGCCTTAAATCCTTGATACATATGCCAAAGTGACGAAATATATGAAAAAATCTAGAATTATTTCATGAAGGATAATTGATAAATACGTTAGAATAAATGAGATTTAAGGAGAAACGATTACCCTCAGGTTTGGGCAGCGACAATAACTCTTCGAGTTCTCCTTTCTAGACTCCCGCAATGATAGTTGCTAGCTTTTAGGTTTTTTCGGGGGTGGATGCTAAGGAAGGATGTTGGATGGAAGCTGAGAAAAATCGGATACCCTTTCTAGGTTGAAAGTAGGGTATTTATAGTGGAGTTTTTAGGGTTTATTTTGAACATGCTAAGGTTTCTAGCCGCCATAAGACGGTTACCAACTGAGTTTGGTCCTTATAAGGTAAGAGAGAAGATGCTGGAAATAGAGGATTCTGTGAATCGTGGGCCAAGCACGTACGTACATGGAAGATGCATGTACGTGCATCAAGCATGCATGTGTGATCATGGGCTATGTTTTTGTGATGCATTGAGTTGTGATCGCGTCGGTCATTCGGGATTCACTCGTAATAGTTTTATTTGACACCACCCTTCATCATTGGGTTCAAAAGTGGTTTGGAATGTCAGGTGGTTCAAAATGGGGTGCCAACAGTGCTCAACCCAATAATCAAAGAGAATTTAGGAAATTACCCTTTTTATTTTTTATATTTGGATCAATGTGCATGTATTCACGTATTTATATGTACTAGTTATAGCTCACGTGCGTTGGATGTGAATATTTTTAAATAATATCTATACTATTATATAAAGATTAATACCCCAATGTGAATACTCTCTTAGGCTTTTCCCTCTTTCACCACACGTTAACAAATGGCATATTCGTATGATTTCTTTCTTATTTCTTCTATACAACTCATTTCAAATTTTAACTCCCACTATTCTAACTCATTTCAAATTTTAACTCCTACTAATTTCTCTCATTCTATCTCTCCCTTTACGCCCAATACTCTCTCTCTCTTCCCTTTAATTTTAAAAAATATATATATATTGTTCTTCAATTATTTAAATTTATTCACATTATATTTTTTTTTCCTTTTTTCCCTTTTTATGATTGTTGAATTTAATATTTTCAATATTAATTTGTTAACTCCCACAACATGTAGATTTTTTTTTTCTTTCATTTTATAAATAAAATAGAAATTTCAAATTAAAAAAAAAAAAGGAGGCCAAAATTGCAAAAGAAAAAACAGAAAGAAAAGAAACCTTGTAGATATAGATTTGAAAGTATATGAATTTAGACCCAACTGGGACCAATAATATGTTCAGGTTCATTGCTCTTTAAAAAGGAAAAAAGGAAAGAGAAAAGAAAAAAACGGAAGAAGAAGAAGAAGATCTATTATCCAATGGGATATGTGTAGTTTTTGTTGTAGAAGGTACCGTATAAAAGGATAAAAAGATATATAAATGTTGGGTTTAAATAGATTAATTAATAATTAATCCTATCTTTTTCCAACATCCTTACCGGATAATATAATGTGCATCCTTATCTCATAAAGAGGATAAAAATGTATTTATAATTTTAAATAAGGTTAGTATTGTGAATCAAAATTTTTTCAACTTAATAGTCTTTTAATAGTAGTATAGTTATAGATATATTTTATAGAAATGTGTACATGTGTTCGTATTTGGTTGATGCAAACTCTAATAATTCATAGGTTATTTGTAATATTGTGAATAGTGGTGAATAAGTAGAAATTAAATTACCATTGAATTAGAATACGTGAAAGTAGGTTTGGATTCATTGATTAAAAAAGGTAGGAAAATCTTGGTAACTCTAGAAAAATTCAAGGGCTGTTTGGTCTTCTAAATTAAAATTAAACAATATTCATGTGTTTTATATAGTATTAGGGGTATTAATTCATCACCTTAAATGAAGTGTCCCCTCCTTTTCAATGTATTAGGGTACTAATAATTAGTAATTTATTT
This sequence comes from Liquidambar formosana, assembly GCA_039720395.1. Taxonomy (NCBI): domain Eukaryota; kingdom Viridiplantae; phylum Streptophyta; class Magnoliopsida; order Saxifragales; family Altingiaceae; genus Liquidambar; species Liquidambar formosana. The sequence goes on from CM077822.1 coordinate 27,172,260, forward strand.
ATTTTGTTTTGTTTTGTTGTTTTTTGGTGGTTACACATTTTGAATAGGCATGAAATGGTTTGCTTTTTGACTGCAGATTCTAGGAAGATATAAATCCTAATTAGCTTGGTGCTAAAGGATTTGCACTTAGGCCACGTTTGTTTAGCTGGAATGGAATGGATGGGAATGAAATATGATTATATGCTTAAAGTAGTCTGGAATGGAAAGGGATTTGAAATGGTTGTCCAAACATGGTGTTCGATTCTATTCTTATTTAAATTACCTCATCCAGACACGCTGTTTGGAATGAATTAGAATGCGATTCCATTCCATTCATTCCATTCTAGCTAGACAAACATGGCCTAAATGTTTTTTAAAAAAAAAAAAAAAAAAAAAAATTGAGACTGCTTTCTTAATTGGAAATTAAGCTTAAATATAAAGATGACGTAAGACTGATATATGTAAGAAGGGAACGACACAATTTGAGGAGCAATTGCATTCTAGCTAGCAACTGAGGTGCAATGTATGCACATTCCTGCATAAGCGATCAACGATCATGTATCCTCTGAGTCCCTGCTACACTCATTTGAAACTTGCTTCTGATATTGTTGAGTGTAGCTACCACATCTCTTATGTCAGGTCTCTCTTCGGGTAATTCTGCACAACACTCCAAAGCCAAGTCCAGAATAGATGATGTACAATCCATCTTCGCGGTAAATTGTTTGTCCTCTCTCTTTAGCATATTGGCATCTACAACTTCAATTACTACATGAGGTAATGACTCTTTTACCCAACGCTTCAAGCTCATTTCTTCGACAAACATTTCCTCTGTAGGCTTCTTTCTTGTAAAAGTTTCCATTAGTAGAATACCGAAACTGTATATATCACCTCTTGTGGAAACAACTCCTTCTGATCCATACTCTACAAGCAAGATTACTATTCTTAATAAAGTATCCAATAGTGATGCATGATGGTAAAAGAGGAAAAAAAATTAAAATTAAAATTTAAAAAAAAAAACTCTTCAATTAAGCATAATTATCCTACCCCAGGGAAAAACAAAAGAAAAAAAAAAAAGAAACAAGAACACAAATTAATTAGAATTATACAAGGTAGGAACATCACCTGGTGCCATATACCCAATTGTGGCTAGGGTTTTGGTGTGTTTCATAGACTCATCTTCACCTAAGAGTTTTGCAATGCCGAAATCACCCACATGTGCAACCATATCTTCATCTATTAGTACATTGCTAGGCTTCAAATCACAATGAACAACAGGTGTTGGACAACCCTGGTGGAGATATTCCAATGCATATGCAACTTCCATCATTATGTTTAATCTCTGTAGGATATCCAAACAGTAGTTGTGAGAATACAACCACTTGTCAAGGCTCCCATTAGGCATGTACTCAAAAATCAAGGCTTTGAAATCAAGGTTGGCGCAACTGCTGATGATTTTGATAAGGTTTCGATGACGAATATTACGCAACACTTCAGATTCAGCATCAAAACTCTTGAATGCTCCCTCTAGTTGCAAATTGAAAACCTTAATAGCGACATTCAGCCCATCTGAAAGTATTCCTTTGTATACGGAACCAAAACTTCCAATACCAAGTAAATTGCTTTCACTAAAGTCATATGTTGCTTGTTGAAGTTCTTGGAATGAAATTCTTCTCCATGGTAGAGGTGACAAATCTGCCTGAGTAGGCTGACTCGCATTCCTTTTTCGGCATCTTATAAAAACAAATATGAGGGCCACTACAACAATTGTTGATGCAATTGCTGGTAAAATATACTTTAGAACAAGCATAGTAGTCGTCCTTGATTGTCGACGAGTACCAGTTTTGCATGGCGGGACTCGCAATCGTGGTGCACCACAAAGTGCGTCATTCATGACAAATGATTGAGCTGAGAAATTTGCAAAAGGTCCTTCATTAGGAATTTCTCCTACTAATTTGTTGAAAGACACATCTAAATATTTGAGATACGAGAGCATCTTTAAGGATTGGGGAATCACTCCAGACAAATTGTTGTAGGAGAGATCCAAGAGCTCCAAGCTTATCAAGTTTCCAAATGATTGAGGAATCGGGCCTTGCAATCTATTATCCGCCAAGAGGAGATGTACCAAGTTTTGAAGGCTTCCAACGGTGTTTGGGATGTCACCTGCTAACAGATTTTGTGACAAATCCATTTCTATCACGACCTTCAAATTTCCAATATCCAATGGTAGATAGCCACTTATAGAATTTGTGGACAAGAATAGCTGCAAGATATCTGTAAGGCTCCACAAGGTTGAGGGTATAATGGAAGTTAAATTGTTGAAGCTTAAGTCGAGATTTCTTAGAGAAGTGAGATTGTCAATGCATGCTGGTATCGATCTGGATAGCTTATTACTATATAAATATAATTCAGCCAAGCTCCTTAAACGACAAAGATCAAATGGGATGGATCCTTGTAATCTATTGTCACTGAGATTTAATCGTTGAAGCTTTTGTAATCTTCCGATGGTAGTTGGGATAGATCCGGTCAACTCATTGCTTGCCACATCTAATGCTATCAAGTTGCTCAAGTTGCCAATTTCTCTAGGAATGCTCCCATTGAGTTTGCAATTATATGCATGAAACACTTCAAGAGAAGCCGATAGATTCCCCACAGAAATTGGAAGGATGCAACCTAGTGGATTTTTGAAGAGCAGTAGAAATCTCAGATACTTGCAATTCGTCAAAGAAGTGAGAAACCTCAATTCTGCACTCAGGAAATTTTTCGCTACATTGAGCTCCCAAAGGAGTCTTAAATTACCAAGAGTGTTGGGTATGAAACCAGTGAATGAGTTGAAAGCAAGCTCTAGGTCAGCGAGCTTAGAAGCATTGGAGATAGAGCTTGGGATGACTCCGCTAAGTTCATTTTCCCCGAGGTGAAGTTCTTCCAGATTGGGAAGATAAAGGCCAAGTGTTGGTGGTAGTTGGCCCGATAGGTAATTCTCAGATAATGAAATGAATTTCATTGTTGAGATGTTGAAGATTTTCCATGGAATAAAGCCAGTTAGGCCATTAGCACCAAGAAATAAATCCTCCAGATTAACCAGATCACCTAACTCGTGTGGTATCGCACCTGTTCAAATGTGAATCAATACTCATGCATTAGTCCTCAACCTTGTATTAAATTCAGTGGCGGAGCCAGGGGGGCCTTTGGGGGCATGTGCCCCCACTGGCTCAAACCATTTTTTTTTTTTTTTTTTAGAGAGATATTATCATTTGATGACTACTGTCCAATATACTGCCAAAAAGAGGAAGATCATAATAATTTTAAAGCATATACATAGTCAATTTGTAATAAGTTGGAAAAATATCATTTTTTTTCGGTATTACATTTGACAATGATCACCAAAACATAATTTTTTCAAAAAAAAAAAAAAAAAAAAAAAAAAACAGCTCCCTAAAGCTTTCAGTTCTCACTTTACAAAATCGGTACCCCATTGGAGATAACTCCTGGCTCCCTGATTAAATTCATTCATTCATGACAATTTATCAAAGCATACATATATAGCTAGTTTTGTTGGACTTCTCAGAACTACCCTTGATTAATTAAATAAGTTACATAAAGAAACAATTATGGATTCCAAGTATTGCCCAATACCAGTAGGTGCCATGGAGGAACCGTAACTCCCATATTTTCAAATCCCAACAATTTAATATTAAACCAAACCAATTTATAGATTCAAAGCAAAAAATAGATAAAAAATAAAAGCAAAACAAAAAAACAATTATTGTTGGAGATCCTAAAAATAGAATTAGAAACTCTCTCTTAAACGGTAGTTGTCGAAAAGAACAACCTTTAGACCAACTCCGTGAAATTAGCCAAATTTCCATGCCAATGTTAGCTTTCAAAAAGGATGTCATTTAACATTATTCTATTCAGTTGGCATAGCATTGCATTTTTTATTTACGGATTTAATATTAGCCCAATCATTTGGCGTACAACGTTATCTAAGTTGAAAGTTCATATTTTTAATTTTTTTTTTTTTTATATAAACAATGCATGGCATACGAAATATTTGAATCAATTAACTATTTAATCTAATACCTACTATATAAAGTAACGTTTGAGGTAATATTTCCTCTTCCCTCCACATGGCACATATATTCTCTAATGCTCATTTTATTTTTTAAAATAAAAATAAATTATATAATCAATGGATAAATATTTGAATCAATTAACCACTCTCAACAAAGAAGAAAAAAGAGGAATGAATGAGTCAATTAAATTCAACAATTAATTGAAATAAATAAATAAAAATATCGAGAGTTTTTTTCTTTTCTCTTTTAGATGGGATAGAACATCAATGCTGATCTAAAACTAATAATTTTTTTTAAACTAGAGACGTTATTTGAGTCATGGCATGCATGAATGTATGCTATCATATTTCTTGTTTAATTAATTTAATTACATATATTTTATTTGAGGTTGGTTTATGTGCTCTCTTAAGAGGCCACTTGTTTTTAAATCAAACGGAGGATCAATAGCAACCCTCTTGGTTCTCTCTCCACCATCCGTCGGGTAAATCAGTACACCTTGGTTAATGAAATCACTAGCAATGCAAGCCGGCTTTAGAGGTGATGCCGGCTCAATACTTAGAAAAAAGGCTTTGTTATTTTTGGTGAATTTTTGTTAAAAGTAGAGGTTGATCGGGCTACGGAAAAATAATTACATTTCGGTGTTATTTGCAATTAACTTCTTAATAAATGATTACTAACTTAGCTAATAATGATTACTAAGTGTAATTATTTTCCCATAGGCCGACCAATCGAAAATTTCCCCATTTTGATTTCTTATATTTGGTTAGTACCGCTCTTCGACTAAAACAATGCGACATGTAAACTTATACTCTGAACTTTCAAATTAGCTGAGAATTTAAAATATATAAATTTTTTTCTACTTATTGTTATTTAATCAATTATAACTATGAAAATAAAATAAATAATTAGCTAAAGATATTATTTAATTTAAAAAATAAAATAATATCAGTCAAATTTGTCCACAATAAATAATTAGCTAAAGATATTATTTAATTTAAAAAATAAAATAGAATAAGCCCTTAATTCTGACTAGCTCCACCGACTTGCTCATTTTAAAAAAGAGTGAGGCTATTGCCACCACATAAAGTACTCAAAACCCCCTTAATTTACACTTTTTAAGGTTTTATGAAAAATAGAGAAGGTTTTTACGAAAATTGAAAGTATTGTTCACTAGAAAACATCATTCTGAATAATTTTGTAGAAGAAATTTTTTCCAAAATCTATCATTTAAGCAAACTTTTTGGCTATTTACAATCTCTATTTCATTTTTCATGAAAAATTGCCAAAAAGTCTACCTAAATTACAGATTTTGGAAAAACTTTATTCTATAAAGTTGTCCAGAATGATGTTTTCTAGTAGACTATGCAATTAGTTTCCATAATTTTTTTTATTTTATATTTTTCATAAAACTTTAAAAATGTAAATTAAATGGAGGGCTTAGAGTATTTTATGTGGTGGCAATAGCTTGGCCCTTTAAAAAATGTTTTATTTTATGTTGATAAATGGATCTGGATCAAAGGCCGTGTCTTTAAAGACCTCCCGTATGTAAATGGTTTTGTTATATAATACAACGGAAACGCTACGTGCAATACCTTATGTGTAGCATCACTTATATAATATATAGTTTGATTTTTTCAAAAAATAGCATGAAGGAAAAAGGGTTCTGTTTGAATAATTGGGATGTTTAATGCATAGGTAATTCTATGATAGGTCATAAGATTTTTAGAATACCATACCCATTTTACCATTTGAAGTGGCTCACTTATCATTTGAATTGACCCAAAATAGCCCACTTTCCATTTAAAGTGACTCACTTACAATTTGGTAATCGCTTATCATTTGAAGTGATCAATTATCATTTCAAGTGACCCACTTACCATTTAAAGTGATCTTGTAGATATGGTACCCAATTTTTTACTAGGGTGCGATAAAATTGGCCATCAGTACATGATGGATCCCACGTGAACAACTAACATGCCTTGCCATACAGGCCACGAATTTCTGATAGCTTCTATGATGTACATGGATTCATGATAAATAATACTACTCTTGTATCCCATAAGGATATTTGGTTTACTTAATTAGCAAAAAAAAAAAAAAAAAATCTAATCCGATAAAACGAGTGTACGGAAAAAAGGAAAATTTAAAATATGAAATAAAAAATATGGTACCTGTCAAGTTGTCAAAAGCAAGATATAGACCCGTAATCGAAGTGAGGTTCACAATTTCTCTCGGGATGCTTCCTGCGGTGAATGTATTCCTAGACAGTGATAAGAGCGTAAGGTCTCTGCAGCTCCATGGACCAGATGGAATTGGACCAGATAGCCTATTGTTATCTAAATCCAACATTTTTAAGGAAGATATGTTGGAAGACAGTCAATGGAATGGGCCCTGTTAGGTAGTTATCATGCATGGACAATATCTCCAAACTAATAAGATCGCCCATCTCATCTGGAATTACACCTGCAAGGTTATGGGCAGTGATATCATTAGTCCTCCGCAATTTCCTCACAAAAATTTCAAGGACCCGAATTCCTACTCAGTGCAACGTTTCTATCGAATTAGAAAAATGCTTGTATTGAGGGACTTGAAACGAATAGAGAAAAAGAAAAAAAAAATGAAGGGGAAAATAATACCTTCCAAGATGTTTGTACTAAGATACAATTCCTTAAGCATGGTTAAGTTCCCAATTTCCCTTGGTATACTTCCTGTGAATTTATTAAGCGACAATGCTAATTGTTGAAGTTGTCTGCATTTGTATAAACCAGCTGGGATTTGGCCATGGAACTGGTTTTGATAGATACTAAGCTGTTGTAGTTCAGGAAGACCATTGCACAGATCTTCTGGGAGACTACCTATAACATCAATAAATAAATTTAAATTTAAATTTAAAAAAATTGCAATAAATATATGTTGAAGATGGTGGAGGGTATAGACCAGAAAGTTGGTTAGAATCCACTGATTAATTAATCCACAGGTTTGTTAGGCTAGCTACCACTGTCTTTAGGACTACTATATCCATGTAGATGCTAGCTTGAGATATTGCATAGTGAAGTCAGAATGGTACCTGAGAAACTGTTATTAAATAGATGCAAGTGTTGAAGTTTTGGTAAGCTGCCAAACCAAAGTGGAACCTCCCCGCTGAAGTGGTTGAGTCCCAGATCAATGACTTTCAATCGACGGAAAAACGACAACTCTTTAGGCAAATGGCCATGGAATGCATTGTTTTCAATGTTAAAAACAGTAAGGAATGAAAGGTTTCCAAGGTGTGGAGGGATGGTGCCAGTAAGGCCCATGTTGGGAAGATTCAAGCCAATGACTCTGTTGTGGCGAGCACCACAAGTGACACCAATCCAGTTGCAACAAGAGGTAACAGTGGACCAATTATGTGTGAGGACATTGTGAGGATCAAAAGTGATGTGAGCTTTGAGGGAAAGGAGAGCAGATTGATCCGTGGTGAAGTTGGTTTGAGTCATTGCTAAACAAGCTATGAAACAATGCACGAAAAACATTGAAACAAAACTGAGGAACCAAATTTTCTCCATGAAAGTGGGTCAATGTGTACGTCTTGCAAAGATCAAAGAGGAAGAGTTGGAGAACTTAAAATGAATAGCCAATCTATTATATATATACTAAAACGGAGGAAAGGAAACCTCCTTGTGCCACGTGTCAGTATAAGATTTTCTTTCCTCTTTTTTTTTTTTTTTTTTTTTTTTTTTTTTTTTTTTTTTTTTTTTTTCACATGCTAAAACAGTGGTAGCAGGAGAAAGCTTTTTTGGTAAAATTACCTTTTAGTAACGGTTTTCTAACCTAATTCCAAGAAAAGGATATTATCTGTCAACTTACTACAAATTGACTACCAAAGTGCGCCAAAATGACAGCTAACTTCCATTGTTTCGTATTAAGTTAGGAAGTAGTCATTAAAATGTAATTTTTCCAAAAAGTTACTTTTAGTGACTTCTACTTTTAGTGATCACTTTCCAACTTAATACCAAATAAAGGATATTGTCTATCAACTTGCTACAAATTGACTTGATAAGTGCTTCAAAAGGACTACTAACTTTCTTTGTTTGGTATCAAGCTGGGAAGTGGTCACCAAAAGATAAATTCCTCATCTTCTTTTTCTTTTCTTTTTTCTTTTTTCTTTTTTTTTTTTTTTTTTTTGATATTACTTGCTCTTTCTTATATGGTGGAGGTAAGTTAACGTTTGGTGTTCACTACATATTTCTTTGTTTTTATGTGAGAGGATTAGAAAACCCACACTATACAATGTTCAACCCAAACTTAATAAACTATACTATATTTTTCTGTTTTCTTTATGCCTATTCATTTCCCCTCCTAAAAATTAAACGTATAAAACTATAAATAGTCATAATTAAAAAGAAAGACAAATAGAGGAAAGGAGGATTAAAAAAGAAAACACAATCCGCTAGAATTTTCAGATTCTCCCGATTTGCTTCTGACATGAATAAAAAAAAAAAAAAAAAAAAATCTATTTGAATCAAAATTCTTCTCATATGGTTAATTACATAAAGTTGAAAAGATTTATACTTTCTCTTATTTTCTTCTTCTTCTGGCTTTTTTTCCTATTCTCTTTCTCAGTCTAGACTTTTCTCTCATCTTTTTATGATCTAATTTCAAACATATTTTTGATATTTTTCCCCATCGTTTTTCACTCTTTGTGAAACCCACTCGAAATTTCATGAACGGTCAAGATTTATTATTGTCATGCATTTTACAATCTCCACCGTCGGATTTCGAGACACCTTCAATGGTTATATTTGCTTTGGTATATACCAACATGTTAAAACCATGATTGTGGGATAGACTAGGCTTTAGAGAATTTTAATCTTTTTCCACCAAATATCATAACGTATCAGTTCCTTCATTTTTTTACAAGTTTCCACTATTAAATTAATTGTTTTTCAAAATAATTTATCTTTTCGAGAATATAATTAAATTTTGTGTAATTCATTATGCTAACATCACACCAAAGATTATTTTGATTAAATTATTTTATTTATTTTTGTCTATATCTTTTCAATTTAATTGACATATTATATTAACAAATATATTTTACTATTTTAGAGAATAAGAGTTTTGTTAAAATTTTAATTTGTTAGTAATATTATTTTTTATAAATTAATCCGTGCGTCGCACGGGTTCTAAAGCTAGTTAATTGTAATGTTGAGAGGTTCCCCAGGCGAGTCAAGGTTGTCTAATTGCATGCATTAGGAGGCATGGATTGACAGGCTCTCATATCAATTGAACCTACGTAGGCCAAAGTCAAAAGTCGACCGCACAAAGTGGTAGTGCACGACTGCAGGGTCTTTGTAGTTGGCTCCACAACAACTAATTATGTTGCTTTTTAGGATAATGAGGGCTAATCAGGTCTTATACCTTTCCCACACTATGCCGAAACTCAATACATGCAGACACTTTAAACCAATCAAACCCTTGTACCTGGTGATTCAATCATATCCCGTTGCTAGTGGGTCATCTTAAGTCATTGTATTTAATTGTTTTGCTTTATCATGCGTAGGAGTCCATTGTGTATTGCGGGCTCTAGCTTATGATAAATATGAAAATCTTATTGCTTGTTATTCGATAAATGGGGATATTTATGAGTGCATGTTTTTTGTTTTCACATTCATAATAAATGTCACTATGATGTCCTTAACTTTTGGCAATCTATCTCTCCAATTATCTGCCATCAAGACACTAATAGGGACCATTTATGAAGTTTGGTATGAGTCTATCACTATCAATTTGGCAATTATGAATCTGGATTTGGCTTTGTGGGTTGAGGCATTGTGAACGTTGAAAATCGGTCCACACAAAATTATATGAAAATAAGGAGTCACCACCTTATTTTTAAGAAACAAAAGAAACCGTAAAAACATTTAATTTTCCAAAACACAAGTGACTCCAATTTAAAAGGGAAGACAAAGTCTTGAACCAAAAATTAAGAATTTGAGAGCCAAGTTACGACGTGGGAAAGTTCTGAGACAAGCCCAATTACGTTATATAAATAATAGTGCTGATTATATCCCAAAATTATATTTCTAAATTCAACATTTCAAACAAAATGGCAGCTTGGTATTGAATCTATATTTGAATTTGTGAAAATAATTCGACACAATTAGCTTTTCCAAAAACAAAATAAAGTAAGTAGGTTTGGGGAGTTTATGAAAAGTTTGGACGTTCAATTACTTCACGTAATAAAACAAAAGAAATTAAAAATGGTTGTTAAATGTTTGGTGGTGGTAGGGAGTCATTCTCTGCTATGGCCTTACCAGTGAAATAGTTTATTTATTTATTTATTTTTTTTATAACTAACTTTATCAATGAAATGGTCCCTAAATCCCCATGTTTGAGGCTGGTTAGGGTTCGTTCGTTTGTTGAGAGTTTCAACTCTTGAGAATCTCAATCTCCCGAGAATTCAAACTCCTAAGAATTAAATTCTTGAGAGTTAAAAATTGGTTGTTCAGATTATTATGAGAAATAAGTTCAAAAATCCTTTGGAGTTCAATATTTATGTGAGAACCACAATCCCAACACTCACCCCTCTCACCAACCTAACCCAAAAAAAAAAAAAAAAAAAAAAAAAATGCCCATTAATCTGTGACGGTCGTCCCTCACTTGGGATCCAAGAGTTGATCTCTATGAAATAGTTTCTTATAAGTGTTGACGTGTTGTCACCTTTTTTTGTTTTTTTTTTTTTTTTTTTGGGTGAGAACACCTTTTTTGCTTTTGTTTTCTTTGGTTCATGTTCCCTTTTTTGGCTGATTGAGGTGTAGTGCTATCATGTGTGACTCTCCCACCCCCATCTTATCAGTAAGAAAGAATAAATAAATTATAACCTACTTTCAAATTCTTCTTTTTCTTCTAATTTTCCATTGCAACCAAATAAAGAAAAATAGAATTTCTTATATTTTAATTTTTTTTTTCCATAATAAAATCCACAAACCAAATAGAGCCTAAATGAAAATAGACTTTCATAAGTCTATATATGCATGGTTCCCAATTCCCGCACGTCACTGCTCCCACATCCATTAAACATTCACATTAGGGGGTCATTTCATTATCTGATCTTTTAACATTTAAATTTAATCATTTACATTAGTGCATGTCATTTTCTAATCCTTAAACTTTGATATCACATTATGTTTCTAATCCAATAATCTAAACTTTTAGGTGAAGGAATCAAAGTGTCAAACATGTATATAAAAACATGTTTTTTTTTTTTTTTTTTGACCGAATTCAGAAATTCATTCATATATAAATAAAAGAGTACAAAAAGGGGGTATCTTAATACATGTTAAATTTTAGAGGCATTTAGCTACAAGTCCGATTTTCAGTACTTATACAGGATCAAGTCTCATTTAAAAAATTATTGAAGCCTCAAGTCCACTGTTAGATGATTGGACAAAAATGTCCGCAATGCTCTAAAGACTTTCCATTAAAAAATTTTTAAATTATATATATACTAAAACGGAGGAAAGGAAACCTCCTTGTGCCACGTGTCAGTATAAGATTTTTTTTTTAATTTTTTTATTATTATTATTTTTTTTTTCACATGCTGAAACAGTGGCAGCAGGAGAAAGCTTTTTTGGTAAAATTACCTTTTAGTAACGGTTTTCCAACCTAATTCCAAGAAAATGATATTATCTATCAACTTACTACAAATTGACTACCAAAGTGCGCCAAAATGACAGCTAACTTCCATTATTTCGTATTAAGTTAGGAAGCAATCATTAAAATGTAATTTTTCCAAAAAGTTACTTTTAGTGACTTCTACTTTTAGTGATCACTTTCCAACTTAATACCAAAAAAAGGATATTTTCTGTCAACTTGCTACAAATTGACTTGATAAGTGCTTCAAAAGGACAAATAACTTTCTTTGTTTGGTATCAAGCTGGGAAGTGGTCACCAAAAGATAAATTCCTCATCTTCTTTTTCTTTTCTTTTTTCTTTTTTTTTTTCTTTTTTTTTTTATATTACTTGCTCTTTCTTATATGGTGGAGGTAAGTTGACGTTTGGTGTTCACTACATATCTCTTTGTTTTTATGTGAGAGGATTAGAAAACCCACACTATACAATGTTCAACCCAAACTTAATAAACTATACTATATTTTTCTGTTTTCTTTATGCCTATTCATTTCCCCTCCTAAAAATTAAACGTATAAAACTATAAATAGTCATAATTAAAAAGAAAGACAAATAGAGGAAAGGAGGATTAAAAAAGAAAACACAATCCGCTAGAATTTTCAGATTCACCCGATTTGCTTCTAACATGAATAAAAAAAAAAAAATCTATTTGAATCAAAATTCTTCCCATATGGTTAATTACATAGAGTTGAAAAGATTTATACTTTCTCTTATTTTCTTCTTCTTTTGGCTTTTTTTCCTCTTCTCTTTCTCAATCTAGACTTTTCTCTCATCTTTTTATGATCTAATTTCAAACATATTTTTGATATTTTTCCCCATGGTTTTTCACTCTTTGTGAAACCCACTCGAAATTTCATGAAAGGTCAAGATTTATTATTGTCATGCATTTTACAATCTCCACCGTCGGATTTCGAGACACCTTCAACGGTTATATTTGCTTTGGTATATACCAACATGTTAAAACCATGATTGTGGGATAGACTAGGCTTTAGAGAATTTTAATCTTTTTCCACCAAATATCATAACGTATCAGTGCCTTCATTTTTTTACAAGTTTCCACTATTAAATTAATTGTTTTTCAAAATAATTTATCTTTTCGAGAATATAATTAAATTTTGTGTAATTCATTATGCTAACATCACACCAAAGATTATTTTGATTAAATTATTTTATTTATTTTTGTCTATATCTTTTCAATTTAATTGACATATTATATTAACAAATATATTTTACTATTTTAGAGAATAAGAGTTTTGTTAAAATTTTAATTTGTTAGTAATATTATTTTTTATAAATTAATCCGTGCGTCGCACGGGTTCTAAAGCTAGTTAATTGTAATGTTGAGAGGTTCCCCAGGCAAGTCAAGGTTGTCTAATTGCATGCATTAGGAGGCATGGATTGACAGGCTCTCATATCAATTGAACCTACGTAGGCCAAAGTCAAAAGTCGACCGCACAAAGTGGTAGTGCACGACTGCAGGGTCTTTGAAGTTGGCTCCACAACAACTAATTATGTTGCTTTTTAGGATAATGAGGGCTAATCAGGTCTTATACCTTTCCCACACTATGCCGAAACTCAACACATGCAGACGCTTTAAACCAATCAAACCCTTGTACCTAGTGATTCAATCATATCCCGTTTCTAGTGGGTCATCTTAAGTCATTGTATTTAATTGTTTTGCTTTATCATGCGTAAGAGTCCATGGTGTATTGCGGGCTCTAGCTTATGATAAATATGAAAATCTTATTGCTTGTTATTCGATAAATAGGGATATTTATGAGTGCATGTTTTTTGTTTTCACATTCATAATAAATGTCATTATGATGTCCTTAGCTTTTGGCAATCTATCTCTCCAATTATCTGCCATCAAGACACTAATAGGGACCATTTATGAAGATTGGTATGAGTCTATTACTATCAATTTGGCAATTATGAATTTGAATTTGGCTTTGTGGGTTGAGGCATTGTGAACGTTGGAAATCGGTTGACACAAAATTATATGAAAATGGGGAGTCACCACCTTATTTTTAAGAAACAAAAGAAACCGTAAAAACATTTAATTTTCCAAAACACAAGTGACTCCAATTTAAAAGGGAAGACAAAGTCTTGAACCAAAAATTGAGAATTTGAGAGCCAAGTTACGACGTGGGAAAGTTCTGAGACAAGCCCAATTACGTTATATAAATAATAGTGCTGATTATATCCCAAAATTATATTTCTAAATTCAATATTTCAAACAAAATGGCAGCTTGGTATTGAATCTATATTTGAATTTGTGAAAATAATTCGACACAATTAGCTTTTCCAAAAACAAAATAAAGTAAGTAGCTTTGGGGAGTTTATGAAAAGTTTGGACGTTCAATTACTTCACGTAATAAAACAAAAGAAATTAAAAATGGTTGTTAAATGTTTGGTGGTGGTAGGGAGTCATTCTCTGCTATGGCCTTACCAATGAAATAGTTTATTTATTTTTTTATTTTTTTATAACTAACTTTATCAATGAAATGGTCCCTAAATCCCCATGTTTGAGGCTGGTTAGGGTCCGTTCGTTTGTTGAGAGTTTCAACTCTTGAGAATCTCAATGTCCCGAGAATTCAAACTCCTAAGAATTAAATTCTTGAGAGTTAAAAATTGGTTGTTCAGATTATTATGAGAAATAAGTTCAAAAATCCTTTGGAGTTCAATATTTATGTGAGAACCACAATCCCAACACTCACCCCTCTCACCAACCTAACCCAAAAAAAAAAAATTGCCCATTAATCTGTGACGGTCGTCCCTCACTTGGGATCCAAGAGTTGATCTCTATGAAATAGTTTCTTATAAGTGTTGACGTGTTGTCACCTTTTTTTGCTTTTTTTTTTTTTTTTTTTTTGGGTGAGAACACCTTTTTTGCTTTTGTTTTCTTTGGTTCATGTTACCTTTTTTGGCTGATTGAGGTGTAGTGCTATCATGTGTGACTCTCCCACCCCCATCTTATCAGTAAGAAAGAATAAATAAATTATAACCTACTTTCAAATTCTTCTTTTTCTTCTAATTTTCTATTGCAACCAAATAAAGAAAAATAGAATTTCTTATATTTTAATTTTTTTTTCCATAATAAAATCCACAAACCAAATAGATCCTAAATGAAAATGGACTTTCATAAGTCTATATATGCATGGTTCCCAATTCCCGCAAGTCACTGCTCCCACATCCATTAAACATTCACATTAGGGGGTCATTTCATTATCTGATTCTTTAACATTTAAATTTAATCATTTACATTAGTGCATGTCATTTTCTAATCCTTAAACTTTGATATCACATTATGTTTCTAATCCAATAATCTAAACTTTTAGGTGAAGGAATCAAAGTGTCAAACATGTATATAAAAACATGTTTTTTTTTTTTTTTTTTTTTTTTTTTTTTTGACCGAATTCAGAAATTCATTCATATATAAATAAAAGAGTACAAAAAGAGAGTATCTTAATACATGTTAAATTTTAGGGGCATTTAGCTACAAGTTCGATTTTCAGTACTTATACAAGATCAAGTCTCATTTAAAAAATTATTGAAGCCTCAAGTCCACTGTTAGATGATTGGACAAAAATGTCCCCAATGCTCTAAAGACTTTCCATTAAAAAATTTTTAAAAAATAAATTCTCCATAATAACCGGAGATATTTTTCACACAAATCAACGATGTTCCTTTTCCTTTGTTTTCGAAAATCATGCAACTGAATTAAAGGCTAATCAACGTTTCTCTGCAAGTTGATCGTGCTTCAAGTTTTCTAGCACAAAAAATGAGAATTTTTCCGATGCAAAAATAGCTACATGAAGTTTATGAAATGCTATATGTTAAATTGGTAATAGTTATTTCGTAATTGTAACTGTTTGATACAGTTTCATAATTAGTTACATGGGGCTCATCTGGGAGTTCCAATGAATACATAACCTCGTTGTAACTATTTTAAAGGATGCTAAATCACCGCAAAGTTTCATATTTTGGGGATTTAGATCAATGTACAAATTTGCGAATTTGATTGATATACAATTGAGTTAATATTAATGGAAAAGTAATATAAGCCGTTTTGCTAGCCGGATCTTGAAGGGGATAAATATGGGAATCCCCATGATTTCCATAAAAATCGTGGGGAAGATTCGCATAAAGAATCTTACTAATTGTTAAATGTCAACTATTTGCTAAAATATCATTCTGGGTGAAAGGGTAAAGATGGAATTCGTGAATCTGACTAACATAATAAGTTGCTTAAATGGTAACATTTCCAAGCATAAGTGGACTTGAGGCCATAAAAAGGATTTGGTAAGACTTAACGCTTTACAAAACATGGGAATTGGACTCATGGATGATTTTCCCTAAATTATATTTAACCGACTGATGTGAGATGTGAGACTTCACAATACTATTTCCAAGATCCTTTTATTGTGATATAAGTATTAAACCTCCTTTCAAATACAAAATTTGAAATTTGGTTCTTGTGCTACAAACATCATTAGGCTCATTAAAATAGATATGGGAAATGCTATATACGGCAACCAATGGCAGTAACTAATTGCAGTAACTGATGTGGCATGCTAAGTTGGTATCCTGAAATAACTAGAGAGTGCTAACGATTGTCTATTAGAAAATATCACGTCAGTTGCTGTCTTTTGTTGTTATCTTTAGTTACTACCTATAGCACTACCCAATAGATATAGGTGAAAAACTATGATCAACACTATGCTGTGGGCGTTTCAGGTTGTGGGTTCATTTTCATTTGTGATTAAAAAAAAGGTAATAGTAAATATATGCTGCAAATAAGTCACCTAAAGAGCTTTTCTTATTTGTGTGTTGTGTGTGTTTCCTATGTATATAACAAAAAATAAAATAAAATAAATAATTCACCTAAAAATGTCAAGGTAAATTATATTTACTTCTCAGTAGTGTCTACTTGATGCCAATAATGGAAGGATTGAATTATCTTTTTATCATTTTGTAAAGGTAGATAGATGTCCCACGAGGCCAGGAATGTTGTTTTTTTTTTTTTTTTTTTTTTTTTTTTTTTTTTTTTTTTTCTTTTGATAGAATATGTCCCATAGGTGAATGTTGTATTGACAATTTCATGAATTTGGTGAAGTAAATTCTTGGACGTAATTAATTTGAGTAGCCCAATTCAGATCACAATGGAAGAGTGTGTGTGCAGTGTGCTCTCAAAAAATAAAAAATAAAAAATAAAAAGGGTTCAAGAAATAGAAAAAGACAAAGGACAAAATTAATTAGTAGCCGATCCAAGCCAAATCTACAGAGTCGTGGATGACTGGTAAACAAAGTTCAGACGGTTGAAGCCATTTTAAACAATCACACCTGTTTTTTACTTTGAAAAGTAGAAAAAAATTTAGTTCTTTATAATACAAAATTTTAGTAGTTTCTTTTAAAAGTTGAGGATTTAAAAGTAAATATAAAAATTTTTCACACTAAAAACTTTTATCTTTTTTGCTTTTTAAAAATAAAAAATTAGAAATAAAAGCTTATCCAAATAGGTTCTTAAAAAATAGAAGCCGCTCTTCGAATAATTGACGATAGGATGTTCAATCAAATGACTAACCAAGAGTTGGGATGACCAAAGAAATGTAAATTAAAACAGTTGTTAGCACTTTGCACACTCGTGCAGATTTCTCACTTATCTAGATGTGGGAAGGTCTTTCAAATGAATCTCATTTTCAACGAAAATTTGATTAGTGAAGTAGTCTTACTCCATTGAGGACATACAAACCTTTCCCAAGAGAAGGTTAACCTTACATGGAATAGAGTCTTATCCCTAATGGCTAGTTTGAACAAGCTTTGTGAGTAACTAGCTCTTGGTTAAGCTAGAGGACTGGTCTTCTTAAAAGGAAAGAAATACCAATTAGCAAAGGTGAGCCAGGCCATTACTTGTATTTATGCTACTTCGCCCATTATTTGTATATTAATCTACATTTTTTTAAAAAAAAAATTCTTTCAATGTAGGACAAATCCACACATCCCCTTGAGTCTAATCCACAACTCTCCACAAGGGTACCACTTGTTGGGAAGAGGATGGAGTCCAAAATCCAATGGAGACCTCTATTGGCACCTCAAGACTTGCTTTTCATCCCCCACTTATTTTACAATTCAAGATTTTATGAAAAATATAAAAAGACTTCATGATAACCGGCAGCTTTGTCTACTAAAAAATATCATTTTGAATTACTTTTAAATAATAAAAAAAATCCACTCAAACAACATATTTTGGAAAAACTTTCTTTTAGGAATGGAAAGCAAGTCTTGGGGTGCCAATAGAGGGGCCCAAATTCAATACCACAAGCCCAATATACAAGTATGGAACTCACACCTTTATAAAAGGCTCAAGCCTATAGTAGCTAAGAAGCACAGACACGGACACGGGACACGGTTACGACACAACACGGACACCTCGACACGGCAACTTCTAAAAAACTCAGGACACGACACGGCAGGGATACGGCAACATATAAATAATAAATATATTATATATATATATATATATATATAAATTATATATATGTGTGTGTGTGTGGGGGGGGGTAATTGTTTTTGCATTCTATCATAAGGGACGTATACCCCATGTAAAAGATTATTGTTCTGTAAAGGCAGAACTCCTTTTTTTTTTTTTTTTTTTAAGACTAACTAGTAACTATGGTTGGAATGGAGGGCAACCATAGAGCTGTTTCCACTTTACAGCTGTGGGAAACTGGAAAGTGGGGAGGCATCGAGGTATGACAAACATGTCAAAAAGGGCATCAAGTCCATCAACACCTCAGGCAGTCAGGCTCTTCTCCATGGGTGCACCGAGAAAAGCAGCGAGAGAAGAGAGCGATGGAGAGAGAATCGGAGAGAGCAAAAAAGCAGGGAGAGAAAAGAGCGATGGAGGGAGAATCAGAGGGAAGCTTGCACTGCGCGCCTACGATTTGCAGAGACGTTTCGTCGACCTCCGGCAACTGTGATGCAGCAGTTTCCGTCCACCTCTGGCAGCTGCGTTGGCGCAGCAGTTTCCGTCCACCTCCGGCTATGACGCAGCAGTGTCTTTCTTTTTCTTTTTCTTCTTTCTTTTTTTTGGTTGATTTTTCCGGCATACTGCGCTGTCCACTTCCGTCGACAATTAAGGCCCGTGTCCACAAAGTGTGTGAACGTATCTTATAGGTGTCGGAGCCGTGTCTGAGCTGTGTCTAATTTTTTTTTTTTTTTTTTTAAAATTTTCGGACACTTTGAAACTATGTCCGACACATGTCGGAGGCGTGTTGAAAGCGTGTCCGTGTCCGACACGTGTCGGACACAGCCACGGCACCATTTTAGCCATGTCAGTGCTTCCTAGATTAGTAGTAAGCCAATTATTTGTATATTATGCCACTTTCTTTTTTCTATTCATCCAATGTGGGACAAATCTATACATGTACCTCAACAATATCTTTCTCACCTTACAAACTCGAGGAGCATCAATAGAAGAAATCAACCCTGAAGGAGAAGTCACGATATTTTAATCTTTATGGGCCTATTTGGGAACTTCAAAACTGGATTAGACTTGGTCCAGTCTATAACTGTTATCTAGTTTTTAAATAAACCAATTTATAGTTTGTTTGAAAAAAACTGTATTTATGCCTTATGTTTAGAACAAAGTTGAACTGTTTAGTAGGAAATGATCGAAATATAGCTAAAATAGAAAAGAAACAAAGAGGAGTAGAAGAGACAAGGAAGACGAAGAGATGCAATATCTACTCTGTCATTGAAGCTTCCAGAATGACTACACAAATATATATATATTAACTTAGCTAGCATACACTATGGTCTATAAGAGTTACTTATACTGTACACTGATTGAGGTCTAGCAGAGATAAACTCATTACTGCTAACACCCCACCTCAAACAATTGTCAATGTGAAACATGGACAAGTTGTTTGCTATCCATCGATGTTGCTGTATTGGAAGACTTTTTCTGAAAATATCTGCAAGTTGGTCTGTTGTAGAGACAAACTCTGGTGTGATTTCTCTTGACTCCACCTTTTCATGAACAAAATGATAATCTATCTCTATGTGCTTACTTCGTGCATGGAAAACAGGATTAAAGGCAAGTTTTAAAGCACTCTGGTTGTCACACCAAATGATGGCATGATGAATTCTCAATCCCAACTCTGAGAGAAGGTGTCGATACCAAGTAATTTCAACTGCAGTTAAAGACATGGCTCGATACTCTGCCTCTGTACTAGAACGCGATACTATCCTTTGTTTCTGACTATTCTAAGAGACAAGTGAGCCAGCAAAGAACAAGCAATAACCAGTAATTGAATGACGACTGTCAGGATCTCCTCCCCAATCGGCATCAGAATAAGCAATCAAATTAAGTTGCTTACCAATGGCTGGATAAAAGAGCCCATCAATCAGAGTACCTTTTATATAACGTAAAATTCTCTTGGCAGCTGTAAGATGTATCTGTTGGCCTTTTTGGCTTTTATCCAAGGGTATCTTTGAGATTTTGATGATAACAAGTAATTGATGTAAGTTCTAATGGTTTAATTGTCAAGCTAATGATCATAGCTAGGTACTCAAGCTTAAATTCACTCAACCACACTATGCAACTCATAAGCTCGTGTTCAAAATATCAAGAGCATCACGGATAACTCAATGAGAGCATAAAAAGCAAGCAAGAAAACCTACATGGACTCCAAGCCAAGCCTACATTGTCAAGGAAGTCGTATTAAGGCTACATATGAGTATTTAGATTCCATAATGTAAATAATTGCTCATTACTTTGCTCTATTGACCTAAATAGACCTTAGGACCTCAAATTGAACTGATTCAATCATTTGAAATAGGCCTAAGTTGATAGAAATGGTTCTAACAAATGATATCACTTTAAAATGAGGCTAAACCTAGAGTATACAAGGTTTAGTCGACTACATCATGTGGAAGTAGACTAGTTTTGGCTATTAGTTTATTTAGTCGACTCTATAGATAAGTTTAGTCGACTAAATCATGATGAAAAGCCTTGTTTTGCCTACTGACTTCTTTAATCGACTACATGAATTATTTAGTCGACTATATCACTCGAAATGGGCTATAACGGCTAGTTTTTTGAAAGCCAAATGGTGCATTTATTGCCACCAAACGGCTCTTTCCCGGAATTTAATGCTTGCAACGGCTATATTAGGTCAAATGAGTATATATACAAGCATTTAAACTCATTTATGAGTATCCATACAAGTGCAATCAATTCCCATCCTTAGTAAAAGAACTTTCAAGCCCTAATTCTTAAAGAGCATTTAATTGAGCAATTATTAGAAGTTTGTTGACCATTCAAGTGTTGTATTTACTTCAAGAGAGATTGTTTATAACAAATCAACTTCGATTTTAAGTGTTGTAAGGGTTGTGTGAACCCTAGTGAGACAAGAGAGTTTTGTCTTGAAGAGAGCTTCTCTTTGTAAAAGGTTTGATCTCCACCCATAAAGGAGATTGTCATAGTGGATTGTGGAATCCTCAAGCGGAGCTCTTGAGGCGAGAACGTAGGCGGGAAGGCCGAACCTCGTTAAAATCTTGTGTTTGCATTCTCTAACTCATTCTCATTATTGCTTATTGTTGAATTTTCTCTTGTTTGCAATAATTTGAATTTTAGTTTGTCATTATTGTTTTAATAGGCTATAAACCCTATTCACCCCCTCTAGGGTTATACACTTGGGATAACAATTGGTATCAGAACCTAACCTCTTGTATTTGACATATTTGTCTTACGAGGAACGATATGGCCAACTATAGTGGAAATGGATTCACCGATAGACAATCATCCAATAGACCACCTCTATTTAATGGAGATGCTTCTCTATATAATTTCTGGAAAATTAGAATGCAAATCTTTATTCAATCTACTAGCTATGAGTTATGGAATATCACCTTTAAGGGTCCTTTGATCCCTACTAAAGTAGTAAATGGAGTTACACTTTCTAAAGTACCACAAGAATACACTAGTGCTGATCATAAGTCTCTTGAACTTAACTCTAAGGCCATTAGATTACTATATTGTGCTCTCACTGATGATGAATAAAGCAAAATCTCTAGGTGCACTAGTGCCAAAGAGATTTGGGATACTTTAGAGGTCACCTATGAAGGAAAATCTCTAGGTGCACTAGTGCAAAGATCAATATGCTTGTTTATGAAAATGAATTGTTCAAAATGAAAAAGGATGAATCAATTAGAGATATGTTTGCTTATTTTAATGCTATTATAAATCTTTTGAATTCTCTTGGTGAGATTTATACTAACTCTGAATTAGTGAGGAAAATTCTTAGGAGCTTGTCTAAGGAATGGGATACATTCACAACGGCCGTGCTTCAATCAAAGGAACTTGGCTCAATGACTCTTGGTGATCTTGATGGAAATCTAGTCACTCAAGAATTTGTATTTAAAGCACATGAAGTAAGTGAAAGCAAGCCTTCCAAGAGCTTGGCTCTCAAAGCCTCACATAATGAAAAAGAATCACCAAATGAAGAATGTGAAAATGAAGAAGATGAAGATATTGCCTTCATATCTCATAAACTCAAGAAGTTCTTCACAAGAAGGAATCAAAGAAGGAGATTCAACAAGGATAATTCATCCAAAAGGGTTCCAAATAGAGTGGAGAACTCAAATAGAGACTCTCGAGTATGCTTTGAATGCAAAAAGCTCGGACACATCAAGATGCATTGTCCTCAACTCAACAACAACAACAACAAGACAAGTCACAACAACAACAACTTCAAGGACAATAGGAAGTTCAAAAAGAAGGCTTTCACCTCACTTGGGACGATGAAGCAAATAGTGATGAAGAAGACAAGGAGATTTCTTGTGATCAAGAAGTTGCAAATTTTTGTCTTATGGCAAAAGAAGATGAGGTAATCGAATCTAACTCAATTGATTATCCTATAGAAAAACTTCATACTTAAGAAGAATTGCAAAATGCTCTTGAAGATGTTAGGATTATGCCCTAGAGCCAATCATAGAGATGATTGTTTAGGGATTAGGAACAATCAATTGATTTCATTTATATATGTCACATTTATTATTGACTTAATAAAAGGGCTTATTCTATTATGTTTATATGCATCATTTATATTTACATAATATGTCCATGGAGTTAGAGTTGAGAATATGAAATTACAAAGGGTTGTAATTTTGAGACTCTAAATATATCTCTGTACTAAACTCCTAAACCATTCCTAATTGAAGGTTCACTATGATGGACAGTAATGAACCATAGGACTAGCACTTGTTAGGTTGACTCTATAGGAGGATAGCTAGTCTCAAGCTATTTATGTGGAGACACTACAACCAACAAGTGGGTGCCTATTATAAGAATAGGTACACTGAATGTGACCAAAGATATGAGATAAACTGAATGGAGTTTTAACCTGCCTGTCAATTAGTTTCTCATTGTTATAGTGGTACAAGTAATCCTTAGACCTGAGATACCATGGTTGTCTTATGCATGTAGCTTTAGAATTTTGATAACACTAAGTGCAGATCCTATTCAAGAGTCTGTAAGGGTGTTCATTAGCCCTATTGCTATGTGTGTGAAGGCACGTGAGTGATCAACAAGGAATCCATCACTCTCAGGAAAAAGGGAGTGAATGTCTCATATAGCATTCATTGAATATAACTCATTAAACCCATGGGCCCATGGTAGAATGAATATGGAAAGGAGTTTCCATAAGTTCATCATTGAGTTGATATTAATGAATGAGTATAAAGTAATTGAACTAGGGACTTGACAGACTTCCATGTCCTATTAGTTCAATTGGAGACATTGTGTTGATGGAAGGATGAAATTGTAACCTATAAACTATAACAGAAGGGTTCTTTGTAAATGACTATTCACCTCATTAAGGACCACACCATGAGCCATATGCTAGGTGTTATTCATGGTTAGTAGAAGCCCTAATTGATATAAATGAGTTATAATCAATTAGGGAATTGAAAGGAGTTTCAATTAGACCCTTTAATGGAAAGTGTTCCATTGTGCACAACATGTGCTATTCCTACTATTTGATGATGTGAACCCAATGGGTCACACACTAATCATGCTAAGAGAGCTTGATTGTTTATGAGAGAAAGGGTATAAGTGATTAAAGAAAAGTTCTTTAAGGGGCTAATTTGTATTTGATGCAAACTAGTGGGCCAATTGTGTAATTAAGAGTAATTACACAAATTCCACTAGGGTTAGGAATCCCCCTCTGGCCGGCCCTATTAATGGGCTATATAATGCCCATTATGTGGGGATGACATGATAAGACAATCATTCTCCCAAGGGCTGGCTGAAAATTATAGTCTCCCTCTCTCTCTCTCTTTCTTCTCCACCTCTAGCAACAACAAGGAAGAAGAAAGAAAGGACTTCAAGCTCAAGCTAGGTGTGGATACAGTTGGAGGCAGCACACTTGGGCTGCTCATTCACCGCTGTCCGGAGACAAAGCTTGGAGCAAAAAGGAAAAGACAAAGCTTGGAGCATAAAGGAGAAGACATTAATCAACTGTTAGTAATCCCAATTCTCTTGGTAGTTAGGGGTTATGTTTTTGTATTATGCATAATCGGATTCATGGGTTTGGGAATCGTAGGAAAATTTTAATTCCGCCCTTTGTAGTTTTCCTACCTAGTTAGATTCCCAACAGAAGACACATTTCTTGAATTAAAAAGATTTTCTCTCAAAAACAATGATTTGAAAAGAATATCACATCTCTTCAAAAAGAATTAGATGCTTTAAAGAATGAGAACTTAGAATTAAAAAGTAAGATAAACTCACCCTCTACCATCTCTCAATCTAGTCTTGAAAATGAAAACACTTCATTGAAAGAAAAGATTAAAGACTTGACAAATACCTTGGCCAAGTTTACCAATGGAAGGGATAACTTGGATAAGATATTAACGAGTCAAATATAGTGCTTTGACAAGGCCAGAATTGGTTATCAAGAACATGTTAAACTAAAGTCCTACATCAATTTCTTTCCTAAGCGTAAAAACACTAGCACACCTAAAATCTTATATACCTATTGCAACAAGGATGGACATAATTTCTACACTTGTAACATGAGAAGGAGACCTAAAAGTTTTCCTAAGAAGATATGGGTAGTTAAGAGGACTTCACCACCTATGACTAACACATATGGACCCAAGAAAGTATGGGTACTAAAGAAAGTTACTTGAGATTGTTGTGTAGGCATGCTTGAAGTCTTCAAGCAATGAGAAATGGTTTTTTGATAGCGGATGCTCAAGGCACATAACGGGTGATAGATCAAAATTCATTTCTTTGAAACCTAAGGATGGAGGATTTGTGACATTTGGAGACAATGCCAAGGGTAAGATAATTGGCATTGGCAAGGTTAGTAAGAATTCCTCACTTTGTGTTGAAAATGTTTTATTAGTTGATATTTTAAAGCATAATCTCCTCAGCATTAGTCAATTATGTGATAAAGGTTATAGAGTCACTTTCAAATCTAATAAGTGCATAATTGAAGATGATGATAAGACCCTATTTGTTGCATATAGGATTGGTAACATCTATGCTATAGAGTTCGAAGAAATCGTATTACAAAATGTACATTGCTTCTCCACTTTAAATGAAAATCATTGGTTATAGCATTAAAGACTTGGACATACTAGCATGGATTTGATTTCAAAACTTTTTAGGCATGAACTTGTAAGAAGTTTACCAAAAGCAAAATTTTTAAAAGTTGGAATTTGTAGTGCATGCCAATTTGGAAAACAAACCAAGTCTTCATTCAAATCAAAAACTCATATTTCAACTACAAGACTTTTGCAACTTATTCATATGGATTTATTTGGACCTATTGCTATTGCAAGCCTTAGAGGGAAGCACTATGCATTTGTGATTGTTGATGACTACTCTAGATATACATGAGTGTTCTTCCTTGCACATAAAGATGAGACTCATGCTACATTTGTAACATATTGTAGAAAAGTCCAAAATGAGAAAGGCTATACTATTACATATGTTAGGAGTGATAGGGGGAGCGAATTTGTCAATAAAGATATTGAACATTATTATGATGAGAATGGCTTTGGTCACAATTTCTCCCCTCCTAGAACTTCTTAACAAAATGGTGTGGTTGAAAGAAAGAATAGAACACTTGAAGAAATGTCTAGAACCATGCTTAATGAACATTCATTACCTCAATATTTTTGGGCCGAGGCCGTTAACACTTCATGTTATGTAATGAATAGAGTACTATTAAGATCTAAACTTGGTAAGAATCCTTAAGAATTATGGAATGATAAGAAACCTAACATAGGTTACTTTAGAGTCTTTAGTTGTAAATGCTTTATATTAAACGATAGAGATAAACTTTCCAACTTTGATTCTAAATCCGATTAAGGTGAATTTCTTGGTTATTCTATGAAAAGTAAAGCATGTAGGGTGTTTAACAAAATAACATTAACCGTTCAAGAATCAATGCATTTTGTATTTGATGAAACTAACCCTCTTGCCACAAAGAGAAATGTGGATGATGATGATGATGTAAGTACAAGCTTGCAAGAAGAAGTTGAGAACTTGAACCTAAATGACAAACAAAATCCACAAGACAAAAGCAAAGAAAAAGAAGAAGATGGGGTCATTGAAGATAAGAAACCGAAAGAAGAAGTTGAAGTTGAAAATGCTCCACTTCATCCAGATGTCACCAAGACTTGGAAATTTGTGAGGAATCATCCTAAAGATTAAATCTTAGGTGAAACTTCACGTGGGGTAAGAACTTGTTCTTTAATGAGAAATATATGTGATCATCTTGCATTCTTATCTCAAATTGAACCTAAAAACATTAATGAGGCCGAAAATGATGAATCATGGGTCTTTTCTATGTAAGAAGAACTCAACCAATTTGAAAGGAACAAGGTTTGAACCTTAGTACCTAGACTACATGACCATGGAGCAATTGGAACTAAATGGGTATTTAGAAACAAAAAGGATGAATCTGGAGTTGTTACTAGAAACAAGGCTCGACTTGTAACCCAAGGTTATAATCAACAAGAAGGCATAGATTATAATGAAACCTATGCTCCGGTAGCTAGACTTGAAGACATAAGAATGTTACTTGCATATGCATGTCATAAAGATTTCAAATTGTTTCAAATGGATGTCAAGAGTGCATTTTTAAATGGCTTCATAGAAGAGGAAGTTTATGTTGAACAACCTCCCGGTTTTGAAAGTCATAAATTTTCAAATCATGTTTTTAAACTAAGCAACGCTTTATATGGTTTGAAACAAGCTCCTAGAGCTTGATATGAAAGATTTAGTAGATTTTTACTCAAAAATGGTTTTAAAAGAGAAAAACTTGACGCCACACTTTTCATTAAAACCGTTGATGATGATATACTTCTTGTTCAAATTTATGTTGATGATATCATTTTTGGATCCACTAATGAAAATCTTTGTAGGAATTTTCTAAGATCATGCAGGAGGAATTTGAGATGAGCATGATGGGAGAATTGACATTCTTGCTCGGACTTCAAATTAAACAAACAAAGGAAGGAACGTTTATAAATCAATCCAAATATGTCAAAGATCTACTAAAAAAGTATGGATTGGAAGATGGAAGAAAATTCTCTACTCCTATGAGCACTTCCATCAAGATTGACAAAGATGAAAATGGGAAAGATGTGAATCAAAAGAAGTATAGAGGTATGATTGGTAGTTTACTTTATTTAACCGCAAGTAGACCCGATATCATGTTTAGTGTTTGTTTGTGTACTAGATTTCAAACATGCCCTAAAGAATCTCACATGCTTGCCGTTAAACGTATTTTCAAATATTTAAATGGCAATTAACCTTGGCTTATGGTTTTTTAAATTTATATCGTTTGATATGATTAGCTATTCTGATGCGGACTTTGCCGGTGGCAATGATGACCGCAAGAGTACTAATGGGACTTGTCATTTCCTAGTTCATTCATTAGTATCTTGGTTTAGTAAGAAACAAACATCGGTTGCACTCTTAACCACCAAAGCTGAGTATATTGCAGCCGGTAGCTGTTGAGTACAAGTGTTGTACATGAAACAACAACTTGAGGACTATGGACTTCACTTTGAACACATTCCTATTAAATGTGACAACACTAGTGCTATAAACTTGACCAAAAACCCCATACAACACTCACGAACTAAGCATATTGAGATTAGACATCACTTCATTTATGATAATGTCCAAAGAGGCGATGTTGAAATTAATTTCATAGGTACCGACCATCAATTGGACGATATTTTCACCAAACCTCTTCAAGAAGATCGTTTTAACTTCATTAAACGAAAACTTGGTATGTGTTTGATGAATGATGTGATTTTTTGATAATTCATACACGTATTGCATGTTTAAATGCCAAATCATGATGAATCTTGTGCTATATTAATGAATTATTGCACACATTGATGAATTGATGTTAAAATAGATGCATTTTATGTGTTTCAAATGTTATTTGTGATCAAACATGTTTAAATGTTGATATATGTTCAAAAAATTGAATGATTTGTGGATTATATGTGAATTTTTCCACTTATAGTCTACTACATAGCATAGTATAGTCGACTACATGAGTGCACTTTGGCTACTGATATATGTAGTTGACTACACCCATTGATGTAGTCGACTAAATGTGTCGGGTTTGGCTTTTTAAATGCTTTTGGTGCTTCATTTTCTCATTTATCTTTCTCTCTCTTCCCTATTTCTCTCAATCTCTCTCTCAAACCTGAAACCTAACCCTAATTTCTACCCATTTCTTCATTTCTTCTTTATTCCCTTCCTCCCATATCATGACTAACCACACTGAAAAGCTCCTTCAGGCATCGATGGATGCTTCTAGGGCTCAAAACAAACGAAAGGATGCCCTGGGTAGTTCTCAAGCGCCTCCATCATCACCACCCACGAATCCTGAAGTAGAACGTCGATCCAAAGACAAGCACAGCAATAAAAGACTTTGCAAGAATGCCACAACTCTTTATAAGTATCAAAACTCCTTTAAAAACCGACGTGTTGAGTTCGGTAAGATCGTTTGTTTTGAATTCTTTGATGGTCCAACGTACCTTTATTGGAAATCTCTTTCGAGCCATTGGTTGGGATCATTTCCTCATCCTTAACAACACTTGCTATCCTAGGCTTGTTAGAGTGTTCTATGCAAATTTCTTTTTTACTCCTGATTTTGAAATTGAATATTAGGTTAAAGGGAAGCCTATTGATCTCACTATTACCACCATTGCTATTATCTTTCGATTACCTAAAACCAACACCATTCAAAGCTTCAATACCCATTCATGGACAATTCGACGAGACTTCAACATTGTTGCTGCTCTCAAACTTATTTGCAATGACAACACCATCTAAGAAAAGTTTCTTCCTGCTGTAAATCAACTTTCTGTCACTTCTCAGATCATTCATCACATCATTACCTATAATCTCATGCTTCGATCGGGTAGTCGTTCCTAGGTAGGCTACATGGATGTTTATATCATTTGGTGTGTTTTGACTGGAGTCAAACTTGACTTAACACATATTATTCTCCATCACACTCATGACTGTGCTAAAAAGAAGACTGGTGTTCTTCCTTATGGCCATGCCCTCACTAGCGTCTTTGAAGCCTTTAGAGTAAATCTCAGTAATGAACCCGAAGTCTATAATGCCAAGTACTCTGATTTCTATGATGAGACAACCTTGAAGAGAATGAAATTCATCAAGGATGGCAATGACAACTGGATTCGTGATCCTCATCAAGCTCAGCAGCCACCTCCTGAAGAAGATTATGATGAGGCTGATCCCATGGATGAGGAGCATGCAGCTGACCAGCCACAGCAGCCATCTCAAGAGCCTAAGGCATCTTCCACTCTTCAGACAGTGCTAATGCAATTAGGAATCTTTAAGTATCGATGACTCAAGGCTTTGGGGAAGTTGGAAGTCGCATCACTATATTTGAGCAACACCAGAAGCTTGTTGAGGATGTCCTACAGCGGCACTATGCCTCATCTTTTCCACCACCAACGACCGATTAGCTTTTTTTTCCTATTGCTTTTTGACTGCTGACAAAAGGAGGAGTAGTTTTGGTGATGTTTTGAACACATTGGATGTTAACTTTTTAACTATACATGGTCAACTCTTTTGATTTATGTTTTTTTTTTACTTATGTTAACTTATGTTTTGTTGACATTAATCAATGAAAATATGATTTCCTGATTACTTATGAATTGTAAATTGTTTTATGCATATTGTGTGGGGGAGACACACTTTATTATATATATTGCTATTTCCTCTCTATTATCATAAACATCAATGGTTTGTCATCATAAAAAAGGGGGAGATTGTTGGCCCTTTTGGCTTTTATCCAAGGGTATCTTTGAGATTTTGATGATAACAAGTAATTGGTGCAAGTTCTAATGGTTTAATTGTCAAGCTAATGATCATAGCTAGTTATTTAAGCTCAAATTCACTCAACCACGCTATGCAACTCATAAGCTCATGTTCAAAATATCAAGAGCATCGAAGATAACTCAATGAGAGCATAAAAAGCAAGCAAGAGAACCTACATGCACTCCAAGCCAAGCCTACATCGTCAAGGAAGTCGTATTAAGGCTACATATGAGTCTTTAGGTTCTATAATGTAAATAATTGTTCATTACTTTGCTCTATTGACCTAGATGGACCTTAGGACCTCAAATTGAACTGATTCAATCATTTGAAATAGGCCTAAGTTGATAGAAATGGTTCTAACAAGTGATATCACTTTAAAATGAGGCTAAACCTAGATTATACAAGGTTTAGTCGACTACATCATGTGGAAATAGACCAGTTTTGGCTACTGGTTTATTTAGTTGACTATATAGATAAGTTTAGTCAACTAAATCTGTAACGCCCCAAAATTTATAAACAATAACATGTACAATTTTTATGAGCTCCGTACAAATAAACCTTTTCAAAAATACATTCCATTTGAAAATACAGAGTATTGCGCAGCTGCGGGTAGCCATGGTTAACCCAAAACTTATCATCAATATACACTGGCCAACCAAATGAATAAAATTACATCAGCTTTAAATAAAAATACATGTACGCGATAACTTCTCCAAATCTCGACCCCAATTCTACTACGTGCCTCCAATAATGATCACTTGAAAATATTTTGGGGTGAGCAAACAACAGCTCAGTAGGAAATCTAATTCCTATACAATAAATAATGTTTCAAATATCACATGCAAGCATTTATATATTCAAAATAATATATAAATCAAATAATACGAACTCCAAATCATCAACCTCAAATATAATCTGACTGTCAATGAAATCAACCATCATAAACCTCAAATATATCACCATCAATAATTATCACCTTGCATAAATCAAATCTTAACATAGGCTTCAAAATAATCATCATTCACTGTATAAGAATTAAACCCCCTACCTCAAAAATGAGTGAATAAAATGAATAACCACCACTGTAGATGCGTAGATCTGCTAAAAAAATCCTATACTCGCATACGTGCGATTGAAACTCCCATAATCTGGCAAAGGACCGTCGGCCTCTGCCTCTCTCGCTCCATCTCTCTCCCAGCTCGTTACTCTCTTTCTCTCCTCCCTTCTCTATTTATTTCTTTCTCTCCTTCTCTCTTTCTCCCTTCTCTATTTATTTCCTTCCTCCTTATCTCTCCTCCTTTATTTCTTCTTTTCTTTCTTCCACCCGTACGTCCTCTCCTGCCATCTTCTTTCCTTATTTTTTTTTCTCTTTTCTTCTATTCACACGGCATTTTCTTCCTTCATTCATTTCTTCCCTTCTTGTTTTCCTTCTTTTCACGTACACTTTTTCTTCTCTTCTTTTTCTTCTTTCTTCTTTCTTTCTCTCTTTTCCCATGCCACTTTTCTTCTTTTCTTTATTTGCTTCTTTGACTTTTCTTCTCTTCTTTCTTCTCTTGTCTTTTCTTTCCTCCATAAATATATATATATATATATATATATATATCTCATAATCTAATCATCTTTCTCCATCCAAATATAATGTCTCCCAACATCCAACTAACCATATATTCATTCTCAATATAAAATATTTAAATTTATTAGCCTGTGTATAATTCCACCAAATATACACACGTAAAATAAATCAATAAATATTCAGGGTATTACAAAATCATGCTAAAAAGCCTTGTTTTGCCTACTGACTTCTTTAGTCGACTACATGAATTGTTTAGTCGACTATATCACTCGAAATGGGCTATAGCGGCTAGTTTTTTGAAAGCCCAATGGTGCATTTATTGCCACCAAACGGCTCTTTCCCGGCATTTAATGCTTGCAACGGCCATATTAGGCCAAATGAGTATATATACAAGCATTTAAACTCATTTATGAGTATCTATACAAGTGCAATCAATTCCCATCCTTAGTGAAAGAGCTTTCAAGCCCTAATTCTTAAAGAGCATTCAATTGAGCAATTATTAGAAGTTTGTTGAGCATTCAAGTATTGTATTTACTTCAAGAGAGATTGTTTACAACAAATCAACTTCAATTTCAAGTGTTGTAAGGGTTGCGTGAACCCTAGTGAGACAAGAGAGTTTTGTCTTAAAAAGAGCTTCTCTTTGTAAAAGGTTTAATCTCCACCCTTCAAGGAGATTGTCATAGTGGATTGTGGAATCCTCAAGTGGAACTCTTGAGGCGAGGACGTAGGCGGGAAGGCCGAACCTCGTTAAAATCTTGTGTTTGCATTCTCTAACTCATACTCATTATTGCTTGTTGTTGAATTTTCTTTTGTTTGCAATAATCTGAATTTTAGTTTGTCATTATTGTTTTAATTGGCTATAAACCCTATTCACCCCTTTCTAGGGTTATACACTTGGGATAACAGTATCTCCTTAAGATCATGCATGAATTGGCTTACTTAATTGACAGCAAATGTAATATCAAGACGAGTAAATGTGAGATATTGCAAGGAGCCAACAAGAGTTCTGTATCTTTCAGAGTCTTTAATGGATTCACCTTCATGAGCTGATAATTTCTTTGTAGTTGCTATAGGTGTAGGAGCTGGTTTACAATCACTCAAGCCAAATCTTTTGAGAAGATCAATGGCATATTTGTGCTGTGTTATTCTCATGCCAGATTGTGAACGCATTATCTCAATGCCCAAAAAATATTTGAGATCTCCTAAATCTTTCATTGCAAATTGTTGTCCAAGAATGGACTTTAAGTTTTTAATCTCATCTTCAGCATTTCCTGTAATGATTATGTCATCTACATAGATGAGAATTATCACCAGCTTGCCATGAAGTCTTTTGAAGAAGAGGGAATTATCTGCTTTGCTACATACATATCCGTCTGAGAGAAGGACCTTGCAAAAGCTTTCAAACCAAGCCTGTGGAGCTTGTTTCAATCCATAAATAGCTCATTTCAACTTACAGGCCAAGTCTGAACATCTAAATTGATTATAACCAGGTGACTGTTCCATGTAAACTTCTTCTTAAAGTTCTCTATGTAAGAAGGCATTCTTTACATCCACTGATGTAATTTCCACCCATAACGATTCACCATGGTCAAAGTCATTCTCACAGTCTCCATCTTCACTACTGAGCTAAAAGTCTCTTCATAGTCAAGTCCATATTGTTGATTATAACCTTTGGCAACTAGACGAGCTTTGAACCTTTCAATTGTACCATCAGATTTGTATTTAATCTTATAAACCCACTTGCATCCAACTACATTTTTGTTTGATGGTCTCGGCACGAGCTCCCAAGTTTAATGCTGAAGAAGAGCATGAATTTCCTTATTCATGGCTTCAATCCATTTAGGATCTTTTATGGCTTCAACATAAGAAGAAGGCTCTAAGCTTTGTTGCAAGACAGAAAGAAAGGACATATCTTCTTGTGATAGATCTTCTTCTGATGCCCAATCTTCAATTTGATAAAATCGCCTAGGTTGCACCCCCCAAGAAGACCGGCGTGGAAAAGAGTTCTGGTGTTCAAGTTGGCTTGAGTCTTCAATCCTCGAAGGAGATGTTTGAGTTTCGCTTCTTTCAGGGGAATCCTCATTCACCGGAAATAAATTACTATCCATTGCCATGGGAGAGGATTCTTGGATTTATGGATGACTTGAGTCTACATGGTCAACTTCACTAGGATTTCTTGTGAGGTAGGTTGAAACGCCCTATATAGTTGCACCAAAGTTATCAGGGGAGACAAAGTTGTTAAAAGGAGTAAACAATGAAGCTGAGTAATCAATTAATGAAGTAGAGCCTTGGTGACTAGTATAAAATTGATTCTCATCAAATGTCACATGTCGTGAGACAAAAATCTTTCCAATTTCTGGAGAATAGCACCTGTACCCTTTATGTTCATCACTATAACCAACAAAGACACATTCTTGAGCCTTCGGAGATAACTTGCTTCTCAATGATCTATCTATATGAACATAGCATATGCACCCAAAAGCACAGAGAAATGAGTAATCTAGTAAACGACCTATGAGCATTTGATAAGGAGACATGTTATTTGGATTGGCACTGGTTAGTAGCTGATTGATCACAAACACGGCTGTATAAAATGCTTCACTCCATAATTCTGATGGAACTCCACTGTGAAACATCAGAGAAAGTTCAAGCTCACTAATATGCTTGTGTTTCCTTTCCACTACACCATTTTGAGCTGATGTGCGTGGACATGAAAATTGTTGCTTTATACCATGAGAGGTACAGAAGGCCCGAAAAGGTTGAGAAGTAAATTCTCCTCCATTATCACTTCAAAGAAATTTGACATGCAATTTGTAATGTTGGACAATAAAATTATAAAGTGATTGAAACACCTTCAACGTATCTGATTTAAACTTCAAAAAATAAATCCAAGTAAAGCGAATATAGTCATCAACAAAGCTAATATAATAATGAGAGACCAAAAGAGAAGTTAATTCAGGTGATCCCCATAAATCAACATGAATTAGTTCTAGAAAGCGAGAAGCTGATTTACTTGAGCTACAAAAAGGTAATTTATGATGTTTTCCAAGTTGACAACCTTTGCATACAGTATTCAGAGACACTTTATCACACAATGGCAGCACTTTAAGTTTACTAAAAAAATCTATGTTAGCATAACTAGTATGGGCAAGTCTATGATGCCATAATTCTGCAGAAGTGGTTGCACCTTTCCATAAAGTAAGAGCAACAGAAAAAAGAGCATGAACTTCTCCACTTTCAAGAAAATAAAGATTCCCTTGACGCATTCCTTTAGCGAGGAGTTTCCCCAAATGAAGATCCTTCACAAAGAGTGAATCAGGAGTAAAAGTGAATGAGCATTTTAACTGATCAATGAATTGAGATACAGATAAAATGTTCTTCTTGAAATTTGGGGCAAGAAACACATCAAGTACATTTAGAGAGCCCATTGAAGATGAAATAGAAGCTATTCCTATATGCGTAATGAGTAAAGCAGATCCATCACCTATAATAATATGGCTATGCCCATTATATGGAACAACATGTAAAAGCTTACCAGGGTCCTCTGCCACATCATTTGTTGCTCCAGTATCCACTGTCCAACTAGCTTCAGAGGGTGCTGATTGAGTAAGAGTATGAGCATTTTTTGGTAAATACCGATAGTAGCAATCACGAGCAGAGTGATTTGTCTTCCTACAAATTTGACAAGATTGAACAAATGACTGCATAAGCGGTGGACTAACAAATGATTGCATAGGCAGTGGACTAACAAGTGGTGGACTAGGAAGAAGACCTCTACCTCCAAGGTTCCGACCTCTATGCCCAAGCTGAGTTTAGTCAAAAAATTGTCTACGGGCTCTATTCCCAAACTGATTTTGGTTAAATGATTGTCCACGACCTCCATTTTCTCAACCAGAATTAAAGGACTGATTTGAATTACCAAAGCCACTATTGTAACCTCCCTTTCCTCTTCCTTGTCCATATCCTTTTCCTTTGCTTTTGAATAAGTGAGAATTTGAATACAACACATCATATGTTGGTGTATTTTGTGAGAAAGCACCACTATTTTCCTTGTTAATCTTTGGAGATAAATTAAACAACAACTCATGTTCAAGAAGCAAAGGTCGTAAGCCACTATATGAAGGGAGAGGAGGTTTAGCCATGATGGAGGTAACAAACACTTTATATTCATTGCCTAAGCCACGAAGAATATAGCGAACTTTTTCTTTGTCATCAACTGGATGCTGAATAATTGCTAGTTCATCAAAAATTGACTTCATTTTATTAAGATATTCTTCAATAGATTTTCCATCTCGGGTCTTATTTTGAAGTTCAGTTCATAGATGCATCAATCTAACCTCAGATTGCTAGGCATATGATTCATGTAGTGTAGACCATAGAAGACTGGCAGAGGGAACATCAATTACCTGTGCAAGTATTTCTGGTGACAGAGTAGAGTTTATCTAAGCAATCACCTGCTGGTCACGAGCATACCACTACTCATATTCTAGATTTGAAACCTGCACAACGTTTCCCTCATTATCCTTGGATGATTTAAACTCTGGTGGTGCTTCTTTTGTGCCATCAAGATGCCCTATTACTCCATAGCCTCTTGCAATGGGAATTATCTGCCCCTTCCATAAGAGAAAATTATTAACTGAAAGTTTTTGAGTAACCAACCCAGGAAGTGAAGAGAGGGAAGAAGGAAAAGATTGTGAAAACATGATGAAGAGGATTGTAAATAGAAGAGAAAAAGAATCTAAGATTTCTTTTCTTTTTTTTTTTTTTAGGGTAAAGAAAAGATTGTTGGTTTTGATAGAAGAGAAGTAGAGAGTTAAGAGAGATTTGATCGGATAAAGAGAAGTAGAGAGTTAAGAGAGATTTGAACAGATCATTTAGCGATCTAATACCATGATTGAAATATAGCTAAGCTAGAAAAGAAACAAAAAGGAGTAGAAGAGATAAGGAAGACGAAGAGATGCAATCTCTACTCTGTCATTGAAGCTTCCAGAATGAGTACACAAATATATATATTGACTTAGCTAGCATACACTAACTATGGTCTATAAGAATTACTTATTGAGGTCTAGCAAAGATAAACTCATTACTGCTAACAGGAAAAAGAGACTTACTAAATAATATGAAATCAAAACTAGTCAGATTTATCCTTAGCTAACTAGATTTTCAGGTTTGCCAAACAGTCTCTATTATTTGTAAAATAAACTTCTTTAGCCTTAAAGAGACTAAAGCTTTATAGCTTGAGTTTTCCCTAGAGAAAAAGCTCATTTGTAAAGGTTGAGCCCAACGTAGAACGCTCGTAACTTCATCTTCTGGATGAGTTTTGAGATGATTCAAGTTCCATGAATTGAAAATATTTTGACAAGGTAGGCATTAGTCTGGCTCCATCAAAAATTTGAATAAATTGATTTCAAGATAGGGTGTAGAAAAAGCCCTTTCAAATCCTTGCCCATCACTATGGTCCGATTATGGATATGATCTTTCCTATGAAAAATTACTTTTTGGGCCTATTGGGTCTATAGGTCCACAGTAAGTCAAAATTCTAACTTTGGTTCAAATAGCTGGTGGGATGGTGATGATTCCTTCTTTTATATTTTTTCCTTTTGGGTAAGTTATGATTCCTTCTTTTCTATAAATGATAAATTGTAATAACCTTGTTTAATTTGAGATCCCCTTATGTAAATATGATATGTGGCTCCAATCGTATGAATTTTTTTTATTATTTTTATGAGTAAAAACTATTTTAGTTCTCTGAACTTTTTCAAAAATCTCTATGTGATATCGAGATTATTTCTTCTCCCAATTTAATACCTAACTTTATTGTTGTGCCCAAATATAGTCCATACCCAATAGTTGATGGACACATCACATGCCTAGTCCATATGGGTTATAAAATTTTATATGGGCTCGAAGTTTGTCCGTTCGGGCTTCTTCACTATCAAAAAAAAAAAAAAAATCATAGTTATTTTCACTTTTGGCAAAGGCATATAAGTTATTAACATGTAGTGAATTCAAAAGGCACAAACACCCTACATTATTGTAAGCTTTAGGCATTGTGTGACGGATATCTGGCAATCCGACCATAACACAACGTGTCAAAGACATACGCATACCTGCAACTATGCGTATGCATAATCTATTACGCATACGCATATTTGGAATATGTGAATGCACCATGAGTTCTTTTCGCTGTTGCTGTTGATCTTGGTTTATTTTAGTTATTTTTAAGAGTTTTAATTATTTCCTTGTTAATTAATTATTGCTTTAAGTTTATTAGTTTCCTAATTGGTTTTACTTGTTCTAGTAGAATTAGGATTTCCTATTTCATAGCTTTAGTTTTCTATATAAAGGATTATAGCCTTATGGCAAAGGGAGCTTTTGATTTTGAGATTAATAATATCGAAAGAGAGAGAGTTTTTCTTTTTCCTACTTTCATGTTCTAGTGTGAGTATTGATCTTAGTTGCCTACTATCTGGCATTATTCCTACAACAATCAACATATTGGTAGACGCTTGTTTGTTTTGGTGAGTTAAGTCTTGACCGCGTATTTTCTGCTGTAGTGGATCATTACCCTAGGACATTTTCATCACTAGTGCCATACACAATCCTTCGTAGTCCCTCCGGTGTTTGGCGATCATATGCAACGTACTGAGCTTTGCTAGCCGGTAATCACATTGCCAAAACCTTTTCCTTGAGCAATTTTAACTGGACTAACTATTAGGTCTTCGTCTTTCAACGTTGCATGGCCTAGCTTATTCGTTGCATGGCCTAGCTTATTCATTAGCTTCGAGATGCAATTGGCCGGAGAACTCGACCAATGGTTATTCTATATGGTTAGGGCCGATCTTGATGTTAGTCTACTCAGGCAGTTGCCTTAGGCCCCTCAAATTTTAACAAAAAATTAATAAGGCCCCAACTTAATTGTTACCCTTGTAATAGGTTTTAAAAACACACTTATTTTAATACCTAGATTAGTAAGGGCCCCAATCCAAATCTAAGGGCTCCAAATAGTTTCTAACCCAAGTCCATAGACAATAACCCATTGAAAATGATAGACCGAATTGGCTATAGTGTCAAGCTATTGCCACCACATAAAGTACTCTAAGACCTCGCTTAGTTTACATTTTTTAAGATTTTATGAAAAATATAAAAGGTGAAATTCCAGTTATATTAACCCTACAATACCTAGAAGGGAGGTTGAATAGGTTAATCTATTAATTTTACCCAATTTTAATTATCAATACCCAAAATCCCTATTATCACAATCAATTCAATCGCATAGCAAGTATAAAAGCATGTAAAAGATTGCACAAGAGATTTTTACGTGGAAAACCCTAGATGGAAAAAACCATGGGACCTAGTCTAGTTGAAGTAAATCCACCATAAACTTAATGAGTACAAGACACACTTACAGACCACAAAGACTTATGTAGTTGTCTTCATTCCCACGATCAAGCACGATCGATCTTCGTTTTCACGGCTTTAGTCGCAACCAACCTCTTCACAGCGATTCCTTTTGACACGAACTCGCAAGCTTGATCACCGTCGCAACGGACTCACAATCATCCAAAGATGTGAATGGTGTGTGGTTTGAAGGTTTCTAGAGCATGTATGTGAAAACCTAGGTTAAGGTATTCTAGAGAGGTTTTGAGAAGATGAACTTTACAAAACCTAATTGGGAGAGGCTTGCTTAACCCTTTTAATAAAAGTATGACCTATTTATATAGTCTAACAAACCCCAGGAGGCTTAGTCACATTTTTAAATCAAATAGGTCAGTTTTAGGAAGTTAAAAAAAACTTTATTTTACAAACCCCGATTGATCTGAGCTCAACTCCGATCGATCAAGGGTATATAGAGGCAAAACTGAGTTTATGAGCAAGCTCCGATCGATCGGGCCCTCAACCCCGATCGATCGAGGTATGGTAGTGCTAAAATGAGGCTGTATAAAATAGGAGCGACCGATCGGGCCATCAACCCCGATCGATCGGAGTAGTTAAAAAACTTGTTCAAAACATTTAAATCAATACTACCTTTAATACAACCACTTATAATAATTTTAAACAATTTTAAACATAAAGTGGAGGACAACTAAGGGCACTTACCTACCTATGAACGAGTGTGAGTCGCAAAACATTGAAATCTGCTCATCTTTGCAACTCCATGAAGCTTCAAGACTCAAGGACACAAACAAACCTTTGACACGGAATATGCCAACTCTAAAAACACTAACTTTACAAAAGGTTTTTACGAAAACTAGTCATGTTGTTGACTAGAAAACATCATTGTAAACAATTTTTGCAGAATAAAGTTTTTCCAAAATTTGGAGAACTTAAAATGAATAGCCAATTAATTGTAATGTATATGCAAAACTGTACCTATACCAAGTTGAGGTAATAGCTTAGCTGGACAATCAAATCGTGGAAGAGCAATGTTATAAGAAGCACTATAACACAACACCATATATACAGCACCTGATATGCTGATAGATTTCTTGTGGTGACATCAAATAACTTGGAGGGTATTTTTGTCAATCAACTCATGCAATGTCAGGTGTTGTAACTAGGAGTTATAATTAAGTGTTAGTTATATCATTTCCCAACGTGAAAATAAACTGCACCGTGAAAATAGGACATACCATTGTCTTTATCATTTCCCATAATCTTTATAATTGGCTCCACAACAACTAATTATGTCCATTTTTAGGATAGTGAGGGCTAATCAAGCCTCGTATCTTTCCCACACTGTGTCAAAACTCAACACATCCAGACACTTTAAACCAATCAAACCCTAAAGCCCCTCCTCGATTACTCTCAATAGATGTGACTTCAGAAAGACGTACTGTGTGTGAAAATAATGTCCACATTTGGCTTGAATTTACTATTTTACTAAAAGATAGCATTCGTAACTTTTACTCTCATAATCACATAATCACACATTGTGAAAATGTTCCTTCATGAGGATTTATTGTGCCTCTGTTATGTGCAGGTTGTGGTCCTATTGTGACATGCCATACCTTTGATATGCCTTGGAATGGCAGGGTGTGCTCAGTGCACTTCTCATAGTGCCCTTAGGGTGTGCCTTGATGTGGCATTAAAATTAATTTCAACATCCTTTTACATCTACTAAAAACTTGATTTTAGTCTTCTTAAGTCTAGCCAGAGCAGGTTTCAGAGTGATCCTTTTTGCTGGTGATCCAGCTGAGCACCCAAAGCCAATCTCATAACAACCACTAAACAAGTCTATATTGCAGCAAAATGTTCTTCCATCTTCCCATAGATTGGTGTCCACAACATGAAAAATCTCATTTGGATAAAGAATCATTCACCATACGCTTCGTGTCACGAACAAACATCCCATCTGTGGGTTTCCTTGGTGTAAATGTTTCCACTAACACAATCCCATAGCTGTAAAAATCGGTTCCAGTGGATTAAAGCAAATACACTCTGGATTACAGCAAATGTGGACCCAATGCTTCCTGTGGATCCCAAACAGTAGTCTTGAGAGAAAAACCACTTTTCAAGGCTCGATCTCCATTAGACATGTACTTGAGTACTCGAGTAATAAGACTCAAATCAAGATTAGAGAAATTACTGATAACCTTGTATGAGGTTTCAATGATAAATATTGCGCATTACTTCACATTCTAAATCACAACTCTTGAATGCTCCTTGCAAGGGCAGACTAAAAACTTTTATGACAGCAATTGTCCCATCTGAAAGTATCTCTTCGTATACAGAATCATAACTAGCGAACCCTAATAAATAGCTTTAGCCAAAGTCATCTGTCGCACATATAGGTTCCTGGTGAGAATTTTTTTGATGCATTTTTTCATGTAACAGATGACCTTGACTTGGTATTTTCTGATCCCTTGCGTTGCATATCCACACTAGACGTGTGAATGCCTCTACGAGTAATGTAGACGCATGGTAGGACTTGTAGGAAAATAAATTTAAATACCAGCATTTTCATCCACCAAGATCACTGAAATCTATTACCATTGCATATATGGTGGGGCTTGTAATCGACATGCACCACACAATGCATCATCTGACATGTGTTGGGCTTCCCTCCTTATGGGCTGACCCACTTCGTGTATTTGGTGTAAACCATTTGGGCTTTGGGTTAAGATAAAATAATAAGCAAAAATCAGATTAGTGAGGAGGTTAAAGGCAGTTTCTGGAGGCTTCTTCGACGCACTTTTGCTTTTTCCTTGGAAGTGCTGAAGCTATTCTCTACACAGCTTTTTCATGCATTTGTCTTGGGTGACTTTTCTCTTTGCATTTGGGACCATTTTTGTTGCTGTCCAGTTTGCATTTGTGAAGTTAAAACTCCATCCTTTTGGGTGGTTTGGGTATTCTCTATTGCAAGTTTGGAGGCATTTGTTCCACTAATTTTAGTGAGGTCTTTCCATCCTTGTATTTGCTGAAAATTTGTTGAAAGGTGTTTGTTTAATTGTATTAGAGACCTTGTGTCTTTTATATTCAAACTTCGTTTTTAG
Organism: Liquidambar formosana; assembly: GCA_039720395.1. Lineage (NCBI taxonomy): Eukaryota > Viridiplantae > Streptophyta > Magnoliopsida > Saxifragales > Altingiaceae > Liquidambar > Liquidambar formosana. Next base: position 27,214,446 of record CM077822.1, read on the forward strand.
TAGAAAAATAGACTTCGGTCTCGCCCATGAATGTACTTCATTTTCAGGAACCACGTAAATCTTTGTGTTTTTATTTTACTTTCTTGCTTGATTATTTTTTTTGAAACTTATAGTTGCTACATTTTTATATTATCTACTTGATTTACACTTGTGGGAAGTATTTTTCCCAACAACATGAACGAATGGACCATAAGGTTTGCAGAGGGTTCTCCATTGGGAATTTCTCTGATTTACCCTTAAATATTTGAGGTATTAATAAAGTGCCTCCAAGGATTTTGAAATTTTTTTTCAGATAAAGTGCCTCCAAATATTCGAGGTATTAACAACTGTGCCTCCAAAGACATTGGCACTGGTGCCGTGCTTTGACACAGACATGAGACATGGGGTGTTGGACATGGAACTCCCCCAAATCTGGTCATGGCCGGGAGCACGGTTGTGTTGGTGCGCGCACAAATTTTTATGTGTTTGTGTGCATGCATAAGAACTAGAGTAAACATGATGAAAGTGATGACTTCATAATTATTTTCTTAGACAAAAATGTATAATGCCCTTGTACTTCAGCAAATTTTTAAGTATAAAGGTGGGCTCTAGAAAAAGTGTCCAAACTAGAGCAAGACACTCTTGGACACAGGTTTGTGTCGCTAATAGTCAATAGGGGGAAGTGTCCAACATATTATGGATTAAAAATATGAGTGAGAGAGAGAGAGAGAGAGAGAGAGAGAGAGAGAGAGAGTTGAAAGGGTACTTTATGAACTGTGGTAACTATCAATATTTCTATCTGGTTTTCTTGGATTATACCTTTCAAAACTAACATTTTAATGTATTGTGCAACAAAAGAGGAACTAGGGAATAACCCCTCCATTTTGTGCAGTCTAATCATTTTGCCAAGCGTGCAAAAGTAGCTGTGGATGCCCCCTCTTTATTTAGACAGTGTTTGGCTGAATTTTACTGGTGTTTTGATTTAAGTCGACGGGGTGGTCATGTAACTTAGAAAACAATTGACATGAGGCCCTAAAATTGAATTAAAATAATTTGATCAACCGCCCTTTTTGCAATCTGCTTTTTGATCTTTCTGTGCCTTATAGTGTGAAATCTTTGTTTACAAAGACCATTTCCATTACACGCGAGAAACTAATCAAATGTAAAATTTTACAGTTAAACAGGTGCCATGGAACAATGTTTGTTTATCAGAGCAATATCTCCAAGCATGAAGTTAATTGAACTTAAACAAGCACATTACAATGGGATTCGGATTTGGTGCAGTTGTTAAGTAGTGCAGTAAATATAAGATCGATGACATGTGGTAAGGAGGAAAAATGGAGAACTGTTAGGTGTTGGACGTCAAATGCATATCTCGAATTTCATCCTTCTATTTCTCCTCCTTACCACGTGTCATCGATCTTACATTTACTGCACCATACAATAATTGCACCAAATCCAAATCCCAATGCAATGACATTGACAAACAGTACTTTGATAAGCTAATCCAGCTGAGGGTGCCACATATTCCTAATTGCTTGTATTTCTCCTCTCTACGTGTTCAATTGTGTGAACTTAATTTTCTTTTTTCAAAAAACTGAGATGGCAAACAAGGATCTTGACAAATACTACAATGCCCTTGACAAGTGTGCTCTTCAGAGAAGTGATGATATTTTATCGTATTCAACATATCACTTTTCTTAATTTATTTAGGTTTAACTTCTTAATTCTTGGACTAAATTATTGGGTAACTTATTGAAACATATTTTTATTTTTGGCTACTCAACTAAACTTGACAACGATTTAAGCACCTATATGGGGTCAGCTGGGGCTCCAAATGAGGTGATCTGAGTATTAGACCATTTGAACTCGACTCATCACATGGCGGGCGTGTTGAAGCTTTGGGTCAAGCTCAGAGTTGGTTCTCAGCTCGTCACATTGAGGGTGTTGTCAAGCTGGACTCGATCAGCTGGAATCAAGCTCAGCCAATGTTATTATTCAAGCTCGGCTCAAGCTCATCAAGGATGAAGCCAGCTCAGGCAACCAAACTCAGCTTAAGCTTTTTCTAAAAAAGATCAAATAAAGGAGTTTCAAGCATCAAAAAAAAAAAAACCCAGCATTCTAACTAGGTTGGTACCCTGAGAGTTATAGTTTGATATCAATATCAATGTTTTGTCTAAGGTCAGGCTATTGCCATCACATAAAATACTCTAAATCCCTCACTAATTAAATCTCCTTAAATTTTGCTATAAGCACCCCTATATTCCTAAAATATCCTTAATAACAAATCTAAAAATCTCAAACATTTTTCCACCCACCCCACCCACAACCTATCCCCCTTGTCCGATGGCATCGTCCTTATCAACAACTCACTGGACGATGACACTGACACCATTTTCTTACCGTAAACCGACATCAAATGAACAATTCTAAATTAGGATTTGTATAGTTAAGTTGTTCGGTGTTTTAAAACGGGAAAATACAAGTTTGTTTGGACTCCTACAGGTAAACAATATCTATTTGTTTAGAGTTACATAATCGGAGAATCCTTTTTTTAGGCATTCGTAGTTTTAAAACGGAACAAAAAGAACTTTGTTTAGACTTAGAAATTGGAACGCATTAAAAGCGCTCGATATAACAGAAATAAACATTTTAAACATGTTCGAAATCGAGAAACTGAACAAGGTGAAGTTCATTATACGAAAAAATGAAGTTAAACTTGACAAAAAATGTATAAAAACTTACCTTTTGGTTGCTAATACCATCTTCATCTTTATCAATGTTTTTCTCGTCCATTATTCAATATAAGATGAGAAAAACTAATTTTTCATGTACATATAGATTTAGTGTTAAAGTTTTTAGGGTTTGTAAGAGCATGAAATCTACAAATGGTGTAATGTTTTTGGAGTTGGGAGTAGAGTAGGGTGGAAATAGGAAAATTTTTAAGTCTTTAAGTAGACATGTCCTTATTGGTAAATGTACATATAAATATTAAGAATTTAACAAATTATTTTACTTAGTGAGAGACTTAGAATATTTTATGTGGTGACAATAACCTAACCCTTTGTCCAATTAATTTCAAGAGGGGGAATAAAAAAATAATAAAGTATGAAATAAGTAGAAACTATTCTGGTTCAAGAATTAATGTTTTGAGTTCACTTTTGATTTTAGAGTGGAATGCCATAAATTCAGTAATGGAAATTACTACAACAGTAGTTTTTCTTAGTTTCCTGAGCAAAATCCTCAAAATCTACAACATTAGAGGGCTTAGATTGCCTTGGATCTATGGGCAAATCTCTCCATATCCAAAGAGTTATTGAAGAAAACTACAACAAAACAGGTCTTTCACGGCATGCCAAATCCCCCTAATTATTATTATTATTATTTCCTAATAGCCAACGTTTGATGACACCTAAGGGTTTGAATTGTAAACTATAGCAAAAGCTCATGAATCCAATATACATCATTCCTCAATACACATAGTAAGTCTTCCAACTCTTTTTTTCATTAAAGCCACTTGAATTAAATGAGAAATTGTTCAAAAAAAGAGAATGTGAAAAAACACAATACATGATCAGATCCACAAAAATGAAACATTGATCAGTCTTTTATCACAAACTTACTAATAGTGTTTTTTCAACAAACTTTCAATTTACATTATACCATTCAATCCATACAAATAGTACTAGTAATAACAAAACAGCAGCTATGCAGACCCATCAACCAAAACCAGGCATCGTAACTTGATCACCACCATCAGGTAAAAACAAAACTTTCAAAGAGGTACCCAATTGTCACTAATCATCAACTTGTAAAATATAAATGTATAATTAGAAATTAAACAAGTCTATAGAAAAGAAGCAACCAAAATTAAATCACTGGAATCAAATTCAGATTAAAGAAGGGGTGGAAGTAAATCTTGTGGGAAAAGCTCATGGGCCATAATATGAGAAGCATTGTATTTAGTATAATTGAAAAGCAAATTAGAGAGCATAAGATATAAAATAAATGGTAGATATGTGAAGAGGCTGCAATTGTTTCTAAAACTAACTACTCGAAATGCTTGGAGTACCAACATTCAATAGAAAATTAGCATTCACCAGAAAATCATTTTAGAAGTGCTACTATCATAGTTAGTCTAAGATAAAACCATTACCTCCAATGGATGTCAACTATCAAAGACGACGAATTGCATTGGCCAAGCTATCGTACTGGTCACTGCATCTTTAAGATATAAAAATTCCCGTGTGGGTCGAAATGGTGGCACATTTACAATTAATTGCTTGACCCAGACTTTCCAGCAACCAAGTCCTAGCGGCACATGATGCACAAGTGTATCACGGGCTGTTGCTACAATTTCAGCTTCTGCAACTAATACTCCATTACCCACCCAACGCATTAGCTTGCATTTGGTATTAATCTAGGGGTCACCTCTTTGTGCACCAACACTACCAGTGTGCAACTATCATGAAGATGATGGAAAAAATTTAGATACAAGAAAAAAAAAAAAAAAAAAAAAAAAAAAAAAAAAAAAAAAAAACAAGCCTTTTTTATAAGTGAAAAATTTCCATTGAAATAATTTATACAAATTTACCGAAGTACTTGATCTATGTGTATTGATCATTTTCTCTTCATTGAATATTTGACTCTAAAAAGTTGCAATTGACAAGTTTTTCTTTTTTGATCAGCAAAAGGAAAATTTTATTATTTAGAGAAAAATGAGATACATGCATGAAGCAAATACAATTCCCCCAAAATAGAAAACACAAACCCCTCTAAATGATCAGCCAACTAGACAAAACCAACACCCCAAAAAATATTACTATTCTTTGCAAGGTGATGACAAAAAACTAAAAACTTACAAAAACACAATAATACACACTATGGAAGACCGCCCACCAAACAACTCAAAACATAGCCAAGCATAAACAAATAATCTCCCAACTAATACATCACAATCAACCCTAATGTACATAAAAGCAAAACTAAGCTCCAAAAATGTAGCCACCACAAAACTCATACAGACAGGACAAGCTCAACATTGATATCTCTAGTTAGAAACTACAAAGCAGCTCAAACTTTATACTAATACCAAACTCCAAAGCAGCTCAAACCCAATAATACACCTGCTAGAACTCATTCACCCAATATGGAATGACACCAAATTTTACTTTGAACCAAACACTCAAACCTATATATTGCTAGACCACAATTTCAAACCAATGCACTGAATACCAATAACAATGATCTCAATACTTGCCAACCAAATAGACCAAAATATAGGAAAGAACACCAATCAAGACCCAGACTCCAAAAAAGAGGTTTTGGAAGGTGTGAACCCCGGAAATTGGGCCCACGAGGGATTGAAAAGAAAGTGGGTTTGAAAAAGAAAAAGGAAAGGAGTCGCCACCTTATTTTTTAAAGGAAACAAGGAAAACCCTAAAAATAGTTTGTTTTAGGAAAACAATTTGAATGACTCCATAAAAAAGGAAAGGCAAAAACCAATCTTTTGAAAACCAAAGAAATCGGGGATTCGGAGGCTAAGTTATGACATGGGAAGGTTCTAGGCAAAGCCTATAGGCACCCATGTCACCCTTTCGGTCTCTCAGTTCATTTGGGCTAAATTAAAGTCTTTCCATACAAAAATCAGCAAGTATATCATCACAAGAATTGCATGCATATCATATATTTCATTCATCCATCCATGCATAATAAGCAAATAAAAACAGAAAATAAAAAGAAGAAAAGAAAACATAAATAAACCTAGGATGCTTGGATCCTAGAACGGACTTGAGCCTCACGAAGAGCGCCTACGTACCATGCAACGAAATACATGGATCAAAGTCCACGTAGTTCGATTAGAATTAGGGTTAAGACCTAATATAAACCTATGGTTAAAACCCTAGGTTTCCTTATTTGATCAAAAGAGTTGAATTTGATAGAAAGTTTGATTTTAGGAAAGAAATCCACAAAATGGAAACTTTAATAAAAACCAGAATTTTGTTGGTTAAGGAAACCTCTAATTAAACCATAGGACTTGTATTAAAAATTAACCCTAGATAGGGAGAAGAGAATGAGTTAAGAAGAAAGGTGAATTGGGGCACCTTCACACCCACTTACCTGAGCGCAATTAGCTCTAAGCATTTAGCCATTTCAGACATAAGCAGCCCTATTTGCCATGGGACAAATACCACACCTATTTGCACCCTTACAAGTGCTCAAAACCATGCAAAAACACTAACATGCAAATCTGGACAGAATAGTATTATGACCTAAAATCATCCACTAAGCATGGCAATAGCAAAAACAGCGAACAATAATAAGTCCTAACATATTCCTAGAACCATATCATGCATAAAAACCCTAAAACATACTAACATGCATGCAAAACTATCATGTTTACTCCATATGAAAAACATATACAGCAAACACAAAGAAAAACCAAATAAAAAAGTCTACTTTATCATGCTATATGAAAACAAACACGAAACAATGACTCTAAAACCCTAAACTCACAAATATGCTTAAAAACATACAAAACATACTTTAATCATGCTAAAACCAAACTAAACAGAAATTAAATCGTGCATATTAACTAACTAAAGCAATATAACATGATGAAAATCCTAACTCTAACATGCAATGACACTAATCCTAGCACAAGGACAAGCAGGAGCACAAGAATCATAACTATGCATTAAAAACCTAAAGGACAGCCCTAAAGCATGCTAAACAGTAGATAAAAAATAGATATTCCATGTATATTAACTAACTAGAGTGTTAATACATGATAAAAAAGTCACCTTTAACATGCAATAAGCCTAACCCATATGAGAACCTAGTTTAAGCTTGAATAGAGAAGGAGAATACCTTAGGAAGTGGCTCCCCTTGTGTTTGTAATTGTTCGTGGCTCCTTAGGTCTTTAGAGTGAATCAAACCAACACGAATCCTCCTCTTTGTCAAAGTGGTATCACAGCAAAGAGATCAAAACTCACTCAACTTTGAAAAGAAATAGAAAACAAAAAGAGAACAAGAGAAAAGAAAAAGTGATTCTCGTCACTTTGCAGCAGCAGCAACTTCAATCGCGTTTTTGGGTATGAAAACGTTGGATTTGGACAAATCGTGTGAAATACAAAGTTGTAGAGAATTGAATTATCTTTCTAACAAGACCAATTTCATCAAATTCTGACTTCGGATGAAAAAGTTATGATTAAAATACGACTGCTGGTTTTCAGAAAATCTGCTGCTGAATTATGACGAATTTCACTCCCTCCAAACCCTCTTCTCTTCTCCCTTGTTTAAAGACATTAAGAGAGTATTTATAGCTGAAATCTGGAGTTTCCCTTTCCTTCCTGGACTAGGTTTCCTTGGAGAATAATCAAAAGGTATTTTATAATGATAAAAGACTTCTAATCTGAATAGGAAAAGGAAATTGTCTTTTATAAAAATTGGGAGACTGACCGCTAACACGCATGCACATGTATCGTATGTGCGTACACACACTCATCACATACGTACATGTGTTAGTGTCATGATAAAAATGGCTAATTTAATAAAATAATTTTCTTTTCATTTTAACCAAAAATCTCATGCTGTGATTCGCACTAATTCTTCAAGGATAATCCGTAAATAACCACACTAAACTCATCATCAGGGCCACGGGACTTAATATCTCATATGCATCCATATGAACTCCAATTGACAATTTGGAGATCATTCCAAGGTCAAATGAAAAGTTTGGGACTTAAAAGACGATTATGCCCCTCAAGTCACAAAAGCTCTTATTATCCCTCAAGATCAACTCCAATTTGAACCAAAATTCATATCCATTGTCCTTATGACTCTAGAAAACTAATGCAAGTGACTAGACTCAAAAACCAAACAAAAACATGCATGAAATGATGAGCCCTAGTAAGGTGGTGCAAAAATGGGGTGTGACAGAAGCCCCTCATTGGCGAACAAGTTACACTTGTGAACCAATGATAAAGAACAACCCATTTTTGGCCAAAAAGCCCGGAGAAATCACACACTGATACCAACAATGATGGGAGGTTGAAAACCTGAGACTGAAATAAGGAAGTGTACTCAAGTCATGAGTATACTTAAACCACTGAGGGTTGAGAATTGATAAGAGAAGCATATTCAAGCCACTACGAATGAACATACTTTTGAAATGGAAAGATATATTCTAGTCACGAATATATTTAACCAAGTGATGAGAATGAAATCTGAGAAGCACATTCAAGTGATGAACATACCTTTGAAATGGAGAAATATATCCAAGCGATGGATATACTTAACCAAGTAAGTGACAAAATATCTGAGAAGTATACTCAAGTGATGAGTATACCACTGAAATGGAGAAATATATTCAGGTCACGAATATATTTAACCAAGTAATCTGAGAATGAAATCTGAGAAGTATACTCAAGTGGTGAGCATACCATTGAAATGGAGAAATATATCCAAGCGATGGATATCTTTAACCAAGTAGGATAAGAATAATCTGAGAGGTGTATTCAAGTGATGAGTGTACTTTTCAAATGGAGAAATATATTCAGGTCACGAACATATTTAACCAAGTGATGAAAAAGATGCTGAGAAATATACTCAAGTGATGAGTATACTTAATGATTGAAAAAGACTGAGAAGTACGTTCAAGTGATGAACATACTTTTGAAATGGAGAAATGTATCCAAGTGATGGATATATTTAACCAAGTAAGCTGAGAAGTACACTCAAGTGATGAGCATACCATTGAAATGGAGAAATATATCCAAACGACGGATATATTTAACCAAGTAAGATAAGAATAATCTGAGAAGTGTACTCAAGTGATGAGTACACCATTGAAATGGAGAAATATATTCTAGTCACGAATATACTTAACCAAGTAAGTGACAAGTATGTTTAAGTGATAAACATACCATTGAAATAGAGAAATATATTCAAGCGATGGTATACTTAAGCAAGTAAGATAGAGAATAATCTGAGAAGTGTACTCAAGTGATGAGTACACCATTGAAATGGAGAAATATATTCTAGTCATGAATATATTTAACCAAGTAAGTGACAAATATTTTGAGAAGTATGTTCAAGTGATGAACATACCATTGAAATGGAGAAATATACCCAAGCGATGGATATACTTAACCAAGTAAGTGGCAAAATATCTGAGAAGTATACTCAAGTGATGAGTATACCATTGAAATGGAAAAAATATACCCAAGTGGTGGATATACTTAACCAAGTAAGTGACAAATGATCTGAGAAGTATGTTCAAGTGATGAACATACCATTGAAATGGAGAAGTATACCCAAGCGATGGATATACTTAACCAAGTAAGTGACAAAATATCTGAGAAGTATACTCGAGTGATGAGTATACCATTGAAATGGAGAAATATACCCAAGCGATGAATATATTTTACCAAGTAAGTGATAATGAGGATCTGAAACTAGGAAGCATATTCATTGGGTGAACATGCTTTTGAAATGGAAGAATATATTCAAGTGATGAATATATTCAACCAAGTATGATAGAAAATGAGAATTTGAAACTGAGAAGCATATTCAAAGGGTGAATACACTTTTGAAATGGAAAAATATATTCAAGTGATGAATATATTCAACCAAGTAGGATAGGGAATGAGAATTTGAAACTGAGAAGCATATTCAAAGAGTGAATACACTTTTGAAATGGAAGAATATATTCAAATGATGAGTATATTCAACCAAGTGGGATGAAAAATCAAGATTTGAAATGAGGATATATGATCAATTTATCAAGATTGAACAGGCATGGTGCAACAGGAAAGTGACTTAACACATTGTCACTTGAGTTGGCATGACACAGGGGAAATATATTCAACCCTTTTGAACATAAAATCAATTCAAGGAATTGATTTCAAGATGGAATTTGATTGATTTTAAGCTCAAAAAGTGTTGAATATCTCATTTGGAAGGAGGTTTGATCACGCGTCAAGGCGAGACAAAGCGAGGGAGAAAGCCAAAACAAGGTGGCTTGGGTGACCACCAGGCCTCGGGAGGCTAGCTGCCCAGGCCTGGGTGGTTACCCGAGCCCGAAGCGGAAATCCCACTTTGAATAGGAAACTTCCTATTCTGATGGGTTTTTTCCTATTTGAACTTGGATTTGTGAACTTTTCCCTATAAAAACACATCCAAGAGGTTCCTAAACCTACTTGTATTCATTCATTAGAAATTATGGAGGCTCTAGACAAATTTTTAGGAGGGTTTTTGAGAGTTATGAGTGCTGAAGCAAAATCTGAGTTCAAGTGCTTTGGCTTGGATCCATTGCTCTCCTTGAGGCATGTGAGGCTTGAAACGAACCTCTTGACTGCTGCTACATATTTTTGGGATCCTCAAGTTCATGTGTTCCGCTTCAACTATGAAGAACTGTGCCCAACCATGGAGGAATTCTGTGCATTGTATGGAGTTTCAACGGTAGGTCCTTTCATTCTCCCTACTCCTCGCCTAAGCTTTCTTACTTCTTTCTCCAATCTACTTGGGATTCACTCACAATATGCCTCTACGTTTGTAAAGGACCATATGGTAGACTTGATGAAATTGGCAACCTCTTTTTTAACTTGTGATAGTAAAGGTATTCTGAATTTTACCTTTCCTATTAAGCATGCTCTTGCCTTTTGCCTCATTGGTCGTTTTCTTATTTCCACTGGTACTCCACATGTTCCCATTCAAATCTGTGACTTGATTCCTCTCCTTGCCAAGGGCCATAACTTGATTCCCATGGTGCTAGCTGAAACCCTGAATGGTTTGGATAAAACTCATGAGGACCCAAAGGTTCCTTTAGGAGGTAGCCCCATTCTACTGCAGATGTGGTTGCTTGAAAGACTGAATTTCTTGTCACCAGTTGCCATTACACCATACAAGCCCCAGCATTACTGCCTTCGCCGCATTGAATTACCTGGGCAATTTTCATTGAGAGATTGGCTAGGTTACTACCAAACCCTTTCTTGGAGGAGTGTCAAGTGGTTTGTATTCATATGGGGCTGCAGTGACCAGGTGCTTCTGCGGACTTCTGGATTCGCCATGGTGAGACTCATAGGACTGAGGTCTACTTCCTTCTATTGGCCTTCAAGGGTTCTGCGTCAGATGGGCGCCATGCAAACCATACCCACTTCCTTGAAAGGTGACTATCCTGTGGTGCCCGCGGGTCTTTCTGTAGTGACTTGGGCGAAGGACCGATGGCCTAGCAAGTTGATACTAACCCAAGTTACGAATATTGATGGTCCATATATGATGAGCCCCGAGTATAAGGAATGGTTGAAAAGCAATTTAGGTGAGAGAGAGACTACTCGAAGAGAAAGGATTTTTGGACTTATCAAGAACAACGAACTTGGATCTTGCAGAGAAGATATTATGGAAGCAGTGACAGCAGCTTATGAACATGACTTGAGGAAGAAAAGAAGACATGAAAGAGAGAAGAAGAAAGCTGAGGAGCGAGCTGCAAAGAGGCTCAAGAAAATAGAATAGGATATTTATGGCATATTTATAGTTCTTTTACTTAATACCAATGAATTGCTATGTCAATCAATTTTAGTTTTGAATAAATTGCCAATAATAAATCGAATTTGGGATTTTGTTGTTTGATTTAGACCGCACCCAAGGTAACTTTATGGGTTGCCTACGTATCTCCATGGTTTTTTTTTTCTTCTTTTTTTTTTTTGTTTTTGTTTTTTTTGTTTTTGTTTTTTTGTTTTTTTTTTTTTTTGAATGGAGAATCAGGTCTTACGTAGTTCTCATGCCTTAACTTTTGCCTAGGCCGCCCTTACGGGTTTTCAACCTAGCAGGCCTCAAACATGATATTTTTTCAATTGGTCCAAATTAGTTGGACGAGCGAACTCAATTCCATCTAAATCCATGAGGCGAACAGCCCCTGCTGGCAATATCTCTTTGATAATGTATGGCCCACCCCAACTTGGCTTGAATTTTCCCCGCGGATCGAACACTGGAGCTCTGATTTCTTTCAGCACTACATCCCCTTTCTTTAGACCTCGATCTTTGACATGCTTGTTGAATGCTCTGGCAACTCTCCGTTGATACCCCTGAACATGATACAGCGCCCTTAAACGCCTTTCATCCAGCAAAGCTAACTCATCATAGCGGCTCTTAACCCAGTCCACTTCTGTTATCTGGCTCTCCACGGCAACTCTTAATGAAGGAACTTCCAATTCAACTGGCAACACGGCCTCTATTCCATAAACTAGAGAATAAGGGGTAGCCCCTGTTGACGATCTTATTGATGTTCTGTAACCCCATAGAGCCAATGGCAACTTCTCATGCCAGTCTGTGTGTGAGTCCGCAGTCTTCTGTAGTATCTTCTTGATGTTCTTGTTAGCTGCTTCCACCGTTCCATTAGTCTGAGGACGGTATGGTGACGACAGATGGTGGGCTATGCCGTACTTTTGCAAGAGCTCATGGGTTTCTTTCTGAAAGTGCTGGCCATTGTCTGAGATAACTTCATGCGGTACCCCATATCGATAGATGATGCTGTGCTGTATGAACTGTGCTACCTTCTTGGAATTCAAGGTCTTGAAGGACGCTGCTTCCACCCACTTAGTGAAGTAGTCGATGGCAACCAGGATGTATTCATGCCCATTTGACGCCTTTGGCTTGATCTGTCCGATGATATCTATCCCCCATACCGCGAATGGCCATGGTGACGACATACTTGTTAAAGGCATAGAAGGCAAATGTTGTCCACTGGCGAACAGTTGGCATTTGTGGCACTTCTTGACATGTGCGTGGCAGTCTCTTTCCATGGTAGACCAATAATAGCCTAACCTCATGATTTTCTTAGCTAACATATAGCCATTCATATGCGGAGCCCCTGTCCCTTCATGGATTTCTTTAATCAGATGCTCGGCTTCTTCCTCGGTGACACACAGCAGGTGGATCCCGTCGTATGATCTTCGATATAGCTTTCCTCCACAAAGTACATAGTGACTTGCCAACCGCCTTAGGGTTTTTCTATCAATGCGAGATGCTCCTTCTGGGTACTCCCTTTCTTCAATGAACTTCTTTATGTCATGGAACCACGGACGGCCATCATTCACTTCCCCTCCTCGGATTGCACAACAGTACACAGGCTTGTCTCGGCATTCTATTACCAACGGCTTCACATTTCCCCCTTCAGGTATCTCCACCATGGATGCTAGGGTCGCCAAGGCATCGGCGAACTGGTTCTTGTTTCTTGAAAGGTAGTTGAACTCTATCTCTGAGAACTCCTTGGTTAGAGCTTCCAGATAGGCATGGTAGGGTAGCAGCTTCTCATCTCGAGTTTTCCATTCCCCTTTTATCTGACAAATGATTAGCGCCGAGTCCCCGAACACTTCTAATTCTTTAATCCCCAATTCAAGTGCCGCTTCCAATGCTAGGATACAGGCCTCATATTCAGCAATGTTATTGGTGGCTTCGAACCCCAACTTGACCGCCAATGGTGTAAATGCCTCTTCGGGTGAGACCAGCAGGACTCCTATCCCATAACCTTTCTTATTGGCTGCCCCATCGAAGTATACTCTCCAAGTTTTTCTACCAATCTCTAGCACGTCCTCATCTGGGAATTGATCGTTGAACGGAGCGGATGATGACACCGGACAGCTGGCTAGGTAGTCTGCGATGACGCTTCCCTTGATAGACTTCTGATTCACGTACTTGATGTCGAATTCATTGAGGAGAATTGACCATCGAGCAGTTCTGAATGACAATACTGGCCTTTCTACCAGGTACTTCAACGGGTCCATGCGACTTATCAAGAACACTTTGAAGGACATCATGTAGTGCCGGAGTTTCTGCGTCGCCCATACTAGTGCCACACAAGCCTTTTCAATTGCATTGTACTTCACTTCATAGTCTGTCATTTTCTTGCTTAAGTAATAAATGGCATTTTCCTTTGTAGACCCTTCAAGATATTGAGCTAACATAGCTCCCGTCGCGGTTTCGGTGACCGTTAAGTATAACAAAAGTGGCGCGCCTTGCCGTGGGGGAACTAAGATTGGAGGATTGCTCAAGTATCTCTTAATGGTCTCAAAGGCCTCTTGGCATTCTTCGTTCCATACTTTTGGCACACCTTTCTTAAGCAATTTGAAGATTGGTTCGCAAACCATGGTCAAGTTGGCAATGAATCGGCTTATGTATTGAACTCTTCCCAGAAAACCCTGGATCTGCTTCTCAGTGCTAGGCGGCTCCATCTCCACAATAGCTTTTATCTTCCCTGGGTCCACTTCGATACCTCTCTGAGTGATCATAAACCCCAATAACTTGCCTGCAGTGACACCAAAAGCGCACTTCTGTGGGTTGAGACGGAGATTGTACTTTTTTGCTCGCTCTAGGAATTTCTCTAGTGCCTTGAAATGCCATTCTCTATCCACGGACTTTACGATCATATCATCGACATAAACCTCGACTTCCTTATGGATCATATCATGCAATAGGGTCGTAGCTGCTCTTTGGTAAGTAGCCCCAGCGTTTCTTAAGCCAAAATGCATTACTTTGCAACAGTACGTTCCCCATTGCGTGATAAAGGCTGTTTTCTCCATGTCTTGAGCGCCATCTTTATCTGGTTATACCCGGAGAATCCGTCCATGAAGGAGAGGAGTGCATGTCCCACTGTACTATCCACCAACACGTCGATATGGGGTAAAGGGAAGTCATCCTTAGGGCTCGCGGCGTTGAGATCTCGGAAATCGACACACATCCTTAATTTCCCATCTTTTTTAGGCACAGGCACTATATTTGACAACCATTCGAGGTACTCCACAACTTGGAGGAAACCCGCATCTAGTTGTTTAGTTACCTCTTCTTTTACTTTTAGAGCCCATTCTGGTTTTAATCTTCTGAGTTTCTGCTTTACCGGCTTCTTTAGGGAATTAGTGGGGATATAGTGTTGCACAATATCGGGGTCGATGCCAGGCATGTCTTCATAAGACCATGCAAAAGCCATAATGTTGGCTTTCAAGAGGGAGATCATCTTTTCTTTTTCAACGGGGGAGAGGGTTTTCCCAATTTTAACTATTCTTGGCAATTCATTCGTCCCTAAGTTGATTGATTCCAATTCATCCATATTAGGTTCGGTGACGCCCCTTTTCCTTTGCTCAACGAGCTCCGGGGGGACATCGTTCCTAGGATCTATATCCATGCCATAAATATCCATAGAGGAGAGAAAAGAGACACTGCATATATAGAGAAAGAATGCACACTTCATTGACTAGGAATAATGGGAATGACACACAAAAGAAAGAAGGAAAACAAACAAATCTGTATCAATACTATGACTCCACAAAGTGAGTAAAGTAGATACATCTTATTGAATTAGAGAAATATTACTAAACTAAGACACCTACAAGCTGCTATCAGGTAGGCCAAGGTCTTCTTCTTCATGGATCTCCGCAACGACACCACATTCAAGGTACCAATTCAGGAGTGGCAAGGTAGCATGGCTAATGGACGAACCCTAGAGTTCTTCAATGGTCGAGTCTTCCATGATGAGGATCATGTCTTAGAATATTTCAGTCATAGCCCCTGCATCAAGGTTCTCTGCCCAGTCCTCTTCTTTCTTTTCCCAGAACTCATCATTGATGGCATCATCATCCACCATTTCAGCTGTGATTGGATACCATTCGGTGAAGAAGATTTCAAAACCCGGAACTCGGATCTTGGTAGCTTGGTCAAAGGTGGGCTCTGGAAACCCGCAATATAGAAAATCATCCCCTTCTTTGACGAAGTAACCATTCAAAGTAGGTCGATATGGCGAGATCTTCAGGTCTGGCACCCTTCCCTCGGCTTTGGCTCTTACTTTCTCTTTGTTCCTCTTCAGCATTTCCGCATAATCATTTTTGGAGGGCTCATATCCTAACCCAAAAGTATATGAGGTGACACGGCTTTGAATAGACGTAGGGATCCCTTGTTGGCGACGCCCTAGCCCCATGCCTGGGAAGAAACTCATCCTTCTCATGATTTCACCAACATGCAAGTTGCCATGGGGGCAAAAGTCCAAGGGTATTAATTCACCCTTTTCGAGCTCTTTCTCAATGCATTGGACATAGTCAAACCCAGATAGCGGTATCGCTGCTGATTCGGGTTGTATCTCACATATAGGCACACCTGCGAGTTTCAATTCATAGTCCCCTTGAAGTGTTACTATGGCTCCTTCATAAGGAAACTTCACCTTTTGATGGAGTGAAGATGGCACAGCCCCAGCAGGATGGATCCAAGGTCGGCCCAACAGCAAGTTGAAACATGACGGCACATCCAACACTTGGAATTCCACCCTAAATTCAGTGGGTCCTATGATAAGAGGCAAAGTAACTACCCCTATTACTTCTCGGCGGGTGTTGTCATAAGCTCTTACGGTCTGCCCAGATGGCGTGAAATCAGTGGGTCCCAAACCCAGAACAGTGGCAGTTCGGAGAGGACATACATTCAGTGCGGACCCATTGTCGATAAGAACGGTGGGAACCCTCTTCCCCATAGTGTCAACGGTCACATAGAGAGCTTGAGAATGGCTCGGCCCGCTTTTAGGTAGGTCTACATCGGTGAACACGATGGTTGAGTTCTTGGGAGTTGGATTCACCAAATGTACCAATCCCTCGGGGGATGTGTCAACAGGCACTTGTATCTGATTCAACAGTTTCAACACGGTCTGTCTGTGCTTATGCGAGGCCATGAGCAAGCCCCAAATAGTAATGTTGGCATTGGTCTTCTTCAGCTGCCTAAGCACTTCATCCTCTTCTTCTTGCAAGCTAGGACGCCTCTGTCCTTCTAAATCTTCCAACGGATTCTCAGATTCTAGGTGGGGAGGCTTGAAATGGCGACCCCCTCTGGTTATATGGTCCAACTCATCATCGCTAGCCCATATGTCATGGACTTCCTCGGAGTCATTCATCAAGTCATCCCATTCTATCATGTCGATGCTCTCCATCTCTGTCGGCAAGTCATCCCAACCTGAAGGGACTATCGGCTCATCTGATATCGGACTTGGGCTTGAGTACAGCACATAGTAATCATATTTCCCCGACGCTTCACCTAATAGGCCAACCTGAGGATCCCCTGCTTCATATCTTTCTTTCAGCTCTTGTTGGATAGATTTCTTTGGCAACAACAAAACCTTTTGGTCAATGAGGTCTTGGATGATCTTCTTTAGTATAGAACAAGCCTCGGTGTCATGGCCGGGTGCACGATGGTATTGGCAATATTGGTGAGGGGTTGATGGTCTTGGCTTTGGTGGAAGTGGCATGATAAGGCTGTTATTGCGGCAAATGGTGAAGAGACGGGTTAAGGTCATGGGGAGCGGAGTGTATTGTCTTATGGGATGGCGAGGGCGAGAGGATTCAACCCCAATGGCATTTATGGTGTTAGGTGGGGGTGTGTTGTTGTGTGATGGGAGAGAATTACGGGTGACATTTGGACGGGTTGGTGGTGAAATGACTTGCTTGTCAATGAGGTCTTGGACTTGGTGGCGAAGGCGAATACAGCGATTGGTGGCATGGCCTTTGGATTGGTGGTACTTGCAGTACTCATTCTCATTGTAGCTCTTGGGTAAGGGATTTGGTGGAGGTCTTGGGTCGAGTGGCTTCAATAGGTCACGACTTATGAGCTTTTCAAGGACTCTTTCGAGTGGCATGAATAGGTCAGTGAATTGGCGAGGTGGATTGACATCATTGAGAGAAAAGGGTTGGATTGGTTGAGTTATGGTGTTGACCTCGGCATTGTTCTTCCCAGTAAAGTTTGTCTTGCGACTCCTCACTTCCTCAGTCTTGATTGTCCCATCATTGATAGCATCTTCAACCTGCGTGCCAGCCCCAATGAGAGCTTTGAAATTCGGGAAATAGTGGGCAAATAGGTGCTTGTGATACACGGGCAGCAGGTTCTTAACCACTAACTGAATTTGGTCCTCCTCATTCGGCCTATCCGTCATTCTCGACGCCTTTTGTCTCCACCTTGTAATGTAAGCGGAGAAAGTTTCATGAGCCCCTTGCTTGGTAGTTTCTAGGTCCCTTCGAGTAACGTCCACCTCTGTGTTATACTTGTAGTGCTCTGAAAACTCATTGCATATGTCTTCCCAAGTCCGGGTTCTATTCTCATCCAAGGATAAGAACCATTTCAAAGCAGAAGTGGCCAAGGTTTCATGGAACATTTGAGCTAAAAGCTCGTCAGTAGCCCCTCGAGGGTGCATAGCTTGCACGTACATCTTCAAATGAGTCTTAGGGCAACCCGTCCCATCGAACTTTTCTAACTCCGGCATCTTGAATTGTAGTGGAATACGAGCCGTTGGAAACAGGGATAGAGTCCGCACATCGACCATGTCATCAGCCCTGCGAATCCCTTTTATGGTTCTCTCCAAAGCTTCTACCTTGCTAGCTAACACGGAATCACTGCTAGTACCTTTCCCCTTGGCTTCCCCTTCTAGGTTGGTGACCTCAGGTTTCGAGCTACTTTCCCCCCTTGTCTTGGTGTTCTCATTGGATTGAGGTCCCTCTTCGGTGCCAGCCCCATGAGGTATACCCGAGGAATGGGCCTTAGAGCCATTTTGTTCAAGATCCGCCATCTTCTGTTGGTTCTCTTGAGCCATTTTCAATGCGGTATCGGATGTCTCGGTGGTATGGTCAAGCTTGGTCATGATGGCTTTCAGGCAAGCCTCAAGGTCAAAGTGCCCCTCACTAGTTCTTTCGTCGGCCATGTCTGTCTGATGGGTAGACTCAACACTCACTAGACGCCCTTGTGGATTGCGGATCCAAGCCAGCACGTCTATGGATAGAAAAGTTTTAACCTTTAGCCTAAGGATCTGTCCTAAACCTGTATATTTTCCTTAATGAATTCGGTCTCTACACCATGTTCAATTAATTCATTCCTTTTATCCAATTACCTTTACAGGGGTCATGGATTAAGGGTATGTTTTAAAGAATAGGGCATAGAGTCCTTCAATTAGGTTTAATTAATCCCCTAGGACTAGCACATCACAAACATAGCTTTACATCCTATTTCCTTAATTTATTCCTCCTAACCCATGGCCTTAACGAAGGCTAGGGTTTAAAGGTCTATATTAAGGGCATAAGATATAAAGCCTCACACCACAAACACGGCATAGCATTATTACAAACAATTGTGGGTGCATAAAGGTGAGACCGTAGTGTCCTACAAGTCTGTCTATATGGACTAATGATAAGGGTAGGCTAGGGTCCTTCACTTGCTTGAGCAATCCTTATACCTAACCACATGTGGCATCAGGAACGCCGCGTGGGTCCAGCAGTACGTGATTAACTCATTTAATATACCCAAGGGCAAGCCCAAGGGTACTAGGCAAGAGAGGTTGATAGCTTTCGCCCCAACACATGGAATCAGGAAAACCAAGGTTGAGACTAGGCCGATCGTTGGCAAGGATACATCGAGGGACATCGATCCTAACATGCAAGAGTTTGCGCACACAATGCAATAAATGAAAGCACACAATCAAGCGGATGCAATGTGATTGATTTTAATTAAACATAAGAAATTAACCTAGCCCATTTAAACTTTATAGAGTCTAGCCCACAAGTCCCCAGTGGAGTCGCCAAACTGTGAACCCCGGAAATTGGGCCCACGAGGGATTGAAAAGAAAGTGGGTTTGAAAAAGAAAAAGGAAAGGAGTCGCCACCTTATTTTTTAAAGGAAACAAGGAAAACCCTAAAAATAGTTTGTTTTAGGAAAACAATTTGAATGACTCCATAAAAAAGGAAAGGCAAAAACCAATCTTTTGAAAACCAAAGAAATCGGGGATTCGGAGGCTAAGTTATGACATGGGAAGGTTCTAGGCAAAGCCTATAGGCACCCATGTCACCCTTTCGGTCTCTCAGTTCATTTGGGCTAAATTAAAGTCTTTCCATACAAAAATCAGCAAGTATATCATCACAAGAATTGCATGCATATCATATATTTCATTCATCCATCCATGCATAATAAGCAAATAAAAACAGAAAATAAAAAGAAGAAAAGAAAACATAAATAAACCTAGGATGCTTGGATCCTAGAACGGACTTGAGCCTCACGAAGAGCGCCTACGTACCATGCAACGAAATACATGGATCAAAGTCCACGTAGTTCGATTAGAATTAGGGTTAAGACCTAATATAAACCTATGGTTAAAACCCTAGGTTTCCTTATTTGATCAAAAGAGTTGAATTTGATAGAAAGTTTGATTTTAGGAAAGAAATCCACAAAATGGAAACTTTAATAAAAACCAGAATTTTGTTGGTTAAGGAAACCTCTAATTAAACCATAGGACTTGTATTAAAAATTAACCCTAGATAGGGAGAAGAGAATGAGTTAAGAAGAAAGGTGAATTGGGGCACCTTCACACCCACTTACCTGAGCGCAATTAGCTCTAAGCATTTAGCCATTTCAGACATAAGCAGCCCTATTTGCCATGGGACAAATACCACACCTATTTGCACCCTTACAAGTGCTCAAAACCATGCAAAAACACTAACATGCAAATCTGGACAGAATAGTATTATGACCTAAAATCATCCACTAAGCATGGCAATAGCAAAAACAGCGAACAATAATAAGTCCTAACATATTCCTAGAACCATATCATGCATAAAAACCCTAAAACATACTAACATGCATGCAAAACTATCATGTTTACTCCATATGAAAAACATATACAGCAAACACGAAGAAAAACCAAATAAAAAAGTCTACTTTATCATGCTATATGAAAACAAACACGAAACAATGACTCTAAAACCCTAAACTCACAAATATGCTTAAAAACATACAAAACATACTTTAATCATGCTAAAACCAAACTAAACAGAAATTAAATCGTGCATATTAACTAACTAAAGCAATATAACATGATGAAAATCCTAACTCTAACATGCAATGACACTAATCCTAGCACAAGGACAAGCAGGAGCACAAGAATCATAACTATGCATTAAAAACCTAAAGGACAGCCCTAAAGCATGCTAAACAGTAGATAAAAAATAGATATTCCATGTATATTAACTAGCTAGAGTGTTAATACATGATAAAAAAGTCACCTTTAACATGCAATAAGCCTAACCCATATGAGAACCTAGTTTAAGCTTGAATAGAGAAGGAGAATACCTTAGGAAGTGGCTCCCCTTGTGTTTGTAATTGTTCGTGGCTCCTTGGGTCTTTAGAGTGAATCAAACCAACACGAATCCTCCTCTTTGTCAAAGTGGTATCACAGCAAAGAGATCAAAACTCACTCAACTTTGAAAAGAAATAGAAAACAAAAAGAGAACAAGAGAAAAGAAAAAGTGATTCTCGTCACTTTGCAGTAGCAGCAACTTCAATCGCGTTTTTGGGTATGAAAACGTTGGATTTGGACAAATCGTGTGAAATACAAAGTTGTAGAGAATTGAATTATCTTTCTAACAAGACCAATTTCATCAAATTCTGACTTCGGATGAAAAAGTTATGATTAAAATACGACTGATGGTTTTCAGAAAATCTGCTGCTGAATTATGACGAATTTCACTCCCTCCAAACCCTCTTCTCTTCTCCCTTGTTTAAAGACATTAAGAGAGTATTTATAGCTGAAATCTGGAGTTTCCCTTTCCTTCCTGGACTAGGTTTCCTTGGAGAATAATCAAAAGGTATTTTATAATGATAAAAGACTTCTAATCTGAATAGGAAAAGGAAATTGTCTTTTATAAAAATTGGGAGACTGACCGCTAACACGCATGCACATGTATCGTATGTGCGTACACACACTCATCACATACGTACACGTGTTAGTGTCATGATAAAAATGGCTAATTTAATAAAATAATTTTCTTTTCATTTTAACCAAAAATCTCATGCTGTGATTCGCACTAATTCTTCAAGGATAATCCGTAAATAACCACACTAAACTCATCATCAGGGCCACGGGACTTAATATCTCATATGCATCCATATGAACTCCAATTGACAATTTGGAGATCATTCCAAGTTCAAATGAAAAGTTTGGGACTTAAAAGACGATTATGCCCCTCAAGTCACAAAAGCTCTTATTATCCCTCAAGATCAACTCCAATTTGAACCAAAATTCATATCCATTGTCCTTGTGACTCTAGAAAACTAATGCAAGTGACTAGACTCAAAAACCAAACAAAAACATGCATGAAATGATGAGCCCTAGTAAGGTGGTGCAAAAATGGGGTGTGACAGAAGGCAGCCACCATAGCGCTACCAGAGCAATAAAATTCAAAGACATACCCAAACCACACCCCACCATTCCACACAAAAAGACATCAAATTTTCCACCCCAAAAACCTACTGCAAACATCAATATCAACATCCCCCAAATTTGATTCTTGGATCAAAATCATATCAACATTGATTGCGAATCGTGGGCCAAGCACGTACGTACATGGAAGATGCATGTACGTGCATCAAGCACGCATGTGTGATCATGGGCTATGTTTTTGTGATGCATTGAGTTGTGATTGCGTCGGTCATTCGAGATTCACTCGTAATAGTTTTATTTGACACCACCCATCATCATTGGGTTCAAAAGTGGTTTGGAATGTCAGGTGGTTCAAAATGGGGTGCCAACAGTGCTCAACCCAATAATCAAAGAGAATTTAGGTAATTACCCTTTTTATTTTTTATATTTAGATCAATGTGCATGTATTCACGTATTTATATGTACTAGTTATAGCTCACGTGCATTGGATGTGAATATTTTTAAATAATATCTATACTATTATATAAAGATTAATACCCCAATGTGAATACTCTCTTAGGCTTTTCCCTCTTTCACCACACATTAACAAATGGCATACTCGTATGATTTCTTTCTTATTTCTTCTATAAAACTCATTTAAAATTTTAACTCCCACTATTCTAACTCATTTCAAATTTTAACTCCTACTAATTTCTCTCATTCTATCTCTCCCTTTACGCCCAATACTCTCTCTCTCTTCCCTTTAATTTTAAAATATATATATATATATTGTTCTTCAATTATTTAAATTTATTCACATTATATTTTTTTTTTCCTTTTTTCCCTTTTTATGATTGTTGAATTTTATAATTTTCAATATTAATTTGTTAACTCCCACAACATGTAGATTTTTTTTTTCTTTCATTTTATAAATAAAATAGAAATTTCAAATTAAAAAAAAAAAAAAAAAAAAAAAAAAAAAAAAAGAGGCCAAAATTGCAAAAGAAAAAAAGAAAGAAAAGAAACCTTGTAGATATAGATTTGAAAGTATATGAATTTAGACCCAACCGGGACCAATAATATGTTCAGGTTCCTTGCTCTTTAAAAAGGAAAAAAGGAAAGAGAAAAGAAAAAATGGAAGAAGAAGAAGAAGATCTATTATCCAATGGGATATGTGAAGTTTTTGTTGTAGAAGGTACCGTATAAAAGGATAAAAAGATATATAAATGTTGGGTTTAAATAGATTAATTAATAATTAATCCTATTTTTTTCCAACATCCTTACCGGATGATATAATGTGCATCCTTATCTCATAACGAGGATAAAAATGTATTTATAATTTTAAATAAGGGTAGTATTGTGAATCAAAATTTTTTCAACTTAAGAGTCTTTTAATAGTAGTATAGTTATAGATATATTTCATAGAAATGTGTACATGTGTTCGTATTTGGTTCATGCAAACTCTAATAATTCATAGGTTATTTGTAATATTGTGAATAGTGGTGAATAAGTAGAAATTTAATTACCATTGAATTAGAATACATGAAAGTAGGTTTGGATTCATTGATTAAAAAAGGTAGGAAAATCTTGGTAACTCTAGAAAAATTCAAGGGCTGTTTGATCTTCTAAATTAAAATTAAACAATATTCATGTATTTTATATAGTATTAGGGGTATTAATTCATCACCCTAAATGAAATGTCCCCTCCTTTTCAATGTATTAGGGTACTAATAATTAGTAATTTATTTATTTTGTTTTGTTTTGTTGTTTTTTGGTGGTTACACATTTTGAATAGGCATGAAATGGTTTGCTTTTTGACTGCAGATTCTAGGAAAATATAAATCCTAATTAGCTTGGTGCTAAAGGATTTGCACTTAGGCCACGTTTGTTTAGCTGGAATGGAATGGATGGGAATAAAATATGATTATATGCTTAAAGTAGTCTGGAATGGAAAGGGATTTGAAATGGTTGTCCAAATATGGTGTTCGATTCTATTCTTATTTAAATTACCTCATCCAGACACGCTGTTTGGAATGAATTAGAATGCGATTCCATTCCATTCATTCCATTCTAGCTAGACAAACATGGCCTAAATGTTTAAAAAAAAAAAAAAAAAATTTGAGACTGCTTTCTTAATTGGAAATTAAGCTTAAATATAAAGATGACGTAAGACTGATATATGTAAGAAGGGAACGACACAATTTGAGGAGCAATTGCATTCTAGCTAGCAACTGAGGTGCAATGTACGCACATTCCTGCATAAGCGATCAACAATCATGTATCCTCCGAGTCCCTGCTACACTCATTTGAAACTTGCTTCTGATATTGTTGAGTGTAGCTACCACATCTCTTATGTCAGGTCTCTCTTCGGGTAATTCTGTACAACACTCCAAAGCCAAGTCCAGAATAGATGATGTACAATCCATCTTCACGGTAAATTGTTTGTCCTCTCTCTTTAGCATATTGGCATCTACAACTTCAATTACTGCATGAGGTAATGACTCTTTCACCCAACACTTCAAGCTCATTTCTTCGACAAACATTTCCTCTGTAGGCTTCTTTCTTGTAAAAGTTTCCATTAGTAGAATACCGAAACTGTATATATCACCTCTTGTGGAAACAACTCCTTCTGATTCATACTCTACAAGCAAGATTACTATTCTTAATAAAGTATCCAATAGTGATGCATGATGGTAAAAGAGGAAAAAAAAATTAAAATTAAAATTTTTTTTAAAAAAAACTCTTCAATTAAGCATAATTATCCTATCCCAGGGAAAAAAAAAAGAAAAAAAAAAGAACCAAGAACACAAATTAATTAGAATTATACAAGGTAGGAACATCACCTGGTGCCATATACCCAATTGTGGCTAGGGTTTTGGTGTGTTTCATAGACTCATCTTCACCTAAGAGTTTTGCAATGTCGAAATCACCCACATGTGCAACCATATCTTCATCTATTAGTACATTGCTAGGCTTCAAATCACAATGAACAACAGGTGTTGGACAACCCTGGTGGAGATATTCCAATGCATATGCAACATCCATCATTATGTTTAATCTCTGTAGGATATCCAAACAGTAGTTGTGAGAATACAACCACTTGTCAAGGCTCCCATTAGGCATGTACTCAAAAATCAAGGCTTTGAAATCAAGGTTGGCACAACTGCTGATGATTTTGATAAGGTTTCGATGACGAATATTACGCAACACTTCAGATTTAGCATCAAAACTCTTGAATGCTCCTTCTAGTTGCAAATTGAAAACCTTAATAGCGACATTCAGCCCATCTGAAAGTATTCCTTTGTATACGGAACCAAAACTTCCAATACCAAGTAAATTGCTTTCGCTAAATTCATATGTTGCTTGTTGAAGTTCTTGGAATGAAATTCTTCTCCATGGCAGAGGTGACAAATCTGCCTGAGTTGGCTGACTCACATTCCTTTTTCGGTATCTTATAAAAACAAATATGAGGGCTACTACAAGAATTGTTGATGCAATTGCTGGTAAAATATACTTTAGAACAAGCATAGTAGTCGTCCTTGATTGTCGAGGAGTACCAGTTTTGCATGGCGGGACTCGTAGTCGTGGTGCACCACAAAGTGCGTCATTCATGACAAATGATTGAGCCGAGAAATTTGCAAAAGGTCCTTCATTAGGAATTTCTCCTACTAATTTGTTGAAAGACACATCTAAATATTTGAGATATGAGAGCATCTTTAAGGATTGGGGAATCACTCCAGACAAATTGTTGTAGGAGAGATCCAAGAACTCCAAGCTTATCAAGTTTCCAAATGATTGAGGAATCGGGCCTTGCAATCTATTATCCGCCAAGACGAGATATACCAAGTTTTGAAGGCTTCCAATGGTGTTTGGGATGTCACCTGCTAACAGATTTTGTGACAAATCGATTATTATCACGACCTTCAAATTTCCAATATCCAATGGTAGATAGCCACTTATAGAATTTGTGGACAAGCTTAGCTCCAAGATATATGTAAGACTCCACAAGGTTGAGGGTATAATGGAAGTTAAATTGTTGGCGCTTAAGTCGAGAGATCTTAGAGAAGTGAGATTGTCAATGCATGCTGGTATCGATCCAGATAGCTTATTACCATATAAATATAAGCCAACCAAGCTCCTTAAACGACAAAGATCATATGGGATGGATCCTTGTAATATGTTGTCACTAAGATTTAATTGTTGAAGCTTTTGTAATCTTCCGATGGTAGTTGGGATAGATCCGGTCAACTCATTGCTTGCCACATCTAATGCTATCAAGTTGCTCAAGTTGCCAATTTCTCTGGGAATGCTGCCTTTGAGTTTGCAATTATATGCATGAAACATTTCAAGAGAAGCCGATAGATTCCCCATAGAAATTGGAAGGATGCAACCCAGTGGATTATAGAAGAGCAGTAGAAATCTTAGATACTTGCAATTCGTCAAAGAAGTGAGAAACCTCGATTCTACACTCAGGAAATTTTTCGCTACATTGAGCTCCCAAAGGAGTCTTAAATTACCAAGAGTGTTGGGTATGAAACCGGTGAATGAGTTGAGATACAGCTCTGTGTCAGCGAGCTTAGAAGCATTGGAGATAGAGCTTGGGATGACTCCGCTAAGTTCATTTCCCCAGAGGTGAAGTTCTTCCAGATTGGGAAGATAAAGGCCAAGTGTTGGTGGTAGTTGGCCCGATAGGTAATTCTGAGATAATCCAATGTATTCCATTGTTGAGATGTTGAAGATTTTCCATGGAATAAAGCCAGTTAGGCCATTACCACCTAGAGATAAATACTTCAGATTAACCAGATCACCTAACTCGAGTGGTATTGCACCTGTTCAAATGTGAATCAATACTCATGCATTAGTCGTCAACCACGTATTAAATTTAGTGGTGGAGCCAGGGGGGCCTTTGGGGGCATGTGCCTCCACTGGCTCAAATCAAAAAAAAAAAAAAAATATATATATATATATATACTGCCAAAAAGAGGAAGATCATAGTCATTTTAAAGCATAAATACAATCAATTTGTAATAAGTTGACAAAATATCCTTTTTTTGGTATTACATTTGACAATGACCACCAAAACATTATATTTCCCAAAAAAAAAAAAGAGCTCTCAGTTCCCACTTCACAGAATCAATGCCCCCATTGGAGATAACTCGTGACTCCGCCCTTGATTAAATTCATTCATTCATGACAATTTATCAAGCATACATATATAGTTTTGTTGGACTTCTCAGAACTACTCTTGATTAATTAAATAAGTTGCATAAAGAAACAATTATGGATTCCAAGAATTGTCCAATACCAATCGGTAACATGGAGGAACCGTAACTTCCATATTTTCAAATCCCAACAATTTAATATTAAACCAATTTATAGATTCAAAGCAAAAAATAGATTAAAAAAAAAAAAAAATAGAAACAAACCAAAAAAACATTTATTGTGGAAGATCCTAAAAATAGAATTTGAAACTTTCTCTTAAACGATAGTTGTCGAAAAGAAGCAACCTTTCGACCAACTCCGTGAAATGAGCCAAATTTCCATGCCAAAGTTAGCTTTCAAAAAGGATGTCATTTAACATTATTCTATTCAGTTGGCATTTTTTTTTATTTTTTTTATTTTATATAACCAATGCATGGCATACAAAATATTTGAATCAATTAACTATTTAATCTAATATCTACTATATAAAGTAACGTTTGAGGTAATATTTCCTCTTCCCTCCACATGGCACATATATTCTCTAAAGCTCATTTTATTTTTTAAAATAAAAATAAATTATATAATCAATGGATAAATATTTGAATCAATTAAGCACTTTCAACAAAGAAGAAAAAAGAGGAACGAATGAGTCAATTAAATTCAACAATTAATTGAAATAAATAAAAAAATATCGAGAGGTTTTTTCTTTTCTCTTTTAGATGGGATAGAACATCAATGCTGATGTAAAACTAATAATTTTTTTAAACTAGAGACGTTATTTGAGTCATGGCATACATGAATGTATGCTATCATATTTCTTATTTAATTAATTTAATTAAATATATTTTATTTAAGGTTGGTTTATGTGCTTCTATAGTGTGACATAATTAAAAGGCCAGTCTCATTCCCTCCAGTCCACGGCTCTTAAGAGGCCACTTGTTTTTAAATCAAACGGAGGGTCAATAGGAAGCTACATCATCCAGCTACTTGAACTTCCTTTTTACTTGTCCAAAAAAACTTAACCGTAACCCTCTTGGTTCTCTCTCCACCATAACTCACCGTCGGGTAAATCAGTACACCTTGGTTAGTGAAATCACTAGCAATGCAAGCCGGCTTTAGAGGTGATGCCGGCTCAATACTTAGAAAAAACACTGTTATTTTTGGTGAATTTTTGTTAAAAGTAGAGGTTGATCGGGCTATAGAAAAATAATTACATTTCTGTGTTATTTGCAATTAACTTCTTAATAAACGATTACTAACTTAGTTAATAATGACTATTAACTGTAATTATTTTCCCATAGGCCGACCAATCAAAAATTCCCCCATTTTGATTTCTTATATTTGGTTAGTACCGCTCTTCGACTAAAACAATGCCACATCTAAACTTATACTCTGAACTTTCAAATTAGCTGAGAATTTAAAATATATAAATTTTTTTCTATTTATTGTTAATTAGCTAAAGATATTATTTAATTTAAAAAATTAAATAATATCAGTCAAATTTGTCCACAATAAATAATTAGCTAAAGTTATTATTTAATTTAAAAAATAAAATAAAATAAGCCCTTAATTCTGACTATCTCCACCGACTTGCTCATTTTAAAAAATGTTTTATTTTATGTTGATAAATGGATCTGGACCATAGGCCGCGCCGTGTCTTTAAAGACCTCCCATTTGTAAATGGTTTTGTTATATAATACAACGGAAACGCTACGTGCAATAGCTTATGTGTAACATCACTTATATAATATATAGTTTGATTTTTTCAAAAAATAGCATGAAGAGAAAATGTTTTGTTTGAATAATTGGGACGCTTAGGTAATTCTATGATAGGCCATAAGATTTTTAGGATATCATACTCATTTACCATTTGAAGTGACTCACTTATCATTTGAACTGACCCAAAATAGCCCACTTGCCATTTAAAGTTACTCACTTATAATTTGGTAACCGCTTACCATTTGAAGTGATCAATAATCATTTCAAGTGACCCACTTACCATTTAAAGTGATCTTGTAGATATAGTACCCAATTTTTTACTAGGGTGTCATAGAATTAGCCATCAATACGCGATGGATCCCACGTGAACAACTAACATGCCTTGCCATACAGGCCACAAATTTCTGATAGCTTCTATGATGTACGTAGATTCATGATAAATAATACTATTCTTGTATCTCATAAGGATATTTGGTTTACTTAATTAGCAAAATAATAATAATAATAATAATAATAGCAAGAAAAAAAATCTAATCCAATAAAACGTGTGTACGGAAAAAAGGAAAATTTAAAATATGAAATAAAAAATATGGTACCTGTCAAGTTGTTATAAGCAAGAAATAGACCCTCCATCGAAGTGAGGTTCACAATTTCTCTCGGGATGCTTCCTGCAGTGAATGTATTCCCAGACAGTGATAAGAGCGTAAGGTCTCTGCACCTCCTTGGACCAGATAGGCTATTGTTTGCTAAAACCAACGTTTTTAAGGAAGATATGTTGAAGACAGTCAATGGAATGGGCCCTGTTAGGTAGTTATCTTGCATGTCCAATGTCTCCAAACTAATAAGATCGCCCATCTCATCTGGAATTACACCTGCAAGGTTATGGGCAGTGATATCATTAGTCCTCCGCAATTTCCTCACAAAAATTTCAAGGACCCGAATTCCTACTCAGTGCAACGTTTCTATCCAATTAGAAAAATGCTTGTATTGAGGGACTTGAAACGAATAGAGAAAAAGAAAAAAAAACAAATGAAGGGGTAAATAATACCTTCCAAGATGTTTGTACCAAGATACAATTCCTTAAGCATGGTTAAGTTCCCAATTTCCCTTGGTATACTTCCTGTGAATTTATTTAACGACAATACTAATCGTTGAAGTTGTTTGCATTTGTATAAACCAGATGGGATTTGGCCATGGAACTGGTTTAGATAGAGACTAAGCTCTTGTAGTTATCATTTGAAGTGATCAATTATCATTTCAAGTGACCCACTTACCATTTAAAGTGATCTTGTAGATATGGTACCCAATTTTTTACTAGGGTGCGATAAAATTGGCCATCAGTACATGATGGATCCCGCGTGAACAACTAACATCCCTTGCCATACAGGCCATGAATTTCTGATAGCTTCTATGATGTACATAGATTCATGATAAATAATACTACTCTTGTATCTCATAAGGATATTTGGTTTACTTAGTTTGCAAAAAAAAAAAAAAAAAAAAAAAAAAAAAGCAAGAAAAAAAAAATCTAATCCGCTAAAACGAGTGTACGGAAAAAAGGAAAATTTAAAATATGAAATAAAAAATATGGTACCTGTCAAGCTGTCAAGAGCAAGATATAGATCCGTAATCAAAGTGAGGTTCACAATTTCTCTCGGGATGCTTCCTGCAGTGAATGTATTCCTAGACAGTGATAAGAGCGTAAGGTCTCTGCATCTCCATGGACCAGATGGAATTGGACCAGATAGGCTATTGTTATCTAAATCCAACATTTTTAAGGAAGATATGTTGAAGACAGTCAATGGAATGGGCCCTGTTAGGTGGTTATCTTGCATGCCCAATACCTCCAAACTAATAAGATCGCCCATCTCATCTGGAATTACACCTGCAAGGTTATGGGCAGTGATATCATTAGTCCTCCACAATTTCCTCACAAAAATTTCAAGGACCCGAATTCCTACTCAGTGCAACGTTTCTATCCAATTAGAAAAATGCTAGTATTGAGGGACTTGAAACGAATAGAGAAAAAGAAAAAAAAAAAAAAAATGAAGGGGTAAATAATACCTTCCAAGATGTTTGTATTAAGAAACAATTCCTTAAGCATGGTTAAGTTCCCAAGTTCCCTTGGTATATTTCCTGTGAATTTATTAAACGACAATACTAATCGTTGAAGTTGTCTACATTTGTATAAACCAGATGGGCTTTGGCCATGGAACTGGTTTAGATAGAGTAAGATCTTGTAGTTCAGGAAGACCACTGCACAAATCTTTTGGCAGACTACCTATAATATCAATAAATAAATTTAAATTTAAATTTAAAAAAAAAAATTGCAATAAATATATGTTGAACATGGTGGAGCGTATAGACCCAGAAAGCTGGTTAGAATCCAGTGATTAATTAATCCACAGGTTTGTTAGGCTAGCTACCAATCTGTTTAGGACTATATCCATGCAGATGCTAGCTTGAGATATTGCATAGTGAAGTTAGAATGGTACCTGAGACTGTTATTAAAGAGACCCAAGCGTTGAAGTTTTGGTAAGCTGCCAAACCAAAGTGGAACCTCCCCGCTGAAGTGGTTGAGTCCCAGATCAATGACTTTCAATCGACGGAAAAACGACAACTCTTTAGGCAAATGGCCCTGGAATGCATTGTTTTCAATGTTAAAAACAGTAAGGAATGAAAGGTTTCCAAGGTGTGGAGGGATGGTGCCAGTAAGGCCCATGTTGGGAAGATTCAAGCCAATGACTCTATTGTGGCGAGCACCACAAGTGATACCAATCCAGTTGCAACAAGAGATAACAGTGGACCAATTATGTGTGAGGACATTGTGAGGACATTGTGAGGATCAAAAGTGATGTGAGCTTTGAGGGAAAGGAGAGCAGATTGATCCGTGGTGAAGTTGGTTTGAGTCATTGCTAAACAAGCTATGAAACAATGCACCAAAACCATTGAAACAAAACTGAGGAACCAAATTTTCTCCATGAAAGTGGGTTAATGTGTACGTCTAGCAAAGATCAAAGAGGAAGAGTTGGAGAACTTAAAATGAATAGCCAATCTATTATATATATACTAAAACGGAGGAATGGAAACCTCCTTGTGCAACGTGTCAGTATAAGATTTTTTTTTATTTTTTTATTTTTTTTTATTTTTATTTTTTATTTTTACCTTTCACATGCTGAAATAGTGGCAGCAGGAGAAAGCTTTTTTGGTAAAATTACCTTTTAGTAACGGTTTTCCAACCTAATTCCAAGAAAAGGATATTATCTGTCAACTTACTACAAATTGACTATCAAACTGCGCCAAAATGACAGCTAACTTCCATTGTTTCGTATTAAGTTAGGAAGCAGTCATTAAAATGTAATTTTTCCAAAAAGTTACTTTTAGTGACTTCTACTTTTAGTGATCACTTTCCAACATAATACCAGATAAAGGATATTGTCTATCAACTTGCTACAAATTGACTTGATAAGTGCTTCAAAAGGACTACTAACTTTTTTTGTTTGGTATCAAGCTGAGAAGTGGTCACCAAAAGATAAATTCCTCATCTTCTTTTTCTTTTCTTTTTTCTTTTTTTTTTTTATTTTTTATATTACTTGCTCTTTCCTATATGGTGGAGGTAAGTTGACGTTTGGTGTTCACTACATATCTCTTTATTTTTATGTGAGAGGATTAGAAAACCCACACTATACAATGTTCAACCCAAACTTAATAAACTATACTATATTTTTCTGTTTTCTTTATGCCTATTCATTTCCCCTCATAAAAATTAAACGTATAAAACTATAAATAGTCATAATTAAAAAGAAAGACAAATAGAGGAAAGGAGGATTAAAAAAGAAAACACAATCCGCTATAATCTTCAGATTCTCCCGATTTGCTTCTGACATGAATAAAAAAAAAGAAAAAATCTATTTGAATCAAAATTCTTCTCATATGGTTAATTACATAAAGTTGAAAAGATTTATACTTTCTCTTATTTTCTTCTTCTTCTGGCTTTTTTTCCTATTCTCTTTCTCAGTCTAGACTTTTCTCTCATCTTTTTATGATCTAATTTCAAACATATTTTTGATATTTTTCCCCATCGTTTTTCACTCTTTGTGAAACCCACTCGAAATTTCATGAACGGTCAAGATTTATTATTGTCATGCATTTTACAATCTCCACCGTCGGATTTCGAGACACCTTCAATGGTTATATTTGCTTTGGTATATACCAACATGTTAAAACCATGATTGTGGGATAGACTAGGCTTTAGAGAATTTTAATCTTTTTCCACCAAATATCATAACGTATCAGTTCCTTCATTTTTTTACAAGTTTCCACTATTAAATTAATTGTTTTTCAAAATAATTTATCTTTTCGAGAATATAATTAAATTTTGTGTAATTCATTATGCTAACATCACACCAAAGATTATTTTGATTAAATTATTTTATTTATTTTTGTCTATATCTTTTCAATTTAATTGACATATTATATTAACAAATATATTTTACTATTTTAGAGAATAAGAGTTTTGTTAAAATTTTAATTTGTTAGTAATATTATTTTTTATAAATTAATCCTTGCGTAGCACGGGTTCTAAAGCTAGTTAATTGTAATGTTGAGAGGTTCCCCAGGCAAGTCAAGGTTGTCTAATTGCATGCATTAGGAGGCATAGATTGGCAGGCTCTCATATCAATTGAACCAACGTAGGCCAAAGTCAAAAGTCGACCGCACAAAGTGGTAGTGCACGACTGCAGGGTCTTTGTAGTTGGCTCCACAACAACTAATTATGTTGCTTTTTAGGATAATGAGGGCTAATCAGGCCTTATACCTTTCCCACACTATGCCGAAACTCAACACATGCAGACGCTTTAAACTAATCAAACCCTTGTACCTGGTGATTCAATCATATCCCGTTGCTAGTAGGTCATCTTAAGTCATTGTATTTAATTGTTTTCCTTTATCATGCGTAGGAGTCCATTGTGTATTGCGGGCTCTAGCTTATGATAAATATGAAAATGTTATTGCTTGTTATTCGATAAATGGGGATATTTATGAGTGCATGTTTTTTGTTTTCACATTCATAATAAATGTCATTATGATGTCCTTAGCTTTTGGCAATCTATCTCTCCAATTATCTGCCATCAAGACACTAATAGGGACCATTTATGAAGATTGGTATGAGTCTATCACTATCAATTTGGCAATTATGAATCTGGATTTGGCTTTGTGGGTTGAGGCATTGTGAACGTTGGAAATCGGTCCACACAAAATTATATGAAAATAAGGAGTCACCACCTTATTTTTAAGAAACAAAAGAAACCGTAAAAAAATTTAATTTTCCAAAACACAAGTAACTCCAATTTAAAAGGGAGGACAAAGTCTTGAACCAAAAATTGAGAATTTGAGAGCCAAGTTACGACGTGGGAAAGTTCTGAGACAAGCCCAATTACGTTATATAAATAATAGTGCTGATTATATCCCAAAATTATATTTCTAAATTCAACATTTCAAACAAAATGGCAGCTTGGTATTGAATCTATATTTGAATTTGTGAAAATAGTTCGACACAATTAGCTTTTCCAAAAACAAAATAAAGTAAGTAGCTTTGGGGAGTTTATGAAAAGTTTGGACGTTCAATTACTTCACGTAATAAAACAAAAGAAATTAAAAATGGTTGTTAAATGTTTGGTGGTGGTAGGGAGTCATTCTCTGCTATGGCCTTACCAATGAAATAGTTTGTTTATTTATTTATTTATTTATAACAAACTTTATCAATGAAATGGTCCCTAAATCCCCATGTTTGAGGCTGGTTAGGGTCCGTTCGTTTGTTGAGAGTTTCAACTCTTGAGAATCTCAATCTCCCGAGAATTCAAACTCCTAAGAATTAAATTCTTGAGAGTTAAAAATTGGTTGTTCAGATTATTATGGGAAATAAGTTCAAAAATCCTTTGAAGTTCAATATTTATGTGAGAACCACAATCCCAACACTCACCCCTCTCACCAACCTAACCCAAAAAAAAAAAAAAAAAATGCCCATTAATCTGTGACGGTCGTCCCTCACTTGGGATCCCAGAGTTGATCTCTATGAAATAGTTTCTTGTAAGTGTTGACGTGTTGTCACCTTTTTTTGCTTTTTTTTTTTGGGTGAGAACACCTTTTTTGCTTTTGTTTTCTTTGGTTCATGTTACCTTTTTTGGCTGGTTGAGGTGTAGTGCTATCATGTGTGACTCTCCCACCCCCATCTTGTCAGTAAGAAAGAATAAATAAATTATAACCTACTTTCAAATTCATTTTTTTCTTCTAATTTTCCATTGCAACCAAATAAAAAAAAATAGAATTTCTTATATTTTAATTTTTTTTTTTTCATAATAAAAGCCACAAACCGAATAGAGCCTAAATGAAAATGGACTTTCATAAGTCTATATATGCATGGTTCCCAATTCCCGCACGTCACTACTCACACATCCATTAAACATTCACATTAGGGGGTCATTTCATTATCTGATCCTTTAACATTTAAATTTAATCATTTACATTAGTGCATGTCATTTTCTAATCCTTAAACTTTGATATCACATTATGTTTCTAATCCAATAATCTAAACTTTTAGGTGAAGGAATCAAAGTGTCAAACATGTATATAAAAACATGTTTTTTTTTTTTTTTTTGACCGAATTCAGAAATTCATTCATATATAAATAAAAGAGTACAAAAAGAGAGTATCTTAATACATGTTAAATTTTAGGGGCATTTAGCTACAAGTCCGATTTTCAGTACTTATATAGGATCAAGTCTCATTTAAAAAATTATTGAAGCCTCAAGTCCACTGTTAGATGATTGGACAAAAATGTCCCCAATGCTCTAAAGACTTTCCATTAAAATTTTTTTAAATTATATATATACTAAAACGGAGGAAAGGAAATCTCCTTGTGCCACGTGTCAGTATAAGATTGATTTTTTTTTTTTTTTTTTTTTTCCTTTCTAATGCTGAAACAGTGGCAGCAGAAGAAAGCTTTTTTGGTAAAATTACCTTTTAGTAACGGTTTTCCAACCTAATTCCAAGAAATATTATCTGTCAACTTACTACAAATTGACTACCAAAGTGCGCCAAAGTGACAGCTAACTTCCATTGTTTGGTATTAAGTTAGGAAACAATCATTAAAATGTAATTTTTCCAAAAAGTTACTTTTAGTGACTTCTACTTTTAGTGATCACTTTCCAACTTAATACCAAACAAAGGATATTGTCTGTCAACTTGCTACAAATTGACTTGATAAGTGCTTCAAAAGGACAAATAACTTTCTTTGTTTGGTATCAAGCTGGGAAGTGGTCACCAAAAGATAAATTCCTCATCTTCTTTTTCTTTTCTTTTTTCTTTTTTCTTTTTTTTTTTTATATTACTTGCTCTTCTTATATGGTGGAGGTAAGTTGACGTTTGGTGTTCACTACATATCTCTTTGTTTTTATGTGAGAGGATTAGAAAACCCACACTATACAATGTTCAACCCAAACTTAATAAACTATACTATATTTCTCTGTTTTCTTTATGCCTATTCATTTCCCCTCCTAAAAATTAAACGTATAAAACTATAAATAGTCATAATTAAAAAGAAAGACAAATAGAGGAAAGGAGGATTAAAAAAGAAAACACAATCCGCTAGAATCTTCAGATTCTCCCGATTTGCTTCTGACATGAATAAAAAAAAAAAAAAAATCTATTTGAATCAAAATTCTTCCCATATGGTTAATTACATAAAGTTGAAAAGATTTATACTTTCTCTTATTTTCTTCTTCTTCTGGCTTTTTTTCCTATTCTCTTTCTCAGTCTAGACTTTTCTCTCATCTTTTTATGATCTAATTTCAAACATATTTTTGATATTTTTTCCCATGGTTTTTCACTCTTTGTGAAACCCACTCGAAACTTCATGAAAGGTCAAGATTTATTATTGTCATGCATTTTACAATCTCCACCGTCGGATTTCGAGACACCTTCAACGGTTATATTTGCTTTGGTATATACCAACATGTTAAAACCATGATTGTGGGATAGGCTAGGCTTTAGAGAATTTTAATCTTTTTCCACCAAATATCATAACGTATCAGTTCCTTCATTTTTTTACAAGTTTCCACTATTAAATTAATTGTTTTTCAAAATAATTTATTTTTTCGAGAATATAATTAAATTTTGTGTAATTCATTATGCTAACATCACACCAAAGATTATTTTGATTAAATTATTTTATTTATTTTTGTCTATATCTTTTCAATTTAATTGACATATTATATTAACAAATATATTTTACTATTTTAGAGAATAAGAGTTTTGTTAAAATTTTAATTTGTTAGTAATATTATTTTTTATAAATTAATCCGTGCGTGGCACGGGTTCTGAAGCTAGTTAATTGTAATGTTGAGAGGCTCCCCAGGCAAGTCAAGGTCGTCCAATTGCATGCATTAGGAGGCATAGATTGACAGGCTCTCATATCAATTGAACCTACGTAGGCCAAAGTCAAAAGTCGACCGCACAAAGTGGTAGTGCACGACTGCAGGGTCTTTGTAGTTGGCTCCACAACAACTAATTATGTTGCTTTTTAGGATAATGAGGGCTAATCAGGCCTTATACCTTTCCCACACTATGCCGAAACTCAACACATGCAGACGCTTTAAACCAATCAAACCCTTGTACCTGGTGATTCAATCATATCCCGTTGCTAGTGGGTCATCTTAAGTCATTGTATTTAATTGTTTTGCTTTATCATGCGTAGGAGTCCATTGTGTATTGCGGGCTCTAGCTTATGATAAATATGAAAATCTTATTGCTTGTTATTCGATAAATGGGGATATTTATGAGTGCATGTTTTTTGTTTTCACATTCATAATAAATGTCATTATGATGTCCTTAGCTTTTGGCAATCTATCTCTCCAATTATCTGCCATCAAGACACTAATAGGGACCATTTATGAAGATTGGTATAAGTCTATCACTATCAATTTGGCAATTATGAATCTGGATTTGGCTTTGTGGGTTGAGCCATTGTGAACGTTGGAAATCGGTCCACACAAAATTATATGAAAATAAGGAGTCACCACCTTATTTTTAAGAAACAAAAGAAACCGTAAAAACATTTAATTTTCCAAAACACAAGTGACTCCAATTTAAAAGGGAGGACAAAGTCTTGAACCAAAAATTGAGAATTTGAGAGCCAAGTTACGACATGGGAAAGTTCTGAGACAAGCCCAATTACGTTATATAAATAATAGTGCTGATTATATCCCAAAATTATATTTCTAAATTCAACATTTCAAACAAAATGGCAGCTTGGTATTGAATCTATATTTGAATTTGTGAAAATAATTCGACACAATTAGCTTTTCCAAAAACAAAATAAAGTAAGTAGCTTTGGGGAGTTTATGAAAAGTTTGGACGTTCAATTACTTCACGTAATAAAACAAAAGAAATTAAAAATGGTTGTTAAATGTTTGGTGGTGGTAGGGAGTCATTCTCTGCTATGGCCTTACCAATGAAATAGT
Organism: Liquidambar formosana; assembly: GCA_039720395.1. Classification (NCBI taxonomy): domain Eukaryota; kingdom Viridiplantae; phylum Streptophyta; class Magnoliopsida; order Saxifragales; family Altingiaceae; genus Liquidambar; species Liquidambar formosana. The sequence continues at coordinate 27,253,065 of CM077822.1, forward strand.
TTGTTTATTTATTTATTTATTTATAACAAACTTTATCAATGAAATGGTCCCTAAATCCCCATGTTTGAGGCTGGTTAGGGTCCGTTCGTTTGTTGAGAGTTTCAACTCTTGAGAATCTCAATCTCCCGAGAATTCAAACTCCTAAGAATTAAATTCTTGAGAGTTAAAAATTGGTTGTTCAGATTATTATGGGAAATAAGTTCAAAAATCCTTTGAAGTTCAATATTTATGTGAGAACCACAATCCCAACACTCACCCCTCTCACCAACCTAACCCAAAAAAAAATAAAAAAATGCCCATTAATCTGTGACGGTCGTCCCTCATTTGGGATCCAAGAGTTGATCTCTATGAAATAGTTTCTTATAAGTGTTGACGTGTTGTCACCTTTTTTTGCGTTTTTTTTTGGGTGAGAACACCTTTTTTGCTTTTGTTTTCTTTGGTTCATGTTACCTTTTTTGGCTGATTGAGGTGTAGTGCTATCATGTGTGACTCTCCCACCCCCATATTGTCAGTAAGAAAGAATAAATAAATTATAACCTACTTTCAAATTCTTCTTTTTCTTCTAATTTTCCATTGCAACCAAATAAAGAAAAATAGAATTTCTTATATTTTAATTTTTTTTTTCCATAATAAAATCCACAAACCAAATAGAGCCTAAATGAAAATGGACTTTTATAAGTCTATATATGCATGGTTCCCAATTCCCGCACGTCACTGCTCCCACATCCATTAAACATTCACATTAGGGGGTCATTTCATTATCTGATCCTTTAACATTTAAATTTAATCATTTACATTAGTGCATGTCATTTTCTAATCCTTAAACTTTGATATCACATTATGTTTCTAATCCAATAATCTAAACTTTTAGGTGAAGGAATCAAAGTGTCAAACATGTATATAAAAACATGTTTTTTTTTTTTTTTTTTTTGACCGAATTCAGAAATTCATTCATATATAAATAAAAGAGTACAAAAAGAGAGTATCTTAATACATGTTAAATTTTAGGGGCATTTAGCTACAAGTCCGATTTTCTGTACTTATACAGGATCAAGTCTCATTTAAAAAATTATTGAAGCCTCAAGTCCACTGTTAGATGATTGGACAAAAATGTCCCCAATGCTCTAAAGACTTTCCATTAAAAAATTTTTAAAAATAAATTCTCCATAATAACCGGAGATATTTTTCACACAAATTAGCGATGTTCCTATTCCTTTGTTTCCGAAAATCGTGCAGCTGAATTAAAGGCTAATCAACGTTTCTCTGCAAGTTGATCATGATTCAAGTTTTCTAGCACAAAAAATGAGAATTTTTCCGATGCAAAAATAGCTACATGAAGTTTATGAAATGCTGTATGTTAAATTGGTAATAGTTATTTCGTAATTGTAACTGTTTGATACAGTTTCATAATTAGTTACATGGGGCTCATCTGGGAGTTCCAATGAATACATAACCTCGTTGTAACTATTTTAAGGGATGCTAAATCACTGCAAAGTTTCATATTTTGGGGATTTAGATCAATGTACAAATTTGCGAATTTGATTGATATACAATTGAGTTAATATTAATGGAAAAGTAATATAAGCCATTTTGCCAGCCGGATCTTGAAGGGGATAAATATGGTAATCCCCATGATTTCCATAAAAATCGTGGGGAAGATTCGCATAAAGAATCTTACTAATTGTTAAATGTCAACTATTTGCTAAAATATCATTCTGGGTGAAAGGGTAAAGATGGAATTCGTGAATCTGACTAACACAATAAGTTGCTTAAATGGTAACATTTCCAGCCATAAGTGGACTTGAGGCCATAAAAAGGATTTGGTAAGACTTAACGCTTTACAAAACATGGGCATTGGACTCATGGATGATTTTCCCTAAATTATATTTAACTGACCGATGTGAGATGTGAGACTTCACAATACTATTTCCAAGATCCTTTTATTGTGATATAAGTATTAAACCTCCTTTCAAATACAAAATTTGAAATTTGGTTCTTGTGCTACAAACATCATCAGGCTCATTTAAATAGATATGGGAAATGCTATATACGGCAACCAATTGCAGCAACTAATTGCAGTAACTGATGTGGCACGCTAAGTTGGTATCCTGAAATAACTAGAGAGTGCTAACGATTGTTTATTAGAAAATATCACGTCAGTTGCTGTCTTTTGTTGTTATCTTTAGTTACTACCTATAGCACTACCCAATAGATATAAGTGAAAAACTATGATCAATACTATGTTGTGGGCGTTTCAGGTTGTGGGTTCATTTTCATTTGTGATTAACAAAAAGGTAATAGTAAATATATGCTGCAAATAAGTCACCTAAAGAGCTTTTCTTATTTGTGTGTTGTGTGTGTTTCCTATGTATATAACAAAAAATAAAATAAAATAAATAATTCACCTAAAAATGTCAAGGTAAATTATATTTACTTCTCAGTAGTGTCTACTTGATGCCAATAATGGAAGGATTGAATTATCTTTTTATCATTTTGTAAAGGTAGATAGATGTCCCACGAGGCCAGGAATGTTGTTTTTTTTTTTTTTTTTTTTTTTTTTTTTTTTCTTTTGATAGAATATGTCCCATAGGTGAATGTTGTATTGACAATTTCATGAATTTGGTGAAGTAAATTCTTGGACGTAATTAATTTGAGTAGCCCAATTCAGATCACAATGGAAGAGTGTGTGTGCAGTGTGCTCTCAAAAAATAAAAAATAAAAAATAAAAAGGGTTCAAGAAATAGAAAAAGACAAAGGACAAAATTAATTAGTAGCCGATCCAAGCCAAATCTACAGAGTCGTGGATGACTGGTAAACAAAGTTCAGACGGTTGAAGCCATTTTAAACAATCACACCTGTTTTTTACTTTGAAAACTAGAAAAAAATTTAGTTCTTTATAATACAAAATTTTAGTAGTTTCTTTTAAAAGTTGAGGATTTAAAAGTAAATATAAAAATTTTTCACACTAAAAACTTTTATCTTTTTTGCTTTTTAAAAATAAAAAATTAGAAATAAAAGCTTATCCAAATAGGTTCTTAAAAAATAGAAGCCACTCTTCGAACAATTGACGATAGGATGTTCAATCAAATGACCGACCAAGAGTTGGGATGACCGAAGAAACGTAAATTGAAACAGTCGTTAGCACAGTCGTGCAGATTTCTCACTTATCTAGACGCGGGAAGGTTTTTCAAATGAATGTCATTTTCAACGAAAATTTGATTAGTGAAGTAGTCTTACACCATTGAGGACATACAAACCTTTCCCAAGAGAAGGTTAACCTTGAAGCTTACATGGAATAGAGTCTTATCCCTAATGGCTAGTTTGAACAAGCTTTATGAGTAACTAGCTCTTGGTTAAGCTAGAGGACTGGTCTTCTTAAAGGGAAAGAAGTACCAATTAGCAAAGGTGAGCCCATTACTTGTATTTGTGCTACTTTGCCCATTATTTGTATATTAATCTACTTTTTTTTTTTTTTTATTCTTTCAATGTAGGACAAATCCACACGTCCCCTTGAATCTAATCCACAACTCTCCCCAAGAGTACCACTTGTATTGGCACCTCAAGACTTACTTATCATCCTTCACTTATTTTACAATTCAAGATTTTATGAAAAATATAAAAAGATTTCATGAAAACCGGCAGCTTTGTCTACTAAAAAATATCATTTTGAATTACTTTTACATAATAAAAAAATCCACTCAAACAACATATTTGGAAAAACTTTCTTCTAGGAATGGAAAGCAAGTCTTGGGGTGCCAATAGAGGGGCCCAAATTCAATACTACAAGCCCAATATACAGGTATGGAACTCATACCTTTATAAAAGGCTCAAGCCTATTAATAGTAAGCCAATTATTTGTATATTATGCCACTTTTTTTTTTCTATTCATCCAATGTGGGACAAATTTACACATGAACCTCAACAATATCTTTCTCACCTTACAAACTCGAGAAGCATCAATAGAAGAAATCAACCCTGAAGGAGAAGTCACGATATTTTAATCTTTATGGGCCTGTTTGGGAACTTCAAAACCGGATTAGACTTGATCCAATCTATAACTGTTATCTAGTTTTTAAATAAACGAACTTATAGTTTGTTTGAAAAAAAATGTATTTATACCTTATTTTTAGAACAAAGTTGAACTGTTTAACAGGAAAAAAAGACTTACTAAACAATATGAAATCAAAACTGGTAAGATTTATCCTTAACTAGCTAGATTTTCAAGTTTGCCAAACAGTCTCTATTATTTGTAAAATAAACTTCTTTAGCCTTGAAGAGACTAAAGCTTTATAGCTTGAGTTTTCCCTAGAGCAGAAGCTCATTTGTAAAGGTTGAGCCCAACGTAGAACGCTCATAACTTCATCTTCTGGATGAGTTTTGAGATGATTGAAGTTCCATGAATTGAAAATATTTTGACTAGCCCTACGCATTGGTCTCGCTCCATCGAAAAGTTGGATAAATTGATTTCAAGATAGGGTGTAGAAAAGCCCTTTCAAATCCTTGCCCATCACTATGGTCCGATTATGGATATGATCTTTCCTATGAAAAATTACTTTTAAGGCCTATTGGGTCTATAGGTCCACAGTAAGTCAAAATTCTAACTTTGGTTCAAACAGCTGGTGGGATGGTGATGATTCCTTCTTTCTTTCTTTCTTTCTTTCTTTCTTTCTTTCTTTTTTTTTTTTTTTTTTTTTTTTTTTTTTTCCTTTTAACTTTGGTTTAAACAGCTGGTGGGATGGTGATGATTCCTTTCTTTCTTTCTTTTTCTTTTTTTTTTTTTTCCTTTATTCCTTTAATTTTGGGTAAGTTGTGATTCCTTCTTTTCTATAAATGATGAACTGTAATAACCTTGCTTAATTTGAGATTCCCTTATGTAAATATGATATGTGGCTCCAATCGTATGAATTTTTTTTAATTATTTTTATGGGTAAAAATTATTTTAGTACTTTGAACTTTTTCAAAAATCTTTATGTGATATTGAGATTATTTCTTCTCCCAATTTAATACCTAACTTTATTGTTGTGCCCAAATATAGTCCATACCCCAAACGCAGTCCAAATAGTTGATGGACACATCACATGCCTAGTCCATATGGGTTATAAAATTTTATATGGGCTTGAAGTTTGTCCGTTCGGGCTTCCTCATTATCCAAAAATAAATAAATAAATAAATAAGTCACAGTTATTTTCACTTTGGCAAAGGCATATAAGTCATCAACATCTAGTGAATTCGAAAGGCACAAACACCCTATATTATTGTAAGCTTTAGGCATTGTGTGACGGATATCTGGCAATCCGACCATAGCGCAGCATGTCAAAGACATACGTAGACTTTCAACTATGTGTATGCATGATCTATTAAGCGTACGCATATTTGGAATATGCATATGCACCATGAGTTCTTCTTGTTGTTATTGCTGATCTTGGTTTATTTTAGTTATTTTGAAGAGTTTTAATTATTTCCTTGTTAATTAATTATTGCTTTAAGTTTATTAGTTTCCTAATTGGTTTTACTTGTTCTAGTAGAATTAGGATTTCCTATTTCATAGCTTTTAGTTTTCTATATAAAGGATTGTAGCCTTATGGCAAAGGGAGCTTTTGATTTTGAGATTAATAATATCGAAAGAGAGAGAGTTTTTCTTTTTCCTACTTTCATGTTCTAGTGTGAGCATTGATCTTAGTTGCCTACTATCTGGCATTGTTCCTACGACAATCAACATATTGGTAGACGCTTGTTTGTTTTGGTGAGTAAGTCTCGACCGCGTTGTGAACCCCGGAAAACGGCCCACAAGGATTTGGCGGAAAAGAAGATGGCATATGGAATGGGTGAAAGACAACAAACAAAAAGGAGTCGCCACCTCATTTTTTAGGGAAAAGAGGAAAACCACAAAAATGTTTTATTTTCAAAACCACATGACTCCATTAAAGGAAAAGCAAAGTCTTTGAAACCAGAAAATTGGATTCGGGGGCTAAGTTACGACGTGGGAAGGTTCTGGGCAAAGCCCATAGGCACCCACATCGCTCGAGTTGGTCTCTTAATTTAATTGGGCTAACTTAATATCTTTTTCTCTCAAATATCAACATATATCATCACAAGGCAGCATGCATATCATATATTCCATCCAATCATCCATGCACAATCAATCAAATAAAACAAAACAGAAAAAGAAAAGAAAAGAAAAGCCTAGGATACTTGGATCCTAGAACGGACTTGAGCCTCACGAAGAGCGCCTACGTACCATGCAGCAAAATACATGGATCAAAGTCCACGTAATTCGAAAAGAATAGGGTTAAACCCTAATACAAACCTATGGTAAAAACCCTAGGTTTCCTCATTTGAAAAATGTATTGATTTAGTCCAAAACTGAAAACTTTCATAAGAGGAAAACTTTGATACAAACCAGAATTTTATTGATAAAGGAAACCTTTGATAAACACCATATGTTTGTATTAAGAAGTAACCCTAGCAGGGAGAAGAGAAAAGAAAGAAAAAGAAAGGAGAATTGGGGCACCTTCAAACTCACTTACCTGAGCGCAAAAGCTCCTAGCATTAGCAATTTCAAGCAATAGCAGCCCTATTTGCAATAGGACAAGCTTTGTACCTGTTTGCACCCTTACAAGTGCACAAAATCATGCAAAGAAAGCAATATGCAAATCTGGACAGAACCATGACAAGGCCTAAAATCATCCATTTATCATGCAATCAACAAGAATAATGAATAACCGAGGACTCTAACTCAATCCTACATGCAATGACTCGACTAACATGCATAAAAACCTAACAAAGACACACTAACAAGCATAAGAGATTCCAACAATATCAATAAACATGATAACAAAGCACATTCTAACCAAAAAGAGGATATTTTATGTAAAATACGAAAATAGACCTTCCTACGGCGAGCTTTCTTAAGCGAAACTATCCTAAGATAATTTCACGTAAAAAAGTCGTTATGGGGAGGTGCAATCAACATATCCTATGTAAAATATATATACTAGAACACAATAGAAGTGATTTCATGCTTAAACACATCACAGAAAGCTCTCATGCAAAACCTCTTTCAACGAAAAGGATAATTATCCTTAGAAAAGGATAACGTCTCCAAAAACCCTATAAAACCCACTACATGAATGCAAACCTAGCATGATTCAACTATATACAGCATATATAGAATGACTATGATGAGAAACAACTCAAAAAGCTAAGCTAAGCATGCTGTATGAAACTTGTGCGAATTCAGGGTTATCGAAACCCTAATTTCACAACCATGCATTAAAACCTATGAAACAACTCTAACATATGCTCAAATTATCATGAATATCATTCATATAGCACATATTAACTAACAGGAATATCAGCTCATGATAACAATCACAGCAACCTAAACATATGGACTATGCATGATTCAAGAAGATAGAAAAGATAATACTATCGAATCCTTGGTAAACCAGGGATTATCGAGCATATAAAACCATAAACTATCCTAAAATCATTCATATAACATCACACAAGCATTGAATTCAACCCATACGAAAAGCTATCTCATGCACCATAACTATCCTAAAAGAAGAAGAAGAAGGAGAAGGAGGAGAAGCAGAAAACTCATGTTCAGCATTAAAGGGACATGCTTACCTCTTGTAGACTCTTCCTTGTCTTCAAACTCCTTGTTTCCTTCCTTGCTTGGGGTTGAAGAGCCTCCTTTTGATGTCCTTCTAGCTCTCCAAACTCGTAGCTCCCCCTTTCTCTAAGTGTAAAGTGCAATTAACCTCCCCTATGTGCTGAATATCATGTCCTTTATATAGAGAACTGACCCCCTAAACCAATGGCTAGGATTAATTCATTAAAAAATGATCCTAGGGCTATTAGAGACTCTCCTGGTGCTCAAACAACTCAAACTTACATACTCCTAAGCTCAGACAAGTTGTTTTGGCAGAGGAAACTGTCAAAAGAGGGAGAGAGGAATAAGAATTTGAGTTGAGGAAGGAGTCTCTCGGGTGACCATCTAGGCCTGGACGGTGAGCCGTTTGGGCTTGGAGGGCTGACTGTCCAGCCCCGGACGGTTACCCGAGAGCTCTCCTTGTTTCACTCCGGTTTTGACTCCTACTCGCTGTAGAAGTCCTAAAATCTTCAAATTAAGTCCGATTTTGACAAAATAAAAGCCAAAACGATCGTGTTTCGAAGGGGACCACATTTTAAAGCATTTTAGGACAAAAATCCTCAACCATGGGTGCATGGTTAGGTTTTACAAAGGTGGTTAACCATGGTGCTTCACCGTCGCTAAGCTGGGTTTGTACACAAGGTCGAACCAAATGCTTTCCCAATCGAAAATCGATCTTTCTAAACATGTTTAGGACATAAATAAAGCCCAATTAAAGTCAAATGAGAGAAAATTGGTTGGGTCTTATGAGTCAATTTGAGCAAACCAAGAAAGGGTCTTTTAGCCAACCCAAACCATTACGAGCCGAATTGATCTTAAACCATTAATTCATGAAATTGAACCTATATATAGACTCTATATAACCATATGAACTCGAGGGAATGACTCGGGATTCATTTCAAGGTCAAATGGAAAATATACGGCTTAAAAGACGATTATGCCCTTAAAGTCGCAAAAGTTCTTATTGACTATCGAAATGAACTCCAAATCACTTCAAAATTCATACACATGATATTCAATGCCATAGAAACTCAATGCAAAAGACTAGACTAAAAAAGGACTCAAAATCCTACATGGAATGATATGCCCTAGCTAAGGTGACAAAAATGGGGTGTGATAGAAGCCCCTCATTGGTGAACAAGTTTCACTTGCGAGCCAATGATCAAAGAACAACCCATTTTTGTTTGATGGATTAATCTCATTGATACCAACAAACTCAAACAGAACCATAAGGATAGACTTCGTCATATCCAAGCATGCGACGATTTCATCGAAGCAAAGAATTGATTGCATTTCAATGCATGCCAACTTCATTGGTGCGCTCATGCAAACGCCTTTGCCCTGCACTAATTGCATTAGTGATATAACAACACATTTTTGCTTGATGGATTAATCTCATTAATACCAACAAACTCAAATGGAACCATAAGGATAGACTTCGTCATATCCAAGCATGCGACGATTTCATCGAAGCAAAGAATTGAATGCATTTCTATGCATGCCAACTTCGTTGGTGCGCTCATGCAAATGCCTTTACCATGCACTAATTGCATTAGTGATATCCACATGGTCTTCTCATGATGCAAAGCTAGTTGCACTAGTGCATCACAAGGTATCCTACCAATTTCATTGGTAATTTTCAAAACGAGTTATTTCATAACTCATAAGTCATCATTTTATGTGAATTTGAATTGAATGTCCATCAATTCAAAAACAAGTGCATTCCATGTCAGTCTCACCGGGGATAACAAAGGTGGTGAGTTATTTCATAACTCATGACTCATCATTTCATGTGAAAGTATCATTATCACATGATTTCATGCCACTTTCAGTGGAAACAACAAAGTCAGTGAGTTATTTCATAACTCATGAATCATCATTTCATGTGAAATTATCTTTATCACATGATTTCATGCCACTTTCAGTGGAAACAACAAAGATGGGGAGTTATTTCATAACTCATGAATCATCATTTCATGTGAAGTTATCTTTATCACATGATATGAGACCCAATTGCAAGTCAATTGATTCAAAATCAAGCTCATTTCTTATCATTTCATGTGAAATTGTCCTTATCACATGGAATGACAATGTACTGGGAGTCATTCAACTCAAAATCAAGTTCATTTTATGTGAAATTGTCTTTATCACATGAAATGACAATGTATTGGGAGTCATTCAACTCAAAATCAAGTTCATTTCTTATCATTTCATGCGAAATTATCTTTATCACATGAAATGACATTGAATTGAGAGTTAATTGATTGAAAATCAAGCTTATTTCATGTCATTTCATGTGAAATTATCTTTATCACATGATACAACATTGATTTTGAAAGTCAATTGATTGGAAAACAAGGTGCATTTCTTGCCCACTTCACAAAGATAGCAAGTTACTTCGTAACTATCATAGCTCATGAATCATCATTTCATGTGAAGTTATCTTTATCACATGATTAGCAAGTCATTTCATGTGAAATTATCTTTATCACATGATATGATATCACTATCATCTCCTAGAGAATTGAATTCCAAGACTTGAAAGTCAATCTATTCAACACCAAGCTCATTTCATGAGAAAGCCATTTATCATGGCTATTACAATTTCTCGTTATGCGGGCAAATACAATCACCCAAGATTCAAAAATTTCATTGAAACTTGATAAACTTGGGGGATATATTCATCCCATAACTCAAGGATTGCACAAGAAGTCAATTTGGAGAAGTTTAGAGGTCGCAAGCGCGCGAGACAGGGCAAACGGGCAAAGCGGGCTAGGGTGACCATCTGCCCTCAGATGGTCAACCGTCCAGGGCAAGACGGCTAACCGTCCAAGGGGGGACGGTTACCCGAGCCCATTATGAAAAATTCTGGGTTTTTAAAACCCAACACTTGCATCCTCATTCCCACATTCTCTTAGCTCGAAAATTAGAGAGTTTCTCTCTCTAAACTCTCATTCCATCTTCTCTAACTCTCATTCTCTCATTCCTACTTCAAAAACATTCAATCCAAACATCAAATGCACATCAAACAACAATAAATCAAGCCCATTTAACCATCAAAACAACCAACTCACATCATCTTTGGAAATCAAACCAAATCAAACCCATTTTTCACAAACCCAACTCCATCATCAAGAATGTCATCAAGCAAGGACTCAAGCACCAAGTATCCATTCTATGGGGTCAAAAGCAAGTACAAGGCACCACTCTATGATACTCCACAAGATAGGGTGTTGTTTGAACCCGACAAACATCTCTCATTCCTCCATTCCCAACAAGAAGTAAGTTTACCCAACTTAACACTTTTCTTTTAAATCTTTCGATTCTTTTGATGAAATTGCATTCCCTTCTACTTCTTTTGAATACCCCTTGGGTTGTTGAGTGATATCCCTTGATTTGGCAAGGATTGAACACACAAATTCTTTTCATTTGAAAGCTTGAAAAATGGCACCCACCAAGTGTTCGATAAAATGTCCAAGTGAACTAAAGATGTTCAATCTTTACCAAATCACTGTATATCAACAAGTAAACCCTCAAGTGAGTAATATGCTATGATTTAGCAAGGATTGATCACACAAGATTCTTTTGTTTCAAGGCTTGGGAAGTGTCACCCCCCAAGTGTTCGATAAAATGCCCAAGTGATAAAAAAGTGTTCAATCCTTGCCAAATTAAGGCATATGAACAAGCAAACTCATAAACATCCATTAGCAATTCATTTCATGAACAAAAACAACTTTTTGACATCCTTTAGAAAACAATTTGAAACCAATTGCTAGTGCAAGCTTATTGTTTCTATGCTCTTTCAACTAACCATCAAGGTGTTTTCAATGGCTATAGCCCAACTTTCAGGACATGCGCACTCGGTCCTCTATCAAAGGACTCATTGAATGGTGGCGGAACATGGAAAACTTCCAACCTATTGCAAAGGGCCATGTCGAAAAGGCCGGTTTTGGTCCATTCCTAGACTCTTTGTGGAATGACCAATGTGATAGGCAAGCTTTGCTAGCCTTGTCTGAACTATGGTGGGACACCACCAATACATTCCATTTTGGCTTCGGGGAGATGACACTAACCCCCAAGGGTTTCACCATGATCATGGGCTTGAGCATTAAGGGCAAGAGCTTGGAGTTCTATGAAGAGGCTCACACGGATGAGGATTATCTCTTAGCTTACCTTGGGATGGAAGTTGAGGTAATCAAGAAAGCTGTGCGCCGCACTTGGCTTTTTAACAAGTTTGCCAAACAAAGGGAGAGCGAAGGTGCGAGCCCCAATTGTATTACAAGGGCATTCCTTCTGTACATGATCTTATGCACATTCTTTGCCGGCACGGGCGACCTAGCCCCTTTGGGTCTTCTTGCAAGCATGGAGGATGTTGACAAGATTAGGAAATTCAACTGGGGAGGGGCTGCTCTAGCCACCATGTATCGCACAATGTGTGACATGTCATGCGGTGTGACCAAGGACTTCGGCGGGATGCCCTTTGTTTGGGAGGTAATGCTACTTCCCTTTCATTCCTTTTTACTCTCTTTTTTATCTTTTCCTTTCTTTTTTGACTCTTTTCTCAACTCTTGACAGGTTTGGTGCTATGAGTACCTCAACCTATGTCGCCCATCCCTTGCTGAGGAAACCATTGAATGGCCTACCCTCAAGAATTACTCCCCCACTTATGTGTCCATCCGGGCAGCGAATCGTCACGATTACGCCTTTGCTAGAGCTCACCTAGCAAGCCTCACTGCTGATATGGTGAAATTCTTTCCCTATTCTTTTTCTTTTCTTTTTACTCCCAATTTCTCATTTTGGATTTTTGAACAGATTGAATGGAATCCATGGAAGATATGGGTACCAATGCTACCCAAGCGATGCATTCCTAGCTTAATGCTGACTGGTAAGAGGGTGCTCTTGGAAGGCCCCGTGGGTAGGTACTGATACCTAGGGGAGCGTGTCTTACGACAAGTCATGGGTGATGTGAATGCAGCCATGGCTCCTATGCCACCACCGCTTAACATAAGGCATGCTAACTTGATGGAGGGGGAGGAGTTGTGGGATGCTCTGAGAGGCTGGGATGCGGAGGAGTTCACTTCTCCTAACATTGCATATGACACTTTCTGCCTCCAATATCTGATGAGACCCAGGGTGACAAGCCTCCCTCCTTAGGGGGTAAGCTTTTGACGCTCTCCTAGCCTTTTCTTTTTTTATTGAGACTTTATTTGATAGGTGAATATTTGTAGGGTCGACGAGCACAAGGGCATAGCTTAACAGTGGGCTCAGGAGTGGTTCCTGGCTCTGAAGATGATGAGATGGAGGGGGATAGGTCACTACTCTTGCTTCAACCTAATTGGTATATCGATCTGTGCTGTGGGTCGGACTTTGTCAAGACCGCCATTACTCATCCTGCATTCGATGAATCTCCTAGGATCGACCCAAATCGAGAACAGGTGAGTTCTCTTTATGGGTGTTTCTTTCTTTCTTTCTTAGAGCATTACCTTCGATTTAACCTTATCGATTATCCTAGGTACCTGCTGCGTATGCCCAAGAGTTTATTGACCTTAGTGAGGGCTTGAGGCGTGACCTTGTGAGGATGAGCCTAGCCAAATCCATGGCGGAAGCTCGTTTGGATGTCATGGTAAGTGTTCAACCCACTTTAAAGTTCCCATTTGTGGTTTTCAACCAACCTTATTCTCATACTTAGCCTCTTTGCAGTGGATTCTGTATATGCAGCCACCACCAGCAATGCGCCCTCCTAAAGCACCTCGTGGGGGTCGTGACGGAGCTGGGCCGAGCTGCAAAAGAAGCTCTGGGAGCCACTGAGTTCATTTACTTTCTTATTGGGTTTGTAGAAACAATGAGACAATGACTATCTTTTTGCATTTCATGCTTGTGTTTTGTAATTGCCACCTAAAACCAACTTTCTTATCCTTTGCTATGGATACTTGTTGTGCTTGTTTGAATCTATCATGATGATGTTATGGTGCCTTTCTCATGAAAATTTGAGTCAATGTGAGCTCATGGGAGTGAAAATGGCCTAAAAAGGCCATCCGAACGCGAAAATAGGCAAAACCGGGCGAAACAAGGCAAAACAAGGCGGAGGCCTCGGGTGACCATCTGGCCCCGGACGGTTACCCGAGGTTGACGCGTTTTTTCGCGATTTTTCAGGTTTTTTCCTATTTTGACGATTCTACTCCTTCTAAGACTCAAATTTATGACCCTTTTCCTATAAAAACATATGAGGGGAGCCTTCTAACTCACCTATTTTCATTGACAATAATTATGGAAGCCTTGGATGGGTTCTTAAGAGGGTTTTTGGAGGTCATGGCTGCTAAAGACAAAACTGAGTTTAGGCGCTTCGGCTTGGAACCGTTGCTCTCTATAAGGCACATGAAGCTCGAGATGACCCTTCTCACTGCTGTTACATATTTCTGGGATCCTCAAATCCATGTCTTTTGATTCAATTATGAAGAATTATGCCCAGCCATGGAAGAATTCAGTGCATTATTTGGAGTTTCACTGGCAGGGCCATTCATCATTCCTACACCTCGCTCGGATTACCTCGCTTCCTTCTCAGACCTTCTTGGCATTCCTCAGAGGGATGTAACGATCTTTGTAAAAGTCCATATGGTAGACTTAATGAAGTTAGCAACCTCATTCTTGGCTCACGATAGCGAAGGTACTTTGACTTTCACCCCTCAAATTCAGCGTGCACTCGCTTTTTGCTTAATTGGTCGCTTTCTCATCTCCACCGGCACTCTTTAAGCCCCTGTTCAAATATGTGAGTTGATTACCCCTCTTCTCAAGCGACATAACATCATTTCCTTGGTATTAGCTGAGACCTTGAATGGTTTAGATAAGGTTCATGGCAACCCTAAAGCGCCTTTAGAAGGTAGCCCCTTTTTATTGTAGATGTGGCTGCTCGAGCGCTTGAATTTTCTATCTCCCACCACTATCAATCCATACAAGCCCCAACACTTCTGTCTGCGCCGAGTTGAACTCCCTGGGTCATTCTCTTTAAGAGATTGGTTGGGTTATTTCGAAACGCTGTCATGGCGAAACATCAAATGGTACGTCTTCACATGGGAGTGTAAAGAGCAGGTACTTTTTCGAACCTTGGGGTGTGCTTTTGTCAAACTCATAGGACTGAGATCGATTTCCTTCTATTGGACTTCGAGAATTCTTCGCCAGATGGGCGCCATGCAAACCATACGGTCCTTAACAGGACCTTGTTGCTCTGTGGAACCTGTCGGTCTTACTATAATCAAGTGGGCGAGGACTCGCTGGCCTACAGACCTGAAATTGACTCGAATTGCCAACACTGACGAACCTTTCGAGATGAGTAAAGAATACAAGCAATGGTTGAAGGATGATTTGGGCGAAAGGGAAACTTCTCGTCGAGAAAGAATTTATGACCTTATCAAGGACACGAGACTTGGGCTTTGCAGAGAAGACATTCTTGAGGCAGTAGAGGTAGCACACGACCACGACTTACGAAAGAAAAGAAGACTTGATAGAGAAAGTCAGAAGACAAACAAAATGACTCTGAAGAAACTCAGGAGGACTTAAAGACTCAAGGAATAGAATATCTATGGCATGTTGATAGTTCTTTTACTTAACACCAATAAATTGTTATGTCAAACAATTAGTTTCAAATAAATTGCCAATGATAATTTACTTTTGAGATTTTTCTTGTGATTGTGTTGTTTGGACCGCACCCAAAGTAACTTTATGGGCTGCCTACGTATCCCCATTCTTTTCTCCTTCTTTTTTTTTCTTCTTTTTTTTTTCTTTCTTTTTTCTTTCTTCTTTTTTTTCTTTCTTTTTTTATGGAATCAGGTCCTTGTAGTTCAAATGCCTTAACTTTTGCCTAGGCCGCCCTTATAGGTTTTCAACCTAGCAGGCCTTATACATAATACTTCTTTAATTGATCCAAATTGGTAGGACGAGCGAACTCGATCCCATCCAAATCCATAAGTCGAACAGCCCTTGCAGGCAATATGTCCTTGATGACGTACGGTCCACCCCAACTTGGTTTGAACTTTCCTCGTGGATCAAAAATTGGAGCTCGGATCTCTTTCAATACTAAATCTCCTTTCTTCAAGCCTCTGGCTTTGACATGTTTGTTGAATGCCCTTGCGACTCTTCTCTGGTACCCTTGCACATGATAGAGAGCCCTTAATCGCCTTTCATCTAGCAATGCCAACTCATCATAACGACCTTTGATCCAGTCCACCTCTGCTAGTTGACTTTCCACAGCAACCCTTAGCGAAGGAACTTCCAATTCCATTGGTAGAACAGCCTCCATCCCATACACTAAAGCATATGGTGTAGCCCCTGTTGATGATCTGACTGACGTTCTGTACCCCTATAATGCCAATGGTAGTTTCTCATGCCAATCGGTGTACGTGTCAGCCGTTTTCTGCAGTATCTTCTTGATGTTCTTGTTGGCGGCTTCCACTACACCGTTAGTCTGTGGGCGATACGGGGATGACAAGTGATGAACGATCTTGTATTTCTGCAAGAGTTCCTTAGTTTCTTTCTGGAAGTGCTGACCGTTATCTGAAATGACCTCCTACGATACCCCATATCGGTAGATAATGTTGAGCTGTATGAACTGTGCCACCTTTTTGGCATTCAAAACTTTGAAAGAAGCTGCTTCTACCTACTTGGTGAAGTAATCTATGGCTACCAAGATGTATTCATGTCCGTTGGATGCCTTTGGCTTAATCTGTCCGATGATATCTATTCCCCATACTGCAAACGGCCATGGAGTTGACATGCTTGTTAAGGGCATAGAGGGCAAGTGTTGTCCGTTGGCGAAGAGTTGACATTTATGGCACTTCTTGACGTGGGCATAGCAATCCCTTTCCATTGTAGACCAGTAATACCCTAATCTCATGATCTTCTTAGCCAACATGTATCCAGTCATATGCGGAGCCCCCATTCCATCATGGATTTCTTCGATGAGTTTTCTGGCTTCTTCCTCCGTGACACACAGTAAGTGGATTCCATCATAAGACCTCCGATACAGTTTTCCTCCACATACCATATAATGGCTTGTCAATCTCCTCAGGGTTCGCCTGTCCACACGAGATGCTCCCTCTGGATATTCTCTTTCCTCAATGAGTCTTCTTATGTCATAAAACCAAAGGCGATTATCTGTTATCTCCC
Source organism: Liquidambar formosana (assembly GCA_039720395.1). NCBI lineage: Eukaryota > Viridiplantae > Streptophyta > Magnoliopsida > Saxifragales > Altingiaceae > Liquidambar > Liquidambar formosana. The sequence goes on from CM077822.1 coordinate 27,269,881, forward strand.
CCTCTCGAATGGAACAGCAATAAACTGGTTTCTCTCTGCATTTGATCACGAGCGGTTTCACGCTTCCTCCTTCTGGTATCTCCACCATTGAAGCTAGAGTCGCTAAGGCATCAGCGAACTGATTCTTATTTCTTGACAGGTAATTGAACTCGATCTCCGCGAACTCTTTAGTCAGTGCTTCCAAATAGGCATGATAGGGCAATAGCTTCTCGTCGCGAGTTTTCCACTCCCCTTTTATCTAACAGATGATTAATGCTGAATCTCCGAACACCTCTAGTTCTTTTATCCCCAACTCTAACGCAGCTTCCAATGCTAGGATGCAGGCCTTATACTCCGCTATGTTGTTGGTGGCTTCGAACCCCAATTTGACTGCTAAAGGCGTGAAGGCTTCTTCGGACGAAACTAGTAGCACTCCTATTCCATATCCCCTTCTGTTTGCAGCTCCGTCGAAGTAGACTCTCCAAACCTTCTTCTTGATTTCCAGGATATCTTCGTCGGGGAACTCATCATTGAATTGGGTTGATGATGACACAGGGCAACTTGCCAAATGGTCTGCAATGACACTTCCTCTAACGGACTTCTGCGCCAGGTACTTTATGTCGAATTCATTAAGAAGAAGCGACCAACGAGCGGTCCTGCACGATAGGACTGGTTTTTCTAGCAAATACTTCAAAGGATCCAATCGACTTATCAACAGGACTTCGAAAGACATCATGTAATGACGGAGTTTCTGGGTAGCCCACACCAATGCTACGCAAGCCTTTTCCAGCGCATTGTACTTTACTTCATAATCTGTCATTTTCTTGCTCAAGTAGTAGATGGCATTTTCCTTTTTCGACCTTTCAAGGTATTGAGCTAACATAGCTCCCGTTGCGGTTTCAGTAACCGTTAAATATAACAGTAACGGTTCACCTTTCCGCGGGGGAACCAAGATTGGGGGGTTGCTCAGATACCTTTTAATCGTTTCAAAGGCTTCTTGACAATCCTCATTCCATTCCTTGGAAACACCCTTCTTAAGTAGCTTGAAAATTGGCTCACATACATGGTCAGATTGGCGATAAAGCGGCTTATGTATTGAACTCTCCCCAGAAAACCTCGGATCTGCTTTTCTGTTCTTGGTGGCTCCATCTCTGTGATAGCTTTTATCTTCCCTGGATCAACTTCAATTCCCCTCTGAGTGATCATGAAACCCAACAGCTTCCCTGCGGTGACTTCGAAGGCGCACTTTTGAGGATTCAGTCGGAGGTTGTACTTTTTTGCCCGTTCTAGGAACTTCTCTAATGCCGCGAAATGTCCTTCCCGGTCTACAGATTTGACTATCATGTCGTCCACATACACCTCCACTTCTTTATGGATCATATCATGCAATAGGGTCGTAGCAGCTCTTTGGTAAGTAGCCCCGGCATTTCTCAAGCCAAAAAGCATTACCTTGTAGCAATACGTGCCCCACTGTGTGATAAAAGCCATCTTTTCCATGTCTCGAGGTGCCATCTTTATCTGGTTGTAACCGGAGAACCCATCCATGAAGGAGAGAAGAGCATGGCCTGCCGTACTGTCCACCAACACATCGATATGCGGTAGAGGGAAATCATCCTTCGGGCTCGCAGCATTAAGGTCGCGGAAGTCAACACACATTCGCACTTTCCCATCTTTTTTAGGCACAGACACTATGTTAGACAGCCATTCAGGGTACTCCATAACTTGGAGAAACCCGGCATCTAATTGTTTAGTTACCTCTTCTTTTACTTTTAAAGCCCATTCCGGTTTTAATCTTCTTAATTTCTGCTTTACAGGCTTTTTAGTGGGATTAGTGGGGATGTAATGTTGCACAATATCTGGATCAATTCCAGGCATATCCTCATAAGACCATGCGAAGGCCTCTACATTGGCTTTTAGAAGTATTATCAATTTTTCTTTTTCAGCAGGTGAGAGAGTTGTCCCAATTTTAATTATCCTCGGCAATTCATCTGTCCCTAGATTGATTGATTCTAATTCATCCATGTTAGGTTTGGTAACGCCCCTTTTCCTTTGCTCGACGAGCTCCTGGGGGACGTCATTCCTAGGATCTATATCCATGCCATAGATATCCATAGAAGAGAGAAAGGAAACACTGCAAATAATGAAATGAAACACACTTTATTGATTGAACTAACAAAACAAAGCAAAGAAAAGAAAACACATGTGCCACAACTAGGGAACGACTCCTAACTCCACAAGGTGGGCTAGGCGGACACACTTTATTTGAAAGGAAAGCTAAGACAAGCTACTAAGGAACCTACAAGCTACTATCAGGTAAGTCGAGATCTTTGCCCTCAAGAACTTCTGCAATGGTACCCTCTTCAAGATACCAATTAAGGAGCGGCACGGCTGCATAGTGAATTGAAGAACACTCGAGATCCGATTCCTCCACAGCAAGAATCGTATCTTGAAACATTGTAACCATGGCTTCCGAATCCATCTGTTCTGCCCAGTCCTCACTCTTCTTTTCCCAATAGTCATCATTGATTGCTTCATCATCAACCATCGTTGCAGTGATGGGATACCACTCAGTGAAGAATATCTTGAACCCTAGAACTCTTGCTTTGGTTGCTTTGTCAATGGATGGTTCAGGAAATCCACAGAATAGAAAATCCTCCCCTTCCTTAACAAAGTAACCATTCAAGGTAGGTCGGTATGGCGAGATTCTAATATCTGGCACCCTCCCTTCTGCTTTTGCATTGACCCTTTCTCGGTTTCTCTGCAACATCTCCATACGGTCTTTCTTGGAAGGCTCATACCCCAAATCGAAGGTGTAGGTGATAATGCGGCTCTGAACAGATACCGGTATGCCTTGCTGACGGCGTCCTAGTCCCATGCCTGGGAAGAAACTCATTTTCTTCATTATGTTCCCCACATGTAGGTTGCCATGAGGGCAAAAGTCGAGAGGTATCAACTCTCTCTGTTCCGGCTCTTTCTCTATGCATTGAACACACTCGAACCCGGACAATGGTACTCCAACGGGCTCGGGCTTGATCTCACAAATGGGTACCCCCGATGACTTCAAGTCATAATCACCTTGGAGTGTGACGATGGCCCCTTCATAAGGGAACTTGACTTTTTGGTGCAATGAAGAGGGTACAGCCCCTGCAGGGTGAATCCAAGGTCTCCCCAACAAGAGATTGAAGCACGACGGGACATCCAACACTTGGAACTCCACTCTGAATTCTGTAGGCCCCATAATCAATGGCAAGGTGACCATTCCAATCACTTCTCTGCGGGTGTTATCATAGGCTCTCACTGTTTGCCCGGATGGCATGAAGTTGGCAGGATCCAATCCCAAGACGGTGGCAGTTCTGAGAGGGCACACATTAAGAGCGGAACCATTATCAATCAGGACTGTTGGAACTTTCTTTCCCATGGTGTTGACAGTGATGTACATGGCTTGTGAATGACTAGGTCCACTTTTCGATAGGTTTGCTTCTGAGAACACAATAGCTGAGTTCTTCGAAGTTGGATTCACCAAGTTCACCAAATTTTCTGGAGATGTGTCAACGGGAACCTGTATCTGGTTGAGCAACTTCAAGATTGTCTGCTTGTGCTTGTAAGAGGCCATGAGCAAACCCCATATAGTGATGTTGGCATTAGTCTTTCTCAATTGCCTAAGCACTTCATCCTCCTCTTCTTGCAGGTCGAGGTGGCGATTACCTTCCAAGTCCCCCAATGGGTTGTCAGATTCTAAGTGCGGAGGCTTGAAATGGCGACCCCCCTCTAGTTATGTGCTCTACCTCATCATCACTCATCCACATATCATCAATCTCACCTACGTCACCCATGAGATCATCCCATGTAATGGTGTCGATCTCCTCCATTTGGACTTCCTCTGGTAACTCATCCCAACCTGTGGGGATTACAGGCTCATCAGGGATGGGGTCGGGGTAGAGTACGTAGTAATCAAACTTTCCGGACCACTCTCCCAACAGACCCACTTTAGGATCTCCTGCTTCGAACCTTTCTTTCAATTGTCGTTACATGGACTTCTTCGGCAATACCAAAACCTTTTGATCAATAAGGTCTTGAACTACCTTTTTCAGTATGACACAATTCTCCGTATCGTGCCCAGGTGCCTGATGGTACAAACAGAATTAGTGAGGAGTCGAAGGCCTCGGCTTTGAATGGCATGGCAATATGAGCCCTTTATCACAACATTGGTGGAAAACTTGAGTCAAGGTCATGGGAAGTGGCATGTATTGCCTTATAAGTTAACGAGATTGGGACGAGCCAAGCTCGATGGCATTTATGTTGTTAGGAGGAGGCACATTGTGAGTGGGAAGGGGATTTCGAGTGACATTTGGGCGATTTGGTGCGGTGGGTGGTGAAATGATTTGCTTGTCAAGCAAATCTTGGATTTCATGGCGGAGGCGATAACAACGGTTGGTTGGATGGCCTTTGGCTTGGTGGAACTTGCAATAGTCATTTTCATTGTAGCTTTTGGGCAATGGGTTTGGTGGAGGCCTTGGGTCGAGGGGTTTCAAGAGGTCACGGCTTCTGAGCTTTTCAAAGACTCTTTTGAGTGGCATGTATAGCTCGGTGAATTGGCGAGGTGAGGTGGAGTCATTTAGGGAGAAAGGGCGAGCAGGTTGGGTAATGGTATTGACCTCAGCATTGGGTTTTCCTCCAAATTTTGTCCTTCGACTCCTTTGGACCTCCTCTGTCTTGATTGTTCTATTGGCGATTGCATCTTTAACCTGTGTGCCAGCCCCAACAAGAGCCTTGAAGTTCGGAAAGTAATGAGCAAAGAGATGCTTATGATATACGGGCAGCAAGTTTTTCACCACTAACTGAATCTGGTCTTCCTCATTCGGTCTGTCTGTCATTTTGGAAGCCTTTTGTCTCCACCTAGTGATAAAGGCGGAGAAAGTCTCATTAACCCCTTGCTTAGTGGTTTCCAAATCCCTTCGCGTGACATCCACTTCAGTGTTATACTTGTAATGGTCCGTGAATGCATTGCACACATCCTCCCAAGTCTTGGTTCTGTTCTCCTCCAGTGACAAAAACCACTTCAAGGCGGAACTCGCTAATGACTCATAGAACATTTGAGCCAATAACTCATGGTTCGCCCCTCGAGGGTGCATAGCTCGCACATACATCTTGAGGTGGGTCTTGGGACAGCCTATCCCATCAAATTTCTCTAATTCCGGCATCTTAAACTGTAGCAGGATGCGAGCCTTTGGGAACAAGGACAAAGTACGGATATCCACCATATCATCAGATCTGTGGATTCCCTTCAGAGTTCGTTCTAAGGCCTCGACCTTGTTTGCCAGGACGGTTGAGTTCTCTCTTGATGTGGCTTTGGTTTCCCCTTCCTTGGTCTTGGGTAGTTCTCCCTCCTCTCCTAATGGTTCTTCAGTAGATTCGGAATCATTGGATCCTTGATTGTTGTCAGTGGCACGGGCCCTAGATTCAGGTTCCGAGTTCTTCTGTTGAATGTCTTGAGCTAACTTGAGTGCCGTCTCGGATACCTGGGTAGTGTGATCGAGCTTTTCCATAATAGCTTTCAAAGTGGCCTCTAGGTTGAAACTCCGGTTGCTAGTTCTTTCCTCGGCCATATCCGACTCGGTAACAGAATCAGCACTGACTAGGCGCCCTTGTTGATTACGGATCCAAGCCAGCACGTCTATCCCTCTAACATAGGGCAAATACTCAATTTTTCAGCCTAAGGGTCTATCCTAAGCTTCCATAATTATCTCAAAATTTTTACAACGTACACCCTTAATTAGTTCTCTTAACCAATTACCCTTGCGGGGGTCATGGGGAATGTCACACACCATTTTTGCCACCTTAGCTAGGGTTCATCATTGCATGTGTCATTTTGTCTCCTTTTTTAGTCTAGTCTTTTGTATCGAGTTTCTAGGGTCCTAAGGATGATGTGTATGAATTTTGGTTCGATTTGGAGTTGATCTTGAGGGTTAATAAGAACTTTTGTGACTTGAGGGGCATAATCGTCTTTTAGGTCACAAACTTTCCATTTGACCTTGAAATGATCTCCAAGTTGCCAATTGGAGTTCATAAGGTTGTATTTGAGGTATTTATGGGTTCAATTCGATGAATTGATGGTTCGGGATTAGAATGGCTCAACAAGGCTCAGGTTGGCTAAGAGACCTACTTCGGGTTAGCCCGAATTGGCTCATGATTTTCACTCTATGACTACTCATTTGACCTTGATTAGTCTTAATTTCATCCCCAAATGTGTTTAGGGAGGTTGAATTTCAAATTAGAAAGCATTCGGTGCGACCCTATGTGCATACCTAAGCTAAGCGATGGTAAGGCATAGCGGTTAACCGCCTTTGTAGGACCCAACCATGCAGTCATGGCTAGATTTCTTGCCCTCAAGTGACTCAAATTACATTCCCCTTCGAAACACGGTTGTTTTGGCTTTCGTTTCATCAAAATCGGAGTTGATTTGAGCCCTGAAACACATCTGGAAGCCGAAAGGGGTCAAAAATGGGCTGAGGATGACATGGCCTCGGGTGACCACCCAGGCCTGGGCGGCTAGCCGCCTGGGCCCAGGCAGCTAGCCGCCTAGCCCCAGGTGGTCACCCGAGCCACTTTCCTTTTTTGAGCTTTGACGCGGCTCCCTCCCTATTTCCTCGGATTTGCACGCCTCTAGCCGCCATTTAACCCTAATTTCAGCCCTATTTGACCTACTTGAGCCCCAAGGGAACCTCTAAGAGCCCTTGGATCAATCCCTAGGGTTTTAATCCCAACCATTGAGGGTTTCCCCTTAATCCCTATAAATACCCCCTTATACTTCAGTAAGGGGGGAGGCAAATTTTCTGAAGTGAGAGGGACATTGGAGGCTATGGCAGCCATCCTTAGGGTAGTTTAACCTAAATTTTGAGTGAGAGAGTGAGAGAGAAAGCTTGAAGGAGGGCTGGAGCATTGTTTGAAGGCTTGAAGGAGGTTGTTTCCAGCAGCACATAAGAGGAGGAGGACTCTCTACAGCAGCCACCATAGGTATACCCCTCCCCCTTTCTCTCTTTCATTCAAACTAGGGTTCTTTGCATAGCTTTGCATTATTTCATGTTTAAAGCTTATTGTTTTATCATGTGTTGATGCTTCTAATGCTTAGAATGCATGATTAGGATATTGTTTATGGCTGGTTTTGCATGATATAATGTCATTCTATGTGGTTTTATGAGTGTTTGTGTTTTTAGGGTTTTTTAGAGTCTTTTCTAGGGTTTTACATGGAATAGTCATTATTTCATGTTCAAGTTTGTGTCTTCATCATGTCTTATTGCTTCTATTAGCTAGTGTGCATGTTTAGGATAATATTCATGGGCTGTTTAGTTTGCTAGGATGTTATTCCATGTGATTTACAGCATGTTTGGGACTTTAGGGTTTCCTTAGTGCTGAAATTGGTTTTCTGCATGAAATAACTCTTTTGCATATTAAAGCTTATGTTTTTATCGTATTTTGTTGTTTCTATTAGATAGTATGCATGTTTAGGATGATATTTGTGGGCTGTTTAGTATACTAGGATGCTATTCCATGTGATTTACTGCATCTTTGGGATTCTAGGGTTTCCTTAGTGCTGAAATTGAGTTTATGCTTAGAATAGCTTTATTTCATGTGAAAGTCTATGTCTTTATCATGTGTGGATCATTCTATTGATTAATATGCATGGTTAAAATGCTGTTCATATTCTGTTTTGCATGATTTAGGGTTATTTCATGGGATTTTATGCACTAGTGCGATTCTAGGGTTTTTATCATCCTTGTGTTGGTTTAGTTGCATATAGCATGATAGCTTAGGGATTTTCTCTGTTTTTTCTTCATAGTTGCTGCATATGTGTTCCATATTAGGTAACTATGATATTTTTAGCATTCATATAGTTGATTTTAGGGTTTTTTGCATGTCATTGCATATAGGGTTGAGTTAGGGTTTTAGTTAGCTTATGATTCATGTTGTTTACATGATTTATGGTTGATTTTAAGTTCTATTTCAATTCTGTCCAGATCTGTTTAATGGTTTTAATGATGAGTTTTGAGCATGTGTTTGCTTATGTTTAAGCATGATAATGGCTTGATTTGGAATCTAGCTTGGTTGGTTGGTATTTTGGTATGTTTTGCATGGAAATTGCAGGTGCTTTGACATGTACAACAGGTGCAACTACCCCACCAATGTGGGGTGGTTATTTTGGCTATTGTGAGATGAAATCTTACAAATAAGGTAATTGCCCTATGCAATAGGGTGGTTATTTTGACAGGTTGCTTTTGCTTAAAGGTAAGTGGGGTATGAGGGTGCCCCAATTCACCCTTCTTTCCTTTCCTTGAAACTTTCCCTTTCTCCCCCCCTAGGGTTGTTTCCTAATAGAGGGGTATGGTAGATCCTATAGTATCCTTTCATAAAAAAATACCTTTTAAATCAAAGTTTCCATTCTTGTTATCAAATTCCATATTTAACAAAAATCTTTTGAGAATCATTTATTTTGGAAACTTACCATGTTTTACTTGAAAGGAAACTTAGGGTTTACCATAGGCCTTGATTAGGTTATAACCCTATTCCCTTTCGAACTACGTGGACTTTGATCCATGTATTTCCATACATGGTACGTAGGCGCTCTTCGTGAGGTTCAAGTCCGCCCTAGGATATTAAGTATCCTAGGTTTTCTCCCCCCTCTTTCCTTTTCTATTTTTCCTTGATTTACTTGATTATATGGATGAATGAATGAATGATATGCATGCTGTCTTGTGATGATAATTGTTGATTTGTGTGTGATTAAGACTTTGATTTAGCCCAATTAAATTAAGAGACCGTTTAGGGCGATATGGGTGCCTATAGGCTTTGCCTAGAACCTTCCCATATTGTAACTTAGCCTCCGAATCCCCGATTTCTTTGGTTTCCAAAAGATCATTTGCCTTACCATTTTTAAATATGGAGTCAATCTTTTGTTTTCCTAAAACAAAACCGTTCTTTAGGGTTTTCCTTGTTTCCTTTAAAAAATAAGGTGGCGACTCCTTTCCTTTTTCCAAACCCATTCGTGGGCCCGCTTTCCTGGGTCCACAGACTGGCGACTTTCTAAACCCTTGTGGGCCGCGCTTTTTCGCGGGTTCACAGTTTGGCGACTCCACTGGGGATTTGTGGGCTAGACTCTATACAATTTGATTGGGCTAAGTTAATTTCTTTTGTTTAATTAAAATCAATCACATTGCATCCGCTTGATTGTGTGCTTTCATTTATTGCATTATGTGCGCAAACTCTTGCATGTTAGGATCGATGTCCCTTGCCACTGACGGGCCTAGCCTCAACCTTGGTTTTCCTGATTCCATGAGTTGGGGCGAAAGCTCTCAACCTCTCTTACCAAGTATCCTTGGGCTTGCCCTTGGGTATATTAAATGAGTTAATCACGTACTGCTGGACCCAGGCGGCGTTCCTGATGCCACATGTGGTTAGGTATAAAGATTGCTCAAGCAAGTGAAGGACCCCAGCCTACCCTTATCATTAGTCCATATAGACAGACTTATAGGACACTATGGTTTCACCCTTATGCACCTACATTGTTTGTAATGATATCATGACCATGTTTGTGATGTGCTTAATGGAAAATTAATAGAGGACCTTTGCACCCTATATCCTTAATACGTACCTTACGCCCATGACCCTTGCAAAGGTGATTGGATTAAAAGGGACTAATTGAGTATATATGGCGTGAAGTCATTGAGACAAATATGGAAGCCTAGGACATACCCTTAGGATGAGAGACTGATTGTTCCCTTTCTTAGAGGAGTGAGAGGACGTACTGGCTTGGATCCGCGACCAGCAAGGGCGCTTAGTGAAGATTGATTCTACCAACCAGTCAGATATAGCCGACGAAGCAACTAGTGAAGGGGGTTTTGATGTTGAGACTTGTTTGAAAGCTATCATGACCAAGCTTGATTACACCACTGATGTATCCGAGAGAGCATTGAAAATGGCCCAAGATATCCAACATAAGATGTCAGAACCCGAACAGAATAATGGCCGTACCCCAGGGGATAACACCGAAAATGGGACCCAGTCTGGAGACGGCACTAAGACCAATGATGGGGGAAGCACTAAGACCAAGGGAAATGAATCACCTGAAGTTTTTAACCTAGAAGGGGGAAGTAAGGGGAAGACCTCTGATACAGACTCTGTGTTGGCCAGCAAGGTAGAAGCCTTGGAGAGAACTATAAAGGGAATCCGTAGGACAGATGACATGGTGGATGTACATACCCTATCTTTGTTCCCTCAAGCTTGTATTCCACTACAATTCAAGATGCCCGAACTAGAAAAGTTTGATGGAACGGGTTGCCCTAAGACCCATTTGAAGATGTATGTATGAGCTATGCACCCTCGAGGAGCGACAGATGAACTCTTGGCCCAAATGTTCCATGAAACCTTAGCCACTTCTGCCTTAAAGTGGTTCCTAGCTTTGGATGAGAATAGAACCCGAACTTGGGGGGACATATGTAATGAGTTTTCAGAGCACTACAAGTACAACACTGAGGTGGATGTCACAAGAAGGGACCTAAAGACCATGAAACAAGGGGCTAATGAGACTTTTTCCGCTTTCATTACAAGGTGGAGGCAAAAGGCCTCGAAAATGGCAGATAGACCGAATGAGGAAGATCAGATTCAGTTGGTGGTTAAGAACCTGTTGCCGGTGTATCACAAACACCTCTTTGCTCACTACTTCCCTAATTTCAAGGCTCTTATAGGAGCAGGTACACAAGTTGAGGATGCCATTGCCGATGGGTCAATCAAGACAGAAGAAGTCCAAAAGAGCCGCAAGCCGAACTTTGCTGGGAAAAACAATGCCGAGGTCAATGCCATAGCGCAACCCATTCAACCTATATCCCTAAATGACACCAACCCACCTCGCCAATTCACCGAGCTGCATATGCCACTTGAGAAAGTACTTGAAAAGCTAAAAAGCCGAGGCCTGTTGAAACCTCTCGACCCAAGACCACCACCAAACCCATTGCCTAAGAGCTACAATGAGAATGAATACTGCAAATTCCACCAAGCCAAAGGCCACTCAACCAGCCGTTGTTATCGCCTTAGGCATGAGATCCAAGACTTACTTGACAAACAAATCATCTCACCACCAATTCCACCAAATCGCCTAAATGTCACCCAAAATCCACTTCCCTCTCATAATTCATCCAACTCCATAAATGCCATTGAAGCCAACCCATCTCGACCTTGCCTACCCATAAGACAATACACTCTATTACCCATGTCCTTGACCCAAGCCTTTTACCAATGCTGCAACCAAGGCCTTATCATACCTCACCCTCCAAAGCCAAGACCCCAAACACCCCATCAATATTGCCAATACCATGGTATACTCGGCCATGACACTAAGGACTGTGCTATGTTGAGAAAGGTCGTCCAAGACCTCATTGATCAAAAGACCCTACAATTGCCAAAGAAGTCTATCCAACAGCAGTTGAAAGAAAAGTATGAAGCAGGAGACCCTCAAGTGGGGCTATTGGGAGAACCTTCGGGGAAATTTGATTACTACGTGCTTTATCCTGATCCATTGCCAAGTGAGCCCATAATTCCCACGGGCTGGGATGATATACCTGAAGAAGTGTAGATGGAGGACATTGACATGATTGAATGGGATGACCTAATGGGTGACACAAATGAAATTAATTACATATGGGCTAATGATGAAGAAGTAAACCACATGACAAGAGGAGGCCGCCATTTCAAGCCTCCGCACTTGGAATCTGATAATCCACTGGGTGAGTTAGATAAGCGCCTTGATGTGCAAGAAGAAGAGGATGAAGTCCTCAAACAGTTGAAGAAGACCAATGCCAATATCACCATATGGGGCTTGCTTATGGCCTCTCACAAACACAGACAGACAGTACTGAAGTTGCTTAACCAAATACAAGTTCCGGTTGATTTGTCTCCTGAAGGATTAGTGAATCTGGTAAACCCTGCTCCGAAGAATTCCACTATAGTGTTCACAGAGGCTGACTTACCTAAGAGTGGGCCAAGCCACTCCCAAGCTTTGCACATAACTGTTGACACCATGGGGAAGAGGGTTCCCACAGTCTTGATTGATAATGGTTCCGCGCTGAATGTATGTCCCTTGAGAACTGCAACTGTTTTGGGCTTAGGGCTCACTGATTTCACCCCATCTGGGCAAACAGTGAGAGCGTATGATAATACCTGTAAAGAAGTAATTGGGGTAATCACTTTACCTTTAATCATGGGACCCACGGAGTTCAGAGTAGAGTTTCAAGTCTTAGATGTGCCGTCATGTTTTAATCTGTTATTGGGAAGGCCTTGGATTCATCCTGCTGGGGCTGTACCATCATCATTGCATCAAAAGGTAAAGTTCCCTCATGAGGGAGCCATTGTTACGCTTCAAGGGGACTATGATTTGAAAATGGCCGGAGTACCCGTATGTGAAATAAAACCAGAATCAATTGAGATACCCTTGTCGGGGTTTGAGTATGTGCAGTGCATAGAAAAGGAGTTGGAAAAGGAAGAATTGATACCCCTTGACTATTGTCCTCATGGTAATTTACATGTTGGTGAGATAATGCGAAAAATGAATTTCTTCCCAGGTATGGGGCTAGGGCGTCGCCAACAAGGACTCCCTCATTCTATTCAAAGCCGGGTTGTTTCCTACCCTTTCGGGTTAGGATATGAGCCCACCAAGAATGACTATGCAGAAATGACTAGGAGGAATAAGGAGAAGGGAAAAGCTAGAGCAGAAGGAAGGGTGCCAGACTTTAAGATTTCACCATATAGGCCGACTCTGAATGGCTATTTTATCAAGGAGGGGGATGATTTCCTGTATTGTGGGTTCCCAGAGCCTATGTTCAATCCGACAACCAAGATCAGAATCCCGGGGTTTGAGATTTTCTTCACCGAGTGGTATCCAATCACCGGTGAAATGGGGGATGATGAAGCCATCAATGACAGTTATTGGGAGAAGAAAGAAGAAGATTGGGTGGAGCATATGGATTCTGAAACCATGGTTACTCTGTTCCAAGACATGGTCTTTACTATGGGGTTTGAATGTGTACAAGAGGAAGAGCCATCACACTATTGCACTTTTTACCTAAGTTCTGATCCAGCACTGGCAGACAAAGATTTTTGTGACAAGTACTTCACAGAGGGGCTGAATCCTCAGAGCTTGACAAGTTGGTACAATTCTATGGGAAAGAAGAAAGAAGACTGGGTAGAGCATGTGGATACCGAGGCTATGGTCACCATGTTCCAAGATATGGTTCTTACTTTGGGGGAGTCAGCAACAGAATATTGCCAAGATTCGTCAATTCACCATGCAACCATACCACTTCGTAATTGGTACCTAGAAGATGGAGCCATTGCAGAGATCCTTGAAGAGGAAGATCATGACCTGCCTGATAGTAGCTTGTAGGTTTCTTAGTTAGAGTATTTCCTGCTTTCAATAAAGTGTGTCCGCCTATCCCACTTTGTGGAGTTAGGAGTCGTTTCATAGTTGTGGCACCAAATTTTGTTTCCTTTTCTAGTTTGTGTCTTTTTGTTTGTTCCTTTAATGAAGTGTGTTTCTTTTATACATTGTTTGCTTATAGTGTTTCTTTTCTCTCTTCTATGGATATTTATGGCATGGATATAGATCCTAGGAATGACGTCCCCCCGGAGCTCGTCGAGCGAAGGAAAAGGGGTGTCACCGAACCTAACATGGATGAATTGGAATCAATCAATTTAGGGACAAATGAATTGCCAAAGATAATTAAAATTGGGATAACCCTCTCACCACTTGAAAAAGAAAAGCTGATAGCCCTCTTAAAGGCCAATATAACAGCCTTTGCATGGTCTTATGAAGACATGCCCGGCATAGATCCTGACATTGTGTAGCATTTCATCCCCACCAATCCCCTTAAAAAGCCGGTAAAGCAAAAATTGAGAAGGTTAAAACCTGAATGGGCATTGAAGGTAAAAGAGGAAGTAACCAAGCAACTCGATGCGGGGTTCCTACAGGTTGTGGAGTATTCGGAATGGTTATCCAATATAGTGCCCGTGCCTAAAAAGGATGGAAAAGTGAGGATGTGTGTGGATTTTCGAGATCTTAATGCAGCAAGCCCTAAGGATGATTTTCCTTTGCCCCACATTGATGTATTGGTAGATAGTACTGTAGGACATGCGCTCCTCTCTTTCATGGATGGGTTTTCCGGATACAATTAGATAAAGATGGCGCTGCAAGATATGGAGAAAACAGCTTTTATCACACAGTGGGGAACATATTGTTACAAAGTGATGCCGTTCGGTTTGAGAAATGTCGGGGCTACCTATCAGCGAGCTGCTACAACATTGCTGCATGACATGATCCATAAGGAGGTGGAAGTGTATGTGGACGACATGATCGTGAAGTCCGTGGACCGAGAAGGACACTTTATGGCACTAGAAAGGTTCCTGGAGCGAGCAAAGAAGTACAACTTGCGGTTGAATCCACAGAAATGCGCCTTTGGTGTCACTGCGGGCAAGTTATTAGGGTTCATGATTACTCAGAGAGGAATTGAGGTTGATCTGGGAAAAATCAAGGCTATTGTAGAAATGGAGCCGCCTAGCACAGAAAAGCAGATTCGAGGGTTTTTGGGGAGAATTCAGTACATAAGCAGGTTCATTGCTAACTTGACCATGGTGTGTGAGCCGATTTTCAAGTTACTTAAGAAGGGCGTGCCGAAGGTATGGAATGAAGAATGTCAAGAAGCCTTTGAGACTATTAAAAGGTATTTGAGTAATCCACCAATTCTAGTTCCCCCGCGACAAGGTGAGCCGTTATTGTTATATTTGACGGTCACTGAAACCGCGACGGGAGCTATGCTAGCTTAGTACCTTGAGGGGTCGAAAAAGGAGAATGCCATTTACTACCTAAGCAAGAAGATGACAGACTATGAGGTGAAGTACAATGCCATAGAGAAGGCTTGTGTGGCTTTGGTATGGGCAACTCAGAAACTCCGTCACTACGTGATGTCGTATGAGGTTTTCCTGATAAGTCGAATGGATCCGCTGAAGTACCTGATTGAAAGGCCGGTCTTGTCCTACAGAACTGCTCGTTGGTCAATTCTTCTCAATGAATTCGACATAAAGTATGTAACACAAAAGTTAGTGAAGGGAAGTATCATTGCAGATTATTTGGCTAGCTGCCCTGTGGCGTCATCAGAACAATTTAATGATCAATTCCCCGATGAGGATGTCCTGGAGATTGGAAAGAAGGTTTGGAAGGTATACTTTGATGGAGCTGCAAATAAGAGAGGGTATGGGATAGGAGTCCTACTGGTTTCACCTGAAGAAGCATTTACACCCTTGGCAGTTAAGCTAGGGTTTGAAGCAACCAACAACATCGCTGAGTATGAAGCCTGCATCCTTGCGTTGGAAGCCGCACTAGAATTGGGGATCAAAGAGTTAGAGGTTTTCGGAGATTCAGCCCTGATCATCTGCCAGATAAAGGGAGAGTGGAAGACTCGTGATGAAAAGCTACTGCCGTATCATGCTTACTTAGAAGCCTTGACTAAAGAATTTGTGGAAATAGAGTTCAATTACTTGTCAAGAAATAAGAACCAATTTGCTGATGCTTTGGCAACTCTAGCTTCTATGGTGGAGATCCCGGATGGTGGGAATGTAAAACCGTTGGTGATAGAATGTAGAGAAAAACCCGTGTATTGCTGCTCTATTCGAGAAGGAGAAGTGAAAGATGGCCATCCTTGGTACTATGACATCATGAAATTCATTGAGGAAAGGGAGTATCCTGAAGGAGCATCCCGCATTGATAGGAGAACACTGAGTAGGCTAGCGAGTCACTATGTTTTGTGTGGAGGAAAGCTATACCGAAGGTCATACGATAGGGTCCATCTGTTGTGTGTCACCAAGGAAGAAGCCGAACGTCTTGTTAGTGAAATCCATGAAGGAGTTGGAGCACCGCACATGAATGGTTATATGCTAGCTAAGAAGATCATGAGGTTGGGTTACTATTGGTCTACAATGGAGAGAGATTGCCATGCACATGTTAAGAAGTGTCACAAATGTCAGGTCTTTGCTAATGGACAACACTTGCCTTCCATGCCTTTGACAAGTATGTCGTCACCTTGGCCTTTTGCAGTGTGGGGAATAGATATAATTGGGCAGATTAAGCCGAAAGCCTCCAATGGGCATGAATACATCTTGGTAGCTATTGATTACTTCACTAAGTGGGTAGAGGCAGCATCTTTCAAAACCCTGAATGCCAAGAAGGTAGCACAGTTCATACAGCTCAACATTATCTACAGGTATGGGGTACCCTATGAGATTGTTTCAGACAATGGTCAGCACTTTCAGAAAGAAACCAAGGAGCTTTTGCAGAAATACAGCATAGTGCACCATCTATCCTCCCCTTATCGCCCGCAGACTAATGGAGTAGTGGAGGCCGCCAACATGAATGTTAAGAAGATACTACAGAAAACAGCTGACACCTATACTGATTGGCATGAGAAGTTACCCTTAGCCTTGTGGGGCTATAGAACATCTGTGAGATCGTCGACAGGGGCTATCCCTTATTCTTTGGTGTATGGGATGGAGGCTGTTTTGCCTATTGAGTTGGAGGTACCGTCATTACGGGTTGCCATGGAAAGTCAGATAGCAGAAGCAGATTGGGTTAGGAACCGTTATGATGAGCTGGCATTGCTAGATGAAAGGTGATTGAGGGCCTTGTATCATGTGCAGGGATATCAGCGAAGGGTTGCGAGAGCATTCAACAAGCATGTCAAAGACCGAGGTTTGAAGACAGGGGATTTGGTGTTGAAAGAAATCAGAGCTCCAATTTTTGATCCACGAGGAAAGTTCAAGCCAAGTTGGGGTGGTCCGTATGTTATCAAAGAGATATTGCCAGCAGGGGCTTTTCACCTCATGGATTTGGATGGAATTGAGTTCGCTTGTCCTACCAATTTGGATCAGTTGAAGAAGTATTATGTGTAAGGCCTGCTAGGTTGAAAACCCATCAGGGCGGCCTAGGCAAAAGTTAAGGCACTTGAACTACGAGAACCTGATTCCCTATTCCTAAAAAAAAAAAAAAAAAAAAAAAAAAAAAAAAAAAGAAAGAAAAGGAAAAAAAAAATGAAAAAAATGAAAAAAGGATGGGGATACGTAGGCAACCCATAAAGTTACCTTGGGTGCGGTCTAAACAACACCACAACAATAAATCTCAAAATTGAATTATTATTGGCAATTCATTTAGAACTAATTGATTGACATAGCAATTTATTGATGTTAGATAAAGAACTATTGACATGCTATAGATATCCTATTTCTAATGTCTTCAAGTCTTTTTGTTCTTCTTCAGAGTCTCTTGGTTTGCTTTCTTCTCCTTTCTTTCAAGTCTTCGCTTTTTTCGCAAGTCATGAGCATGTGCTGCTTCCACCGCTTCCGGAATGTCTTCCCTGCAAAATCCAAGTCTTGTGTCCTGGACGAGGTCATAAATCCTTTCCCTATGTATGGTTTCTCTTTCACCCAAGCTATTTTTCAACCATGTCTTGTATTCAGGGCTCATGACACAAGACCCATCAGTGTTTTCAACTCGAGTCAGTTTCAGCTGGTCAGTCCATCTAGTCTTGGCCCACTTAACCATTGTGGGGCCCACAGGTTCGACCGAATGATCAAATACCACAGAAGTAGGTATGGTTTGCATGGCACCCATTTGACGAAGGATTCTTGAAGTCCAATAGAATGAAGTTGACCTCAACCCTATGAGTTTGACCATAGCACACCCAGAAGTTCGAAGAAGAATTTGTTCCTTGCATCCCCATATGAAGACAAACCACTTAATGTTTCGCCATGAGAGTGTTTGAAAGTAGCCTAACCATTCCCTCAAAGAAAATTGACCAGGAAGTTCAACTCGACGGCAACAATAATGTTGGGGTTTGTATGGGTTAATGGTGGTAGGAGATAAGAAGTTAAGCCTTTTAAGAAGCCACATCTGCAGTAGAATAGGGCTCCCTCCTAATGGGGCTTGTGGATTATCATGAGCTTTGTCTAAGCTATTCAGGGTTTCAGCTAGCACCATGGGAATCAGGTTGTTATGTTCAAGAAGAAAAGGAATCAGTTCACATATTTGAATAGGGACATAGAGAGTCCCCGTGGAGATAAAGAAGCGACCAATCAAGCAAAAAGCAAGAGCATGTTGAATAGAAAGGTTGAAATTCAGGGTACCTTTGCTATCATGAGCCAAGAAGGAAGTTGCTATTTCCATAAGATTCACCATATGATCCTTCACAAATATGGAGGCCTCTTGTTGAGAAATCCCAAGGAAGTTGGAAAAGGAAATCAGGTAACTTGAGCATGGAGTAGGGAGGATGAAAGGTCCTACAGGTGAAACTCCATACAAAGCGCAGAATTCCTCCATTGTTGGGCATAGTTCTTCGTAGTTGAAACAGAATACATGAAGTTGGGGATCCCAAAAATATGTAGCAGTAGTAAGAAGAGTGGTTTCAAGCTTCACATGCATCAAAGAAAATAATGGATCCAAGCAGTAGCGCTTGAACTCCTTCCTTGCCTCTGCACTCATAACTTTCAGAAAATCACTCAAGAGTTTGTCTAGGGCTTCCATAACTTGCTCTCAATGAATGTTAGTAGGGTTTGAGACCCCTTGGATGTGCTTTTATAGGAAAAAATTCGGAAATCCGTGTTTTGGAAGGTAGAATTCCGTCAAAATAGGAAGTTTCCTAAAAACAGGCGAAACACCGCCTCGGGCTCGGGTGACCACCCAGGCCTGGGCGGCTAGCCGCCTGGGCCCAAGCGGTTAGCCGCCCAGCCCCAGGTGGTCACCCGAGGCCGCCGCTTTGTTTCGCCCATTTTTGCCTTGTTATGCCTTCGTTTGGCCCTTTTGTGATATTTTGACTCTTTTGTGCTTAATTTAAGCCCATTTTTCACACAATACAAGATCATATCATTGCAATAAAGTTCAACATAGATTCATCAAGTATCCATAATAGGAGTTCAAAGTTTGGGAATTGAAATTCCTAATTAGTACATGACAAGAAGATAGTAAAGTTCCAAACATTCCTAACAAGAGGTGAGTGAAACTCAATGATTTCCCGTGGGCCTTCTCTTTCGACTTGGCCCAGCTCCATCATGTCCTGAGCGAGGTGCTCTAGAAGGGGGCATATCCTGTGGTGGATGAGATGATGATGCCTATTGCAAAGAAAGATAATGAGTTAGGAGGGTAATGGTGCCAATCCTAGTTGACAGTTGATAAAGATGATCACTTACTTGGGGATTCAAGTGTGCTTCCAAGACTGAGTTCTCTAAACTCATTCGCACAAGATCCCTCCTCAATCCTTCATTGAGTTCAATACATTCCTGGGCATACTCCCGTGGAACCTAGGAAAGTATAAACATGGTTAACAATAATGAAAGAATCCAATTTCAAGAAGGTACGAGTTTAGAACTCACATTCTCATAATATGGATCGATCTTGGGATATTCGTCGAATGGTGGATGGGTAATGTCAGTCTTCACAAATTTTGTCCCACTGCACAAGTTCACATACCAATTTAGTTGTGGGAGGGGTGGAGGTTGATTTCCTTCAAGGTCATCATCCTCGTCATTGTAAGTCATCCCGGTAGCAGATCCAACTGTGGAGCTGTGTCCTTTTGCCCGTCGGCCCTGAAATTCAAATGCTTGTCAAGTGGAGTCTTTCTTATGATCTTAAAGAAGAGTTTAAGAGTTTGGGGAGCTCACCCCTTGAGGTGGGAGACCAGTGACCCTAGGATTCATCAGATATTGTCGACAGAAGGCAGTGTATTCTATGCGAGGGGAGGTGAATCCCTCAGCATCCCAACCCCTTAGAGCCTCTTCTAGTTCATTCCCCACTAGGTGGCTAGTATGCCTCATGTTCTTTGGTGGCATGGAAGGTGTCACAGCTGCATTCATATTTCCGTGGACTTGTCTCAGGACTCGCTCCCCAAGATACCAGCATCTACCTGTAGGGCCTTCAAAAAGGACCATTTTGCTTGTCAACTCCAAACAAGAGGAGTACTTCTCAGGTAGCCTATGCTCCCATAGCCTCCATGGATCCCATTCCACCTGTTGAGTTTAAAATGAGAAATGAGAAAAAAGATAAAAAGATAAAGAGAAAGAAAGATTTTACCATATCAGCAGTCAAGCTGGCAAGATATGCCCTTGCATGGGCATAATCATGTCGATTGGAGGCTCTTGTAGCCAAGAAAGATGGAGCGTAATTCTGAAGGATGGGCCATGACATGGCATCACTAGCAAGAGTTGGGCGACACATGTTTAGGTACTCGTAGTACCATATCTAGGGAAAACCAAAGAAATAAAAGAAATCATGTATGTATTAAGTTTCGGGAAATAATAGAGAATTAAATGTTCTTTGTTACCTCCCAAACGAAAGGAAGTCCCCTAAAGTTCTTTGCAACTCCTCGGGACATGTCAGTCATGGAGCGATACATGGTCGCAAAAGCAGCCCCACCCCAATTGTATCTCCCAATTTTGTTCACATCCTCCATGCTAGCTAGCAATTCTAGTCGAGCCATGTCATTGGTGCCCGCAAAGAAGGTACATGAAATCATGTAGAGCAAGAAAGCTCTCACAATGTATTGGGGATCCGTCCCCTCACTCTCTTCCACAATGGTAAAGGAGTTGTAGAGCCAAGTACGGCGCACACCTTTTGGGCTTAACTCCGCTTCAACCCCGAGTAGAGCTACTATGTAGTTCTGATCCATGTTGGCTTGTTCATAGTATTCCAAACGCTTGCCTTTCAAGCTCAACCCAGTTATCATGGTGAAGTCTTTAGGGGTCATGGTCATCTCCCCGAAGCTAAAATGGAAAGTGTTGGTGGTGTCCCACCATAGCTCTGTCAAGGCAAACAATGCTTGCCTATCCCATTGCTCGTTCCATAGAGCATCTAGGAAGGGCCCAAAACCCGCCTTCTTTATTATCTTGCGAGCACGTGGTTGGGCATGTTCCATGTGTCTCCACCATGAGATGAGCCCCTTTATTGATGTCCTTGTACGGAGACTTTGGAAGTCGGGCTATGTCAAAAGATTGTGTATTGAGTTAGCATTGAAAACATAAAGATATTGGGCATACATTGGTAATTGATTTTAAATGGTTTTCCAAAAGTTTTAAAATATGGGTTTTGATTCATGAAATGAATTAGGAATGAATGCCCATGACTTTGTGTATTCGAATTCATTGATTTTGTAAGGATTGAACATGGTTTTGCCTTTCGGGCATTTTATCGAACACTTGGTGTGTAACTTGTTTTCAAGCATTGAAATGAAAGATTTTGTATACCAAATCCTTGCCAAGACCATTTGACCTTGTACTACAATGCAAACCTATTGATTTTTCAAGAATTGAACATGTTTTTGTCTCTTTGGCATTTTATCAAACACTTGGTGGGCATCTTTTCTCAAGCATTGGGAAACAAGCTTTGTACACATTCAATCCTTGCCAAATCAATGAACTTTGCTTAACAATGATAAAAACAATCAAAAGAAGATCATGGGAATGCATTTTATCCAATAGAAATCAAGATTTCAAGATAAACATGTTAAGTTGGGAAGAACTAACCTCATGTTGGGAATGGAGGTGTGAACCCCGGAAATTGGGCCCACGAGGGATTGAAAAGAAAGTGGGTTTGAAAAAGAAAAAGGAAAGGAGTCGCCACCTTATTTTTTAAAGGAAACAAGGAAAACCCTAAAAATCAGGTTATTTTAGGAAAACAATTTGAATGACTCCATAAAAAAAGGAAAGGCAAAAACCAATCTTTTGAAAACCAAAGAAATCGGGGATTCGGAGGCTAAGTTATGACATGGGAAGGTTCTAGGCAAAGCCTATAGGCACCCATGTCACCCTTTCGGTCTCTCAGTTCATTTGGGCTAAATTAAAGTCTTTCCATACAAAAATCAGCAAGTATATCATCACAAGAATTGCATACATATCATGTATTTCATTCATCCATCCATGCATAATAAGCAAATAAAAACAGAAAATAAAGAAAAAGAAAACAAAACAAAAATAAACCTAGGATGCTTGGATCCTAGAACGGACTTGAGCCTCACGAAGAGCGCCTACTGTGAACCCTAAAAAAGTTAAAGGCCCACGAGGGGTTTTAGGTTTGAAAAAGGAAAAGGAGTCGCCACCTTATTTTTTAAAGGAAATAAGGAAAACCGTAAAAAACAGTTTTGTTTTAGGAAAACAAAAGATTGACTCCATATTTAAAAATGGAAAGGCAAATGATCTTTTGGAAACCAGAGAAATCGGGGATTCGGAGGCTAAGTTACGATATGGGAAGGTTCTAGGCAAAGCCTATAGGCACCCATATCGCCCTAAACGGTCTCTTAATTTAATTGGGCTAAATCAAAGTCTTAATCACACACAAATCAACAGTTATCATCACAGGACAGCATGCATATCATTCATCCATTTATCCATATAATCAAGTAAATCAAAGGAAAACAGAAAAAGAAAGAGGGGGGAGAAGAAAACCTAGGATACTTAGTATCCTAGGGCGGACTTGAACCTCACAAGGAGCGCCTACGTACCATGTATGGAAATACATGGATCAAAGTCCACGTAGTTCGAAAGGGAATAGGGTTATAACCTAATCAAGGCCTATGGTAAACCCTAAGTTTCCTTTCAAGTAAAACATGGTAAGTTTCCAAAATAAATGATTCTCAAAAGATTTTTGGTAAAATATGGAATTTTGATAAAAAATGGAAACCTTGATTCAAAAGGTATTTGTTATTGAAAGGAAACTATAAGGATTGCCATGTTCCCCTATTAGGAAATAACCCTAGGGGGGAGAAAGGGAAAGTTTCAAAGGAAGGAAAGAAGGGTGAATTGGGGCACCCTCATACCCTACTTACCTTAAGCGAAAGCAACCTGTCAAAGTAACCACCCTATGGCATAGGGTAATTACCTTATTTGTAAGATTTCATCTTACAATAGCCAAAATAACCACCCCACATTGGTGGGGTAGTTGCACCTGTTGTACCTGTCAAAGCACCTGCAATTTCCATGCAAAACATACCAAAATACCAACCACCCAGGCTAGATTCCAAATTAAGCCATTATCATGCTTAAACATAAGCAAACACATGCTCAAAATATCATATCAAGGACAAATAACAGATCTGGACAGAATTGAAATAAGGTTTAAAATCAACCACAAGTCATGCAACAACATGAATCATAAGCTAACTAAAACCCTAATTCAACCCTACATGCAATGACATGCAAAAAACCCTAAAATCAACTATATGAATGCTAGAAATATCATAGTTATCAAATATGCAGCACATATATATCAACCATGAAGAAAACACAAAGAAAAACCCTAAGCTATCATGCTATATGCTACTTTCCTAATACAAGGATGAATGAAACCCTAGAATCACAATTGTGCTCAAAATCACATAAAATAACTCTAAATCATGCAAAACTCATTGTGGACATCATTTTAATCATGCATATTAATCAATAGAAGCATCAACACATGATAAAAACACAAGCTTGCACATGAAATATAGCTATTCTAAGTAAAAACCTAATTTCAGTACAAGAGAAACCCTAGAATTGCAAACATGCATTAAATCACATGGAACAGCATCCTAGCATACTAAACAGCCCACAAATATTATCTTAATCATGCATACTAACTAATAGAAGTAGCAAAACACAATAAAAACACAAGCTTCAATATGCAAAAGTGTTATTTCATGTAGAAAACCAATTTCAGCACTAAGGAAACCCTAAAGTCCCAAACATGCAATAAATCACATGGAATAGCATCCTAGCATACTAAACAGCCCATGAATATTATCCTAATCATGCATACTAACTAATAGAAGCAATAAGACATGATAAAGACACAAACTTGAACATGAAATAATGACTATTCCATGTAAAACCCTAGAAAAGACTCTAAAAAACCCTAAAAACACAAAAACTCATAAAACCACATAGAATGACATTATATCATGCAAAACCAGCCATAGACAATATCCTAATCATGTATTCTAAGCATTAGAAGCATCAACACATGATAAAACAATAAGCTTTTAACATGAAGTAATGCAAAGCTATGCAAAAAAAAAACCCTAGTTTGAATGAAAGAGAGAAAGGGGGAGGGGTATACCTTTTGTGGCTGCTGTAGAGAGTCCTCCTCCTCTTGTGTGCTGCTGGAGACAACCTCCTTCAAGCCTTCAAGCAATGCTCCAGCCTTCCTTCAAGCTTTCTCTCACACTCTCTCACTCTAAGTTTAGGTTAAACTACCCTAAGGATGGCTGCCATAGCCTCCAAGTCTCACACATGCCTCACACTTCAGGAATTGCCTTTTCCATTGCTGAAGTATAAGGGGGTATTTATAGGGATTGAGGGAAAACCCTCAATGGTTGGGATTAAAACCCTAGGGATTGATCCAAGGGCTCTTAGAGGTTCCCTTGGGGCTCAAGTAGGTCAAATAGGGCTGAAATTAGGGTTAAATGGCGGCTAAAGGCGAGCAAATCCGAGGAAATAGGGAAGGAGCCGCGTCAAAGCTCAAAAAAGGAAAGTGGCTCGGGTGACCACCCAGGCCTGGGCGGCTAGCCGCCTGGGCCCAGGCGGCTAGCCGCCCAGGCCTGGGTGGTCACCCGAGGCCATGTCAGCTTCAGCCCAAATTTGACCCCCTTCGACTTCCAAATGTGTTTCAGGGCCCAAATCAACTCCGATTTTGACGAAACGAAAGCCAAAACGACCGTGTTTCGAAGGGGAATGTAATTTGAGTCACTTGAGGGTGAGAAACCCTAGCCATGGCTGCATGGTTGGGTCCTACAAAGGTGGTTAACTGCTATGCCTCACCATCGCTTAGCTTTGGTATGCACATAGGGTTGCACCGAATGCTTTCCAATTCGAAATTCAACCTCCCTAAACACATTTGGGGATGAAATTAAGACCAATCAAGGTCAAATGAGTAGTCATAGAGTGAAAATCATGAACCAATTCGAGCTAACCCGAAGTAGGTCTTTTAGCCAACCTGAGCCTTGCTGAGCCATTCTAATCCCGAACCTTCAATTCATCGAATTGATCCCACAAATACCTCAAATACAACCATATGAACTCCAATTGGCAACTTGGAGATCATTTCAAGGTCAAACGGAAAGTTTGTGATAAAAAAGACAATTATGCCCCTCAAGTCACAAAAGTTCTTATTAACCCTCAAGATCAACTCCAAATTGAACCAAAATTCATACACACCATCCTTAGGACCCTAGAAACTCAATGCAAAAGACTAGACTCAAAAAGGAAACAAAAAGACACATGCAATGACAAACCCTAGCTAAGGTGGCAAAAATGGGGTGTGATAGAAGCCCCTCATTGGTGAGCAAGTTTCACTTGCAAGCCAATGACCAAAAGAACAACCCATTTTTGCCCGGGGAATTGATTTCATCAAGACCCACTGGGGAAAAGAGGGTGAACATATCATTGAATTCTTCAAATTCATCATACACAAGCACAAAGGTACTCCTCATAAGTTCTACAGAACTCCTCTCATACTGTATACCAGTTTCACTGGGGAACAAGATGAGGTATCCACAGCTTACATCGAACTTCGTTCGATGAAAGGTCTTCCAATTCTATGCCAGTGACAACTGGCGAATGGTACGAGGTAACATTATGCCATCAAGGCCATCCAAAATATGAGAAAGATACATCCTTCTCATATTCAAACCGTCAAGGTTATTACTCAATTATCAAGGTAATCACATCCCATACTGCACCAGTGACAACTGGTGAATAATACGGGGTAACGATAGCTTACATCGAACTTCGTTCGATGAAAGGTCTTCCCATACTATGCCAGTGACAACTGGTGAATAGTACGAGGTATCCATAGCTTACATCGAACTTCGTTCGATGAAAGGTCTTCCCATATTACACCAGTGACAACTGGTGAATAATATGAGGTAACACTATGCCATCAAGGCTATCTCAAAATATGAGAAAGATACATCCTTCTCATATTCAAACCATCAAGGTTGTCATTCAGTTGTCAAGGTAATCACATAGCACGAGGAAGGTCACGTCCTTCTCTTGCTCAAGTCAATCAAGGTAAACACATACCACAGGAAGCCGTCAAGGCTATCTCAAAACATGAGAAAGATACATCCTTCTCATATTCAAATCATCAAGGTTATCATTCAAATATCAAGGTAATCACATAGCACGAGGAAGGTCACGTCCTTCTCTTGCTCAAGTCAATCAAGGTAAACACATACCACAGGAAGCCGTCAAGGCTATCTCAAAACATGAGAAAGATACATCCTTCTCATATTCAAATCATCAAGGTTATCATTCAAATATCAAGGTAATCACATCCCATATTGCACCAGTGACAACTGATGAATAATACGGGGTAACACTATGCCATCAAGGCCATCTCAAAATATGAGAAAGATACATCCTTCTCATATTCAAACCGTCAAGGTTATTATTCAATTGTTAAGGTAGTCACATATCACGAGGAAGGTCACAACCTTCAATCAGGGTAAACACATACCATTGGGAAAGATCGCATCTTTCAAGTCATCAAGGTAAACATAGGACGTGAGAAAGATTGCATCCTTCTCATATCAAACTCTCAAGGTGAACACATAGCATGAGAAAGATCGCGTCCTTCTCATAATCAAACCATCAAGGTAAACACAAGTCATGAGGAAAGATTGCATCTTTCAAATCATCAAGGTAAGCATGTAATCATGAGAAAGATTACATCTTTCTCTCACTAAGTCATCAAGACAAAGGTAAGCTTCTACTCACCAACACACAACAAGTTCACCAAGTCATCTCACATGGAGGCTATTCATGCCTTAACTCGAACACCAACTCATATAGGAGACACAATTATCTCATGAAAGCAATCATTCACATGCATATAGGGAAGGTATCTTTATCCCAAATGACAACAAATCATAGTGACATAGGAGGGAATTCATCCCTAACGACCAAAACCATATGCATAGAAAGGGTTGTTCAACCCTACTAGCATGCCATGCCCACACAAGGGCTATCAATGCATCCTTTTCAAATCATTTCATGTCAAACAATGTCAAGATATTCACTCATTTTTCAACTCAAAACAAGCTTGAGATTTCATCTCAAAGAGGGTTCAAAAGCGCGAATAGGCGAGCAAAGGCCAAACGAGCGCAACGGAGCGAGCAAGGGGGGGTGACCACCTGGCTGCTGGTGGCTTGCCGCCCAAGCCCAGGCGGCTTGCCGCCCCATGCTGGGCGGTTACCCGAGGCTAGGGTCCTCCAAAATCTGGGTTTTTAAACCCTTGACCCCCATTTGTGCATTCAAGCCTCCAAGCTCGAAAATAGAGAGCTTCTCTCTCTAGTACTCACTCCATCCTTCTCCAAATTCTCACATACATATTCTCAATCAAAGTTTCACTTGCAATTCAAGTTGTGTGCATGAAATAGCATCAAGAACAAGTCATTCAACAACAAAAACAAGCATCAATCATCAAGTTGCAAGATCAAATTCATCATCTTCCTTATCAAACCCATTTTTCTCACATACAAGCTCAACCATCAACAATGGCTTCTAGCAATGATTCCAACATCAAGTATCCATATTATGTGATCAAGAATACATACAAGGCACCAATCTATGATGCATCCCAAGACAAGGTGTTGCTTGAACCTAAGAAGCATCTCTCCTACCTCCATTCCCAACATAAGGTTAGTTCTTCCCAACTTAACATGTTTATCATGAAATTTTGATTTCTATTGGATAAACTGCATTCCCATGATCTTCTTTTGATTGTTTCTATCATTGTTAAGCCAAGTTCATTGATTTGGCAAGGATTGAATGTGCAAAAAGCTTGTTTCCCAATGCTGAGAAAAGATGCCACCAAGTGTTTGATAAATGCCAAAGAGACAAAAACATGTTCAATTCCTGAAAAATCAATTGGTTTGCATTGTAGAACCAAGTCATATGGTTTTGGCAAGGATTTGATATACAAAAATCTTTCATTTCAATGCTTGAAAACAAGTCACACACCAAGTGTTCGATAAAATGCCCGAAGGCAAAAACATGTTCAATACTTACAAAATCAATGAATTTGAATACACAAAGTCATGGGCATTCATTTCTAATTCATTTCATGAATCAAAACCCATATTTTAAAACTTTTGAAAACTATTTGAAATCAATTACCAATGTATGCCCCATATCTCTATGTTTTCAATGCTAACTCAATACAACAATCTTTTGACATAGCCCGACTTCCAAGGTCTCCGTACAAGGACATCAATTAAAGGGAACTACTCTTGGTGGAGGATAATGAATCATGCCCAAACCACGTGCTCGCAAGATAATAAAGAAGGCGGGTTTTGAGCCTTCCTAGATGCTCTATGGAACGAGCAATGGGATAGGCAAACATTATTTGCCTTGACAGAGCTATGGGGGGACACCACACTTTCCATTTTAGCTTTGGGGAGATGGACCAACCCCTAAAGATTTCACCATGATAACTGGGTTGAGCTGAAAGGCACAAGCGCTGGAATACTATGAACATGCCAACATGGATCAAACTACATAGTAGTCTACTTGGGGTTGAAGCGGAATTAAGCCCAAAAGGTGTGCGCCGTATTGGCTCTACAACACCTTTGCCACTGAAGAAGAGAGTGAGGGGACGGATCCGCAAATACATGTGAGAGCTTTCTTGCTCTTACTGATTCAGGCACCTTCTTTGCGGGCACCAATGACATGGCTCGACTTGAGTTGATAGCTAGCATGGAAGATGTGAACAAAATTGGGAGATTACAATTGGGGTGGAGGCTTTCGCAAACCATGTATCGCTCCATGACGACATGTCCGGAGGAGTTGCAAAGAACTTTGGGGGACTTCCTTTTCGTT